>OZ038497.1:55404997-55407497 GCA_964036315.1 Acanthosepion esculentum | reverse complement strand
ATGATTTCCATATTATTTGTAAATCGCAAATTCTTTTTACTTGATATAATTCCTTTGATATTTCTATATCACTTCTTGATTTGCCTAAAGATGAAAAAATGGTGGTGATCGGAGATACGATTTGCGGGAGTAGAAATAACTCATTTGATTGATTTGTTTGTTTATTACGGTTTATCAACCCTTTGTAGTTTATACTTAGTCGAAACATATGTTTGGATTTTTAAGAATAGTGAATGTTGTATTAACAATTTTGGGGGAGATAATAACGATTCTCAGAAGTTTTACTCTTTAACCCATAGAAGGGAAGAAGGGGTGGAGTCCTACTTCTTCCAAAGGTATTTGCGTGTAAGTGAATGTAACGAACTCTGCTCTACGATTTCTCATCCCTATCCGTTTTTCGTTATATCACCAGCACGATCAAGCTTACAGCACGTGGTATTCTCAAGGAGTCACCTATCTACGTACTGACCAGACTCCATGTTGCTTAACTTCACTGATCCGACGAAATCCGGTGTTTCAACGTGCTATGGTCGTGAAAAGAAATCTAAATGATCTTGTCTCAATTGTATCCTCCATTTTAAAACTTCTGCAAAAAGGCAGTTCTGTGTTAGACTATACTGTCAGCATTAGTTCGCTATGGATCTGACAAATTCCAAAATATCTGACATGGTTTATACACAACTGATGATAATTACGGGTGAAGAATACGCCCATCAAGAAAGAAAAGAGTTAAACATTAAAGAACACATATTGTGCCAGAAAATCTTTGATGAAATCTGCAGATGGCAGAGGGGAATTATTATAATTAACGAACAATATAAATAATCATTTAACAGAAGGTTTGTTTTTTTTATTATGCAAGTTAAGTTCGTCTCTGGTTTAATGGCTTTTTTGAGAGGCAGATATTTGATAGGAAAACGTCAATGAATGAAAGAAAAATAATATGGTAAACTGAATTATTATGGGTCGTGAAAAATTGTCAAAATTGTCGATACCTGGTTATCAAAAATGGCGCTCCGGCTCTGCGGTAGACTTGAATAATCAAAAACTTTCATCACTTATTTTATTACCCTCCACCGAGCGTTGTCTTAGAATTATTGGTATAAAATAACGTCTCTATTTATGTCCGATTACTTTGTTTTCCCGGCATTACTTGTCTTTATACTTCTTTTAGGAACGGAAATCAAATCTAATTTGTTATCTAGAAAGTGTTTTTCCTCTCTCTCTCTCTCTCTAAATGTTATATATTTCTTTGATTGTAAGTTAAATCCAGGAAAACTTTAAATTCCTTCAGTATTTATTGAATATATTTTAAAACAAACCTGTTTTTTATGAAGTGGACACAAAAGATTTCCCTATCATGTTAGAAGTTACCGGAAGAAAGGAAAACAGAGACGAATGTCATAACTGTGGTTTGTGGTTAGAAATACACGGGAAAGAAAATATTCATTAGAACCCTGGGGTTTTCAAATACTTTATTTAAAATATATTTTTTTCATTTTTATATACCATCTTCTGTTTTCTTTCTAGTTCTAAGGATAAATAATAAAAAAAACTGTTTTAATTTCAAAAATCGAATTAAGAGTTCAATATAAAAAAATATGAATTTATTTTATAATTTTCAAAAATTCCAATATGAAAAAGTGGATTCCATTTTATTTTCAATAAATAAATTAAAATTGCTTATAATTCACAGAAATACGTGTAGTAAAGCCATAAATTCTTTGTAGTTAGTTTAGATCCTGGACGATTAATGAATATTTATCTTGGCATTTTTTAAATGTTAAAGAAAATATTTTGTGGGGCGTTCAAACACCCACCGTACTAACAAGGGGTTTAAAAATAGGTAATTCTGAATTTATAATAATGAAATAAGTAATATTTTAAAAGATTCTGATATTATTTAGATTAAATATTTTAAGTAAATTTTATTGAAATATTATTTCATTGCTAAATTAATCAATTATTTTCTTTTGTCAATTAATATTAGACAAAGAAAATAATAATTCATCGTCTGTGTCCCTAACATAATAAAGCTCTCCTAGAATCTTCACGGTTTCTCCTATAATTCTATTCTGATAACAACGCCAAACCCATCGTCTATGAAGTTAATACGCTCATCAATTTTTTCACACCAGTAGTATCTTGTGAGTTTTGTTGAAGATCAAGCGACAATAAGTCTCCTTAATACCCCAACGCATTGTTCAATATTCTTCAATGCTGTGTGATTTAAATAAAAATAATTATTTAAGATACTTTTATGACTGTTTCAAGTTCTTTGATAATGAGAAAAAAAAACTATTCTCGCTTTAATACTACTCAATTTCTCTCCAATCCAACTTACCAAAGTTGTCTGGAATGGTAATAATTCTTCTCTTGCTTCTCGCTCTTAATTTTCCGCTGGTCTGTCGGAAGAGCGACATTCACTGTCTGAGAGACCTTCCTTTCTTTGTCTTCGGAATTGTTATCGTCAAGAACTAAATTGGTACTTTTGATAAAA
>OZ038497.1:55389997-55399997 GCA_964036315.1 Acanthosepion esculentum | reverse complement strand
CACCACCAGACTTCTTACAGTGGCAGAAATAAATCGAGTAGCCGAAAAATGTGAAGGATTTTATCAGTATGATAAATCTGTCACGCACGCATTCAAACGAATGAGTGAACGTGATAGCAAATAGGAGTGGTCACATTAGTCGATGTTCTTATAAGCTTGAGAATTACTTGGTAAAACTTGAAAGGTGTTTGATAAGCTTGGAGATATCTATAAAGGTCGACCTATACACAGGACAGCTATTTTATAATATGAAACAATGCAATTCATTTATTTATCAGTCACACAGGCTGATCTACTTTAGATGATAAAGAAATATTCCGTTAAGTAAAAGAAGGCAAAACTCGACGCCAATAAACGAACAGGCTTCATATTACCCTAATAATAACATACTTCATTAGTATGCAGGAGATATACGATAAATACATTTATTCGATATTTTTTAAAATGTTTCATTCTTCAAAATATAAACTTCTTTATTCCGTGTGATAATTGTTAATTTTATAATAAAAATCCTAGTTTACTCATGTTGAAAATATAACAAATGCAATTGCAAAATTAACTTAAATTCGGATGAATTTAATCATTAAATTAAGGTTTCGATTTTCGTACCAGCAAATAATGATGACTATCTTTAAATAATTGGAGGAAAAATAAATATTTCCTACCGTGCGGAAAAATATTTAGAAAAAACCTCCTTGTATTAAGTACAATGATTTATCACTGTATTTACCAAGGATACAAAGAAATGTAAAATATTTCTTCATACATTTAAAAGTAGTTTCCGAATAAATGGTAACATTTTTTTGGCATTCAGGACTTGAGGTTAAGTCTTTAGAATACAGAGGTATTAAAAAAGACACAGAAAACAATTATCGACTGTAAAATTAAAAAAAAAGTACCTTCAACCGCAGAGATTTATGGATGGACATTTCTGTATTCAGTTTTAACTTGGAGGTTGCCATAGCATTACATATAAGTTTATTTTTATGATTGTGTGTGTGTTATGCATTGCAAATAAATGGCAGTCATATATATCTCTGTTGTACGACCTTATTTTTTCCTCATGGTATTGAATAAAACAGTGACACACACACACACACACACACACACACGCACATATATATATATACATATATATATATATACACACACATATTCACACATACACTATATATATAACACATATAAACACATGCATACACACACATATATACATACATACACACATATATATAAACACATACACATACATATATATAAACACATACATATATATAAACAAATACACACACACACATATATATAAACACATACACACACACATATATATAAACACACACACACACAAACACACATTTAATATATTTTCTGCTTACACGTTATTTTTATAGATATAATTTATTTAAGTAAATGATCTGTTTTTAATAAACAGTATTAATTACATTTACCGGCCTGAATGTTCGAGTAGTTTCGTAGAAAATATGCGTTCTCCGACAGGAATCGAACCTGTATCCCTTACGAGAAACGTCATATAGCCTGACGTGCTCTTACCGTTCAGCGTCTGGTTAGTCCGAATTACTGTTTATAAACATACACCCATGACAATCATTTCTGATAAACACACATACATATAAATACATACATACATATATATATATATATATATATATATATATATATATATATATATATATATATATATATATATATATATATATATATATGTGTGTGTGTGTGTGTCACTGTTTTATTCAATACCATGAGGAAAAAATAAGGTCGTACAACAGAGATATATATGACTGCCATTTATTTGCAATGCATAACACATATATATATATATATATATATATATATATATAATTTGCGGTAAATCATTGTTTACTTCATAGAAATATTAGTGTCCCTTTTTTGTTAGATTGCCAAGCTCCGTAAATTTTGATTTCTTAGTAAAAGAAAAACAAAAGTATTAATATTCATATAGATTATGGAATTAATCCAATTTGTTTTAATTTAAGAAATAACACACAAAAGCTTCCAAATGAGATCAGTGTAATATTAATAACTTGTAGCTATTAATTAGTAATTAAAGTTAGATTTATTCATATTCATTGCCGTAATTGTTCTTGACAAGCTCAGCCGCGCACTGGGTTAGCGTGAGCCTAGTAACATTTTTGGAACGATTTATACACGGTGTGTGCAGTGCATTAATCTTTTCGTAACTTACAAAAAAAGAATATATTATAGTTCACGACTTCATATTACGCGAATATTTACAGTGAAAACGTATTCTTCTGATTACGCGAATATTGCAGTGAAAACGTATTCTTCTGATTACGCGAACAAACAAGTTTATCAAAATGAAAACATATCCTCTTAGAAGACATACGATTAATGTTTGATTGCTTATCCACTTAGACGAGTTAGATATATTGAGATATATAAAATTCTGACGCAATACAATCTTTCTAAATTAGTGTCGTGTTAAACTATTGGTAGTTAACCGCGTCTTATCTGTGTTCACTGCTTTGAGCAAGCTAATCTCGCTGAACCCACTCGTTATATCTATTTCGTGGGAGCAGAATGACACATGGTCAGTTTAATATGAGCTCCTACAGGCTTACGAGTTGGAAGGAACAAAATTACGACCAGTGTTCGGAGGGCGTCTCAACACAGCGACCGTTATTCATTTTTTTTCCAGTGAAAGGTGCTGGGATGAAAAATTCGAGGGAACAGGTTCGCCACGTTTTTTACCACTTCCCGTCCAAGAACGAGAATACGGTTGAAGAGAGGAACAGGTACTACACACTGATCCTGGTTGGAAGGCCGAGAAGCGTGGTTAGCGAATAAAGCTTGATCCTCACTGGTTGTTACTCTACTGTAGTATTGTATTCTCCTGTATGTTGTCCATTTAAGACATGGACGATTATGGCTCTTCACGATTTCCTATCCTTAGTAGTTCTTAGTGAGATTTGTCTTTTTACCACACGTCCCATTACTTCTGCCATCTATTTACACAAGATTTTTTAGATAGATTACTAGGTGTTAATTTTCTCTCTGGTCCTCTTATTAACCTGTCCTGTGTGTTTCAAAATTTCCAAGCCCTCTTTTTTTCATTATTTGTCGAAGAAATTTAAACCGTTTCACTGTAATTGCGTATAAGCGCCCTTTTTTCCCATTTTCTTTAAAACATAATTACTCACATGTTCAGTCTATGGTAATCTCAACATCCTTCTGTAGAACCACATTTCTGTTTCTTCATTTGTAAGGAGATTGCTTAGCATTCACCGCTATACATGAGGATCGATATTACATGACATCTTTCGCAGTCTTTTCTTTGTTTCGATTGAAATCTTCCTGGTTCTCAGTACTTCCCTTAGCCTTTAAAGGGAATCTTTCACTATTCCAATACACCTTTGGGTTGCGGTGTCACATTTTCCGTCTATTATGAAAACAATTTCCAGATGTTTAAATTTTCGTACTTGCTACATATTGGTTTCTCCAATTCATAGTTTGCATGTTGCAAAGACGAAAATACAAACAACTAGACATTTTGCCTTCTTACAATTGCTGTGCAATCATTTTATTCCTTAGTACATTGTATATAGCGGATTGCGAATAAACTTAAATAAATTTTAGTATCACAAGAAAATAAAACTATCTTGACAGGTCGATGATATCGTTAATAGCTACACAGTCAAGCGGGGAACCTGACGGAATAACAATCTGGACGAGTATTAACCCTTTGCCCGTCCAGTACTGTCCAAACCTTCATACCTGTTTTCAGATTTATAAGTACTGCAAAGTAACTCAACTTATTTAGCAAATAGAATCTACTGACATATAGTGTTTCACATAATAAAAACCTGTGAATCCCATAGATTTTAATCATTTCAATAAACTGGAAAAATAGATGTCTTTCATTTGAGACCTCACATTATCAGCCAAGTGTCCTGTGCTTATATATGATGCACAAAATATTAGATTAGGCCTTTCTTCAGACATCCTGACCTATAGTAGACTCTTTTCTCAAGCGTCCTTAGTTTTACCATTCTTATTAAAATCATAGCTCGTGTGCACCACATAGGATGCACGGACGTGAAAATATGTGATGTGCATCACGTATCATGCACAGGACAGGAAAGGAGAAAGTACAGTTGAACTTCGGGTCACAAACGCCTCTCATTATGAACAAATCGGTTTACGAGCAAAAACTGTCTCGTGTCACGAATGGTGTTTCGCGCGACGAACATTCAAGTCTGCGACTACGTGGGGCGACAAATCGGGAGTACCAGCAGGTGATCGTAAGTTGCGGTGTAGCTTTCGCTCCGGACACATCCCTGCTTGAATTCGTCGTGCCTTCTCTTACATTTCATTTTTTCTTTATAAATTATTAAATAAGAGAGCATGGGGCGAAAGGAGGATAATGATGGTTGCAAAGGGAAAATATAAATGACCAGAATCACAATTGAGATAAAGAAAGAAATCATATATGAAAACATAGTTAACTGATGTATTTTCTTATGGAAGGGGACTCCCCTTCCAAACAATAACGTCTCTCCCCTTCCCCTTCCTCGACATTTTTCACTTATACGATCACCCCCCCCCCTCCGTACTGGTATAGCAAAATTAATTTAAGTTTTCGTCTATATTTTATCTATTTAATATTGTTTATCTTTTTGTGTTAGATTTAATGATTTTTATTGCGTTTGTGTATGAATTTTTGTAGAAAATACTTCTGTAAATAGTTTACATAAGCAATCATCTGGGTTCCAGGAAAGTTTTGATCCATTTTACATTGTTTCCTATATGGGGGGGGGATAGTTTCGGTTTACGAACATTTCGGGTCACGAACGGCTTCCATGAACGAATTAAATTCGTGAACCGAGGTTCCGTTGTAGTAATTTAATTTCTGCTAATAATGTCATATTTTAAGACGTTATTTGACAGTATATGTCGTGTAGACACTAACACAATTCCGGAGGAACATTGGAATAACGAAAGATGCCTTCTAGAAACTAAAAATTTTAAGAGACAAGGAGCTTTCGTTAGAAACAAAGAAAAGTGCTGAAATATCATGTCTAACTGAACGTTCGTGGCTGTGCGCGTAGTACATTGGTAACCCTGCACGGAAATGGGAACCGCTGTGCCTAGTTGAAGTTCCGTTTTAGTTTACTGCATTCACTTTCGTTCGCACCAACTCTTCTGTTACCAGCTATGCGTTAAAAAAACCTGGATTCCCTGGTTTGGGCTGGCAAACAGCCTAAGAGAAGCACAACTTTAGATTCAAAACGGGTTGGGCGTGAGACTAACAACTCCACCTCCATATAAACATACATTTTACAGTGACACAGAACCTAGTGAGGCCGTCTGTTCTGTATTCCACACGAGAAGATGGGAGATAATTGTGAATGATGAACAATTTCCTTACAGGTGTGAAGAGGCTAGAAGTGGTAGTGGCTTTTCGAGAACGATGCTGAGAATATCAGAAACGGGATATGTGAGAAACGAGGAAGTTTTAAAGAAAAACGAAACTGAAATGCCATATATGCTGGAAAGCAGACACTTGAAAATTCTTGCTAAAATAATGAAGAGAGACGGTGTGGAGAATTTTGCACTCAAAGGGCAGAGGGAATGGATAAAAGAACAAGGACAAAGCGGGAGAGTAAAAGGTTACCTGGACTTTCAAGGGACAGAAAAATGTGGAGAGATATGATCGCCTCCGTTCTGGAGAGGCAAGTATACGAAGATATGTTTGCGAAAAAAAAACAAAGCTTTATTTAAGATGTTTAGGCAGAGATTTATATCGGCCATATTGGCAATACATGAAATTCATTAATTATAGCGTTAGTCTTAGTATTCAATATACGTCGGTTTGCTCGGTTACATTGATCCGCCACCAGGATATTTTCCCCCACCATGTTCTTTCATAATGCGATCATTTCGTTTCTTTCATTCTTTGGAAATTGCCATAACTACAGCGGCTTGAGTAGAAATTTATGAGCTTGATTTACGATTGATTAAATTATGATTAACGATTGGCACTTACTTTTTACTATTATCGATATGGTTTAGCATGATATGTAGGTAATGTATTGTTTTTTTTTCTGTCCTCTAAGTAAATTATATTGCACGTTTTATTTATTTAGAAGATTAGTTAATATTGTTTTGCGGGGATATATTGTTAGAGTATCATCAAACCATATAACAATAATAATAATAATAATCAGTGGGTATTTATTTATATATTTCCTGTCCCATTTCTAGGGTGAAAGGTGGTAAATCAAGTTAAAATAAGTTTTGAGTGATAACTTTCCTCGGTCGTTTTAATCTATACAAATAAAATATATATAAGTCCAAATTAGTTCCTGAATAAAATTAACCATTTAATTAATCAATTTCTTTACTTCGACCTTTCTTAGATTGCAGTCTTATTAATTCAAACCTATTATGTGAGGCACACTGGTAACTTGTCTATTAACTTTGTCTTGAAATAAGATTTGTCTCCGCCGTCTTTGTCGTTAGAGCCCTGTGCTCTTTTATCTTTGCAGATTTTTGTAAAATCCAAAGAAGAATCAGTAATATTATTCGTCCTGACCTCACGTCTCGACTTTTTCACTGTCATAATATAGCTTCCCTGTGCCTTCTCTCAACATACTGTCATGGTAACTGTTCGGGTGAAATTTTCGTTATCCTACCTAGGGTTTATGAATTTAAGCGCAGTATTAGTTTGGCAACAAGGTCTCACCAATTTACAGTTGAATTGCCTTGATGAGACCGTAAGTGTTATGCTAACAGCTTCTTTTCTCGCCTTTGGAAAACTCTCCCGGCTCTATTCTTGCTAGCTAACTTTGATCTTCAAAAATTGAAATGCAATGTCAATCGTTATTTCCTGTCTCGTTAGCTACTCTTCTATTGTTGTCCCTGTTTAGCAATGTTTCTCTTTCTTTTTCTTATCCTTTCATACTCAATAACCCTTTATGTCATAGTGAATTTACTGTCATGCATGGAGTGAAATAATTTAAAAAAATACTACCAACGCCAAAAAAATACTAGTAACGCTTAGAATTTTTTTCCCTCATTACCAGCCTTGACGAATGCTTGCCATTCATGCCTACTGTCTTTTTGATTACTCTTCTATTGTTCTCGTTCCTTAATAATGTTTCTCTTTTTTTCTTATTCTTTCACGCTCAGTATCTCCTTGTGTTTTAGTTGCTTTACTGCCTTACATGAGGTGAAATGAGTAGAAAAACAGACAAGCTAAGAAGCTATCTCCTTGGTAATCCGAATTTTTACTTGTAAACATCATCTCTAAATGTGAAATAAAATTGGTTGTTATGTGTCGACAAATTTTTATCATCTAAACTAAGCATGAGTTTTTGCCCGATTTCTCTTAGAAAATAATCTTAATACCTAATTTTTAGGACTAATTGCTTGAAAATATATATATATATATATATATAGAGAGAGAGAGAGAGAGAGAGATTTACTTACTCAAAATGTGCTATTATGGCTAGCCAGTCTATGGGGAGCAGTTCCAATTCCAGATGTAATGTGTCGCATTGGAATTCCGGTTTTTGCGTTTTGGTAGACCAAAAAGTCTTGGTATTTTCGGATGGTGTTCTACTTATTTAGAGCATGACCTTTCTTCATTATTAAATAACTTTCTGATTCTTCTATTAAATGCTTCTTGCTGAAATCATTTTGGATTTATCGATTTTCAGCTAAATATTCGAGTCATAAATTAATAATCTGTTTTTTCTCGTCGTATGTTTCCCGGTTCACGATAACCATCCCATTCGTTTCGATTTACACTGTTTTGAATTCATCGCAGCCGCTCTCTCAGACCGACTACCAGTCAACGTTAGAATGCTCAGTCTACTCTGCTATTTTAACCACACTTGAAAGCAGGACGAATAGATGGATTCGTACCGTTCACAAGTGCAAATATGTACGCAACAGACTGTGCTGAAATTTGAACTCGGCTCCTCGATTTCATTTCTCCGCGCCGATAAGTTACGCTTCCTGCACGTTCTCCTGCCCTGGGAGTCGCCATAAAAGGCCTTTTTCCCAACCACTCGCACACACAGACAAGTGTAACAGGGATGTTGACACAACAAAGGAAACAAACTTATTATAGAGTTTACTAGCTCTCTTGTATCATTAGCAATCAATATTAGAATGCTGGAAAGACGGTCATGTTTTTACGGGTTTTCTATGTATGTATGAATGAAGGTTTAGCTCATAGGTTTTCGTGTGGTCCGTGCGCATACATTATGAAGAATAAGAAATCCTTTTTTGCTGAGGCCTTTATGAGGCGATTGGGGTGGGGATAAAAAGCAAGTACCGTATAGTGATTTTCTAAGCCCGGCTTAGATGCGGCACAAGGCCGAAAGTGTGGGGCACCCAGTGAGGATCGAACTCACTACTCAGTCGTAATTGATCTAGCAAGACAAGCTTTCTAACCATTACACCACGTCGAGGTGCCCAAGCAAGTACCGTATATACTTATGTATAAGACTACATTATGTATAGTGCGACTCCTTAATTTTTCGGCATAAAAAAATTACCTGTGTATAATGCAACCCGGTCACCGAAAATGCATGATTTTTAACCTCGGATCTTTTCTGTTAATTCCCCCCACCACCAAATATTAATTCACCGCAAAATAAAAAGAATTTATATTTGTTAAAATTCACAACAATTTCTCCCGGAGCAAAGCCCTTCCATTGCACTCCGTTTAGGCTGACCTTTGCGATTACCTCAAATGTAGGCAACTCAGGAATGCTATTTCTAAGAGTGGGGTCAGCAATCGCGCCCACTACGATAAAACATTTATTTTATTATTTAAATTGTAAAAAAAATCCATGTAAGTACCTGGAATATCATCCACACTTACGAATGTGAATAACTCCTTGATTTTTTTTGCAATTTTTAATTCTGAAGTTTGGAGTTGCAGCGAGACAAGTTAAACAAACTATGATTTAAAATTTATCATCTCTTGGGGTGAATTAATATTAGTAATATGACATTATTTGGGGGTGAATTAAACCCTTCCCGCCAATTATTTTGGGAAAAACGTTTCATTTTCAGACGAATTTCTTATTTGTTTTTAATATAGTAACTAAGAAACTTCGACACCATGAAGTACCCGAGCGGTGACTCACATCTCTACCAGACGTATGGATTGACAATTGGACTCGATTCAAGCCCAGAAGAACATAAAAGAGAATTAAGATCTGCGTATAAACACGTCTGTAGCGTGTTTTTTTTTCCTAACGTTATGTTTTGGACGGGTTTATTCGTGAATGTCTGAAAAAGATACGTCTACGTCGGAAGTGGGTAATAGAAAAGATCTTTAACCTCTACACAAAAATTACGTTATTATGCGACACCCTATTTTTGGCGTAAAGAAAAACTGATCATAAAAACTCGCACTTTTCCCGAGTATGAATGGTATGTGTGGAGGGCGAAAAATGAAAGCAGTTCTGGGTGATGTATCTGGGCACGTTGAAAATCATACTGATAACTTCTGTGTGTCGTGTTCCTCAGGACTGTGGTGATCATGACTCTCTACAATTTCCGGTCCTTTGTAGCTCTTAATAAACAATGTCTTCTTGAAGTCTCTCCTAAACTTTGTTCCGCCATCCATTTATTCTAGCTCACTAAGTAGGTTGTGTGTTGTTTTCTTCCGACCCTATTGCCTTCAATCTGTCTTGTGAGTATTAAATTTTCGAAACCCTCTTTTCTCATTATGTGTCTTAGGAATTTCAACTATTTCTTCTTGATGCTAAACATAAGTGTCCTTTAAGTTTCAATTCTTTTCTAAAAATTCGTTGTTACACATATTTTCGATCGATGGCATTCTCATCATCCTTCTGTAGAACGACATATCTGTTGCTTCAATTCTCTTCTTCATCTGTAAAAGGATTATCTGGCATTCACCGCCATAAAGGAAAGCTGATATTATGTAACAGTTCAGTACTTTTTTTTGTTTCTAAGG
>OZ038497.1:55382497-55384997 GCA_964036315.1 Acanthosepion esculentum | reverse complement strand
GTCGCCTTCATTTAAATCGTTAAAAGGAATTAATTTAATACTTATGTATTTGCTTACCTCCTCTTATTGCTTTATTTATTTATCCCAACAGTTCAGTCAGATATACTCTCAGGTCGCCAAAAGAAAGCTCCCTGAAAGGGCAATACAGATATAACTCGTACATTTGAAATTTCAGAAAACAATGCGAATCTGGTCACAGGGTATCCCGAACATGTGTTATCACCTTCCTCGTTGCAGTAAAGAAGCGTTAGGATATCCTTGCGATTAACTTGACCGTCGCTGCGGGAACTTGGATATATTTGTAATTGTCCTACACTTACGCGCTTGACTACCCCATGTTGAACTGTCCTCATAAGAACGTGCACATTTACAGGATCAGAGTGTATTTTACGTCACTAGAGAAGTCCATTATGTAGAGGTAGGTGACGAAGTAGAAATAAAATTTCGTTAAACGTGACAATAAATTTCCACAATTGTATAGTAATTAGTCATGGTTAAGGGTAATTGTCAAAAATACCTAACAAACGGAATCGACAAAGCTTCTGACAAAGAAATAGAACAGGGCAAATGAATACTAAGCAAACACACACGTTATATATATATATATATATATATATATATATATATATATATATTATATTATACATATATTATATTATACATATATTATATTATATTATATATATATTATATTATACATATATTATATTATATTATATATATATTATATTATACATATATTATATTATATTATACATATATTATATTATATTATATATATATTATACATATATTATATTATATTATATATATATTATATTATATATATATTATATTATATATATATATTATATATATATATATTATATTATATATATATATTATATATATTATATTATATATATATTATATTATATATATATATTATATATATATATTATATTATATATATATATATATTATATTATATATATTATATATATATATTATATTATATATATATATATATATATATATATATATATATATTATATTATACCATATATATATATATATAGATATTTTTGAAGGTACAAAATTTTATTACTGCAATAAACGTATGCAGCTTGATATTACTAGATATATTAAAAACGGGCGAAGCAACCGGTTTCGCTCCCGCTCATCGGGCTTTCAACGGGAGATTTAATTTAACTTAAAAACACAGAAAATGTACAAAAGAAAATGTGGAGGAGGAGGAGGGGAAAAAGGAGCAAAAGGAGCTATATATATATATATATATATATATATATATATATATATATATATATATATATATATATATATATAGGCAATTTAAAACTATGCAAAGCAACAGTAATAAGGTAAAAAGTTCACAAAGTAAGAACGGTTTTCACACATAAAAGGCCTACAGTCAATTGATTGTAGCGTTCTGATTTTACGACCAGAAAAAAAAAATCAATATGGCGAGGCGTGGTACAATTTATTGGTTAGCATGCATCTGTAAGATTTATTATAAATTTGGAGAGGGTAATGTTTTGCAAGATTTGGCACTCCGCTGAGATGTAATGGATAACAAGCATATCTTGCTATATCAATTACGATTTAATAGTGGTGGTTAATATTAACAGTAATTTAATAGTGAGTTCTATCCTCATTGTGTGTTCCACACTTTAGGCCTCGTGCTACATGTAAGTAACGCTTAATAAACTGCTACATTATTACCAATATTGGAATCAACAGTAATTATTCAATAGTGAATAAGATAATTAATATTTATAAATAAATAATAATAATATATATTGTAATTGTAAAATTACTAAAGTATTTTGGTAATTTCTTTATATATTTTTGGATAAACTAATGATTGTGTGTTGTTATCGGTCACACAGCCTGATCTCCTCTTCGTAGTAATGATATACTCTGTTCGTATATGTAACAGATAGCATTATTCGAAGTCACGCGAAAATGCTTCATGTTACCATACAATCTTATTTTAGTTAGTAGCAGAGAACAAGGTGTTAATTGCTTTTTACTTTTATTTCGTATTATCTTGTTTGGAATATGTTGATGGTTTTAAATGTCTTTCTTACATATGCCACATTTAATCCTCGACTGACCATCTTGAAAATATAACCAATGTGTGTCTATATTTCTGAGATGAGGTATTATGTACATTATTTACATTATTCAGACTATTGTCCTCATCTTTGTCGCCATATTTATCACAACGTTTCGGCCGTTGTACGCTCCAGCCTTCTTCAGGTGGTTGGAATGTCGAACTGAACCCTTTATTTCGCTCACTGGGGTAGACTGTTCTATTTCCACGTGCCATGTTTAATGGATGTCAGTTATCAGTTATCTCCTGTTAATTTCCCTCTCCAAGTTCCCCACTGCCTTAACCGGGTATTGAACTCAAACTTTTGGGGTCCTGTCACTGGATCTAACCAACGCCTTTATCCACTGTCCTTGAGGACATCTGTGTATGAATTTCTGGGTATTA
>OZ038497.1:55372497-55379997 GCA_964036315.1 Acanthosepion esculentum | reverse complement strand
TATAAAAGTTGATCGATAAGTAAGTTATGTCTGGTTCAGAATTATTTTTTTTATTCTTCGCAAATACAGATTCAACCCGACGAAAATCCAGTATTGTATCAGTCAGTTATATGCTATGCGTGATACACGCTTAGGCGATCATGTATCTCTCGTTACATGAATGACGAGGCAGATTTTTCCCCGCAGTAGGTTGCCATTTCTTTCTGCGGTAGACCCGCTGCCATCCAAGGCTATTTACTCTCCTGCTATTTACCCATAGCTGGGGGAGAAGAGGAGGATTCATACCTTTCCCAAAGGTATTAACACATAAGAGAATTTAATGGATTCGACTGGAATTCGATCTTTGCTCTCCGATTCCTCAATCTTAGCCGCTATCCACTTTGGGATTTTAGTTGACTTTTTACGTAATGCTTTCATTGTATGATGCCCCAGAATTATTGAATACTTGATAACCACCCTCACGAAATGGTAGTTGAAATGTTATGGGTACGTCATAAGTGCCAATTATCTCTCCAATACTGCATTACAATGTGCAACCTTAGGCAGATGAAAAGATGAGCTGACAACGTCACTGTGTGGACTGGTAGATCATTTACAGAGACTGAGGTATTGGGACGCTAGCGAGACATATGGAGAGAGCTAGTCTGGTGTTTAATTGCACAGTGACCCCATCACTACACACGATGATCATGGTGAATTAAGTGCATTAAGAGATTTATTGCTGAACCTAAGTATGGCGGGGGTCAGTCACGAGAGACCATTGATTCGCGGCTGGAAAATTTTGATTCACTTGGTGTTGGTAGAGCAGTGTCCATTTGCTAATCGAACTCCGGTTATAACAGATAGTTATGCATATTTATTTTCTTTTTAATTAAGATCTGATGTTATAAACTGAAGCTCACATAATATATATCAATATCCGTCCTCTCCAACCTCTCGACAGCTCCTCTCTGCGGCTGCTCGGTCTCACGCTGTCCGCTGATCTGAGATGGAACAAATACATCGAGTCAATTGCATCATCCACTTCTACTCCAATAGCTTCATGTCTCGCACATCTCGCTCGTGGAACTCCCTTCCTTATTCCTGCTTCCCTGACAAATACAAGCTCCAACTATTTATGTGTAACGTCAATCGACATCTCCAGCTGCCTTGATCTATCCTCTTCCCTACTCCACACACTTTCACCTTTCATTCCTATCTGCTCTCGCTCCAAATCTTCTGTAACCCCCTAGCTTTGATCGATCCACTATCTTTCTCCACATCCTCTCCTTTACCACTCCTATCTGCTCTTCCTCCAAACCTTCTGTACCCCCCTGCGTACTAGTGGCTTCCAGCCTTGCTTGGGGTGATATGCTTTAAAAATAAAAGAAAATAGTTCAACAACTCCAATACCTAGGGGACGGGAGGTCGTTAAGCGAGGAGCTACTGATATAAAGGACGAGTCGTTCATATGACGAACGTACTTCTCTATTCTTATGTGACATGTCCTTTCAGGACGTAAGCGATCATGGCTCTCCACCTCCCTCTATCCCTTGCAGTTCTCAACAAGTTCCTTCTTTCTGCTTCCTTCTCCAGATCATGTTCTGTCGTCCACTTGCTTAAGTCGGCCATGTCTGTCACGCGTTGTTTTCTCTTGTTTCTCTTTCCCTCTATTCGACCAGTGAGTATCAGATTCTCCAGGCCATCTTTCCACATTATGTGTTCCAGAGACTTCAGCTGCCTCTTCCTGATATTAACTATAAGACTCCTCCTTGTTTGCAACATCTCATCGTTGTTCACACGCTCGCTCCATGATATACTTAGTATCCTTCTGTAGACTCGAGTCTCTTCTTCATCTTTTGAGGAAATCGTACAACATTCGCTGCCGTAAAGAAGGACAGATGTCATGTAACTGTTCAGTATCCTTTTCTTTGTTACCAAAGAAATCCCCCTATCTCGCAGTAATCTGCCCAACTTTTGGAATGTGTCCTTGGTCATCCCAATACGCCTATGGATCTCAGTGTCGCACTTACCGTCCTCCGTCAAGACACCTCCCAGGTGTTTAAACTTCCGCGTCTGCTTGATTCTAGTGTTCCCGGCCTGCAAATCGCATTCTGGGCTCATCCTCTTACTGACGACCATGCACTCCGTCTTCTTGTAGACTATGCTTAGTCCTTTCTTCTCACTCTCCCTCAACACCTTAAGAAAGTTAAAAGATAGGAAAATGTCTAATTTTCTCTTTCAATCTTCCCCCCTAGCTATGGGTTAAGCAGTCTTTAGAAAGTATGTGTTGAACGTGGAGATATGGAATACAGTACGTCTTCGATTTTCTGAACTTCAGTTATCTGGAAGGGAAATTGATAGGAAAACTGAAATCATCCAAACAGTTTTTTAATTACCCAGACTCCACCTATTCTAATATTTAATCTCGGAGAATTTTTTTTTTTTTTTTTTAATTTAAAAACCTATAGACAATGCTCAATAAGAAAACACTGATGAAATCAGTTCAGTTAATTCTTTTTAATTTTTTCCTTGTTTTCAAACAAACAACATAATATTTGAATTATTACAGCTTAGTCACGCCAGAGTCCCAGAACACCAATACCCAATTTCAAACGCCGAGGTAATGATTGATTGACAAATGTTTAAGTTGATTCCACTTTCAACCAGAAGCTATCCTTACAGATACGCGTCTCCTTTCATCCAGTCAGCGGCAGCCGGAAACGGACAAATATTGACGCATTTATTTTTCATGAAAAAAAAAAAAAATAGACAGAACAAAGCGTTTTAAAAATGTTATTTGATGATATAAATATTAAATTTATTCGAGAAAAGCAATTTATTTTTTCTCTCCATTCTTGTTCGATAATTTAGGTAATCAATTATCCGGTATATTGAATGGTCCGAACATATTTCATTTGAACCCTTCTCTGGATAATATAGGAAAAACTTCACTCATTAATTTGGATGAATAGCAAGTAGAGAGTTTAGGAGGTGTGAGAAAAAAATTACGTTTTTTAGTGTTTCTCCAACAGGACTCTCTCATGAAGGAGTCAGAATTATTTTCGGTATGAAGAAAACGGAAGGCCTTTTTACTACCTATATATATGATCAGGACTTCTATATTTGTCTGTCGGCTTCCCGGTTCAATTTTCCATGTGTTTAGCCGTTAGACTAACGGCATTGACAAAAAGTTAATGAAAAAAGATTATGTTGCGCCAATATTCGATAGGCAGCTTATTTTGTAATTTGGCATTCGATATCCTCGAGTTAAAAGATTAATGCAAAATTTGAATGCTAGTCTTGCAAATATTTCCGAAGATACCCAGAGATAACCCGGCCACTCACTTTGGACCCCCCCACCCACTATTTTGGACTCCCACCCCCACCAGATTTACCCTCTACCCTTAAAGTTGGTACATAAATGGATATTATAACACGTGAGTTGTAATTTTACTAGCTCGCATTTTTTTTGTTGGGGGGGGGGGCGTCGCATTAAGCTCAAAACGACGCCATTTCAGGGAGATCACCTCTCTTTGAAATGACGTCAAGAGAGAGGAAGGAAAAGAAAGGGGGGGAATGAAGACAGAAATAAATAGACGGGGAGAGAAAGAAAGGAAGGAAAGAGAAAGGGAGAGACAGATGTAGAAAAGAGAGAAAAATAGAATGGTAAAGAGAAAGAAGGTAGACCAGGGAATAAAGAATCAAAGGGGAAGTGAGAGGAAAAGAGAAATGGAAAGGCGGTGAGAAAGAGTAACGAGAAATGGAGTGGGTAGACAAGGAGATGTAGAGAAGAGGGAGAAAGGAATAAAATAGTAGATAGCAGTAAAGAGAGAAAGAAAGGAATAGAGCGGGAGGTAAATAAAAAGAATAGAGACAGATGAAATGAGAGGAAGAGAGAAATGAATAGATGGAAAGAGAGTGAGAAGAAAGTAAGGTGTAGAGAAGGGAGAAAGGAATCGAAGGATAGAGAGGGCTAAGGAGAGAAAGAAAAGGAAGGTTTAATGAAATAGAGGGAAATAAATGAAGCGAGAGGGGAATCGAGAGAAATAGAGGGTAGAGAGAAAAGAACAGAGTGAGTAATGTGGAAGAAAGAGAGAGTGAGAGAGAGAGAGAGAGCAATGGAGCAAACAGGTTTTTATACGATGTTACCGTATATACTCACGTATCATGCGACTTTTGAAGACCTAATTTTGAAGCTAACTTTAAGTGGGGTCGCATCATACCCGAGATATAAAATTAGCGTACGTACTGCTGGCCCTGGCTATACCTTTGACCAAAGTATATATCCAATTACTGTAGTCTAATTAGCTTCAAAATTAGGTCTCAAATATCGTATGATACGCGACGGTATATTTAAAATCTTTATAAGAGAAACCATTATGTCTTGTCTAACATTTTGCTACGGTAGTTATTTCCCTTGGGCTGGCGTTGTCAGATGACTGTGTCTGTAATGTGAACATGTTTAAAAAGACTGAAGTGGAAAATACTGACTTCATGAATGGGTAATCTATAATAATAATCACAATAAATGAAAAAAAAAATTTAATTAGATGTGAAAATCTTATAATTAATCGTAAGGACTTAATTATTTATTTATTGTTTTTGACAGCAAGAGGAGACTATTGAATTAAGAGGGAATGTGTTTTTGTAAAAAACATTTCCGTTGTCAGATTAAATACATTGAAGTTAGTCGCTGAATGAAAAATTCTTACTTAATGAAAAAGGTTGTGTACTTTCATATAAAACTCCGCAGAGACCTTTTGTTTTCAAATAAACGTTAACAATTATTTCCACAATACGAAACTTAAGTTTTACTTTATTATTATTCGACTATGCATAGAATATTGTTGTCATATATGGTCCGGTGCCCCTGCTATTTACCCAGATCTACTTGATAAGATCTTAAGAAGAATCAGCAACATTATTGGTCCTGATCTGGCGACTCGGCTTCAGTCACTCGCCCACCACCGTAAGGTTGCCTCTCTGTGCCTTCTTTTGTAAATATTTTCATGATAATTGTTCTGATAAGCTCTTCGCTATGGTACCTAGATTGTACGAATTCCAGCGCAATGCTTTACTGGTGGGGAGATCTCATCAATCATCAGTTGAGTTAGCTAGATATAGCCGTAAGTTCTATGTTGACAGTTCCCTATCTCGCACTACACACTTGAGGAACTCCCTTCCGACTCCATGTTTTCCAGCCAAATTTAATCTGTAAAAGATATAAGTGCAATGTCAATCGCTATCTACTGTCCCCCTGATTGCACTTTTGTCTTTCTACTCATTACTAATGCTTATGTTTCTAATTCCTCCACACCCTCTAACCCCATGCGTGCTGGTGGTTGTATTGAGTCGTTTCGGGTGATACCGATTAAAATATTTAATATTTTACAATAGAAATTTTAATATTAATAATAATCTTTACAACAGGCATGTTTCGCGTGGATCATGATCTAGATTGTTTGGAAGTGTTGACATGTACTGTCGGGCTTTGTTTGGTCAGGAGTTCGAATATTCAGGCCGGTAGATGTAAATAAATAAATATACTGTTTAATAAATGTTGTGGTAGGATCCACCTAATCTGCATAGGTGACTACCGACTATATAAATAGTGGTTGGTACCGGAAGACAGGGAAGCGAATACAGAGATCCAGCTAGAGACTCTGCCCGACTGCGACTTAGTAAACACATTCTCCAGGAACGGTCTTCCCAGAAATATACAGAAATACTATATGTAAATATTGTGTACACTTTCTTGTTATAATACATTCTTGTTCTAAGTACATTTTGTGTTGCATTATTATTCCATGCATTAGTCGAGATTCAACAATGAGTCAAGACTCAACAATAAATAAATAAAAACAGAGCGTCTCCTCAAATAGGAGCATCTATTTAAAATATTTTTTAAACAATTATGCATATACAGACAGACATACATACATACATACATATATATATATATATATATATATATATATATATATATATATATATATATACATATATATAATAGTCTACGAATCGATTTCATGTATAGTGCACCCCCCACTTTTCTTTCATGGAATTTAAACACTACAGAAAAATTTCCTGTGTTAAATGCAACCTGTCACCGAAAATACATAATTTTAAACGTCTTCAGAAAAAAAAAAAAAATCAAAAATTTTTTGCATTAAAAAATGATTATAAACTCCAAGAGTATATACGGCACTAATTTTGTCTTCGGGAATTAAGGAGTCCTCGGTATGACAATAAATTACATCCGGCAGCAAAGCCTCTGATTGGAAGATTGGAGGTTTTGAGGAACTTGGAACCACCTCCTAATTGCTGGTGTTCCCAGAACCACCCTGACACGGGTTAGTAGCACCTGTTAGGGTCCCAGTTATGGGTAAATAGTGAACCCCTAAATAAAAACAAAAACCTATGAAAGTATAAAAATACTTATTTTAGTAAAATTGACAACAATACATATTTATAGCAAAATGACCAATAATACCTTTATCAGTAGTTGAAGTCATAAAATGTGTTCAAATTATTTAGATTTCGGTGTTAAATAGCCATAAACGTTGATATGCTTCTAAACAAAATCATCCAACCAACATAAAAGAACTCTTGCATGACATTAATCAATATAATATTTCCCAGAAGAAATGAAAACTGTATTCCAAAATCAGTCAGTTTTCTACCATGCGTATCTTTCAATACATGACTGACGCGGAAGATTTTTTTCCTGTAGTAGGTTACCATTTCTTTCTGTGGTAGACCAGTTTCCATCCAAAGCTATAGAACCCGGTCTGTCCTACTATTTACCCAAAGCTGGTGGGACAAGAAGAGGATTCATACATTTCCCAGGGATATTAACGCGTAAGCGAATGTAAAGGATTCGGCTGGAATTCGAATTCGGCTCTCCAGAGTCACATTTATCGTAGAAGAAAAAGAAGAATTAAAAAGGGCGCTGTAAAAATAGAATGTTTACCTTAACCAGTGATTGCCAAACATAGTGAATGCCATATTTATCTAATCGTATAACTTGATTGTCTGACGATATTCAGTTATGTGCCATGCGTGATACACGATTAGGTGATCATGTATCTTTCGATACATGACTGACGAGGCAGATTTTTCCCGCAGTAGGTTGTCATATATTTCTGCAGTAGACCAGTTGCCATCAAAGGCTATAGAACCCGGTCTTCTATTTACTCAGAGCTGGGGAGAGAAGAAAAGGATTCATGCCTTTCCCAAGGGTATTAGCAAGTAAGAGAATGTAATGGAATTCGAACTCGGATCTCCGATTCCTCAGCCCGAGCCGCTATCCATTACTCCACCGTAGTAGGCGAAAATATAGAGGTACCAAAACCTGGTATGGTAAATCGGATAACTGACTAAGGTACTGCAACATCTATAAGTTTGCCGTCATGCCTGCTTTGTACAGGTGTGATATCCGGGCGATTGCTCTCCAAGCTCTTGTTAATCAAGATGGTTGTATGGTGCTGACGACGTACCCTTCTTTCCGCACTAGAG
>OZ038497.1:55359997-55364997 GCA_964036315.1 Acanthosepion esculentum | reverse complement strand
AAAAAAATTAGTTAGCGAAGTCAATTCGCTATTTTATCGCATTAACTTTACTAATTTACTTTTTGTATGAATGATTCATTGTAATATAAATTAAACTGCACCACATCATTATATATATATATATATATATATATATATATATATATATATTAGAATTGGACATAGTCCGACAATTTATTTAAAGACATTTATATATATTATGTTTAACTTTCTTTTTATAGATACAAGTATTTAAGCAAATATTTGCTTAAATACTTGTATCTATAAAAAGAATATTAGAGTTCTATAAAAAGAACGTTAAACATAATATATATAAATGTCTTTAAATATATATATATATATATATATATATATATATATATATATATTGTTTTTTATGAACATAATAAAATAGGCAGCATATATTTTACATTACAAAGAGTTAATCATACCTTGAATCAATCAGCAATATGAATGCGATACCTTGAATCAATCAGCAATATGAATGCGATAACTTGAATCAATTCATATTGCTGATTTTATATATATATATATATATATATATATATATATATATATATATATATATATATATATATGAATACAATTTTAAATATTTTGCGAACTTTGAAACTAAAAGAAAGAAAAAAGGCAAAGAAAAATATTTTCAAGAATTTGTTTTGTATTCTTTCTACCTCGACTTTCTATTTTATTTTTCTGTAATTAAAAATTAAAATGAAATCACTGTGGGGAATCCGGTTTGACCTTTCCACTTTAATGTACAATTTATCTAAAAATAATTGAATTGCTAAAAATATCTCTGTTTAACACTTTTACTTGTTAAATCGTTGTTGCCAGAATACGCTGGATTTTTTTTTTTCCTATTTTTTTTTAATAGGAAATCGCCATTTACGCGAAATAAATGGCCGTAAATACGCTGGCAGCGTTTTCTCATGGGTGCCGCCATTTTGGTTCCGTTCAGATACTCTGCAATATAGGTTCAGCTAAACGACACCACCAGCACACAATATAATACAAATGCGCCAGGAAACAGGTTGTATTTGAATCTAGTCGTATGTTTACGTTGGTTTGGAAATAGTATTAGGTGCTAGTTTAAAACACAAACGTTGGTGTTGGGAACAGGCAGCGTAAGTTAGGGAAAGATGTATAACTATGTCTACAGCAGCGAAAGTATGAATATCTCAATTTACGAGGGGTTGCTGCAAAAGTTCTTCGCCCGGCCACTTTCCCAAATCTGACGTTTAGTCATTGAAATACAGATTTTAAGAAGGGGGCCGAGAACGTTTCAGCACCCGCTCGCAAATTAGTGCTTGCTTCAACGTGGAGTAGATTTTTGGTAATAATCTCGCTAATATTAGAGTTCGATTTCCATTTCTGGCTTCCATGTTTTTGAACTGGTACCCAACAAAACATTCGACTATTATATATTATACGAACACTTTGCGTTTTTGCTGCGTTACTAAAATTTGATGTTATCAAACCTTTTTCGGTCGGCCTACTTGAAAAGGAGAGAAACGAGCGCCTTTTCTGACTCTTTTCCGTTGTTTTCCCGACCTATTTTTTTTTTTTTGAATGACATGTCTCTACAGGAGGTAACCGATCATATCTCTCCACAGCTTTCCTTTTTTCTTTAACACCTTCGAATAAGAATGACGTCTTGGGAAATATAGTCGTGTAGTTTATCGTTGCCTACTCTACGGTTTGGAATTCAGAATTTTCCTTTTCTTAAACCGATTGCTAACCAAGGCTAGCGAGACAAGTGTACCTTACTATTTAACACCTGGTAGGAGAAGTGAATTAGTGACAAAGTAAACGCAACAGACTAACCCGGAATTTGAACTCAGCTCTCCAATTTCCATTATATTACACGCGCATTCCCTTTTTAAGGAAGCAGAAAATGGCTTTTATCTTCTATCTCTCTCTCTCTCCGTTTTTCACTTACTTAAGATTATTTAATATATATACATGATAGAAATTGTTAGGAGGATTTGATATATATCTTAAGAAAGTGAAAAACGGATGGCGTTAGGATCCAGAGTTATTAGCATTTACTTTTTAAAAAGTGCTCAATACAAACGTAGAGCAAAATATAATATTATTAAAAAAAATTTATTATAATAGATTACAATAAAAACATTTTACATCGCTACACAAAAACTTTCATGTTTCGGAACTATAATCGTTCGTCTTCAGGCGATGGTAGATAACATATAATACTTATTATTATGTTATTATATATATATATATATATATATATATATATATATATATATATATATATATATATATATATAATTATTGGACTCATAGTCCATGTCAAGTCAACGGAAAAAACACTTAGAATAATAGAAATTGTAAATTACTACATTACTGCACATTCAATAAAATTCTTAACTGTTAATAATAGCAGATAATTTTTAATAAAACATTTTTCGACAAGTATCACATCCATTTTCGTCTTGAAGTTTTACCCGAAATTACCTGAAATTGAGAAAAAAAATAATATCTATGCCTGAGGATGGCAAATGTTGTTTACCGAAAGTACTTGCAAGCAATATGGACCGATCATCCATTGTAGAATTAATAAAAGCATGTCATTCAGCGAGTGGTCAGTGACTTAATGTCGTCTTAATCTGTTAGCGAGATGAGTTTACTATTAACTTTTTTGATATATTCTTTGAATGACTATTTTATCAAAATAGTTTAAACGTCAAAGAAGCGTTGACTAGTTCTTTGTTGCAATTGCACTCTTGATAATGATATTAGCCGTTTCCTTATAAGAAAACATCCCGTATTTATTGACCGAGCAGCCAGTGCTACTGTCGGTTGAAATCTATATCTTTCTCTTAAAACATTTTTTTATGAAAATAGGTTCCTCAATTCCAGTAGCTGTTATTGCTCTTTCCAGTATTGACGATGGTTTCCCTCGTAACATTTTCATGATTATAACAGGTTATTTCGACTAAACACAATGTCAACCAGTCTATTACTGAAGATTAAAGCGTTTTAAAGTATACAGTATTTGCAAATAAAGTGTTCAATTTCAAGAAATTGAGAATTAATATTAAATAAATTGTAATAAAAAGTTCAAAATGTCTTTTTACCGATTCCGAATTTCGCAAAAATTACTCAGTCCTTCAGAAGTAATATAAAAATAAATTATTTTCTCTTACCCCTGAAGAGTGGACTAATTTCTGCGAAACCCGAAGTCAGGAAATAATTCCATCTATATATGTAATGACTGTTTGTTGGATCCCGCCATCAAACGGAATGTTATGAATATGGATGGGGTACTTCCTTCAGGTCCTTCAGAAAACTGTGCGTACCCATATAATTGTTTATCGTGATGCATATAAATTCTCAGCTTCAGAATGCCTTGATCCAATGAATAGAAGCCGTCAATATAACTGGGCTCTGCTTGTCCCGAATATGATTCGAGTCGTCTAATGAATGGTAAGACACGGGCGGCGTCATTAATAGTCGACTCTTGTCCCGGTGGTATAATTCTACCATTCATATATGGAGTTGTCCGACCTGACCAAGCATAATTTCTTAAAACAGTTCATCTAATTTTTGAGCTTTTCTTGGTCAGATTGATATCTTTTCAGTAACCATCGTATATATATATATATATATATATATATATATATATATATATATATATATATATATATATATATATAGCAAATACATTCTGTTCCTAGCTCGAATATACAGATATTCTGATATTATTCAGAAGTGTCAATTTCTATCTAAATGGTCTCATCATTGTGACTGCTAATATAATTTAGTGACAACAAAACTGTAATGAAAGCAAAACAAAACAAAAAAAAACTATATTGTTTGGATTATCGTCCTCATCTTTGTTGCCATATTTATCACAACGTTTCGGTCGTTGTACGCTCCGGCCTTCTTCAGGTGTTTGGAATGTCGAACCGAAACTTTTATTTCGCTTGCTGGGGTAGACTGTTCGAGATCCACGTGCCATGTCTAATGGATGTCTGTTATCAGTTATCTCCTGTTAATTCCCCTCTCCAAAGTCTACCGCCTTAACCATGTATTGAACTCACACTCTTTTGGGTCCTGTCACTGGATCTAACTAACGCCTTTATCCACTGTGCTATGTGTCCTCGAGGACACATGGCAGAGTGGATAAAGGCGTCCTTCTTAAAGTGGTGAATTTGATGACGAAATGTTTACCTCGAAAACCAATGTAATATATATATATATATATATTTATATATATATATATATATATGTATATATATATATATATATATATATATATATATATATATATATATGTGTGTGTATGTGTGTGTGTGTAAATGAGAGAAAGAACAGATGGAGTAAAATTCCATTGTTCGTTGCATTTATTTAAAAAAAAATAATTTCAACATATTTTTATTATAATCTCTTATAAAAAAATCATGATATATATATATATATATCTACACACACACACACACACTATATATATATATATATATATATATATATATATATAATGTAGTGTCATCCACAGTCTGTTTCGCTGTATCACAGCTTTTCAGTGTGGTTAGACGTTCGATTGCTTTAATCCAGGATCGAAAGCCAATGTCGGAGTTTCTGCCTCTAGGCTGTCATCGCACGGGAGAGAGAAAGGGAAATTTTAACGTTTTCTCTACGAAATAGGCCAGTGACCAGGAGAGCTCAATTCAGTTGAAGAGCAATGCGTTAATAGCAGTAGGAGCCACTGTTTTTAAAATCACGCTTTTCTTCAGAGAGCTCAACCGGATTTCCCGGGATCATATATATTATCATCCACAGACGCACTGTTTCGCTGTATCACATCTCTTCAGTGTGACTAGACGTCCGTTTGCTTCAATCCTGGATCGAAACCCGACCGATTTGGCATCAGTCAGATATATACTTTGTGTAGATGGAACTCATCAGCCCGAGTCGGTAATAATAAACTGAGCATGCATAAATGAAAAGTTATTACCCAAATACATGTCTAT
>OZ038497.1:55294997-55354997 GCA_964036315.1 Acanthosepion esculentum | reverse complement strand
GAGAGAAAACCGTGGAGAGTCGTGATCGCACACGCCGTCCGGATGAAACCAGAAATATGAAAGACGAATGCTGCTGAGTTAACAAAAGTCGCTCCAGTTGAAATTCTATCCTTGCCGATTCCATTTTGACGTCATGCTAACTTGTGTCAATAAATAATTTGCGGAAATTCTTTATTCGTTTCCTCTTTGCTCTCCTCTCAAAAATAATTTGTCGAAATTATTTTTTCTTTTATATGAACATGTGTAATTAATTATTGGCCTTATTTTTCTCTCTTAACATTTAAAAACAAAACGCTTTTATGAAGCATGTTATCACCAGTTTTATTTTAAACAAAAAAAAAAAATTCCCTTTCAAACATATTCACAAAAAAATTAATATATATATATATATATATATTAATATTAATATATATATATATATATATATATATATATATATATATATTAATATATATATATATATTAATATATATATATATATTAATATATATATATATATATATATATATATATATATATATATATATATATATATATATATATATTAATATATATATATATATATATATATATATATATATATATATATATATATTTACTATGGACTAATGATAGTTGTAACCCAGGGGTAATATCGTGCATGTGCACCAACATCCGACCGCCTCATCTTAGAATAGGGGAGATTATTTCATTTATTTACTGTTCTTTTTAATTTGATAGGTCTTGATCTGGCATCTCGTCTACAGTCACTTCCATCGTTCTACTGTCGATGCGAGATTGTTTCCATCGATCCACTGTCGATGCGAGTTTGCTTCCATCGTTCAAGTGTCAATGCGAGTTTGCTTCCATCGTTCTAGTGTCGATGCGAGTTTGCTTCCATCGTTCTAGTGTCGATGCGAGTTTGCTTCCATCGTTCTAGTGTCGATGCGAGTTTGCTTCCATCGTTCTAGTGTCGATGCGAGTTTGCTTCCATCGTTCTAGTGTCGATGCGAGTTTGCTTCCATCGATCCACTGTCGATACGAGATTGCTTCCATCGTTCAAGTGTCAATGCGAGTTTGCTTCCATCGTTCTAGTGTCGATGCGAGTTTGCTTCCATCGTTCTAGTGTCGATGCGAGTTTGCTTCCATCGCTCTAGTGTCGATGCGAGTTTGCTTCCATCGTTCTAGTGTCGATGCGAGTTTGCTTCCATCGTTCTAGTGTCGATGCGAGTTTGCTTCCATCGTTCTGGTATCGATGCGAGTTTTTGCTTCCAGACGTTTTTTATATGATTGAGTGGAACGCTAATAACTTCATTACATCAATATTTTCCGTCATACTTCCACAGCTTTCCCATTGGTTTTGTTACTACTGCTGAAATAGTTCAAGTGATGTAGTTTTTTTTTATCTGGTAACGATAGGGCTGGTTTTGCTTGCCATCAAAATGGCTGATTCTACCCTCCATTTTAGTGACTCATTGCGCCGTCATGCGCTAACGTTTTTCACAAACATGAAATGGTCAGATTATATTCTAGTAATTTCTAAGTCTGCCACTAGGAATATTTGTTCACCGTATTGAGCTAGATAATTTTACTTGCCCGAATGTATCTTTTATCCATGCATAGAATATTATTTTCAGATCTGGTCTGGTAACATCTGCAATATATTTAGAGATTTTAGATAAAATACAAAGAATCTGCTATGTTATTAAGCTTGACATGGCATCTTGGCTTCAATCACTTTCCCACTGATGTAACACATATTCCCTGTGACTATTCTATAAATAGTTTCAGAGTAATTCTTCACATTTTTGCTGAAAACAGGTTCTCTAAGATAACTAAACATCAATTTTAAGAAGATAGAATGCATGGTTGTTAGCAAAAGGGTCAGCTCAACATGCAAATTACAAATTGGGGATACCAAAATCAAACCAGTTAAACAATGTAAATATCTCGGTAGTGTTTTAACAGTAGACAGAAGTCCGAGTGTCTATTGCGATAGTGAAAGATGCCTTTCAAAATTTATGCGAAGCATTAAAGAAAGACATTTTTTCGTTAGAAATAAAGAAAAGAATATTGAACAGTTATGTAATGTCAGTTCGCCTATATGGCAAGCAATGCTGGACAATCTCCTCACAGATGAAGAAGAGACTTGAAATAGCAGAAATGTAGTTCTACAGAAGGATGCTGAGAATACCAGGGACTGATCATGTGAGCAACTACGAAATTTTGGAGAAAATAGATAGAAAAAGGTACTTATTCTTAACATTGGAAAGAGTTGAACTTTTTAGAGCAGAGAATGAGGAAAGATGGCTTGGAAAATTTGATGCTCATAAGACAGTGATAAACAAGGCTTAACGTATCTAGCGAGCTTGAGTAAATGGGTAGTGGTACAGATTTTAGGAGAGATACCAAAAAGATAAAAAGTTGTGGAGAGCCATGATCACCAATGTCCTGAATGGACATGGCCCATAGGTGATTTAAAAGATTAAAAAGGCTTATAATGATGAGCAATGAGAGAGACTGTCAGAGAGTACAAAAGACCAGAGGACAGTATCTGTCTTTTATAGGAATCCGTCCCAGCTCACATTCCTACTTAAGCTCTAAGCGTTAATGCCACTTGTTTTAATTCAGGTTCCGCCAAATCATTGAGTGACTCAAAGAGTGATTCTGAAATTGTTTTGGATAAAAATCATGATGATATCACTGTTTTAATTTCGTTTTATCTATATAATAAATGCAAATATCAGTGAGTCACCGTGTCACATTTTTTTCAATTAAAGGGACACAACTCTCTAACTTTCAATATCTCGTGATACAGAAATTTTGGATTCCCGACTTTTCATTACTACGACCGTTTTCGGCAATTTTTTACGTGATTTCTTTTTCATTTTTTGTTACAAATTTTTTATACAATAACAATTTTTATAACTTAGAAATAAATTTGCAATTAATTGAAATTAACTGCAAAATCTGGGGAAAGTCACCCATGAAATAAATATATATTTTTGTATGGAAAGTAAAGACCTACGTCCATAAAATGTCTTTAAATTAAGTGGCGGCAGAAGAATTATCATTGAACTTTTACAAGGTAAGCTTAAATATTAATGCAATACTTAAATGCAGCGATCAGTTTTGAGTTCTTCTGTAGTTTATTGTTGCCTATCGAACATGGCAGCACTATGACCCGTAAAAAGAAATCTCCCCCAACAGAAGACCAGATTCCAATCAAAAGGTTGCAGCAAGGAAAAGAAAGTCCCGTGCAAATGAAAACCCAGATAAAACGGCAGCCAGGAGGGCTTCCACTGCTCAAACTCCTGAACAAGCAAGGAGGCACAATCAAGAGCCCTCAGCAGGAGCTAGCTTAAATGCCACCCGATAGGGCAGATTTTAAGCAATTTATTTACATTTTTATTGTACAAACATTTTTGTGGTGAAAGAATTATTTTTAAAAATGTCTTTGACAAAAGCTTTAGTCTGTTCAATTCAAATGTAATTTCTTTGTCCAAAGAAATACCCTGTTAATCAGCTCCTATGAGCGATGTTTTCAGCATGTAGGCGATCATGGCTTTCCACAACTTCCAGTCTATTGTTACTATAACTCCTCTCTTTTACCAGCTTAATTTATTTCTTGTGGTCAGAGCTGGCATGTACTACTCCCGAAACTCACCTCGGTGGGGAACATGCCTGATTGTGGGGCCCGGCCTGTACTTTGTATCTCTTGCTATCTTATAACATTTACTTTTTTTTCCAGCTGCTTTTTATAAATGAAACTATGCACAACCGACTGTGGAAGTTTTTTTTTTTTTGCAGATTTTGTCATTATTCTGGTTTTTTTTGTATTTTTTTTTTCTAGTTTTTGCGTTCTTTGTCCAAATTCGAGAATTTGTTTTGCTCATGCTAAGTCTGGAAAAAAACACTATAAAATTCACTATTTTTTATCCATGATGTTGGCATGTTGGAGTAATGGATAGCGGCTCGGATTGAGGAATCGGAGTTCGAATTCCAGTCGAATCCATTGCATTCACTTACGTGCTAATAGCCTTGGGAGAGGTATGAATCCTCTTCTTCTCCCGCCAGCTATGGGTAAATAGCAGGACAGACCAGGTTCTGTAGCCTTGGGTGGCAAATTGTCTACTGCAGAAAGAAATGGCAACCTACTGCGGGAAAAAAATCTGCCTTGTCAGTCATGAATCGAAAGATACATGATCACTTAAGTGTGTATCACGCACGGCACATAATTGACTGACTGAATGTGTTAAAAATTACTCAAGTTTTTAACAAGAAAATGTCAAGGTGATGTTAAAAATTACTGTTTATGGTTTAAGATGGAATTATCTTTTATGACATGTCACTGATTGGTATTTAGATAAATTGTATTTATTTACAGTTTTTCTATTTGAATTGTTCACCTAAACTGCATATGATTGTTTATTGTATTTTATATGAATACTACCTTCTGAAAATTGAGATGATGTTGAGTTGTATCATAGATTGGGATGAGACGCTATCATAGATTTGAGGGAGGAATAAGACCCTTGCATTGATTCTGCTTGTGATCTTTCAGTTTACCATTTAACCAAACTTGCTAAGTCGGTTAAATGTTACTTCCACTTTTGAGTGCTAAATTCTTCAAGCCCTATTATTATAGGTTACTTCCACTTTTGAGTGCTAAATTCTTCAAGCCCTATTATTATAGGTTACTTCCACTTTTGAGTGCTAAATTCTTCAAGCCCTATTATTATAGGTTACTTCCACTTTTGAGTGCTAAATTCTTCAAGCCCTATTATTATAGGTTACTTCCACTTTTGAGTGCTAAATTCTTCAAGCCCTATTATTATAGGTTACTTCCACTTTTGAGTGCTAAATTCTTCAAGCCCTATTATTATAGGTTACTTCCACTTTTGAGTGCTAAATTCTTCAAGCCCTATTATTATAGGTTATTGTCCGTCCTTATTGTTGTTACCACAACGTTTCAGAGGTTGTGCCCTCTGGCCTTAATCAACTGCTTCTTAATCTGGTTATTCACCAGGGAATTTCAAATTTAACCTTTTATATAATCTTTGGGTGTAGATTGATTTTATACCACTGATCATGTCTAAGGTTCTCTTCTCTTGCAAATGGGATGCCGGCTATTAGTGTTTCTAGACTATGCAGGTGGTTAGGCAAAATAAACATTGTTAAAATATGTGAAGTGTCTATTCAAATATGGGTATCCACTAAAAATAATATTTGAAGCAATAAAAATATTGGATTAAAAACTAAAATCGATTCTTTTAAAATTGCTTTGTTTACTTCTCAGATAGAAAATTTAGCAGATATATCTTTTGAGAAAATGGGAATGACTGAATGTGCCTTAAGGCAAATAGAACTCTAAGTGATTTTGAATATCTCTGTAGAACTTAGATTAGAGGTTGGTTTCTCCTGCAAAGGGGGACACATGTTCGAATCTTGACAGAAGGCAGATTTTTTTTTTCTCGAGTGAGCAGGCTGGTGAATGAAATAAACGCTGTTTAAATAAATGAAGCATCTACTAAAATGCAGCTAGAAATAATATTTGGTATAATAAAAATGTTGGATCAAAAAATAAAATTCTTTTTAATGAGTTGTGTATAACTTTGACTTATCTGTTCTTTATTTTTTTTTTCTTTGCAGGTTTGGATGCTGCGTCGTCTGTGTTATGTTGGCATCCTTATCCGTGATACTTTCTTTCTCTGCCTTCCAATAAGCTGGCCTGTCATATTTTCTGATCTGGAGCATCGTATACAGAGCAGGAGACACCCTCTGTCACTGGGATAATCAGTAGAAGTGCTGAAAATTTTAGGGGGGAAAAAAGAAAGAAAAACACACAATAGAAAGATACAAAATCTTTTCATCTACAATCTTTTAATAGGAATCGAACACTGAGCGGAAATATACCACAAGAAAGGAGACACAAATTTTTTTCTATTTTTTTTCTTCTTACAACAAAAGTGAGGGGGGTAAAAAAAAAATTATCACTGACATTTCCTCATCACTTGAATTTTATTATTTTTTATTTGCTTTTTTTTTCTATTTTTTTTTTTTAAATTTCACTTTTTTTTGTCTGGCTTTTTGTATATTTTAATTTCATAGGTGAAAAAAAAAAGTGAAAGTTTGTAAAATATCTGTTGAGTGTAAGTCTATTAATGTTTATAACTGTCTCAGTATAATTTAAGTATAGGCAAGAGAAGTGATTGCAGTTTCTACATCGTCCATTTTATATGTAAAATTGAAAAAAAATTAGCAGTATTTTAAAAGTTCAAAAAAATCAGTTCAGTATATACCATATTTAACCAAGAAACAAAAATAAACTAAAGAAAACAGCAGTGTGAGCCAGTTTCATACTTTTCCTCCATCCTCACTGAGTGCTCCTAAAAAGCTGGCCTTGTGCCAAATTTGGCTTAATCCAAAATATATTTGCACTTCTTACATCACTTTTTCAATCCTTCAGCTTCCCCCTAACGCTTTTTCTTGTCATCGGTTATATCATCACTAATTTGAGTTAAACTGAGTTTTCCATTTTAAATATACATATATATATATATATATATATATACATATATATATATAGTTAGATAATTAATTGTTTTTAAAAAAATAAATTAATTAAAATAAAATTCGGCTTTGCCAATCACCCAACCCTATCCAGTATAAATAAATTTTTTTAAAAAGTTACATTTTAAAAAAAAAAATTTGAAATTTTACATATAATTGATAATTAATTACATATAATTCATAATGGCTGCTGACAGGAAACCTTCAGTTATTGGCTTCTTGTTACCTTGGCCGCTACAGTTTGTTCTGTTTGCGCTGATTGTCTATGTTCTTGGGCTGGCAAGAGCACAACAACCTCCGTGCATCGTGAAAGGTCGCATATTCACGCGGCTACCATGGTACGGGTATCTCATCCAGAAGACATTCCACAGAGATATGGCGAAAATCCAATATCAGCTCTGGTACCCCGTGAGTGAATGCTGTGCAAATCTGTTGATTTACTATGATGACCAATTGAATTCTCTAAACGATAACATGTCCTGCATTGAACGGGAACAGATACTGCCACCAGACAACAATCAGATTATACCTTTGTACACTGGTAATAACTCTGTCGGCTGTAAAATTTCTAACGAAACGGGAGAGTCGTACTATGTGTGCATAGGGGAGCGGACATTTCGGTCGAGAGGGTCCAGGACATGGTACTTCTCCGTAAGTCGTTGCGCCTCTAACAAACAATTCAATCTAAATTACTTCTTCAACATTACCGGTTTCTATGGCACTTGCGAGGAGGATGCTCTTTCTAAGACTTACATCCCCCCCAAACCTGAAACTGAACCCTATTTCTATGTGTCTGTTGTTCTGGGAGTAGTGGCTGGAGTCACCCTGATTCTGGCTGTACTCTTTTTCTCTCTCTGGTGTGTGGCAGTCCGGCGCAAGACAAGTGGTTCGGTTACTTCGAGCCAGGCAACGATGACCCAGGACATCTTCTACGTGAATCCTTCGCTCTCCGACCGCGAGCAGGCTGACTACTCGCAGTCGAGTTCGGAGAACTACTATGAGGTGATCCCGGAACGGAGAAGCTACGAGAGCATTACTGCCCAAGCGGCCTCTGCTGGGGAACGCCACCATAGCTTGCGAGCTCATGCCACTCTTGCGAAAGAGCACCGGACCCACACTACCTACATTTTTGACGATTACCCACCCCCACCGTATCACCCCCCACAACCAACTCCAAGCAAAACCCAACCCCAACGACAGCCAGTCCAAGTTATCCAGGCAATGCAGCCTATTCAGAGCATGCACAGTGGTATGCAAACCACACTGCAGACAACACTGCAGCCAACAATGCCACCGAACATGCAGGCAAATCTGCAAGCAGCCACTTTGCAACCTAAACTACAGCCAGCGCTAGAGACAAGCGCCTGAACAAGTTTAGACAAGTTACGACAAGCAAAGAACAAACGAAGAAAGGGGAAAAAAAACGTGAATGAACAAGAAATTTTTTTTCTAAAAAAAAAAAAACAAACTTGAAAACTTCAGTAACATAATGGAAAAATATGCCAAAACAGCTTTTCTTCTGGCCAAACTAAATAAATTTTAAAAACAAAACAACAACAAAAAAATCCAAGAAACTTTAAAACTAATTTTCCCTCTCCCCAGTCATTTAAAAAATAAATAACTTAACAACAAAAACAAATATATAAATGACTTGTTAAAAGTGGAGTAGAGGGGGAAAAATTGTCAACAATTTTAATTTTTAGACCCAAACAAAATTTGGCAAAATAATAAAGGTCTTGACCAGAAAATGTTACTGAGTAATAATATTTATACCATAGACAAATCTTTGGTATGTTAAAACAAACATTGTCTCTCTATCTCTCTCTCTCTCTCTCTCTCTCTGTTTCTGTCGGCAACTGGGATAAAAAGTAACTCCAATGGGAAAAACCAAAGCCAGTGTGACTTTGTAAATTATTAAAAAAAAAAAAATTATTCTTTCCGAAAGGATAAAAGAAACTGTTCTTTACTGTATTCTATTGAAATAAAGGAATTTGAAGACTTGATACATTTTATTTAATAAAGTGTGAATTCTCTAAAATTACCTAAATTCTGCAAGAAATAAAAATGCTTTCTGAATGTCTTTCCTGAAAGGCAGGAAAGTTTATTAGAAATTTTCCAAGTTTTTTCTCAAGAATTTTAAGTACTGATAAGATTTCTACTGTATCGTGAGCTTTCCTTATAATTAAAGAATTCTTTCATATCTATCCACAATTTGATTTAGCATATACGTAAATACCCACACACCTGTGAATAGCAATACAAAAATGATAATTACATATATGCAGCATGCTTATTTCTCTATGAAAAATACATACATAATATATATATATTAACACATATATATGTGTATGTACACACATATATACACACAGTTCTATTATTTTTATTCTATTTTCTAAAAATAAAATTTAGATTAAAAAAAAATGATTTTATGTTTCTTAATTGTTTCTTTAAATTTCCATCTAGATTCACTATCCTCAAAGTCATTCCACAATGCATCTACATGTACATTTTCTGTGGTGTGGAAGCTTACCGTTCTTGATACCCAAAGAAAATCAAAGGCTGTTGCTAATTTCTTTCTAATGACTATCTCAGCTTTTTACCACTTCCAGTGTAAGCATGGCTATTTTATTTTTTTTTTTGTAGCCACCTACGTGCACACAGACAGACAGACAGACACACACACACAGATATATGTATATATATATATTGGCACAAAAACATCTGATATGGTTGATGTTTACATCTTTTCCATCCTTTTGTCAGAAGCTGAGATGTGAATAAGGAGAGAAAGAGAGAGAGAGAGAAAGAGAGAGAAGGAAAGAAAGAAAATATTGATCATTGCAAATCAGCCAATCAATCAATCAATTAATCAATCATTCATCCAATTTTGTTTGATTTTTTTTATTTTTGGGGGGTGGATTATTTTTTTAATTTTTTTTTGGGGGGGGGATTTTTTTTTCTAAACAGTAATTTTTTTCTAAAATTTTCAAATAATTTTTTTTTATAAATCAGAGCTTATTAAATGCCAAAAAAAAATATTTGCTTAAATTTTTAAATCTACCTGAGAAAGTTTTGTTGTCTCTCCGACAACACACATGAACAGAATTGTCAAGGAAATGAGAAAAATTTCTTAACTTTGATGGTATGGGGTGAATTTCTTGCATCTGCAATTAAATTAACATCTCATTATTATTATTATTATTTTTTTTTAATGACATTCACCTGATATGCATAGAACAATTTGCCTATATTGGTGTACATATATATAAATGTGTGCACACACAAAACACACAATATATATATATATTTTTTTTTTTTTTTTTTTACATTTATTTAACAATTTTAATTGCATTCAATAATTCCCCAATCAGCCATATTTGTAAATTTAATTGGATTATAACTTTTAAAAAAAAGTTTTTTTTTTGCTAGTTTTTCTTTTTATTAACAGACCTTTATTTTATCATATATATCTTTTATCATTTTACTAGGTACAAAAAGTATATAAAATAAAATAAACAAAAAATCTTATGTGCTCAACTTTTTTTTTTTTTTTTTTTTTTTTGGTTGGCTATTAATTTTGTGTAATTAATTGTATAGTGTTTAACTCATTGGTGGCCCTTGTCTTTGTAAAAGGAAAAAAATGCAATAAAAATAAGGATTTAAAAACAAAAACAAAAAAATAAGTAAAAAGACACTACCGCCTTTCCTCTCTGCTACCTAAACCCCCACCACACCGGACCCTTTAAATAATCACCACCACCACCACCACCACCACGTCTATTATTGCTATAACCACTACTACTTTTCTTACATTGTGAGAATATTTTTTTTTATTTTTTTATTTTTTTTTTTGAGATGAAGAGTATCAGACAGTTTGGAGGAGGAGAAAAAGGGGAGGTGAATACTGCTGCTGCTTTTTTTTTTAATTTATTTATTTTTCTTTAATATTTTTTTTTTTTTTCTAAATGGAATTTTTAAAAAAAAGTCTTAGAAGGAAGAGATGCTTAAGGAAATAGAAGCAAATAATGGGAGAAATTTGGATGAAAATAAAATTTAAATAAAAAAAAAATTTTAATGACAAACTTTTTCATTATTGTTAACATTTTCTTCCTGGTATTTGTTGTAAGGAACAGGTGCTTGTGAGAGTGATGTGTGCAAGAGAAAAAGAGATAGCATATGTAAAAATGTGTTAGATGCTTTTTATATTAACATATAAAATTTAAAAAAAAAAACCCTTCTCAATGAAAAAAAAAATTATTGAGTCACTCTCATTTAAGGAAAATAATACTTTTTCAATAAAACTTATAAAAAATCTTTTTAAAAAATTTTTAAAAAATTTAAAAAATCACCTTACACTCTCACCCACTCCCCATTTTGCCGAAATTAATTCTCTTTTTTTTTTTTTTTATCTTATCCTGTATAAGTATTTTTTTGTTTAGTTATATTTTAAGAAATCTTAATTATTTTGATTTTTATTAAAAGAAAATAGATTTTTTTTTTTTTTTTTTTTTTAACTGAATTAAAATTCTCTCCACCTGATCCCAAATTATTAATCTGTCATCAGATATGGATCAGTGGAATTAATTTTTTTTTTAATTTGTCTGGTAAGGAACTGAAACAAAATTGTTAAAAAAAAAATCTTGTTATTTAAGCCTTTTTTTCTCTTTTACACACACACACACACACACACACATACACATGGAACTGGAGAAGTTCAAATGTGTTTTCAATGTATTTCTCTTCTTCGTGCAAATAATCTGAGCTACATATTGTTAGAGCTCTCACGTAGAATCCAATGATTATGCCAGAATTTTTTTTGTTATGTTGGGAATAGAAATATATTAGGCCGTTTTTGTTGGTTGATTTCTGGTGGACACAGTTTTAAACTGTTGTTAATAAAGTATAGTTTGGTATCTAGGAACAGTAAGGAATTGTGTTCTTTCATTCTGTATGTAAATCATGGAAGAACATAATGCCTTACCCTTCCTAGATATCAAGCTACACCGCGTTAACAACAGTTTAAAACTTGGTGTCCACCAGAAATCAACCAACAAAAACGGCCTAATATATTTCTATTCCCAACATAACAACAAAACAAAATCTGGCAAAATCATCAGATTCTATCGAGGAGCTCTCAGAATATGCAGCTAAGATTATTTACATGAAGAAGAGAAATATATATATATATATATATATATATATGTATATATATATGTATAATTTTTTTTTTTCTAATTTAAATTCAGTTTCTTAAAAGTTGGTTTGGCTATGGAAAGAAATTTTCGATCAAGGAAATATTCTCACCATCTGCAAACTTTGGTCTTACAACTCCCCCCACCCACCCCAATCTGAAGATGTAAAAATAAAATATGGACCACTGGGGCAGGAAACCTGAATGTTGGCATTATGAAGCAAATTTTTTTTTCTCATTTATATAAAAGAATCTAAAAAACAAAAGACAGATTTTTAATATATCTATATCTATCTACTTAAAAAAAAACAAAAAAAAAAAAAAAAAAGAAAGAAAGAAAAAGAACAAAAAAAGAAAACAAAAAATGCCAGATCGGTCTTTGCTCAAAACTTTCCCATCTCTCGGCACTTCTGCAACAAAAAAAAAAATAAAAAAAAAAAAAAAAAATAAAGGTTTGGTCAGTGGACTGAAAATATACATATACATATACATACATATATATATATACATACATACATACATACATATATATATATATATATATATATATATATATATATATATGTATATATATATATATACATATATATGTATATATATATATATACATATATATGTATATATATATATATACATATATATGTATATATATATATATATATATATATATATATTTAGTTTAAGAAAAACAAGAAATAACTTTACTTGTTGTTGTATTTATAATTAGAGACCTTGCAATATTTTTTTTTTTCCAAATCTTGCCGAATATCAGATCAGCATGATGCAGGATCCACAGAAAATACAAAAAAAAACAAAATATTACGCTTGTTTTGTCTAAAAACAAAAAAATGAAAACCGAACAAAAAAAACAAAAAGACAAAAAAGAAATAAAAACAAACAAAAAAAAAATGGCTGCTTCTTGCCATTCCAGGTGACATTACCACATGTCAAACTCTATCACATCAAAAAGGGGCCTGCTTGGTGAGTGAGATAGTTGTGTATTTCCCAAAAGGTAACAGAGTCAGAGATCAGTGTTCAATCCAAGGTAAAGCCTTGGATGTAAAAATACTGATATTTTTTTTTTTTTTAAATTTTAATTTTATTTTTGATAAGGCAGGCAGGTTCTCAAATTTGGAAGTTTGGCGCAACACAATCTTCTCATACCTAAGTTTAAAATTTTTTTTTTTTGTCCCATGCTAGTTAAGTTTATCAAACCTCTGCATCACATAAAAAAAAAAAGCAAAGAAAAAAAAAACCCACAAACAAAACAAAAACAACAACATTATCTGACCAGCACAGGCACAATTATGTACATATAAATGTCCCATCATATTACGGACAGTGATAAAGGGTTCTTTTGTTTCTACTTGATATTTTTTTTTCTTCTAATCAAGGACATGAAGAAGAAATTACCTGATATAATATGGAGGTTTATTTAACTGTGAAAAGCACATGCTCACTGAACAACCCCATTCTTCCCCCTCTAAAAGATTTTGATTCCTTCCCTTGCAAAATATGACATTGACCTTCCCCCTCTAAAAGATTTGATTCCTTCCCTTGCAAAATATGACATTGACATGGTTCTACTGCTTTATTGCTTCTCGGCAATTAAATAAACTTATCAAGCATATGAAATTCTTTTCTTTGTCACTGATATAATACCTCTTTCACTTTGTTGTTTTTGCAGTAAGTTTTTCAAGCAGACCTGCTTCACGTATATATATTTTGTTGCTGATAATGGGGTTATATTAGGGGCTAAGTTTCAACGTGCCCTTAATGTGCTTATATGCGAGATGTTACCTCAAAAGTCGGGAAATTTAAGGTGTGAAATGGCTTCTTTGGGGAAAACAGAAAAAAAAATTGATAGGGGGTCTGTAATTCCCTGCTGCTGTGATTCTGAGGGATGTGTGAAATATCCAATGAGTCACGGGGCCTGAGTGAAACGCTGACTAGCATCTAAGAAGACAAACAAAGTAATCACTTTGGTGAAATTATCTGAACTTTTGGGTAGCACCTTATGTGTGCATGCACACCTGCATACACACACGTTATTTGAATTCTGTTTCTTAAAATTTATTTTATTTTATTTTTTGTACTTGATTTTTTTTTTCTCAATAATCCTGACCCATCCGAAGACATTTCAGCATCCCAGATTCCTTCCTGTTCATGTTTTTTTTTAAATTTTTTTTTTATTGTCTTGTTTTAATGGCTAAATTCACAAATGGACTAATGTTTATTTAAAGAACTTGACGCTGGAAAATTGATGTGGAGGTGTTCAAAAAAAATTTTTTTTTTTTTTTTTTTAATGAAAAAGTATGGCAACAAAGGATTAATTGCGATAAATTTTTGGAGATTTTGATAGAAAAGCTTTTTAGATCAAGGTTGCCTGGAGAGTTCTGGGTGAAAAAAAAAAAGAAAAAAAAAAGAAAGTTTTTTTTTTTTCTTCTCAAGGAAATATGTTTAGCCAGAAATATATGTATTTTTTTAAAGGTACTCTAAAAGAAACAACTTTGCTTGACTTTTTTTCCTTTCCTAAAGATCTTTCAAAGTACATATAAATATTTAACATTTTTAAAATTTAATTTTTTTTTTAATGAACTGTAAAAAAAAAAAACAATGACTTGACAGTTGTATTTATTTTTATTAAATAAGTGAAAAATCCAGAGGAGAAAAGGAAAGGTTTTGAGAATATGATTGAGAATTGATATGCAACTTGTTGCTTCTCAATTTAGGTCATATTTGATGCATTCAGTCTGTTATAAGTGACAATATTTGTGAAAATTATCTTTAAAATTTTATATATATTATAATCTTTTTATCTGGACAAAAGCAATTTACTCACAACAAAAATGCAACTTTGTTTTGGTGCCTTTAGTTGCACCTTGACTGGTGAGAACCAAAAAATTCTCACCAGTCGAGGTGCAACTAAATGCACCAAAACAAAGTTGCATCTTTATAATGAGTAAATTGCTTTTTGTCTGTGTGAAAAAAATTATAATAAATAATAATTGCGTTACTATCAGTATTGAGCTCTCATTTGAATTAATGCTGTGAATGTTAGAATTTATATATTATTTTTGTTCTCATTACATTCGGATATATAAATATATATATAACATTATATATGACAAAAGTTCTGTTGACCTATTTGATTGACTTAATCAACAACAATCACCAGGGCCAAATCATTGATAAATGGTCAATCTGATAAATCAATTTAACTTTTATTGATTTTTTTCTAGTTAGCTATTGATTACTTGTCTGCAAAATTTCTGCTGGCTTGAACAATACAATAAATTCTTGTAATTTTCATACATCTTAGTTGTATTATATATATATCAGGAAACATTTATATATCAATCTAATAATGGGTAATGAAATGAAAAAAAATGTCTCAAGATTTACTTAGATGAAAATTCTAGGAATTTAAATACAGAATTATATGAACAAAAAAAGGGGCAGGTATGAAACGACAAACTCTATGCAGTAGCCACTCCTCATAAGATGTACAACCATGATTTCATTTAAAGAATGCAGTTTTAATTAAAGAGTATAATTTATTAAGGTGAAAATTATTTACGTTATTCACAATTGGATTTATGTCCTCACCTTTCATATTTTTTCTTTTTTTTTTTTTTTATAACTCCTTATGGCAGAAATACAAAAAGAAATTAAGGTGAAAATATATTGAAAGTGCTCTAACTTTGGAATCATCTATGATAAATGTATAGTTGTATATTTAGGCAGCAATCCTTCTTTTATGCAAGTTTCATTAAAAATGACAGACAAGGTACTACGGTTAAGTGTTTTATTTAATTTTTCTTGTGTACGAACAAGAGCTTTCTTTGCTGGACAAAGGGTGTGTAAGAACTGTCCAAATGTTTTATGTTTCCGAGCGCTTTCGGCTATACCTTTAGCCATTATCAAGGATGGTTTGATTTTTCAGGTTAATTGAGTGTGTGCATTATGTATATGTCTTAGTGTGTAGTAGTGGGGTTTTAATTTCGAAATACTGTTAGCACGTTGTGGCTTTGTTCGTAGTTAATATTGTTAAGGGTAGGCTTTTTCTTTTTTATTATTAAAGCCTCCATTATTTTTAACCTTTTTTTATAAATGTATAACATACCTCCATTCATTAAAGAAAACTAATGCTATTTAAATGTGGGATAGTTAAAAATGATAAAAATAAAAACAAAAACCAGTAGAAAAGTTGACGAAGATCAGCTACGTTATACATTTAGATAAACTGGAAGTTAGAAACTTAAAGATTTAAATTTAAGCTAAGTGTCCCTGTTAGCAAAAGGGACAGCGTAACATGCAAATTAAAAAAATGGAGATAGCAAGATCAAACAACTACAACAATTTAAATATCTGGAAACTGTTTTAACAGAGGATCAGTCCCCCTATATGACTGAAGACCGCACAATCTCCTCAGAGATGAAGAAGAGACTTGAAGCAACAGAAATGTTGTTCTACAGAAGGATGCTGAGAATACCATGGACCAAACATGAGCAACAGCAAAGATTGAGAGAAAACGCAAACTACACAGACACTTGAGATCAAAAAGAGATAACTGAAATTTTTAGGGCACATACGAGGAAAGAAGATTTGGAAAATATGATACTCACAAGACAGATTGAAGGCAAGAGGGACAGACGAAAACAGCACATAACATAGTGAGCTCGAGTAAATGGATGGTGGAAGAGGATGTAGCAGTGATCAGAAAAAGACGTTTATTAAGTGTGCCAAAGGACAGAAAATTGTGGAAAGTCAGAATGATGGCCAGTGTTTTGAAGGGACACAGAACATAGAAGATATAAAATTGTAAATAGCATTTGTTATATTTCTCTCCCATCCTTAAACCATAGAGATAATTCCATTGATAAAACCAATTATTAATCTGAAGAAGTTCATTCTATGGATGAAACATTAATTTTTTTCCTTATTTTGTCATTTAATTACAAATATATAATGTAATTTACTTTCTTCAGTTGTTTGTGGTATTTACTTTGTTTCTTTCTGAAATTCTGAGATGAACCATTATCCTGATATATGTTGCATCTAGCATGAAACAGCCTGTCACCTCTGTGTGTTGACTTCAATGTTCACTCATATATATAAGGCTCAAACACTAATATTCCATGGTAATGATTTATTACACTGGAATGGTAATCACAATCCAATTCATCTGACCTATGTTGGTCTGATGAATTGGATTGTGATTACAATTCTAATCTATTAAATAATAACCATGCACTATTAGGGTTTGAGCCTTTTATATTATATTCTTGCTCTGTACTGTACATTGAGCTCTACCTGGATTTTATCCCCTTGGAAATATATTGACCACTAATATTATCAAACATATATATATATATATATATATATATATATACATACACACACACACAAGGTGTCCCTAAACTCTGGACACATAGGCAAAAATGCATATTTTCAAGAAATGAAATTTTCAAAATTTTATTGAATTGGAATATTAACAAATAACTTCTTCAATATGATTTGTAATACAAAGGTTTATGAGCTTTGCAAGATTCCTGTGAACTCGGTACCATAACTCAACATGGCTATCAATTTTATCACATTTCCTCTTTATGGGTTCAGTCAAGTGCGTTACATCTTTTCATTGTGTACACTTTCTCCTTTAGCATACCCCAGAAAAAGAATTCAATTCTTTTTTTCAACCAAAACATTTTTAATCTACAGTGGTAAAAATATATATAGTTAATGAGATTTCTTATATGTCCAGACTTTAGGGACACCATGTGTGTATGTATGTGTGTGTGTGTGTATATATATGTATATATATATATATATATATATATATATATATATATATATGAAATGCTATACTCATCTTGATGTTATAGTCACAATGTATCAGCCATTCTAACCTCTGACCTTCTTCTTCAGCTGTCGTAATGTTTGCAGAATTTTGAACTGAATCTTTTATTCAGTCCTATTGGAAAATTATTCTCAATGTTCTATGCAAAAAATTTAATTCTTTTTGGCATAAAACTGAAATTTATACTGTTGTCTTCAATCATTTAAAAACAGAAACAAAGTTCAAGGCTCCAGAATTCCATCTGACTGTCTTATCGGACAACTGCTTAGGGATTACAAACATGATTTAAGTGTGTGATTGTTAGTTCAATCCCTGGGTTAGATAGTAAAATCTATTTACCTCAGCAGTAGGATTATCAAATGTTCACCCCTATTTGGAAGACTAAAGTGAGAACAGTGTCTCCTCTATGGATAAAATTCTGAAAATATTACAAATATGAGAGCCACGTAAATGTCTGAAGAGTCGGATGTTGAAACATTGTGACTTTAACAACCAAGATGAGTAAGTCAATATGTAATAAGAAATTTTTTTATCTTGTGACAAAATGTGAGGGTGTACTAACTGATATAAAGGTAACTGGTTTAAGAAAAAAAAGGAGAGAGAGCAATCCATATTCATTCTAGCTAATTCTGGTTCTAATTCTCTATCTATCTATCTATCTATCTGTCTAATTCTCTTCCTATCTATCTATCTATCTATCTATCTATCTGTCTATCTATTTGTCTAATTCTCTTTCTATCTATCTATCTGTCTAATTCTCTATCTATCTATCTGTCTAATTCTCTATCTATCTATCTGTCTAATTATCTATCTATCTATCTATCTATCTATCTATCTGTCTAATTCTCTTTCTATCTATCTATCTATCTATCTATCTATCTATCTGTCTAATTCTCTATCTATCTATCTGTCTAATTCTCTTTCTATCTATCTGTCTAATTCTCTTCCTATCCATTTATCTATGTAATTCTCTTCCTATCTATTTATCCATCTACCTAATTCTCCTTCTATCTAGCTAACTGTCCATCTCATTTTGTTCATATCTATCAATCTTTTTCTATGTTAGACTAAGTATCTAGTAATATATATATATATATATATATATATATATATATATATATATATAAAACTTAAAATTTGTTTTATGTTTTAAGCTTTTCTACTGATCCTATGAGTTTGTATTTCTCACCTTTTTTCCTTGTAAGTTACATTTTTCTTTTGAAAAAAATCTATCTCCTATGGTTTGATTCTTTGGAAAATTGTTAAAAGCAATTGAACATGTTTAATTTTAATTCTTTTTTTTTTACCCCTTCAAGAAAAATGACATCTATTGTAAATTGGGTAAAAGAAAAACTGACCAATTTTAAGGAACCAATGAAAAAATCTGAATATGAAAACAAGTTATTTTGATCTAAATTTCTTGAGTTTTTTATTATTTTTTTTAATTCTCTTACTTTAATATTTATTACCTGTTCTCAACATAATTTATTTGAACCATGATGTACACATCTGAACCTTTTTATTTTAATAAAGCCAGTCAAATTAAGCTCAACTGAAAACGAGTTAGTGTGAAAAAAGAAAAGGAAATAAGAAAAAAATACTGGAGTAGGGGTAGAGCAACTGGGCAAGCATGCAGTTAAAGAAATTTTGATGACTTTACTAAAATTTAATACCCAAAGATCTTTTATTGAATATATTTCAGAAATTCATTATCATTTTCATTTTGACGTATTTGGCACAAGGCCAGTTTTTGTTTGTCCTACAATCAGAACCCAATTGGTCAGCATTATTTTCAGGCAAGTTCATTTAGAGAGGGACCCAAAACAAAGTCGTTTCCAGAGTTTGGCTGACACAGCATTATATGTCCTCAACAAATATATGTTCTATACCCACACACAAACACACACACACACACAAATATATATATATATATATATGATGAAAAAATATACATACATGCACATATATTTGCACGTACGTATATAATTCTTTCTCAGGTGTTACTCAGCACCTGAAGATTGCAAGTTTGCATGAAACTCCCAGTTCTGCTATCGACATTGGATATTATGTGTATTCACTAATATATATATATATATATATGTATATATATATATATATATATATATATATAAACACACATATACTAAGTTCAAAAGTTTGAGGTGACCCTTGGTAATTTTTTAAAATGGCCACAAAAATAGTTGTTTTGTACATTATATAAGAGAAAACTATTATACATGGTTAAAAAAATGTGATACAGGAATTTCTATTAGAAATTTTATCATAATAAAACGAAAAGAACATATGATTAAATTTTGCTCTCATCAAAATATCCTTCTTTAATCATGATTACTGCAGCACAAAATTTAGATATTCATTGCAAAAGTGTCTCAAAGTATAAGTTTAATAATTGATTCCATTATTTTTTCAATGACTCTAAGAGCTCTTTTCATTTTTTTTTCACTCTTCTGTCAAATTCACACCTGTGGGTTGCATCAAACAACTGAACTATAGTGTATATATATATATATGTGTGTGTGTATATATATATATATATATATATATATATATATATATATATATATATATATACACACACTCTGCTAATTCTTCAAATGTTATTTTTATTTTTAGATGATACCTTATAAATTTAAATAAAATTTACAAAGATCTTTCAGACCAGTCAATGGATGATAAATTATTGAAAAAATAACAAACGAGCAAATTGTATCTTATACATAGAAAAATATGGTACATACTTTAATTTGTTTGGCACAAGGTCAAAATTAAGGGCACAAGATATGAAGGGAATTGGTTCATCTTTCTATCGGAAACACATGAAAAATTAGTTTATTTTTATTCCTCTTTTAAGGCAAATATATCCTAATCAAAACTCAATAATAATTGACAATCTGTTATCTAAGAAAATAAAAAATTATTATGCTTAACACTATGCAAAACTTCATGGTGGCCTAGTGCATATCGGAGATACAATGAATAGGGCTTGTTCAAATGATGATTACGACTGTAGCCTTTGTATTCTAATAGATAATATATCACGGACAGTCTAGTTCCCAAAGGACAAGAGATGGGATTTTAAATCTTGCAGGAGACATATTCAAAATATTCGATCTCTAATGCTTATGTAAGGGGCATAAAATGCAAAATGCAATTGGTGTTGCGATAATAAGGAACACAAAACGAAAGAATTACCCATAAAAAATAATCAATACTTCATTTGAGAACGTAAATAAGAACTGCATTCATTTTTGGATTCTTCACTTTTTATCTTTCTTCTCCTACCGTCTTTTTATGATTAAATAGAGTTTTTCTTTTACCAGAATATCAGTTAAAGCGTGGGTTAAATAATTATGAAGAATTATTCTCAGCTCAAATATTCTTTTCTTCGAAACTGCAGACCGATTTTCGGTTCTCAGGTTTGTCTTCAGAACTAAGAATTGAAAACGTTTAGAATTATATATACATATATATATACATATTTACAATTTCTTGGGATTGGTGATAAAAGAAAAATTTCCACCTCTCTTTCCCTCTTACCTTCTTTGTATTGATGTGAGCGCCGTCCAAACAAGGACAATGGGTTGTGATGTGGAGGAATTCCTTCAGAAAATACCAGCAGAGCAGGTTACAATTTAACGCATTATATTAGATATATGTTAAATCAATTAATCCTAAGCAAGGCTATATTACCGTTAAGAGGCAAGGGTTTACTGGGAGTTAAAGAGAATGAATAGACATAAAAGGAACCGGAAACCCAATCCTAAACAGGAGACAAGTGATAAACTTCTACTGTTCAAAAGAACGGGGAAGAGTGTGTACTGTGCGACAGGCGAGTCTATCTGTTCCTATAAAAATATATGAATTTAACCTTTTCTTTTTGTGGGATATCTGTATTTAAGAAGACATTCCGTTTTATTTTAAGCAGTATTTATTTCGTCTACCAGACTGCACACACAAGAAAACTCATTAAACCGACAAATAGGACATTGATTGTGAAGCTCTTTGTAACCGAATGGTGGAAGCATGCCGGACCAAATGGTTTCTCCTGCAAAGGGGATGAAGGGTCGTATTGTGCCAGAAGACATATTTTCTTTAATTTAAGTTTTTCTTGACTGTGCAGGCCGCTAGAGGAAATAATTACTGCTAAAAATAAAATGCCAAAATGACGTGTCTACTCAAATGCGTGTATCAAAAAAAAAAGTCAAAAAATCAAAAAACAAAAAAAGAACAGAAAGTCTTTTGAGGAAATGAAGACGTATTAAAAAGTAAAATCCATTATATATATATATATATATATATATATATATAATTATATATATATATATATATATATATATATATATGACGTCAGATACAGTATTAAAGAATGTAGAAAAAATAACAAAAATGGAAAAGAGAGAACCTGAAGAAAAAATTGTCTGGCTGTGATAAATGTTTTGTCAAAACATTAAAAGAATCATTACATTTATATGTTTGCTTGACAGCATAATACTTTTGTGTAAGACTCTTTGGAAATGGAAAAAAGACATGCATACACACATATATATGCACATATACATATATCTACACATATATATATATACATACCTACACACGCAAACACACACAGACATATATATATATATATATATATATATATATATATATATATATATATATATATATATATATGATAAAATAGTAGAACAAATAGGAAGCGTATATCAATCTAACATGTTTCACATTTATTAAAGCTTCATCAGACAATGAGAAAAAATGTGAATCCAATTAGATTGATATACCTTTCCTGTTTGTTCTTTTCTTTTATCATCCTGTCGGATTCCAAACCATATTTGATCTGCATTTGATCTTTAACTCGAATACATATATTAATGATATACATCTTTACACACACATATATATATATATATATATGTATATATATATATATATATATATATATATATATATATATATATATGTGTGTGTGTGTGTGAATATGAGGGATGTTCAATATATTTGTGTTTATATGCATATATATGTATATATATATATATATATATATATATATATAATTTTTAATGCATACGTATACATGTACATACACACACATATATATGGCTATGGGTTCATATATATATATATATATATATATATATATATATATATATATATATATATATATATATATATATATATATATATATAAACCTATACTCACAGAAGAAGAAAATTGATTTAAATTGAAAGGGTGTCATTTTACCTTTTGGCGACCATTTCGGCCAACACTTTATCAAAAGGTGAACGTTGACGCATATGAAATTTAATAACCACTGCCTTTTATTTTTATCTTACATAGAGCTCGTTCGGTCCACGATCTTAGGGTTCTTGAGGCTGTGTGTATTAAATTTCATCAGCCAAGCCTATTTAAGCAAAAGGAACACTTCATTCGTTCCTTAAGTTTAATCGAGAGAAAACGAGTCATTTTTTTCTTTTTTATACTTTTTTTTTAATCCTTTTATTGTATTTTTGGTCGTCAATTTGTTTACAATTAAAATCTATTTTAATCTTGCTCTAATTTTCCCTCCTCATTCGCTATTTAATTTACATTTGTGTCATTGATTATTTTGTTCTACGCGCCAACGTTCACCTTTTTATAAAGTGTCAGGCCGAAAGGGTTACCTAAAGGTAAACTGACGTCCTCTCTATCTAAATATACACACACACAGATATATATATATATATATATATATATATATATATTGCTTAAATTTTATATTATTTCGTTTATATTTTGTTATTTCCATCATACAAGTTATTTGATTTGCTTTTATGTAATTTTTGTTTTATTTTGAATAAATATTTTTTCTTTTTGCCAAAAAAAATATATTAAAAAATATAATTAAATGAAAATAAAGATAATAAAATAAATAAATAATAAAATAAATAAATGAAAATAAAATATAAAATAAAGACAATAAAATTCTAACTATTCCGAACTGAGTATGGATTAAATATATGTTTTTTTTTTATTTGTTTCATCTTGTGTATCTTGTACGTTTGACTTTATAATATTTTCTAATCAGTCTCCCTACTCAGCCTCAATTTAAAAAAAAAAGGATTATGAATAAATTTAAAATAAATAATAATAATAAAAATCATATTCGTTTCTATATTAGATTGGATTTACTGGGTTTTATCTTCTTTTTTTTTCTTTTAGTGTTACTAACATTAATTAATTGCTACACATTTTAATTAATCTCCTATGTCAACGACAATATTTGATTAACACTAATTTACTGTTTACTATTTTCCATGCGGATGTCGAGTTTTCTGCCTCGTAATTACAGGGAGGCACGGTGTAGTAATGTATAGCGGCTCGGATAGCTGAGTTCGAATTCTAGTCGAATCCATTATATTCGTGCTAATACCCGTGGGGGAGGTATGAATCATCTTCTCTCCCCACCCCAGGTTCTATAGCCTTGGATGGCAACTGGTTTAGCGCAGAAAGACTGCCGGGGAAAAAATAAATCTGCCTCGTCAGTCATGTATGGATAGATGACCTGAGCGTGAATCACGCATGGCACTTAACTGATGATGAACTATCGGGAAGTACGTTTTATAACTGACTTTTTAGATGAGCTTATCTTTTCTTCTCGGGGAATTTTTCTGATGACATTTCCAGGTACATCACCCGGTGAAGATACCTAAAAGACCGGGTGCTATTTACATCCAAATTCTACCTATGTAATGCATCTGCCAAATCTTCGCGCCCTGACACTATTTAAATCCCCTTAATCCGAAAATGGTCCACAAAGTCGCAAGAAATGATCTCTCTTTCCCAAAAAACACCGTCTGACTGTCAGTCATTGCAAGTATCTCTTTAACCTGTCCAAAAATATTAATTGCGACAACAACTCTGCGGGCGTCAAATTTCCACCTGGGTGTAAATGACCTTTGGCCTGAAACGAGCTAATCTTCTCTCTTCGTTCATGTGTCGTTCGCGAAGGTGTCATGTCGAGTTGTGACATCTCTGTGAGCAATAGAGGATCATTGGCATTGTCTCTTTGTAACACGCAAAAGTTGGACTGGGATACGGTTCACTAACAGCAAGAAAATGTCCCCAACCCGAGCCATTGTAGAACGCACAACATAGTTTTCTTTTAGAAAGTTAAAGGATACCAACAGTCCTCCTATTTACCCATACATAAGGAAAGAATGGATTCATGCCTATCCTAAGGTGGTTAGAGCTAAATTAGAGCAAACTGCCCCAACTGGAATTTGAACTCGGTTCGTTACGGCTATTATCCAGGTTGATAACTGCTAACTCTTTTAGTATCTGTCTATATTTCTGAGATGAGGTATTATGTACACTATTTACATTATTCGGATTATTGTCCTCATCTTCGTCGCCATATTTATTACAACGTTTCGGCCGTTGTACGCTCCGGCCTTCTTCAGATGGTTGAAATGTCGAACTGAACCCTTTATTTCGCTAACTGGGTAGACTGTTCATGTTTAATGGATGTCAGTTATCAGTTATCTCCTGTTAATCTCCCTCTGAAAGTTCTCCACTGCCTTAACCGGGTATTGAACTCACTGTGACTGAACTGTCACTGGACCTAACTAACGTCTTTATCCACTGTACCATGTGTCCTTGGAGAGGGGAATTAATATATATATATTAAACTGGTTGTCGAGGTAAACATTTCGTCATCAAATGCACCACTTTAAAAAAGGACGCCTTTATCCACTGTGACATGTGTCCTCGAGGACAAATAGCACAGTGAATAAAGACGTTAGTTAGATCCAGTGACAGGACCCAAAAGAGTGTGAGTTCAATACCTGATTAAGGCGGTAGAGAACTTGGACAGGGGAATTAACAGGAGATAACTGATAACTGGCATCCATTAGACATGGCACGTGGAACTAGAACAGTCTACCCCAGTGAGCGAAATAAAGGATTCAGTTCAACATTCCAACTACCTGAAGAAAGTCGGAGCATACAACGGCCGAAACGTTGTAATAAATATGGCGACAAAGATGAGGACAATAGTCCGAATAATGTAAATAGTGTGCTAACTCTTCTGTTAATCCTACATGTCAAGGCTCTTTAAATCAAAGAATTTGCTTATAAAGTACAGTGGTGAACACATTAGTTTCACAGCCTGTGTTAACTCGGCCAAAACAATTTTCGTTAATATAAAGTAAATTTAATAATTATGTTTTTAAATAAAAGGTAGCATATAGCAATGGAAAAATGTGAAATGGATAATTCAACTGATGATAATTTCAAAATATACCTTCGCTTGTTACCTTAACTAAAGTAGGCGCACGTTAATTTGCTTTACCTGAATTTCTACCTGATTTTTAATATGAATATCATTACTGCGTATATCTAGAAATAAAAGGTTTCCACATAAGACTCATGTAAGATGATGTCGGTATAGAATTTACATTAAGTTTCCATCCAGGTGCCCCAGTAGGCTAATTGAAAATTAAACACCTAGATACCAGATGCAGATTCGCGCCTTCCCCTGATGTCAGAGGTTGTCTCTCTTTCCATCCCTTGTCGTGTAAACAAGCGGTCGACCCAGTCGCATCTAGGATATGTAAAGTTGGGACAAACCGCATGATAGGTAGATATATAAGCAACTACCCGAGAGCGAAAAAGAAGAGCGTCTCTTAGATCCCCGCGATAATGTAGAATCAACGTTCAAAGACGTATATCCACTCACCGAGAGTAATCTGTACGGTTAGATATGAAAGATTTACTCTCGAGTACGTAATAATGATAATAATACCCTAGAAAAGAAAAGTACTGGCGCAATGCTTTCATTACGCAGTCGTAGCGTCATGTTAAGGTCACCAAACTTTTGGCATTGCTTTAAGATAATAACCTCAGTTGATCTTGCTTAACTGCATCGCAAAATGTAGCCGCTTTTTAAAATTAGTATAATTTTAACTGATTTACAGGGAATATAAGATTAATTTTCCTTACTGCTGGCACAGTCATGATTATATTTACAATGTCTGTTTATTAGCAGAAATAGTTGCGCAATTTCCGGCTCATTTGAAAGTTTGATATCCAAATTTGGGATTCATATATATTGATTTCCAAAACAGACAGACTCTTAGCAAATGGAAGAAAGCTAACATTTTAAAAATTTCTCACTTCCCTAATTCGATGTCGCCATGTGCCAGACTATGCGAAGTAGTTTCTCGATTATATATATATATATATATATATATATATATATATATATATATATATATATATATATATATATATATATATATATATATAGTTAGATAGATAGATAGATAGATAATCAAGAAATATATAAGTAATTAATTATTTTAAATCCGGCATTATTTCCTACTAGTATAAACAACTAGTATATACTATGTAGGGTATAACTAGTAATATAATTAATAATTATAATTTCTAATTACTAATTATAATTAGTCGATAAATGAGCTTGAGTAAACAGGTTTTTTTTTTTTCTTTTCTTTTGTATCTTCTTTACAATGAAATTAATATCTTCTTGCCAAGAAACACATTTTCTTTAATAAAACTTTTGACCTCTAGGCCGGCGAACATATAATTTCACCATTAAAATCAACAAACAGGTCAATTCCAACGCGTAATCTCAGTAAATATTACGTTTTTAATAGCAATATATATATATATATATATATATATATATATATATATATATATATATATGGTTTATAAAAGCAAAATATAAATAAAGACAAAAGGAAAACTTATCTTAGCCGACGCGTTTCACTCTCTGAGAGACTTTATCAAGGCGAAACGCGTTGAGTAAAATGAGTTTTCATTTTGTTTTTATTCATATATATATATATATATATATATATATATATATATATATGTATATATATATATATATAATGTAAGATATAATAGTAATATATATATAAGTGGACACTGAGCTCAATACTAAGCGGTGACTGCATGAAACTAACAGTCACCGCTGGTTGTTGATCTCATTGTCCACTTTTATATTTACATATTCTCTCCCTCCGATATTCAATACGTTTACTCATAATATACCATACCTTAAAATTATATATATATATATATATATATATATATATATATATATATATATATATATAATTTTCAACTTTTGTTAGAGTTTTGATAGAATGATGAAATGAATACGAGAAAAATATAAGTAATTTTTATCTCTCTCTCTCTCTTATTATTATTATTATTATTATTATTATTATTATTATTATCATTATTATTATTATTATGTGTGATTTTTTTTAAAAACTCATTCTATGTACATTGACTATTAACCGTCAACGAATATTTTATTTTATTATTTTTTATTCATTTTTTAATTAAAAAAAGAAAATCCGACGTTTTGTTTCAGAATCAAACAAAAACCAACAATTGTTTTATTTTCACGGTTTTTTTTTTCACCAGTTTTTCTTGAGAAAAAAAAAAAAAAAAAAGAAACATACGGAAAACAACTTTCAAGTTGGCCATTTGCTGGAGAGGTACAGCCTTACCCCTCCCATCTGACGTTTAGCAGGGTGCAAGTGGAAGAGAAGAACGTACTGCACTCAACTCCCCTATATATGACAATACACCTCAGTTGTCGAGCAAAGCATTTTGACTTTCAGTAATCTGAATACTTATTGATATTCCCCCCTGTCCATAGCAATTTCAAAGTGTATATATTTTACGCGACTAAACAATCCGATGTGAATAATTGATTATAGTTTTCGTGTTTTTCTTTGTCTCTTTGTTGTATCGTATTTGACGGCATTAACAGCGCACGAGCGTACCCCAGGGTACCACAGCGTACCACAGCGTACCACAGCGTACATTTCAGCAAGCAAAAAAGCTTTGTTTGTAAGCATGTAATATTTAAGGCAAGCTATCAGCATGTTACAAAACGCACATTAGATGTGACAGAAAGTATCACAGTACATAAAAAGCAAGGAAGCAGTTGAACATTGAGCAAGGAAATCACAATATTATAAATATCCTACATGATTGTAATAATAAGGCATAGCAAGAAAAAACAAAAACAGAAAATATTCGATAAAAAACCAGGTACAAGTACCACTGAAAATACACCGAAGCACAGTTTCTTTCTGTCTTCTGTGGCTACAAGCTGCTTAATAATAATGTTTTGCTGTATATATAGGTATACTGGATCAACTAATACCGACTAATGTAACAATAGTATTAATATTAAGAATACTACTTCTAATAATATTAATAACAATAGTAATAATATTAAGAATACTACTTCTAATAATATTAATAACAATAGTATTAATATTAAGAATACTACTTCTAATAATATTAATAACAATAGTATTAATATTAAGAATACTACTTCTAATAATATTAATAACAATAGTATTAATATTAAGAATACTACTTCTAATAATATTAATAACAATAGTAATAATATTAAGAATACTACTTCTAATAATATTAATAACAATAGTAATAATATTAAGAATACTACTTCTAATAATATTAATAACAATAGTATTAATATTAAGAATACTACTTCTAATAATATTAATAACAATAGTAATAATATTAAGAATACTACTTCTAATAATATTAATAACAATAGTATTAATATTAAGAATACTACTTCTAATATTAATAACAATAGTAATAATATTAAGAATACTACTTCTAATAATATTAATAACAATAGTAATAATATTAAGAATACTACTTCTAATAATAACGTCGGTTGTGTAATATTTTTTTATTATTTTCGAGCTAGGTAGAAGCGATCGTCTACAGTAAAATTTTAACCTACGTAAGTATGTATCAAAATAAAATTAGCCTACTAGCTGCGTCAAGTTCACGGTGTAGAGCGATTTGTACCCTTTTTGTACGAAAAAAAATGTGCGTCTTATATGCCGCCAAGTACGGTATATAAAAGAAATTCCTGTTTTTTTTTTTTACACAACTGGAATTCAGTTCAACTTCCAGGAGTTCGCGGCAACATCGAAACTGCAGTTTTTATCCAAATATCCAGATAAAACGTTGGTCCAGTTAAATTCGGTTAAATGGGACACGACTGAATGAGGGCACGTCGGCCTAATTAGGCGTTTGAACCAGTTACACGAACCGGGTCGGCAATCATTACAGCTTGTTTACTCGAAAACTGCCTTTACCGAAAGTGTTAAAATCGAATCTTCACATAATTGTTCACTGCACCAAAAAATCATAACTGAGAAAGTGAAATAACTTTTATACCTGAATAGTATTACATTTTAAGATATGTTTCATTTAAATGTCATCAGTTGTAAAAATATAGAATAGTCAGTAGCAAGAGGAAAAACCAAAATGCGAGTTACAAATTAGAGATGTCGAAATTAAGTACAGGAATTTAACTATGAAGTATTATAATAAACGGTAGAAAATATAGCACAGAAATCCGAAAGTGCATTGGAATATCGAAATAAGCCTTTCAGAAGCTGAACAAAGTATTAGGAAACAGGAAAATGTCTTTAGAAACAAACGTAAAAAGGTGTATTGAACCAATACATATATATATATATATATAATTGTATATATAATACCAATCCTCGTATATGGCAGGGAATCCTGGACAATTTCCTGTTATGAACATTTCTCATTATGGCTGGATTAATACCTCGCAGATGACGAGGAGACTTTTGATGCAACACGGATGCTGGGCATAGAACATGTGAGCATGATGGACATTTTTTGGAAAATGGGAACGAAACAGAGACTCTTGTGCTTAGGATGAGAAATGATACGGTTGAAATTTCTCGGACGCATAATGAATGCTTGGAGAATTTGATGCTGACAGAACCTAGTGAAGACCAGTGGAGCAGAGGGAAAACATCGAGTAATCTCCCTAACGAACTTGTGTAAATGGATGGAAGAAGAGGGACATGAAGTGATAGTCAGGGTATGAACACTGCTTAGAGCTGCGAAAGAAAAGAAAATGGGGAGACTCACGTCCGGAAAGAAAACGGTACATGAAAAAAGAATCATTTTAAAATGACACCGAGTTGCTTTTTCGGGCAGCTGAAATAAACTGTTATGAAGCGGACCCAATTAATTTGAATATGCAAATTGGGTTGCGCAAATATTCAAATGAACTTGTATATCGTCATATTTAACTCGTCTTTAAATATTCATAGAATTAAAAGAAAATATTAAGTAATATTATGACAAGGAGCATTTTAGCGATGCGATTATGAAAGAAAGAAATAATGGGATTTTATGCAAGAAATGAACACATTCTACTGGTGTGCATGTTTATATCCCGTCGAGTTCAACTGTTCATGGGTGTGCGATGGAACAAAGAATAATCTCTCAGGTTGTATTTCCCCCATTATAGGCATGATCATAGCCACCATATAAAAACACCTTAATTTACGGATTGAACGGAAAACCTGAGAGAAAATGAATGGCAAATACATTGTTCTCCGAGTTTTATACCACTAAGTCATGCACAAAATTATATACACATATTTACACGTGTCCCACATAGAGAAACTCTAACACATGTTTAAAAAACAAGCCGTATGAAAAGGTGCTGAAAAGACAGAGTCTTACCTGTAATATTTCGCAACGGAGGTGGTAGCTACCGGAGAATTTTTTTGTGTTTCTGGAGAAAAACCATATTCCAGATTCAAGCGGGTCGGATTTAACTTCTATATCACTAGCGAGGACATACTCCTCGAACAGAAAACGGCGTGTCATGAGTTTTTTTCCAAACATGAGGACTGCCAGTCGGAGATAGTTTCTATATCTGGTGAAGATATGTTTCCAAAGGAGAACGGCGGCATGGGCTTATAAGCTGCCCCACGTGGCCCTGCCTCACGTATGCTAAAACAAGACACTGCCCAATTTAACTCCTGGAAGCTGACTGATGGACTGACCGCTTTCGTCACTCTATGACAGCGTTTCTCAACTTGTGCACCGGTGCGCAGTAATGCGCCCTGTAAGATATCCAGGTGTGCCCCAAATCAACAGAAGAGTAATTTATAAATTATTTTCATATTTACAAAAAAAAAAAAACTTTAGTTTTAAAACGTTAGTGATGCCAAGCAAAGAAACGTCTTAAAAAATAAATTCAATTATTATTATTTCAGAATACTTATTCTATTTTCAAATTTTATGACTAATTTTTCATCATTTTAATTTAAAGTGCGCCCAGTCACGTGACCCACCTGGCTACATTTCAACCAAAGGGAGATAACCCCTTTTTTTATCCCTACACAACCAAGCAAATAAAATGAAGATATTCGCCGTCACAACTAATTGAACCATGAAGTATTTCTCTTGTTTGCATCAAGTCTATTTTCAAAAAACAAACTTCGTCTTACATTTTATTCAACTATATATTCACCATTATTTGCGATTACCTGCTGCCCCTCATCATGCAGTCGTTCTATATCTTCTTGAGTAAATAGGTCAGGTGAATATGGCGGATGCAGTATTTGGTTCTCCTGTTTGTGTGGCCAGACATAAAGTCTTCCAGCAACCACTTTCTTAGCCTAGGGAAGCAATAACTCATCAGGTCATTTAATATAAGCCTTCGTGTGGATTCTAAGGCCCTTACCAATAAATTCGGGAGTTCTTTTCTAATCAGAACGATGGGAATGAGTTTTCAGATCTGTCGTACCTTCGTAATCACCATTAGACTCATCAAACTTTTTCTGAACCCTCTGCACTGTCCTCAGATAGACACTCAAACACTCTGAAATGTTGGTATTGGAGCTTCTGGTGTGAATGCCAAGCAGTTCAGCATGCCGTTTCCAAGTTTCTGGCAGAGTGATTTGTGTCATGGTGCTCTTTTTCTCACAGACGGTGCCCAACTGACCCTTCTATAATGTGCAGTCGACAAAATAAAGAACAAGCAAAGCGTATGCGCGAAGTTAAAAAAACTATAAAATGGCGACAATTTACCCATCGCACCCTGTAATGTTCAACTTATATAAGGCCCTCTATAAGTGACAATCGAGGTAGAGCGTTACCTTGTGGTGCTGCACGTAAGTAAGAAACGACAAGAAGTGAAGTTTATGGAGTTTTGCCGGGAAGATAAAGGTTAACTCTAAATTTGAAGAGGTCAAGTTTGTAGTGATTGGGAAAATACCCTGCCGGGCATTTGAATGAAATATTGTCGTAAGTTAGTGTCAGAATTTATTCTTAAATGCTACGTATGATTAATATTTAGGATGACACTTTGTTCATTAGAATTAATTCCTGAAAACAGAAATCACTTATGACTCTGACCCAATAAATAAATAAACAACATATTAACGGGTGTACAAAGAAAAGGGTACTGAAGTTTTACGAAATATCAGTCCTCCTATATAGTACTGATTGCTGGACAATCTCCTTTTGGCTGTAGAAGAGACTTCAAACAACGGAAATGTAGTTCTCCAGAAGGACAACTGGACCATACTTGTGAGCAGCGTCAAGTTTTAGCGAAAATGGAAACAAAAAGGAAAACTTACATTAACACCAGGAAGAGACAGTAGAAATTTCTAGGGCACTTAACGAGGAAACAGGACTTGGAAAATGAGTTACTCACAGGACAGATTGAAGGCAAAAGGGTCAGAGGAAAACAATGCATAACGTACTTAGTCAGCTTGAGTAAATGGATGGCAGAACAAGGTTTAGGTGAGATAACAAAAAGAGAAAATTTATTAATGAACATATTAGAAATGACTATGTTTCAGAGAAAATGTAAACAAAAAAGAAACTTATACTTAACATCAAAAAGAGACAGTTGAAATTTCTAGGCCACATAGTGAGGAAAGAGAGTTTGGAAAATCTGATACTCACAGGTCAGATTGAAGGCAAGAGAGATAGAGGAAACCGATGCATATTCTCCCAAGCGAGCTTGATTAAATGGATGGCGGAACAAGACTTGGGTGAGATAAAAACAAATTTTATTAAGAGCTACAAAGGACAGGAAACTGTGGAGAGTCATAATCGCTAACGCCTTGAACGGACATAGCACATAGAAGTAGAAGATTTTTTTTAAATGATAGATAATTAAAAATGTGAATTAAAATATAAAAGTTGTATTCTTTTCTATGTTTGGGTTTTTCGAAGAAGTGAACCATCCGAATAAGATTCGATTTAACGCCTTGAAATTTTTTTTTAAAGTGGTATCACCACATGCAAGGCACTAAAGCCACTAAGACGCAAAGGGTTACAGGGTATGGAAGAATTAGGATCAGAAACATTAATAATGACCGAGAATATGAAAGAGTAATCAGGAAGAGAGTAGGACAGTAGATAGCAACAAACATTGCATTTAATTTTTTGAAGATTAAAGCTTGCTGGAAAGCATAGAACCGGAAGTTAGATCCACAAGCGAGAAGTGCGAGAAAAGAAAATGTTAGCATAGAATTTACGACTACATCTTAGCCAGCTCAACAGTAAATTGATGAGATCTCGTTGACAGTTTAATACAGCGCTTAAATTCATAAAGTCTAGGTACCATAGAGACTTCAAACAACGGAAATTACCCAGAGTAAATTTATTCCAATAAATCACCATTAACTTCAACCACGGCCTCCAGACGACTTCGGAATCTCATGCAACTCTTTTCGACGGTCTCTTTGTTTAAGATGGTGAATGCTGCCATATGGAAGAATTAGGATCAGAAACATTAACATCAAAAAGAGACAGTTGAAATTACTGAGTGATATGTATTTGTGAAAATACAAAATGTGTCCCAAGGCCAAAATGGGGAATGGGGAAAAAGACGGTCTTCTTTTGTCTTAAATTTGAACTTAGCTAGCCACAATCACTGAGCCAAACATACCACAAAATTCCTTACAACAAAACAACACATTCTTACTTACAATTCTTACTACAGTCACCATAATACCTCAATATCTCTATTATGAGGGAAATATTACAACATTTTAAAAACTAAACCTCAATGTGTTTACCATGAAAGTACTTATAGAAAAGCAATGAAAGGCAACCTCACGGCGGAGAGAAAGTGACTAAAGTCGATTCACTAGATCAGGATCAATAATATTGCTGACCCTTTGGACTTATCAAGGCGCTCAAGGCAGGTGCACCAGACCATATGTGGCAGCAATATTCTAAGAATGGAACAATTGGAGAAAATAAAATACATTCACAATCATAAACGTTGCAGTTTTTCCTTTTCACTATTATTTATTCATAGTAGAGAAAGATTTTTTTTCATTGTTTAATAACTTACGAAATCCAAATCTTTTTCAGGCAAACAAAGCTAAAACAGATTTGTCTATATTTCTGTGATGTCAGGGATTGTAACAATTTACATTGTTCGGACTGTTGTACGCTCCGGATTTCTTCAGGTAATATACGATGGAATTTCAAACCGAACCTTTTATTTGGTCCACTTAGGAAGATTGCTCTCGTTCCACGTGCCTTGCCTCTTCCGGATATCTCAGTTTCATTTATTTCCCTTCAGTAACTTAACTCTCCCAGTTTTTGGTCACCTCTGCTGTGGCCAGGTATTGAACTCACAACTCTTTGGGTCAAACCACTGAATTACTCTTTTAACCACTGGGCCATGTGGCAAATAAAATACGTTCGCAACCAAAAAAAACTATTCAGTTTTCCTTTTACCTGTTATTTATTCATAGTAGTAACAGATGTCTTTTATTTGACTGTTTAATAATTTATGCAATCCAAGGACGCAGGTGGACAAAATAATCAGTTCGCTTGAAAATTCCAGCGTATATATATATACCTGGAGAAGTCGTAAATATGACAATAAAGATGAGGGCAACAGTTCGAAGAATGTAAATAAAACAGATTTGTTAAATGTTATGAAAACACATTTAGTAAATATTTCGAAAACGAAATCTTATCTTCAGAAAAGAAACGGTTAGAATATAACTGTCAGTTGCATTAAAAGCCAAAACGATGAGACCGAAATGCCAATCTAGTAGCACACTTAATTTAATGAGGTACGAGGGAAAGAAAAGTTAATCTGAACAGCTGCGATGAAAATACAAGGCAAAAAGACAGCGGGAGGTCACGTTGTGACAGCGCACTCACCACGTTTAAACGTTTAATTGCATGAATATGCAGGATGATGATTAGAAGAGACTATGAATTGGCAAATAATTCTCAGGAGTGTAGGGTGAATTATCGATAAAAAAAAAGATCAAGATACTCGTCAGGTATTCATTAAAAATGAATTTAAGAATACTTCCGATGAGAATTGAACCTAGAATTAACAAGATTCAGTAAAATTGATCAAAACCGACATTCCAAACAATATCAACTTCCCCCCGATAAGAAGAAGACACGATCAATATGTTTTCAGAATTTCTTCGATCCTGAGAAAATAAAATTAGGAAGTTTATTTACATTATGTTTATCTGTTAAAAAACATGTGTGGTCTTTCAGAGGATAATGATCCAATTTATTTTTAAAAAAAGAAAAGGGCACATCTTTTTTTTAAGTCCCACGCTTGGAGTTTGTTTACATTATGCTGTCTGTCCAAAATCTGCATGTTCTTATAAATTATCCCAAAGAATTTTGAATTTTGTTATTTTCTAAGCTGGAGATTTGATTATATTATTCGCCCAAGAGAACAATTATCTTTAGAGAAAATATCTTGGGATATTCTAAATAAATAGAGTACCATATAGCTAATTGGCAAGATCTCTTCTGATTAAGACGGGTGTGATTGGAGAAATAAGATATACTGGGACTTGTGTCTTTGGTCGGGGGGTCATCTATATAAGCAAGAGTTCCTCATACACATAGGCCCAACAAAGAAGATCGCCAGAGATTCACTCCGATAGAATTTCCTATGGCCGGAGCTAAAACAAACACATACAGACAGAGGAGAAGTCTGCTCGGCCCGGGATAACTCGCAAGACAGTCGCCGCTAAAGAATACATCTGGAATTCTGGTGGCCGCAAAGAAAACACAGACTCACGCATGACAGAAGAACTAAATGAGTATCGTCTTGATGGTTAGACGAAAATAAATAAATATACATTTTAATAAAGGAAGCATCTACTCAAATATAAGTATCCACTAAAATAACGTTTAAAGTGACATATATATAATTTTGTTATGAATATATTTTCTGTATATACGTTATTTTTATGGATACACCTTATTTAAGTAATTGCTGTGTTTTTAATTAAACCGTATTAATTACATTTACCGACCTGAATATTCGAGAATTTTCGCAGAAAATAAACGCCCTCTGATAGGAATCGAACCGTCGTTCAACATGACGAGCTGTTAACAGATTCAGCCACAGAGGACATCCGGTTTAGCAAAGCTCAAATTACTGCTTATAAACTCACATTCGACGATTTTTCTCGAAATAACTGAGCTATATCCAGAAAAATAACGTATAAACAGAAAATATATTAAAAGATTAGTTAGATTTAATTCATTATATATATATATATATATATATATATATATATATATATATATATATATATATATATATATATATATATATATATATGATGTGCGCAAATGTTTCCAGTTCCCATACCATGATCATTCAGGATACAGGCTATCATGGTCCTCCACATTTTCGTTTTCTTTAATATGAGTGAATTGTCATGACAAAAAATAACATACTGAAATGATATTCTATTACCTTCCCAACTTGGACTGTTATGCAAGGGTGAATTTAAGATAAAGAACAAAATAGGTGAAAAATCTGGAGAAGAAAGAACAATATAAAAGACGGAACAGATGTAGAAGAAGAAAGTAAATGTAAATTCATAGAAGAAGAAGAAGAAGAAGAAGAAGAAGAAGAAGAAGAAGAAGAAGAAGAAGAAGAAGAAGAAGGAGGAGGAGGAGGAGAAGAAGGAGGAGGAGAAGAAGAAGAAGAAGAAGAAGAAGAAGAAGAAGAAGAAGAAGAAGAAGAAGAAGAAGAAGAAGGAAGAAGAAGAAGAAGAAGAAGAAGAAGAAGAAGAAGAAGAAGAAGAAGAAGAAGAAGAGCCAGGAAATTTTTCTCCTCGGAATCAATCCTCCAAGTCTATAAATCGACCATTCAACCTTGCATGGAGTATTGCTGCCATATATGGTCTGGAGCCCCTGCTGTTTGCCTCAGGGTTCTTGATAAGATCCAGAGACGGATATGCAATGTAATTGTCCCTGATCTGTCATCTCGTCTGCAGTCGCTCTCTCACAGACGCGACGTTGCCTCGCTCTGTCTTTTTTACAAATACTTTCACGGTAATTGCTCCGATGAGCTGCTTTCGCTGGTTCCTAGGCCTCATGAATTTAAACGTCCTACGAGGCTGGCATCCCGTTCCCACCCCTTCACCGTTGAAACTGTTAGATGTAGACGTCTCTTCTACTCCAATAGCTTCATGTCTCGCACATCTCGCCTGTGGAACTCCCTTCCTTATTCCTGTTTCCCTGACAAATATAATCTCCAACTATTTAAGTGTAACGTCAATCGACATCTCCAGTTGCCTTGATCTATCCACTTCCCTTCTCCACATCCTTTCCCCTTTCATTCCTATCTGCTCTCGCTCCAAATCTTCTGTAACCCCTTGCCTTGATCGATCCACTATCTTTCTCCACATCCTCTCCTTTACCATTCCTATCTGCTCTTCCTCCAAACCGTCTGTAACCCCTTGCGTGTTAGTGGCGTCCAGCCTTGCTTGGGGGTGATAAGTTTAAAAAAAAAAAGAACAAAAAGAGAGACAGAATGAGAAAAATGATTGAAAGAAAATATGTGTGTTAATATGAACGAGATGAATAATTAAGAAGAAGGTAAAGGTAGAAGAAGAAGAAGAAGAAGAAGAAGAAGAAGAAGAAGAAGAAGAAGAAGAAGAAGAAGAAGAAGAAGATAAATAGATGAATGAAAAAAAAAGAAAGAAGAAAGGATGGTAAGGAAATTGAGAGGGAACGGAGAGAAATAGTGAAAAAGGAAGGAACGTAATTCCAGAAGAAAGAGCAGAAAAAGAAAAAGACGAAGGATGGTAAGCGAATGAAAAAGAAGAAGAATTTAAGAAGAAGGAGGGGGGCGAAGAAGGAAGAGAGAGAGGGGGAGAAGATAAGGAAGGAATAAAAAATTTCAGAGAATGAAAGAGTGAAGAATCAGAAGCAAACCAAAGAAGAGACGGACAGTCTTGTCGTATCAGTCTGCGTATCAATGAAGAATCTTCGCCAGTTGGGTTCTGAGGTTCCAGTTCTAAGCTAAATTCAGTCAGCTGGTTCTTCGTATTGAGAATTCTTGCTAAATAGTGGCCAAATTCTTTTCATTCATAGCCGTACATGCTTCAGTTGACGGTCAGTTGAGAATGTTGACGCTTGAAACAATTGATCAGTTTGCACGACAGGCAGAAGGATTTTGTTCGTTGTGGCGCGCAAGCCCCTGGATTCGGTCCAGTTTTGAAACTGTCTGATTACGCAGAGACCCAAAGCTAGCGAACGAGAATTTAATGAACGTTCCGCGATTTCGTTACTAGTAAATAATAGAATAAACACGAAGTCGTGTGATAATCAGGATTGATTACCTTTTCATCTGCTAGTTTCATTGCCACTTCGCAACTCGTTCTGTCTACCGTAAATGGGTAAATTCTTGCCAACATTCTATGCGAACTCAGAAAGCGCCTTTTGTCTTTAAATCCCACTTGATTAAGGGACAACAAAGGCGTCTCTTCATCTCGATGTCATCTCATTTCCTATTTTACAGTGTTTATATCATAATTATTTGCAAATAAATAATTAACGTGAGGGCGACTTTGTAATTAACCAAACTCCAAATGTCATCCTGCGTGTTTGTTTCTTTCTTTACACGTCCGAAATTCCCTGTCATTACTTCAGATAAATAAAGGACCATTACGTTTTGATTTAAAGGAAAGACGGAGAAAAATAAATAAGGAGACATCGTGGTTTCAGAAGGAGACGGAAGGCGGGAAAAATAAGAAAAGAAAGAAGAAAAAGAAAGAACGAAGAAAAGAAAGACAGAAGAAAAAGAAAGAAAGAAAATAGACGCAAGGAAGGAACAAAGAAGAACAGAGAGAAAGAAGAAAAAGAAAGAACGAAGAAAAGAAATAAAAAAGAAAAAGAAAGAAAGAAAATAGACGCAAGGAGGGAACAAAGAAGAAAAGAAAAAAGAAGAAAAAGAAAGAATGAAGAAAAGAAAGAAAAAAGAAAGAATGAAGAAAAGAAAGAAAAAAGAAAGAAAGAAAAAAGAAAAACACATTTTAATAAATACGGGGTTATTAAAAAAGAATGAACTGATTTCATTACGCAATATTTTAATAAGGAAAATCAATAGAAAAATCCAGCCAAGCCGCAAGTATTCTATTAACAATCAAATTTTATTTCCTGTCGTACAAGTGTTCAATGTGGCCATCACCTACAGTATGGGCAACATCAATGCCATAGAAAAATTCCTCCCTGACGCATATCACGATCAAGCTGTTGCTTTTCGATGTTTAAGGTCATCGAGGTTAGTGGGTAGTGGTGGAGCATAAACGCGATCTTTTACGTATGCCCACAAGAAAAAATCACACACGGTGAGGTCTGCAGATCTCGCTGGCCAAGAATAAAGAGCAAGGTCTTGGCAAGTGACTGAACGGGGCGTAGTCTGTAAGGTTTCAAATGTAGACGTCTTCTTAGCACACGCCAAATAGTGGATTTGCGAGATGGCAAACCCAGGGCTAGCTCGATGTGTGGACTTCTCCTCAGACGCAGCACGGATTCTCGTCACTTGTTCCTCCGAAACTCGTGGTCGTCCTGGTCTTTTTTCCTTTACGCAGACACCCACTCTCTTGAAAATGTTTGAACCACCACTTAAGCGAGGGCGGATTAATGTCGAATTGACTTCGAAAAGCACCCTGCACCGTGACAACTATATTTGTTTTCTCGAACTCGAGAACGCAGAACGCCTTTTGCTGAGGAATCACCATTCCGGGGGTAAACAAACAACTGAAGCTTGCCGGAGATGCAACGCGACTACAGCGCCCCTTGTGGCAGCCATTCAAAACTTAGAAAACTGCACTTGCAAATGGTCACTGACTCATTCCATGACGATTCTTGAGAACTGAAGCAATGCGGCATGAAATCGGTTCATTCTTTTTAATAGCCCTGTATATGATTATTGAAGATTTTGTCTAAAACAAAAACATGACTTCTTATTTTTCTATGTGCAGTGTCTCTTCAGGACGATTGAGATTATGACTCTCAACTAGTTCCTCTTCTTTGTAGCTTTTAATAAATACTGTTTTTATTATCTCTCATAAAACATTTTTTTTCGCTATTCATTTAATGGAGATCACTAGGTAGTTTATGCGTTGTTTTTCTCTGTCTCTCTTGCCGATCTGTCCCGTGAGTATCAAATTTTCCTAGCCCCCATTCCTCGGCAAACGAATGGGAACACCATCGAACAATGAGGCATACCACAAAACTTATCATCCGAATTCTGGCTTTTTTTTCCCCTTGGTGGATAGCAGCTTCAATGGATAACCGAGGAGGTAATCTTAATATTCCTAAGTTTAATCCCTTCCCTAAATATTGTATCGTTTAAATATTGCCGTTTGTATTTTATTTGTTTTTGTTTTTTTGGGGGGGGCGGGGGGATTAAACTCAACCCTACTATTACATTTATCGTTTAGCCCGATTCTTAAAATTTGTTACAGGTTAACTTTAACTGGATTGGTTTCATTCGCTATATTTAAATAATTGTCCATGAACATAGTCTATTTCTTTACACACAATAATAAAATTAGAAAGAAAATCGATAAAGTAAAGTAAACAACATAATATTCCCTACCATTAATTTAAAACTATTTACAAATTTATAGATCGTTTAAATACAGTAGACTACGAAATGCTCCTGGAATATAATAATTATTGTACTTCACATTATAAAACTACACACACACACACACACACACATTATAAATACACACACACACACACACATGTATACATATATGAATCGCTTAAAAGTAAAACCTATAAACTAATAATATAGAATAGAAATAATATACAAACGATTTAAAACAAAAATCGAGAGAAAAAAAACTCTATAAATACACTATGTACGCGTTAAAGACAACGGGACAAGGAATGCAATATTTATGCTCAGAATGATATCAGAAAGAGTAATCCAAATACAGAAGGATAAATACCTGTATTTTATAGATTATGCAAAATAATTTGATAAAGTACGTCAGAAAGAACAGTCAGAAACCAGGAGAGACTAGGACCTTGGGCGGCAACCGGTCTAGGAGAAGGAAACTGAATTCAAAACCGACCTAGTTCGGCCCCGTCTTGCCCAAGAAACACCAAATCTATTGTGGCTAGATCATGGGGTTCGCGATCGTGATATGTTTGGTTTTCGTATCCATGACCGTGAGATATTTGGGACGTATATTAGAATAACCCTGCCTATATACAGGCAGGAAACTCGGTAGGAAATGTTAGGAAATCAGTAAATATTCAAATATAGATAGAGGTACGAGAGAAGAGTTTATTTAACTTATACAGCGAATCTGAAAGAATCCACACCAGGATTTAGCATTGGCGACCACAATATTTAGATGACAGAGTGTTGACAGCAGGCAAAATAGGAAACTACAAGACCTCCGACAGAAGACAGTGAATGAAAAGACTAAACCTCAAATGCAAGGAGCCAGAATGCATGGATGTTAGTAACAGGACCAGCCCAACATGAAAATTAAAATTAAAGATACGAAAACCAAACAAATCGCGATCGCAAATCCCATGATCTAGCCGCAATAGAAAAGGTGTTTCTTGGGCAAGTTAGCCTGACGGAACCCAACCAGGACGGTTTTGAATTCAGTTTCCTTCGCCTAGACCATTTGCCACCCAAGGTCTCAGTATGTCCTGCTTTTACCCATAGCTGAAAAGGATTCATACTTTTCCCAAGGACATTAGCACGTCATGGATCCGACTGTAATTCGAACTCGGTTCTCCGATACCTCAAACCGATCCACTATCCATTACACCAGCGTGCCCCCATAAACAATTATAACAGTTCAAATATCTGGGAAATGTTTTTACAGAGGATGCACAGTGCGTTACTAATACCCGAAGGCGTATTGGGATAGAGAAAGATGCCATCCAAATCTAAGCAAAGAAACAGAAAAGTTTCCGGAAAAACAAAGAAAAGTGTACTGATCATGAATATGAATACTGGACAATTCAATCAACCCCAAAAAATCTTTATCCTAATGGCCTCATTTTACCACTCAAATCTGTCAGTTTAGTAGCATTGACTCTCTCGCAACAACAACAACAACAACGACAACAACAATAATAATAATTCCAATAGACTGATTGAAGGGATTCTTGGTAGTCCATGCCTTAATGAATTACAAAAAAATGTTTTCACGAGTACAGCCCTCACCTTAAGAAGGCTTTATCTATGTAAAATATATATCTCTTTTTTCCAAAATTGCGCAATGGAAAATGTCATGATGCCATTTCTAACCTTAGGTCTCTGGTCGGGACCCGGAAAAAATGAGTTCACACCAGAAATCAAAGAAAATAAAATAACAACAATAATAATTAAAATATACTCATTGAATGAATAATAATAATAATAATAATAATAATAATAATAATAATAATAATAATAATAATAATAGCAGCACCTTTCGCAGAATATTTTCAGAGACAAGCAAAGCGGACTTTTGAAGTTTTTCTTAATATAGGTCTTCAGTTTCGGTGATATAGTATACCTGAAGTGACCTGAAAATTACCGCATTCTGGCAAAGTCAATCCGGAGGTGAGCGTAGTTTTTAATCTTTTCAATTACCCTGACCTTGATATTATGATTACCAGGAATAATGACGAGAAAGTATTTTCTTCAGTTGGTTTTGTTGGCTGCATGGAAGCGATCGATTTGAACGTTAAAATGCCATACGATCTTGAGTTGATTGTTTTCGATCACCTTTGCTGGTTTGTGACCGTGCCATTTCTGTTTCTGCACGACCTACTGAATATAGTAGCTTATCAATACTTATCTGAATGTTCCTACCAAGTAAACAGGCCTTCTGCAACACATGGATACACAGTTGTGAATCTGATGCTTTCACTCAATAGACAATATTATCTTACACGCTTCTTAATGCTTCTATCACAATAGACACAAACTATACCTTTTGCTAATACAATATGCTCTTGATTTCGTATTTTAAATATGTATAATTCTCAATTTTTCTCCGTCTAGTACTATTATTATTATTATTATTATTATTATTATTCACATCATATGAAGTTGGTTGCTCATAAAAGCTTATTTTTATGTCAACACTAATGGCTTAAGAAAATAAATCAATTATTTACAGCTGGATACAGTACTTTCTGACATATCCACGCTGTTCTGGACATACATACTTCACTATAATAGCTCTATTCCCAAATCACAATCAGCAAGCCTGTTTTTTTTTATACAAGAACAGAGTGTTCCAATGAACATCGGTATTTTAATTGATTTTTACTTTTATTTGCGTTCAAACATTATGTCAAATAATAATAATAATAATAATAATATTAATGATAATAATAATAATGATACTACTACTAATAATAATAATGATACTACTACTACTACTAATAATAATAATGATGCATCTACTAATATATAATAATAATAATACTATTAATGATAATAATAATAATAATAATAATAATAATAATAATAATAATAATAATAATAACGATACTACTACTACTACTACTAATAATAATAATAATAATAAAGTTGAATGACATTAAAAGTTTGGACGCCAAAACCAAAAAATTATTACCAAGATGAGGATGCACCACCCGAAATCAAACGATTTGATAGACTGTAATTACCAAGAACTTTAGGAGGCCTAAGTCTAATCATTGAACTAACTCTAAAAACTACAACAACTGGATTGGAAGCATACCTCACAAAAAACAAATGACCATCTCCTACAAATAGTAAAACACCAAATTCACTGCATCAACAAAGAAACAATTTAATATACCTGTAGCACTACTAGCAAAAAACAAAGCGAATATCATCTACGAAAAACGAGTAAAACAGAAAGCAAAACAACTTGGACAAATGAAATTACAAAAGCTATGAGGACAAAACTTTGCATGGCAAATACCTAAAAAGAAGAAAAGAAGCAGGTGTGAACCAACAGAAAACACACCAGTGACTTAGGAGCAACGGGTTGAAAGCTGAGACAGAAGGCCTAATTATCGCAGCTCGGGACCAAAGCCTCACAACCAGATTCTATCATTGTCACATAATCTAGAATGGGACTAACCCGAAATGCAGGACTGCGGAAAATATGATGAAACTCTCGACCATATTATCTCAGGAATCCGGAACTGGTAAAAAATGAATTTACCCACAGACATAACAAGATAGCGACATATGTGCATTGGAAGATATGCAAGAAGCACAAAATCGAAACCACTAAGAGATGGTAAGAGCACCGAGCAGACATAGTTACATAAAATAACAAATTAACTATCCTCTGTGACATGCCAATTCAAACTGGCAAGGAAATAAATCAAAACAGACCTGATACTATTATAAAAGACAAGAAATTCATGAAGTGTATGTTTATTGGCATATTTGTACCATCTAAGAGAAATACCTCCATGAAAATTATCGAGAAATTACCCAAATACAATGACATGGAGATCGAGATTAACAGGATGTGGGGAATGAAGACTGAGACTGTACTAACAGTAATCAGAGCTCTGGGTCTCACGAGGAAAGGAATGGACAGCTTTACTAACAGTGTCCCAGGTAACTTTAAGTTGCCGAGATGATCGTTCTACTTGGAACATCCCATATACTAAGTAAAGTGCTATCAATTTAAATGACAATTATCTTATAGGTCCTAAGGAACATAGTTTGACCCCGGCACTACACTACAAAGCAGAAAATATAACATATACGAATACTACCACTACTACTACTCCTATTAATAATAATAATAAAATTGTCCAAATACAATGACCTGGAGATAGAGATTAACAGGATGCGAGAAATGAACACTGAGACTTTACCTGTAGTAATAGGAGCTCTGTGCCTCGCGAGAAAAGGAATGGACAATTTTACTAACAGTGTCTCAGGTAACATCAACATAAAAGTTGTCCAGACGATCGCCCTCCATGGAACATCCCATTTTCTAAGAAAAATGCAATCAATTAAATGACAGTTTTCCTATAGGTCGTAAGGACCATAGTTTGGACCCGCCACTACAGGTTCCAAAATAGAAAACATAACGTACACAAATAATAATAATAATAATAATAATAATAATAATAATAATAATAATAATAAGAAGAAGAAGAAGAAGAAGAAGAAGAAGGTGAAGTAGCAGATCAAGGACAAAGAAGATAAAAATAATAATAATAATAACTGGATGTGGGGAATGAAGACTGAGACTGTACCAACAGAAATCGGAGTTTTGGGCCTCCTGAGAAAACGAATTGACAATTTTACTGACAGTGTCCCAGGTAACATCAGCATACAGGTTGCCCAGAAGATCGCCCTACTAAAAACATCTCATATACTAAGAAAAGTGCTATTAAATGACAATACTCCTATAGGGCCTAAGGACCATAGTTTGGACCCGACTCTACAGGATACAAAGCAGGTAACATAACAGACACAAATAATAATAATAATAATAATAATAATAATAATAATAATAATAATAATAAGAAGAAGAAGAAGAAGAAGAAGAAGAAGAAGAATAGTCTGACATTAAGCGAATTAAGCTAAAGTGAGAAAGCCTCTCACCTGCCACCGCATGCATCATTCCAAGGCTGATGTTGATCGTCTGTTTCTGCTCAGATCCGAATGATGCAGAGGATTAGTTCAACTAGAACTGCCTTACAAAACTACGGCAATTGATCTTAAAAAGATACCTGGGAACTACAGAAGACTGGATGATGATATGTGTCAAAGAAGTAAGAGACTTTATTCAGTAATAAAGGAAGCTAACAAGTTCAAAGTTGAGTTTCAAATGGCTGAAGAAATGCAAGTTAAGTATAATACAACGACAGCAGCTGCAAAATACTTAAAAAGGGAAGCAAAGGCACCAACCAGTTACAGAAACGATAGCAAGATAAACCGCTTCACGGTCAATACTCTGCCCGTACCAATCAAGCTGATGTAGTGAAACCCCGTGACAGTCAGTAGCTACATAGTGCAGTGATAAAGCTGAAACCCAAGGATTTATTTTTGCTGCGCAGGACAAGTGCTTGCTAACTAGAAATTACCAAGGACACATACTGAAAAATTGTATGAGCCTAAATTCAGATTCTGTGATAAATACCCAGAAACAAGTGACCATCTTGTATCAGGTTGCGCGGTATTGGCACCAACTGAATATAAAACTCGGTATGACAGAATGGACCAATATCTGAATTGGGAAATCTGCTACTTTTACGGAAATAAATTCCGTTTATATATTAGAATAATTATCGAAATAAATCCATTTGATAATATATATACATATATATATATATATATATATATATATATATATATATATATATATATATATATATATATATATATATGAGGGAAAATGTTATATAAATTTTATATATCAAGAACAATTTTCACTTTTGTCATAGATACCCTTTATATACATACATACACACACACACATACATACATACATACATACATACATACATATATATATATATATATATATATATATATATATATATATATATATATACATATATATATACAGTGCAGTTTGATAAAAGTAACTCAGCTGATTTTTTTTACTAAATGTTCTCTTCTCCGATGAAACGAAAGTTGAGCTAAATTCAAAGGATAAGCGATCTAAAATTCGAAGAAGAAGCTTTGAAAGCTCTTTGAATTTAGCAGTAAGTACTGTCAAGCATCCGTTCAGTATAATGTTCTGGGGATGCTTTTCTTTTCATGGAACTGGTTTCTTAAAACCTATTGAAAAGACCCTCGGGAGCGAGCAGTACAAGAGAATTTTAGAGTCTTGTCTGCTCCCTTCTGCTGAAAGGGTGCAAATCGACCCTACCAAGCTCATTTTTATGCAGGATAATGCTCCCTGTCACAAATCAAAATTGATGAATGAATACTTTGATGAGAAGCAGGTGAGTGTTATGACATGGCCGCCTCAATCTCCTGACCTCAACCCCATAGAAAACTTATGGAGCATTATAATGTACAGGCTCTCGAGAAAGCAGTTGAGCAACAAAGATGATTTGATTGTGAATTTCATATCCGAATAGAATTCAATGCTTGATGAGATTTTCCAGAACCTAATCAAGTCAATGCCAAAAAGGGTTGTAAAGGTTATTCAAAATAAAGGAGGACCCATAGATTAATAAACATTTCAAACTATATTACCGATTATAAATAAATGATACCTCTATTATTCCTTATTTAAAGCCGTTCGGTTATGTTTCTATTGATTACTAGTTGCAGGAAAAAAGTGAGTCATTTTTTTGCACATAGTTTTTCCCTCAGTCTCATTTATATCCAAAATTATAATTATCAGTAAAATACCTTTAGGTGAGTAAACTTTTTTACTAGATGGTCAGGAAGGGGTATTTATATTAGTAAGATTAAAAATTAGTTTGACCCCAAAAACAATAGGCGAAAATTTTTTTACTAAAATTTACTTTGAAGAAAAAATATGACGAGAAATATATTTCTGACAAAATAAAATATTACCAGCAATAAAAAATTTGTCGGCATTAAATGACCCATTGAGGTATTGATAAACCGTAAAAGAAAACAAACCAAACAAACCAAACGCATGATTATTTCACGATTTGATAAGAAAGATTGGATCAGTAAAAAAAATTCCAGAGACACCGAAACTTTTCAACTTGGGAAGGATACCTGTTGAAAACTTTCAAGATGTCCAAAGAAACAGCTTGAGCTTCACCTTTCATATGTAGAGCTTGCTAAACTCTTTTGGCAATTATTATTAGCACATTAGCAACTGATCTAGACAAAGAAAAGCCATATTGCTCGTCTGAAAGAATGCCCTGAGATGTGCGAGTCTTAAACAATTCAGCTTTGATTAGGGCTTTTATTAGTTTCCCCCCAAAAGAGGCAGAAAGGCTAATAGGCGGATAATTTGAAGGGTATGACGAATTAACTGAGTTCCTAAAAACTGGAGCAACAGATGAGAATTTCCAACAGACAGGAAAGCAAGGGGCAGCAAGACTTTATCATACAGTTTAGAGAGAACAGAGCGCAGTTTGGGAGCACACTTCTTAATGGCTATTACAGGGATACTATCAGATCCGCATGCTTTGAGTGAATCCAAATTAGAGATGATAGCAGAAACCATAGAAGGGGTTATATGCATGTCATTCAACAGAGACTCGATTCTAAGTTAGGCAAGGATAGTCCAGATGAGTTAAGAGTAGAGTTTAAGGAGAATTTACGGGCGAAATATTCAGCTTTATCGGCAGATGTTAACACTTCAAATTGATTGAAGAGAGGAAGAATAGATAACTTACACTTATTGAATACACAAATACAGAGCCGACAGTAATCACATGAGCCAAAGTTGGTAGATGGAAAACGGTATCTCATTCTTCAGCAAACAGAGACGTATCTCCTTCGAAGACACGTTTTCATTTACTTTATGCAGCTAAGAATAGGTATCTGTTGTGATGAGAACTGTCCTGCTGGTAAAGCCGGAAATAGTGGTTCCTGTGATCATACTGGTGTGAACCATGGAAAATACTGATGTTTCACCTGGTATTTCTGAGAAGGAATGAAAGCATCTATGCTGGATTTGACCCAAGCAAAAACTGCCGTGGTCTAATACTAAATAAAATAATTATTTTATTTTGTAGAGAGTATTTAATTTTCTTTGTCGTATTTCCTCATTACGTGTCCAAAAATCTCTTAGCTGTCTCTTTTTATTGCTAGCAGCACTCTTCTAACGAGTTTGCGTAGATTGATGGTAGAGCAAGTAAAAAGAACATATCAAAGAGTTAAATGCTGTGGAGAACCACGATCTCCCACCACGTCCTAAAAAGGACATGGTTCTCAAAAAAGAAGAAGAATGTGATAGTTATGTATTCATCTGCAATCAGTAATAGAAACAGAGTATACAACAGGATTCACATTTGTGTTGATTATTGACGATTCTTTTTAAAGAAAAAGGTTAGTCGATTATGGTCTTGAGCCCAGTTAAGCCAAGCTTAGAAACAAAGATAGTAATCAGCTGAATGGCTTCAATGACGAGATGGCGTCACGTAGCTGGTGACGAGAGAAGGCCATAGAATTTATTTACACATTCTTCAGACTGATGTCCTCATTGTTGTTGCGATATTCCCAACGTTTCGGCCGTTGTACGATACAGTCTTCTTCAAGTGATTAGAATTTCGTACTGAACCCTTTATTTCGTTCACCGATTATTATAGTTCCATGTGCTATGCCTCTTCCGGATGCCTCAGTTATCTCCTTTTTAACTCAAATCACCAAGTATCTGTCCAATTCAGCCTCTCAAGGTCACATGGCCCGTGGATAAAAGCGTTAGTCGAATTCAGTGATTTGACCCAAAGAATTGTGAGTTCAATACCTGGCTACAGCAGAGTTGAACAAAAACTTGAAGAGTTGACTTAAATGTGAGATAACTGACACTGAGATATCCGGAAGAGGCATGGCACGTGGAACTAGAACAATCTACATTGGTGGACGAAATAAACGGTCCGGTTCGAAATTCCATTCACCCGAAGAAGGCTGGAGCGTACAACGAACGAAACGTCGTGAATATGACAACAAAGATGAGGACAACCGCCTGAACAATGTAAATAATGTAAATATTTACAAAATATAGACTGTTATTGAACGCCATAGAAAGTTTGGATTTTTGTCAATAAAAATAAAAATATACCGACGTATCAAAAGTTATGTGTGTAATATCGTATACCCCAACCAACAGTCAGGCTAAGTGCATCAAACAAACATGGCGTCGATTTCCTTCATGGTCAGAAGACTTCTGGAGAGATTATTGACTTTATTTAGATGTGAACTTTTCAACTTCTGTCTTCATCTTTGTTGTTGTTATCCCTTTTCTGTCTTTCTGCTCTCCGGCCTTCATCAGGTGGATATCGATCCGCGTAAGCTACAGGGAATTTCTAAATTTTTTTAATCATTTCACCCCAAGCAAGGCGGGAATGCCACTAGTACGGAGGTTGTTGCAGAGAGTGAAGGTGATATAGGGGAGACGGAGGAAAGGATAAAAGCTGAACGGGATTCAAGTAAATAGAAGATGGAGATTGACGTTTCATTTAAATTTTTGAATATTGTAGTTATCCGGGAAGCAAGGAAACGGAAGGGAGTTCCACAGGCGCGAAGTGCGAGAAAAGAAACTGTTGAAGTAGAAGTAATCTACGGGGGTAGATTGTACTTTTTTTCACTGCTAATGACTAAAGATATCTCGTAGTGTTCTTATATTTAGCACTGTTCTCTTATTGCTCGTCCGTTTCCATTGAGTTCAAGTACACACTGCTCGGCTAAGAGATTGCACTCCCAATTTCTGTCGCAAAATTCACGAACCGACGATTTAATCCACTAAGCTATTATTCTGTTACGAGTTTATTACGAAGGAGAGGGCATCAATTTCCTAACTATAGTGTCGTAGACACTGCGGTTACGTTTCCAAACAGGTGATCCTCGGATTCCTTTAGGGATTGGTTTCCATCCAGAGTTCCACGGGACCACAAAGTTAAATTAAATCAGTTTGGTATTTTAGAGCGATAGGAATTGTGAAAGAAGGCGTGAGAGAGATAGAGCAGGGAGAAGGAGATCGTTCGTTTTTTGTATGTACATCTTTAAAAAAAATACTCGTGTTTGAGATCCCTGGAAGAGAACTCTCTACAATATCGTATAAATCCATATTTGGGCTCATGACATACCACCATAGCGATCAGATCATTTCATACGGTCCCTCGAACAAATTCGGGGTAACTTGGGTGAATTATTCTACTATCGTTGTTAGGGTACATTCTTTTCGACAATTGGTGTAAATGGTCGCGAATCAGTGCAACGAAGCTGTTGCAATTCAGTAAGTATTTTGTATTTTGTGTTTCTGTCTAGGGAGCCTCCTCTGTCTACCAGCGATGTGTCATCACCATACTAGTTGCATACGTTGCTATGGACCCTAGTCTGTCCCAATATATTACATGGCAGTTCATCTTATGTTGTAGCATATCTACGGACGATAAAGTGTATGTCCACATTCACATAAATACAGTAGTAAATACTGTATTCTGGTCTGGAGATTCGTCTCCAGCTGTGCTGGTCAAACTCTCTGCCTCCGGGCAGATAGGATCCCCAGACGAGGCTACGTCGAAAGGCAGAGTCCCGTCTTGGGAAACAGCTACCTGACCCTGTTTTATTCGGGGTCTACGGAAAGTGACCTAAATGTTGGATTTGACTAGTGTTTATGTCACACCCTTATAGAAATCACCATCACATTGCCTTGTTGCCAACTGGCTCCCGTGGTCTCATGGATCTGCGCCACTCCAGAACTGTACCTTCTGCCAGAAATAACTTTAACTGTGATATATTAGACTACGACACGCTTTGCCAGTCCTACAGCGCCCGGTTAGCGGAATCAGAGACCCAGTTAAAGCACGCTTTCCTATGTGGTGTTAACAAGGGAATTCTGGTCAGTCTTCTACTCCGATATCCTAGAAGCTAAATAACATTAAAATGACCTGTTGGTTTCTCCATTGAATGCGGATATGATTTGTGTTTGTCTCGCATGTCTCTTACCACCGCAATCAGTTCAAGTTAGACGACTATAGCCATGGTTATTAAGGCCCTGTGTTTGGTCACTGCGCAGTAGGACGTGTTGATTTTCACTTTTTCAAAATATCAGCAAAACACTTAGTGCACAATCTGGAGTTTGATATAATAAGTCAGTTCTGTGCCATGCATGATACACGCTTAGGCGATCATGTACTTTTCGATACATGACTAACGAGGCAGATTTTTTTCCCGCAGTTGCCTTTCAAGGCTATAGTACCCGATCTGTCCTGCTATTTATCCATAGCTGTAGCGGGGCGGAGAAGAATAGGATGCATACCTTTCCCAAGGATATTAGCACGTAAGTGGATGGTAAGTGTAAATAAGTCTATACTGCTACTCCGTCACTTGTACAAATCAAGATACTGCTGGTTCAATTCGCCGTTCTTGCTTTCTGCACACCTCACAACGCATATCAGTTTTTTTTTTCTCCCCGTTTTCACTGCTTCAGCCCACTTTTATCAGCCCAACACTGCGGCCGACCAACCAATCAGCGTTCTTCGCTTTAATTCTCGGTTACCCAGGCAAATAGCCTCCTCCAGTTCGACCAATCAGCACACGACTTGCTATTGGTGGAAGCATGCCAACCTGTACAAAATAATAACCCTCCTTACTGCACATACAGGTGGAACTGCTAGACGGGATAGTAATGCCATTTTCGCGATGCAAACTTGCTGATGTCACGTGCCGCCCATTAAGGTAAGACCCTTATTTTCCTATGCACCAAATGCAAGCGACTCTGGCTCGCTTGCTTCTACGGGGCTGTTCACCACACACCCCCTGATCACATGATCCCAAAACATACAGTCGCGAGCAGGTCGCTTTTGCCGGGTACTTCACCGAGGAGGTGGAGCAACACGAGCTTCATCTCCAGATGAGCTGTCATCAGGGGAGCTAGCTGGATGTACCACATTAGTATTTTGGCCGCTAACAGTTGGAGAGTCGTCCTCTACGTTTGTGTCGACTTCAACAGACTAAGTATCAAGACAGTGATCAGTTTCATCTAATGGAGTTGATCTCAAATTCACTAACCGCTCATCTCTTCAGAATCGCTGTCCTGTGTAGCCGTCGGGACCGATCTCATGAATGGTCACAAGTCCTTCACATGACGCGGAACTCCATCGACGTGCACTGACTGAGGACTATTAACCTGCATCACGTGACCCATTAGAAATTTAGTCGTGCATCTCCCGTGGGGAGTTTTCACCCCAAAAAACGTCTCTCACTTCATATGCTCCTTGAGTATTCTGAGGTTCAATGGGGGGACATAGCCTCGATGCCCCGTATACGGGTATGGTACCTATAAAGTGCATCAGCTGATGCAGCAGCAGGCGAGTGATTATCTTTAGGCGTAACGTTATACCAGTAGACCGCCTCCGGTATAGAGTACTGCTTTCTAGTTGCAATGGTTTTGATGCTTCGGTGACTTCTTTCTACTATACCATTACGACAGATGCATAGGTACATCGGAACCACAAACGTACACCCCAATTACTCAAAAAATTATTCAAATGTTTGCACGTGAATGCCGTGTCATTGTCGGTCAATATCTCGAGTGGCGGACCCCGTTCGTAAAAAAATGCCTCTAACTGACGAACTACAATAGTAGAATTTTGTTGACGTAGTGGTCGCCATATCGCGAACCGAGAGGGCCCACAATCAGTAATTGTCAAAAAGTGTTTACCACCATGGTGGGTGATGTCAATAGCTAACATATTCCAGTTGTCCCTTACGCTCAGTTTTCCTTTTTGCCAATGCACCGGAGCCGCGTCAATGGTTTGGCACGCCTCACATTCCTTGACAACCGCTCTTACAATCTCTGACGATACTGAAGGGTCTATCAACCTAACAAAGTACAAGGTCCTTTTCATGCCCGGTTGTCCGGTGGATATTAGCCACTTCTTGTGCGTCCAACTTGGTCTTTGCAGTGTCGCATACTGACTGCACTGGCTCCGTTCTCTCCTTGTGTTGGTTTAACCACCTCCTTGGCACCCTGGTCAGCTGGTCTGCCAGATTCATGTTGGATTTGACCAGTGTTATGTCCACCGTCAAGCTCGCGAAGTGTGTTCAACCGTCTCCGCACTAGCATTTCCCCAGACGCCTTCATATTTATTCGCGCCTTGCCAGTTCAGGTGTTCGAAATCCACTGATGAAATGCTGAATCAGTAAAAAGATGTATTGTCGACACCTGGCATTGAAGAGCCAAATTGACACCCTTTATCGTTGCGTCTAGCTCGGCCAAATTGATGTGCTTAGCATCTCCAGCCGGACGCATCCTCAATGACGCTTCCATTTATCCCTAATACGACACCTGTGGCCACGGAACTCGCATCCACCCGCACGTTCATCTTGCGGCCACTCACACACAAGTCTCCTACTACTGGATCATCCTCGCGTATTCTGGCTATTATATCGGTTACCATGCAATTAATAGAGGCATCCTCAACCTCGTCATCCCATCCTGTGGTTAGGGCGCTTGCTTTTCGTTTCACAAACGCAGTGGCCACTCGTAGCCAGCCGCAAACGGGAAATTGACCCACAAGTTTTCCAATTAAGGAGAACACGCGACGACGAGTTATGCTCATAGGATGCATGCCTTTCCCAAGGATATTAGCCCGCAAGTGAATTGTAAGTGTAAATAAGTCTGTATTGCTACGCCGTCACTTGTACAAATCAAGATACTGCTGGTTCAATTCGCCGTTCTTGCTTTCTGCACACCTCACAACGCATATCAGTCTTTTTTTTCTCTCCCCGTTTTCACTGCTTCAGCCCACTTTTATCAGCGCTACACTGCGGCCGACCAACCAATCAGCGTTCTTCGCTTTAATTCTCGGTTACCCAGGCAAATAGCCTCCTCCAGTTCGACCAATCAGCACACAACTTGCTATTGGTGGAAGCATGCCAACCTGTACAAAAAAACCCTCGTTACCGCACATACTGATGGAACTGCTAGAAGGGAGAGTAATGCTATTTTCTTGGGTCAAATTTGCCGATGTCACGCGACGCATGTTGAGGTAAGACCCTTATTTTCGTATGCACAAAATGCAAGCCACTCTGGCTCGCTTGCTTCTACGGGGCTGTTCACCACATGAATGTAATGGATTTCGACAGGAATTCAAACTCGGCTCTCCGATTCCTCAATCCGAGCCACTACTCATTGCTTCACCGTAAAACTTCGATTCATAGCTTTTACCAATTTTTGAGCATTTAGTTTTAAATATCGCCTGAAAAAAATGTACAGAAATACTTCATTTCCGCAGCTTTTTGCTGTCAAACTTAATTAAAAATATTACGATTTCAAAAATAAATCCAAATACAGTTAATATCTTTTGAATTAGGTACGTTGAATGGAAAATATATTCAAACCAGAATTCTGATTATGAATCACCTCAAGCAAAATATGCAGGTTTTTACTGTATTTGATAAGTAAAAACTGTTAAAAAAAATTGTAAAATATTACTGAAAGACTACTCAGTGAATAAGACTTGTTAGATCGGTTGTTAGCTCATCTCTATAAATAAAGTGCACTGTATGTGTGTCCGTCTGTTTTTCGATCTCGGCAAATCATGAACTCCCTGATGTAACAGGTAGTTACTACTGTAGTTACACGCGATTAAAAAATAAATAACTCATTTAAAGTTTAAATTTAAATATTGAGCAGAGTGAAAGGTTTAAAAAAAACAATTATTTAGTAATGGTTTAACTTTAATTTCGCTTTTCGTCGCAATTTCAATTGATATCGTCTAATTAAACCGCAATTATTAAACGGGGCACGGCACGTTGCTCATATGCTTTTTCTTTTTCTAGCACGCGTACTGATACGTCTTCAAAATATGTAATATTAAAAGTAATAAATACATAAAATATGTAATATTAAAAGACGTTAGGGAACCCGAACTATGTTCGGGTTCCCTAACGTCTTTTAAGGGTGACTCTCTGGCGGGAATATAAAGTATGGCGATTTGAAAAGAAAAGAAAAATTGCGCAGAGAATAAATGTAAGCAAACTACGAAGATCAATTGCGTATACGAAGAAAGATTATGCCGAATTAAGGTGTCGAATAAAGACACAATAATTTTATTATTTCTAAATTCTCATAAATTCTACTTATATAGGACGATGAAGGAAAAAGGCGGAAACCCCAAAAGCCTTCCATAGGAGCTAGCCTAAAGTCCACCCGAAGGGCAGCTTCTAGGCGAGTAATTAATATATAAAAAAATAAATACAAGTATATATGATACCATAATAGTGCTGGAATCAAATTATGAGCCAATGTTTTAAATTTGCATTGTTTATTGAAAATCACACTAAAACTACAACATTGTATAACATATTACATCATAATATAGCTAAATCGTTCAGTATAAATTGCTTTTGAAGTAAATGAAGGTCTTATCTGATGGCACAATGATTCAGAAATAATGTGCTTGTGCCATGCATCTTGTCCATATACAGTTTGTAAAGCTTTAGTAAATTATAAATTTTATAAGGCTGTGCTATAAGGCTTTCACTGATCACCGGAATGAAATTCCATCGTTACTATTTTGAACCTCGACTTTATCTTTTAAAGTCGTTTCCACAAAAAACGCTAACGATTTCGAATAAAGTATTTTCTTTCATTATTATCAAGTGAAACCACAACTTTCAAATTGAATGCAATACTACGCTTCTAAAAATGACTTGCCATACTTCCCAGTCCATCGTGGGCGTTAACGTCTTCCGCTTGTCTTTCCTGGTACACTCGTAAACCCATAGATCGAAGGATGTCTGTATAATTTCAGAAATGGGGTGTCTCATGCGTCTGTTAGTCATTAAAATGCTAGGTTAGAACTCCGAAAAGTAACATCACCTTACCATGTGCAGCCTATCCGGTATTCACTAGATATTAGAAAACAAAAGATATGGCTATGAGCATTCTGTTGGTGTCACGGTATGGTGGCACCGCCTCCTGTTACGTTTACATAATGCTTGGTATTTGGTACGTGAGTTAAAGAAATGATAATCGTGAAGAGAGATTGCAACGGAGATTGTAATGGCGAAAAATAGCAGATATCATAAGGAAATTAAGCAGAAAGAAAGAAGGAAGAAGAATAAAAAACAAAACAAAAAACATTGCAGAAGATGTAAAAACGAAAGAAAAGGGATAAGAAGAATAAAAAGCGTAGAAGAATGAGTGAAAGAATTCTAGAAAAAGAGTTGTAGGAGGAGGAGAGAGAGAGAGAGAGGATGGAAAGGGATGAAAACAAGAAAAAGAAACAAAAATCTTACAAAGAAGCGGAGGAGAGGTGATATGACGGTAAAGGATGGGCAGAAAAGAACGGAAGCAGTTGTAAATAAAGAAGGAGGTGGCGTAGGATAAGCAGGGAAGAAAGCAATAGTATTTGAAGAGGCGAAAATGAAGGAGAAAATTAGAAATTGCAAAAAAAACAAAAACAGACCGTGTCGATAATTAATAAGGCCACGAAAATTTGATTAGGCTGTCATACATGAAATGAATGCAACGTTTCTGAAATGTTAAATAACTGATTTATTTAATTGAAATAGGCACCATGTTGATGAATAACTGTTCTCTAACTTACTTCTAAAGTCTTGATCCCATTTTTAAAATTATTTTCGTCCTTTGATGTGATAAACAGTTCAAATGCTTCGATTACCTCTTCCTTATTGGAGAATGTTTTATTGCGTATGAAAAGCTTGAGATATTTAAATAAGTGACAATCACTAGAAGATATATCAGGTGAATATGGAGGATAAGGCAAAATTTCATAATTCACGCTATGAAGGTTTTGGACACTTGATTGAGAACCTCGCGGTACTGCGCTGTCGTGCAGTAAAATTGAGCAATCCCTATTCATAAGTCTAGGATGTTTCTATTTCAATTTTTCGTACATACGCTCAATTTCTTCACAATACGAGGTTGCTGTTATTGTTTTTACTGAGGCAAGAATGAATAATGAATAACACCTTTGAAAGACCACTATACAGTGACCATTAACGTTTTAGGGTCCAGTAGAGGTTTTGGGGCAATATTTTGGTGATTCGCTTGCATCTAACCACTGGTTTACTGTTGTGAAAGAGTATTCATTTCTTATCGCATGTAATGATTCGATGTAAAAATAGTTCTATTTCCCAGTTTGTACTCATACGTTAAGATTCGTTGACATTGTTTAATTGTAATAATTTTCATTAGCAATAATATATTGAAAGAAAGATTATCTGAAAAGAAAAAAAAGCCAGGAATAAACCAAGATTTTTTATATATTAAGGAGGTTACTTTGTTAGACAACCGGACAACCAAAAAATGCGCCATTTCATGTGTAAGAACAGATTATTATGCTCATATTCCAAATGCACCACTCTTCTTTGTTTCTATGTCGAGAAACCACCCTTTTCCTCCGTTTGAAGATCGACTTGCCACTATTTGAAAAATATGTAAACATCTAAACAGTGTAATATACCTTAGATAACTATTTCATCATCAATCCCATTATCGGGTGTCGTCATAGGGTCGCTGAGCAACAGAGTACCTGACCAGTTCCCTCCATATGTATCTGGTTTGAAAGCCGGAGAGTTATTCAGTCATCCGTGGTGGGCCACAGGCTAGTTGACCCGACGGAGTCCATAGGTATCCAGGCCACTTCAGCTTTGTACTCATTAATTATTTATTTTGTTTCATTTTTTTATCGCATCCACCAATAAGAATAGATAGGTTCGCCTATCGTCCGGTTCACACTCCTCCCCAGTCTTTCGAACAGGAGTAGAGGCTATTGGCTTTCCGCTTCTTTCTAAAGTCTACTGAAACTCTATACTAACACTTGTACTTACGCTAATACAATTTTACAGAGTATCTGTCTACCTTTAGCGGTTCTTGGGCCTTGTATCGGGTGAATATTTGTCTAAAAAAACAAATACTTAGACCTTGGAGTTGGCGAGACAAATGGCCACAGAATCATTTGTGAAGATCTGATGATGCGCAAAATTTGCTCAAAGTTTATTCTCGCCGTCCTTACTCTCCAGGCCTTGCTCTCTGTGATATTTATTTTTTTCCACAAGCTGTAAGCGTAGTTCTGGAGCTGTCGTTTTGAAGTAATCGAGAAGAAAAAAGGACAAACCATAGCCGACGTCCACCAAAATCAGGGTCCACATTCGTTACTGATAAATTGTTGTTGATTCCATTGAGGGAATCCTCCGCCCTGGATGTTTTCTGTCTGGGGAGCCTCCTCCGTCTACCAGCGATGTGTCATCACCATACTAGTTGCATACGTTGCTATGGACCCTAGTCTATCCCAATATATTACATGGCAGTTCACCTTATGTTGTAGCATATCTACGGACGGTAAAGTGTATGTCCACATTCACATAAATACAGTAGTAAATACTATATGCTGGTCTGGAGATTCGTCTCAAGCTGTGCTGGTCAAACTCTCTGCCTCCGGGCAGATAGGATCCCCAGACGAGGCTACGTCGAAAGACAGAGTCCCGTCTCGGGAAACAGCTAACTGACCCTGTTTTATTCGGGGTCTACGGGACAATTTTGAACGATCCTATGGGCTCGGATACCC
>OZ038497.1:55262497-55289997 GCA_964036315.1 Acanthosepion esculentum | reverse complement strand
TGATATGCCCAGCAGATTTTGCTACCACCTTCTCGAGCCATCCAGGAATCATGTCAACTGATTTCACTAGGGATTCTTGTGGCATAGACGATATAATTTATTGTATTTTCCCTACAAGTTCTACCAAAGTCTTGGTTTGGTATAGTCGTGTATGTGTGTGTGCCATTTATGTGTGTGTGGTATGTGTTTGTGGTGTATGTGAGTGTGTGTCTGTACACTTTTCATTATATATGCACATATATATGAGCGTCCATATATACATAAAACACAAGGTGCCTCCATCTTTTATCTTTGTCTGTTTCTCTCTCTCTCTCTCTCTCTCTCTCTCTCGCGCACGCTCTCTCTCCACGATTTAGAATTCAAAGTATTCTTTCTCCTAGACTGGTAGACAGCCAAGAGTAGTTAGCCGCGTCTAACTTTGTTATTTAAGCCATTGATCACGAATATATTTAGCGTAAAGATAAATGGAAAGATGTTTGAGAAGCGATGGGTTCATGCCTTTTCCCACAGGTATTTACCTGAGAGGGAACGTCGTATACTATAGCGGATTTTGAACTCGCTTCGCATATTCCACTTTCCTCACCTATAATTGTTACCCTACCCACACCTATTCTGGAATTCTTGTTCACTCACGGACATTTGCCCCCCCCTCTCTCTCTCCTTCTCTCTCTCAATATATATATATATATATATATATATATATATATATATATATATATATATATGTGTGTGTGTGTGCGTGTGTGTGTGTGTGTCAGATTACCACACTTGTCTCGCCGCTTGGTCTTTATCCATTACATGCGATCTATTTTTCTCCAAAATGGCAGAAAGTCGAAGTTATTTGTTCTCTCCTTTGATTTCGTTTGCCATCCAGCCTCGTCTTATTTGGAACAAAGAAGGCCTAACCTCGTCGTGTCTTCCTGCACATACGTTTTACTGTGCCACTGTCGCTTGTCGAAATCTGTAAATGTCATTTCCTCTTGGCCGCTCCGTCTGTTTTTGTCTGTGTAAGGATTCCGTTAGAATAAAGAAAGGTCAGAATCTTGGTAAGATCCTTGTCTACTCTTGCTGCAAATATAACCTACTTTAAATCTAAAAGTATCGAATGATATAAATGTCCGCATAACTGGGCTCTTGGCGACGAGCGCTTCTGACGCAAGATATTATTTCTGTGCCATATTTGTTAAATTTTTGAATTATTCTTTTGAATACTGACAACACTTAATAAATATACAGGGTGCCTGCCCCCCCCCAATATATAGATAGATAGATAGATTGATAGATAGATAAAAAATGACATCATTTAAAATGAGAATATCTGACATTTCCCAGGAAAACGAAATTAAATCGGCTTCATGTTAAACAATAAAAGATTTATTTATCAAAATTCGAACAAGATATTCAAAGGGATATATATTTAATAACCAATTTCACAAAGCTTCATAACTGTTCAATATGCTGTGACACGACAAACATAAAGTCTAGCTCCTACCAAACACGGTGTAGCATGCCTTGCGTAACATTCTCCGGTGCCCCGGTGGTTTTCTGCTTAAGTTTGTCTAAGTTTAGTTTTGTCCTTTTACATAGACCCATACAAAAAAAATAAGAAAAAAAAATCACAAGGTGTCAAGTCAGGTGAGCGCAGTGGCCATAACAACGTCAGTGTTAATCACGCTCCTCAAGGACACATGGCACAGTGCATAAAGGCGTTGGTTAGATCCAGTGACAGACCCAAAAGAGTGTGAGTTCAATACCCGGTTAAAGCAGTGGAGAACTTTCAGAGGGAATATTAGCAGGAGATAACTGATAACTGACATCCATCAAACATGGCACGTGGAACTAGAACAGTCTACCCCAGTGATCGAAATAAAGGGTTCAGTTCGAAATTCCCACCACCTGAAGAAGGCCGGAGCGTACAACGGCCGAAACGTTGTGACAAATATGGCGACAAAGATGAGGACAGTAGTTTCGACTAATGTAAATACTGTACATAATACCTCATCTCAGAAATATAGACAGACTCAGAACATTGTCATTATCACTGGTACGCCCGATCTATCTTCCTGGTTAAGTCTCCTTGCGATAAGTCCGGATAGTCAAAAGAGTTTTACACATTTTGTTAAAATTTGAGATCATATGAAATAAAATTTGTTATGTTACCAGACTAAAAATGGTGTCAAATTTTGGGGGACACCCTGTATATTCATTTCCTACTGACATTTTGATGTCCCTTTCCCCCTCAGGACGTAGGTGGTCATGGCCATCAACAACCTTCTGTTCATTGTAGCTCTTAATAAATTTTGTTTTGCTGTTATTTCTCGTAAGCCCTGTTCTGCCATCCATTAACTCAAGCTCACTAAATATGTCATGCGTTGATTTCCATTGTCCCACTTGCCTTCAATCTGTTCCGTGAGTATCAGATTTTCCAAGCCACCCTTCCTCCTTATATGCCCCCAGAGACCTCAACTGTCTCTTCCTGATGTTAGGCATTTGATTCCTTTCTGTTTTTATTTTCTCCACAACGTCAGTGTTAATCACATGTTCGGCCCACGGTACCCTCAGCAATGTAGACCCACATTTCTGTTGCTTCAAATCATCTTTCAGGAGATCGTCCAGTATTTACTGCTATATAGGAGGACAAATATCACATTGCGGTTTAATAATCATTTCCTGGTTTCTAGCGAAATTTTTTTTTATTTCTTAGTACTCTGGTTAGCTTTTGGAATGCTTCCTTTGCTATCCCAGTGTGCCTTTGGATTTTAGTGTCGCTCTTTCTGTCCTCTGTTAAGAACATTTCCCAGATGTATAAATTTCCGCACTTGTCTGATTTTGGTATCTCTGATTTGAAGTTCGAGTTTAGTGCTCATTCTTTTGCTAACCATTATGCATTTTGTCTTATTACAGTTGATGTTTAATCCTTTCTTCTCGCTTTCCTTCACTAAATTTTCTAGGAGTTTTTCTAGCTTTATTTCTGTGTCTACTATCAACACTGTGTCATCTGCATATCCTATGTTGTTAAGATTGTGGCCGACAATAATGAATCGCGGCAGGACTTCGAGTTCTCTCAGAATAGCCTCGCTGTATCGGTTGAAATAGTCTGATGAGATGATGCATCCTTGTCTTGCACCTCTTCTTATTTTTATATATTTACTGAACTAATTTCCTATCCGTATGCAGGTTGTTTGCTGCCAGTATAGGTTATTCTAATATCTTCACCATTTATGTCAAGGTTACCGAACGTTCTTTGTGACTTACTGTATCAAACGCTTTAGTATAATCTATAAAACTTAGGTAGACATCTTTCTGCATTTGTATTGCTCTTTCTGATAAAATTCTGAGCATAAATATTGCATTCCTTGTTCTAGATGACCTCAAGGACACATGGCACAATGGATAAAGGCGTTAGTTAGATCCAGTGACAGAACCCAAAGAGTGTGAGTTCAATACCCGATTAAGGCAGTGGAGAACTTGGAGAGTGGAATTAACAGGAGATAACTGATAACTGACATACATTAAAAATGACACGTGGAACTAGAACAGTCTACCCCAGTGAGCGAAATAAACGGTTCAGTTCGACATTCCAACCACCTGAAGAAGGCCGGGGCGTACAACGGCCGAAACGTTGTAATAAATATGGCGACAAAGATGAGGACAATAGTCCGAATAATGTAAATAGTGAACCGTGTGTTCAGTCTTCATTTAGTTTATGCTTAGTCCTTTCTTCTCACTTTCCTTCGATACCTTCTGCAGGAAGGTTTGTAGTTTCCTTTCCATGTCTGCTATCAACACTGTGTCATCTGCATATTTTATATTGTTAAGATTGTGGCCGACAATAATGAATCCCGGCAGGACTTCGAGTTCTATCAGAATCGCCTTCTCAGATATTCATTTCTTACTGACTACTTTTTATGTATCGTTTCCTATGAGGACGTGAGTGACCACGACTCTCCACAACTTCCTATCATTTGTTGCCCTTATCAGTGTTTGTCTTTTTACTCTACTTCCCACTCCTTGCTCTACCATCAATTTACACACGCTTGTTAGGTAGGCGGTCATGGCTGTTCACAACTTCCTATCCCAACTCCTATCTGTAACTCTTAGCAATGTTTGTTGTTTTACTATCCTACCCATTCCCCGTTCTACCATCCATTTACACAGGCTTGTTAGGCAGCTGATCATGGCTCTCCACCACTTCCTATCCTTTATCGCTCTTACCAATATTTTTCTTTTTATTATATCTCACTCCCTGTTTTGCCTCCATTTACACATGCATGTTAGGTAGGTGATCATGGCTCTCCACAACTACCTTTTTATGTTAATTCTTACCAATGTTTTTTTACTGTCTATTCCACTCTCTGTTTTGCCACCATTTACAGCTAGGTAGTTGATCAGGGCTCTCCACAACTTCCTATTCTTTGTAGCTCTTACCAATGTTTGTATTTTTACTATCTGTTATGTTTGCGTGAGTTCTGAGGACTGAGCAATGCATTTGTTGATTGGAAATAATTACCAAGAACGTTTTTAGGTTTACAGCATTTTATTAATCACTAGATAAACTGAGTTAATACTACTCTACAAAAGAATTAGTGAAATATGGAGAGACGTTTGCCACACGTGTTCCGGGTAGTCCGCCATCTTGGATCTCTCTCTGTATTGCCACACGTGACGTCTGACGTCACGATGTCCAAAGCAAGTGGGATAACTCTTACAATACTTTGGAGTTATTTCCCTTTATGTTTCCTTCCAACACTATCCTTCTCCCACTCTGTTCTACCATCAATTTACACATGCTTGTTAGGTAGGTAGTCATGGCTCTTCACAACTTCCTATCTTTTGTAGCTCTTACCAATGTTTGTCTTTTCACTATCCTTCCCAATCCCTGTTTTACCATCTATTTACTCCGGCTTTCTAGGTAGGTTACTCACGGTTTCCTTCTGTCCCTCTTGAATTATGCCATGTGAGTATCAAATTCTTCTAGCCGTCTTTATTCCTTATGGACTCGCTACATTTCCACTCTCTTTCTGATTCTAAGTAGAATTTTCTGTTTTGTTTTCATATTCCTTAGAGCTCATTCATTGCTCACATGCTACGATCATGGTGCTCTCAGAATCCTTCTGCAGAACTACATCTCTGTTGATTCAGGTCTAATCTTCGTCGGTGAGGAAATTGTTTATTCAATGTTAACTGCCATACAGAAGGATTGATACGAAGTAAAATTGGCCGTATTTTTCTGTATATAAGACGCATTTGTTTTTACCACCAAAATTTGATATTAAAATCTCCTTGCGTTTTATACATCAGACACGATAAAATTTGCGCATATTTTGTACATTTGATGCTATGTGGTAAATACAAACTAAAGAAAGCAAATAGTGCTATGTGTATAAATCACTTGCTGTAGTGAAAATTAATGCAATGCGCTTCTGGGATTTTAACGCGTCGCACGAATATGATTGAAGTTGGAATGCCAGACATAGGGGACATAATGGTAGTAGTGTGGAAAAGGTTTCAAGTTTTGAAACGAGATATCATGCTTCGGAATGGGGGCTTAAGAAAGTAGACGTTGCTTCTGTTACTTTGGCCCCCCTTGGATAGGGAATAAAATCCAAAAGTGGCTGATTAAAATTGGGACTGCGATTTGAACTGAGATTTTTTTTATTTAAATCAATTTTCCCCCAAGCAAGGTAATAATGCCACTGAGATGCAAGGGGCTACTGCGAAGGAAAGAGAATGAAAAGGCTTTAGAAAAAAACCCGGAAACAAAATCCTAAATAGGAAACAAGGGATACACTTCAACTCATGTTCAAAAGAGCAAGGAGTTAGTGTGAATTGGACGATAGGCTAACCTAGCTACTCCTGTTGTGGTAAAATAAATAAGTAGATAGTAGATGAAATTTCAGAGTTTAAGCAGAAGTATAGAGTTAAAATAGACTTTAAAATGGCATGCGTCTGACAGCCAGAATACTGAGAAAGGATTTGTTGATGTAGAGGAGTGAAGAAATAACATGACCCATCCTTATTTGTTATGGCCCACACTTGATCGTTAAATTACATCATAAGATCATGAATAATAATAATAATAATAATAATAATAATAATAATAATAATGATTTTGATATTAAATTCTCCAAGATGTGTTATGTATAAAATCAACTACCTAGCTGAAATACAACACAACCCTCATTTTAATGTAAAACTTACGTCTTTTTTTTTTTGTAATGTAAATTTTTCATTGTTTTTCATTATAAATTCTACGCTATGAAATTCAGCGCAATTATTCTTTTTAAGAGTCTCAGTGAAAGTAGTTTAATTTCTCCAACAGAAGCTAAACACTATACCCGCAAGAAAATCGTGCGTCGGCCTTTCTACGACCATACTGTTGAAAATACTTCGTTAATAAACAAGAATGGCGAAAAAAGTTTCCAGAATCAACCAATCCTGATAGCTTGATCATCTGCCAAGGAGAATAAAATTCCGATACTAAACCCAAGGCTACAGGGCCCCACTCCCATCATCTGAGCAACAGTGTCCACGGCTTATAAAGTCATGGGTTAAAGATTGAGTAAGCTCAAGCGCTTGACGCATTCTCTCTTTAAAAAATTCAGTAGAGCGCAGGCCTGTGGGCATGCGAGGCTCCTGCATTACAATTCAGATTCTCCGAAATATTGGTTCACAAAGCTAGAGAGAGAGAGAGAGAGAGAGAGAGAGAGAGAGAGAGAGAGAGAGAGAGAGAGAGAGAGAAGAGTGAGAGAAATAGTGAGTGAGAAAAAAGAAAAAGAAAAAACTGAGAAATAAAAACAGATAAAAAAGGGAGAAAGAAAGAGAGAGAGTGCGAAAAAGAGAGCGAGAGAAAGAGATTGAGAAAAAGAGAAAGAAAGAGGAAGAGAGTGATTGAGAAAAAGAAGGAGAAAGTGAGCTCGCGATAAAGAGAGAGAGAAAGAGAATGAGAGAGAGAGGGGGGAAATAGAGTGATAAAAGTAAATACAGAGAAATATATAGAGACAGAAAAAAAAGAGAAAGACAGAGGGCGAGGAAAAAGAGAGACGGAGAGAAAGATGATATTGTCGTCGAATTTGGATTCTGTGAGTCGTTCAAATTCCGGTCGATTCGGTTTCGTTCACTTCGCACTAATGTCCTGGCAAATCTCCTCCATCTATGGCTTAAATAGCAGGGCAGAGTGGGTTCTTTAGTCTTGCTTGATAACCACGTTAGGAAAACTTCGATTTATAAAAACTCAGTGGGACTGATTGGAGACTTCCTGACATACAGTACACCATTTCTCCGTTATCAGTTTGTTCAAAAAGTGAGACTGGCACTACACAACCCTTCACCACTATAATAATCAAATCATCTGTATTGTACTTTCAAAATCGACAAGAGATTCTCTCTATATATATTCAATAGTTAAAAAATTTCTTTAGATATAGTTAAAAAAAAACCTTTTAAACAACATCTAAAATATTATCGTTAGATTTACGTTAGAAATATTCAAACACAGTTGCATTCCACATCACGTGACGGACGCTACTTGAAAACAAACTTCTGAATACAGTTATTTAATTAATTTCTGTCGAAAGATCGGGTCGATCTGAAATATCATATATATATATATATATATATATATATATATATATAAAGATATAAAGAAATACTTTCACAAAAAAACATTCAATTTTCTTTTCTTTTAATTTGCAACTTTTCAGTTGTTTTCTCCATATTATATATATATATATATATATATATAGACAACAATTATCTATCTATCTATATATATATATATATATATATATATATATATATATTCATACATGTTTCATTAAATAATATAGACAAGTGTTGTCTATTTATTTTATGTAAGTTCTTTTCGTATCCCCTGATAAGCTTAATAACATTATCATTAAACAATGAAAGAAAATCACCATATTGATACATATTTTTTTTAATCCAATCTAAGCTTTCGGCTTACATAAGCCATTAGCAAAGATGACAATTACACAATATATTAAGCAATACACGAACAAGAAATTGATGATAGATACACAGAATTTATAATATATATATATATATATATATATATATATATATATATATATATATATATATATATATATATATATGTGTGTGTGTGTGTGTGTGTGTGTGTGTGTGTGTGTGTCGTCTGAAGTTATTATGCAAATCACATAAACCTCAATAACTCAAATTTTAAACGATTAATTTAGACGTCAAAACATAGCTTGAGTTTAGGTAGTTTCAACCTGGTTTATTAAAGTTATTGGATTTATTATAAAAACTGCAGTATGAATCTATTATGCAGATTAAATTAGTATAAGTTCAAGGCCTCTGAAACCAAATAAAACATTTTTTCATGTGTTCCATAATATATGTTGAAACATGAGTAACATAGATCTAATAACTGCTGAAAAACGGACAATAACAATGTTGTTGCGTAAGGGAATGCCCCCATCGACCATCTGAAAGGAGCTTCGCAGAGATCCGCGGACGATGAAGAGGGCTGTTGAAAATATAACTGAGAACCAGAAATAACCCAGGCAAACTCAAAGTAAAACCAATATTTAACAGCGTCAAACTTGGGCCATGATATACAGGAAAATTGACATATCGCGCGTACATATCACGCATATTTGTCAGTTGTGCCTGCTGTACTCTTATCAAACTTAGGATCATGATAGCTATATTAGGTTCTGTATATTTGTTGATTGGCTACTCTTTCACTACTATTCTCGTTCGATCACGAAAGTTAAGCATCATCGAAGCCGGTCAGTACTTAGATGGTGGATCGCTTGGGGACACCGGATACTGTAAGCAATCTTCTACAATCGGAAATATGTTACGGTTTTAAATGACCCACAAGTAAAATAACATCAAAAAACAAATCAATACAGAAACAATGGCAAGCTAAACCGCCTCACGGTCAATACTCTGCCCATACAAAATAAACTGATGGAGTTAAACCCCGTATCCATCAGTGGCGACGTAGTGCAGGGACAAAAGCTGAAACCGAAGGTTTTATTCTTACTGCACAGGACCAATGCTTTTAAACTAGAAATTATAAAACACACATACTAAAAAAATGTGTTAGCCCAAAATGCAGATTCTGTGATAAATGTCCAGAAACAATTGATCATCTTGTATCAGGTTGCACGGTATTAGTACCCACTGGATATAAAACCCGGCATAACAGAGTGGGCCATTATCTGCAATGGGAAATCTGCAACTTCTACGAAAACAGAAAGAAGAGTAAGTTATTTTTTTTAAAAATCATTTCACCCCAAGCAAGGTAACAAAGCCAGTATGACATAGAAGTTTACTGAGTGTGAAATGATATATGAAAAAGAAAACATTATTAAGAGAGAGAGGGGGGAGGGAGAGAGAGAGACTAATAGAAGGACATAAATTAAGAAGACAGAAAATAAAGATTGGCAATGCATTTAGATTTTTGAAGATCAAACTTGACTGGAAAGCAAGAAGCTGGCTAATATTTCCACAAGCGAGAAGTGTGAAAAAAGAAACTGCTAGCATCGAACTTACAGTTACATCTAGTCATTACAACTGTAAAATGATGGATAATTGCCGCCAATCCAGTTTGACGGTTAAGTTCATATAATCTAGGTACCCTAGAGGAAAGAACAATTACCATGAAAGTATTTACAGAAAAGGCAGAGGGAAGCTACGTTACGGTGGTGGGAAATTGGCTGAAGACGAGATGGGCGTCCGAACCAATGATATTGCAGAATCTTCTTTGAATTTGATCAAGGATCTGTAAATATATAGCAGGAGCACCAGACCATATGAGACAGCAATATCCAAAGCAAGGACGGATTGTAGACTTATAAATACGAAAGATAGAATAATTGTCTAGCACGACACAATGAAGCAACATTCCCAGCAGCAGATCTAGCAACTGATTCAATATAATCTTTCTACTTCATGTCAGCGGAAAACGTTAACCCTGGAAGTCGAAGAAAGTCACTCTCCTGGAGGTTAGCATCAGCCATGCTGATGGAAGACAGAAAGAGTTTTCCGAGAGGATTTTAGAGGCGCTAAAATTAACAAGCCATTCCTTGCCCCAGTTAACAGCAGATTGCAGGATATTTTTTAGATCAGCTACCTAATCGAACCAATCAACCATGCTATCAAGACGAGAAATAGTTGTGTCATCAGCATAGATACCGAGTTAATAATTGATGAATTCAGGAACATCATTGATGAAAATTAGGAACAACGTAGATACATGGCTGGAGACACGGGGAATTCCTGCATAAAAGCAAAAAAGATCTAGAAGAGTGGCCATTCAAGACAACGTTGATTTCACGATTTGATAAGAAAGACTGAATCTGTTCAAACATCAGTCAAGAAATACCATAACCTTTCCATTTATGAAGAAAACCCTATCAAACGCTTTCGATATATACAGAGCAAGAGCTTCATCATTCTCCCTTCTTATCTAAAGCTTGATAGACACTTTCAGCAGTAATCTTTAATTCATCAGAAGTTGACCTGGATAAGTGAAAGCCATATTGCTCATCTAGAAGTAAAACCTACAACGCGAGATGCTTGAGCAATTCATAGTTAATTAGAGCCTCTATTATTTTACTGTGCTTATTCAACCTACACAACGAGGCGATTCTGATAGAACAGGAAGTACTATTAGGTTTCATTATGGGCGACCACAATCTTAACAACATAAGTGCTATATAGGAATGAAGTCTCGCTGCCGACACTTGTGTTTGAACACTGATCTCCAATGAGCAAACACGGGCGATCCCATTTCTGATAGGTAGATGACGTGAGAATAGAGGAAATGCATATATAGGAATTAGCGTGGTGTCTAAAAGATCATTATTTTTAGTCTATCTTCTATTACAATACAGATCATTCTTTCTACTTTATCCTCTATTACTATACGGTTTCGCTATTCTCTATACTAATCCCCATACTATTCTCTATACTTAGAATAAATGCAGCTAAGGAAGTACCATTCGCATTGACTCGATGATCCCGACTACGGTCGACTCATTAACAGACTGTCTCCTATAGCCTTGGGTGGCAACCGGTTTAGGAGAAAAACAACTCTGAATTCAAAACTGTGTGTAGCCCTGGGAAAGCACATACTATACAGCTAAGGAAACGATCGTTCGAATTGACTCGATGATCCCGACTAAGGTTGACTGCTTAACAAACTGTCTCCTATAGCCTTGGGTGGCAACCAGTCTAGGAGAAGGAACAATCTGAAGTCAAAACTGTATGAAGCCCTGGCGAAGCACATACTATGCAGCTAAGGAAAGGATCGTTCGAATTTACTCGATGATCCAGACTACGGTCGACTCATTACCAGATTATGTTCTATAGCTTTGGGTGGCAATCGGTCTAGGGGAAGGAAAACTCTGACTTCAAAACTATATGTAGATCTATCAAAGCACATACTATGCAGCTAAGAAAAGCATTGTTCGCATTGACTCGATGATTCAGAATACGGTCGACTCCTTTGTTTAAGAATATGGCAAAATATATTAAGAAAGTCGAAATTTAAAATTGTAAAATGTTTGCACCTTAAAACTAAAGTTATTCCCGTGGTTACTATTCAAAAAGTAAAAATATACAATACGAAAGTATGATAACATTTGTACAATCAAATAATACCTATAATTTGACCAAAAGTGTTATTAAAAATACGCTAACAACGTACGAAAATACTTATAACAATTAGTATGATTCATACAGTAGGGTAAAAACTATGATTCATAATGTACGTCAAAAGTATCATTCATAAAGTACTACAAAAATGTACGATTCATAATGTATAATCCTTAAAGTACGATAAAAATACAATTCATTAAGTACAAAAAAGTACGATGCACAAAATATCATAAAAAAGTACGATCCATAAAGTACAATGAAAAGTACGATGCGTAAATGACGATAAAATATACAATGTATTAATTACGATAAAAAGTACGATGAGAAAATTAACAAAAAGTACGAACTATGAAATCCGATAAAAAGGTACGATAAAAATAAGACAAAAATAAGATAAAAAATAGCATAAAAATATAAAATCAAATAATACCTATAATAATTAAATATGATAAAAAAATGTATGATAAAAGAGTACGTTAAAATAGTGCGATGAAAAAAAAATACGATAAAAAATGCCATCAAAAATGTATAATCAAATATTTCTTAAAATAATTAAATATGTTAATAAAGTACAATAAAAAGCGTGCGATCAAAAACGATAAAAAATTACTATCAAATAATACATATAGAAAATATATAGGGTAAAAAATACGTAACAAAATTACGATTAAAAAATAAGCGTAGATATAATTAAAAATAGAAGGAAGTATGGTCAGATAACGTGTATAATAATTAAAGCCCTGTGTACGATTAACAAAGGTGGAGAAAGAAGCAGGATTCGTTTTAGCACCGTTTGCAAGAGATTCAAAAATGGGAACAACGTGAAACTGCTAATCTATTCAGAAGAGTGTAATCAATCCATGAAAAGATAATAATAATAATAATAATAATAATAATAATAATAATAATAATAATAATAATAATAATAAAAAGACCACAAACAAAATAAGTGCCTCCTTATTGATATGGCAGTCCCTGCAGACTGCAATGTGTCTTTGAAGATATTCGAAAAACTGTCAAAATACAAGGACCTTGAAATAGAAATCTCAAAAATGTGGCACATGGGAACATCAACAATTCCTGTTGTAGTTGGAGCCCTTGGACTGGTTGGAAAAGATTCCAGTAGGCTGATTGAAGGGATCCCTGGAAGTCCATGCCTCAAAGAGATACAAAAAATTGTTCTGACAAATACAGCCCACACTTTACGAAGGGCTTTATCTATGTAATTATTTTTTATTTTTTTTTTTTGCAGTGGAAAGTGTCATGATGCCATTTCTAACCTTAGGTCCCTGGGCGGGACCCGGAAAGAAATGTGTAAACGCCAGATATCAAAGGAAATAAAAATAATAATAATAATAATAATAATAATAATAATAATAATAATAATACGAAGAAGAAATAAAAGCACAAAAAAAAAAAATCAAGAAATTTAAATGCAACTTCGTTGGAAATATACGCATATATATATATATATATATATATATATATATATATATATATATATATATATATATATATATATATATGTATATGTATGTATATATACATGCCTATATATATATAGTACAGGAAATCGATCGTTGGTACATAATATTTTGTGGATCCGAGTAATATTAATAATTAAAACTGATCCGCAGAGAACTCGATGTTTTTATTTCAACAGACCATATGTATTTTTTACAGCAGAAAAAAAAACTACCTCAACATCGGAATAGACTATTTCAAATCGTACCTCAACGGCTTTCGTCAGCCTCTAAGTACTTTTCTCGGACTTTTTTTGCTGTAATATATCCGAGGTACCCGGCGTTGCCCGGATGTACATGGCTGCAATTGTACAACAGCATCCCCTTGTATAATCGCACACCCTGTCTAGGAATGTCTCCCAGCGACCCCGCTTGCATGCATCATCCGTTAATATAAGCTACTCCCCCCACACCTTGTATTTTTATGGTATGTCCTTTGCAAGTGTTCGATTGTTCTTAATAAAGGAATTCCATCGATAAAAAAATTCTTGTTGCTCGGGGTTAAATTGTTTCAATGTTTTAGATATTCAGTAAATTTTCCTATGGCTGTAATAACTTTCAAATAGTATGGCATTGTTCACAAATCAAGAGGAATAAGTGTTTCTTCGGGAATTTTTCCCTTTTAACGCTTCAATAATCCTTCTAAAACAATCATCATCAATCTGCATCAAAAGTTATTCGAATTCCACTTTAGGATAGAATCATATGAAGAAATTATTAGCTGAATGGTAAAAGCTGATTTTGGACCTAGTTTGCCGCAGATTTAATCCATTCCACTGAAATAATCAAGGCAAAACATTCACGCAAGACTATTTGTAATTTGGAAAGCATCGGACGAAAAACATAGAAGTTATGGCCGAAAAATAGGCGTTTTGAACATTTTTTCATGTTTTTTTTTGTTATACGCGGGGAAGCGAGCAGTACTAAAATCTTAATCGTGCATAGCAAATATTTTACGACATGTTTGAAGAAAATCGGATAAAAAAAATGAGTAAGTTACTCAAGTTTTATTTTAAGCAGTTCGTAAAACCCGATTTTTTCACAGACTTTTTGCAATGTTTTTGCGTGAATCCAATGCCGTAGGAAAACTATCAAGCCCTCGACATAAACCTCGTAACATGAGCGCTGATGTTTTGCATTAAGTGCAAAGAACATCAGCTCATCCAGTAAAAGTTTTGTTCGCCTTTTACAAAAAGTCGTACCCACCTTCAGTTCTATCAATTTTTATGTCAAACCCGACTGGGGCGTTCTGGAGATTGAAAAGTTGGTTTTGACCTACTTAGCTAAATTTAAAACATGTGTATACAATTTCATCGAGAAATGCAGACGTGCGTATATACACATAGAGACAGACATACACAGAGACATCTGTTTTATAGATATAGATTATATGAAATGGATTAAAATATATTTTAATATATTTTCTGTTTATACGGTTTTAAATGGATATACTTTTTAAGCAAATGCTCTGCTTTTTTTTTTTAATTAAACAGTATAAATTACGTTTACCGGCCTGGATGTTCGAGAAATTTCGTAGAAAATATGCGTCCTCCGTCAAGAATCGAATCTGTTGGTTCGTTTTGGTTAGTTTTACGGAATATCAACCGCAATGGATTATTTAATGCCGACAAGATTTTTATTACTGGTAATATTTTCTCCAAAAATGTATTGTTGGTAATACATTTTCCTTCAAAAATGCATTGCAGGTAGTATTTTTTACCTTAAAAAATACAGTGCAGGTAATATTTTTTCCTTCAAAAAAGTATTGCTGTTACTATTTTTTCCTCAAAGTGTATTGCTGGTAATATTTATTTTCTTCAAAAATGTATTGCTGGTTTCGTCAAAAACTTATTGCTGATATTAAAACCTATTTTTACACTTTCATAATGTTTTGATTCCATTTTGGTGGTTAACTAATTGACCATAGCTGGAACCATAATAGGTGCTACCACCCCGAGTCAGGGCGGATCTGGAAACACCAGCAATTAAGAGGTGGTTCCACGCTCGTCAAAACCTCCTGATCAGAAGCTTTACTGTTGGATGTACTTTATCGTCTTAACCAGGACGCTATATATATATATATATATATATATATATATATATATATATATATATATATATATATATATATATATATATATATATATTTCATTAAAAACGACTGACAAGGTGCTTTTATTTAGTTTTTTATATAATTTCTCGTGCGATGCACGAGAAATTATATAAAAAACTAAATAAAAGCACCTTGTCAGTCGTTTTTAATGAAATGTGCTTGAAAGAAGGATTGCTGCCTACATACACAATATATATATATATATATATATATATATATATATATATATATATATATATATATATATATATATATATATATATATATATATGTTGGTGGGTAAGAGAGAAAACATGACTTTTTTAAGTTGAAGAAGCTGATACGAGGGTCATTCAATAAATAATGTGAATTTTTCGGTATAAGGACTTCTAATACAGATATAAGCTTACTTTTTTTTTCAACGTAGTCTCCCAGCACTGTCACACACTTTTCCCATCTGTGCACAAGCGTCCGTATTCCCTCAGCGTAAAAATCTTTGGACTGATGTCTCAGCCAGTCGCTCACAACACTTTTGATTTCATCGTCACTTTTAAACTTCGTGCCTCTCGTGAACGCTTTCAAGGAACCAAACAGGTGAACGTCTGAAGGGGCAAGGTCTGGGGTGTAAGGGGGATGAGGGAGCAGTTCCCAGCCCAGCTCGTTGATGGTCTGCACCGTTTGGGCTGCTGTCTGAGGCCTTGCGTTGTCATGATGCAAGATGACTCCTTCTGACTGATGACCCCTGCGTTTGTCCCAACAGATAAGCTCAAAGTTCTTGCAATGTCATCCACTGTCACCCTTCTGTCAGACTGAATGAGGTCATTGACTGATTCGATCACCTCAGGAGACCTCACTTTTGTAGGCCTCCCAGTTTAGCCCACTTGTAGACATCTTTTGGCTGAAACATGTGGCACAATACACAGTTGACACTCTCCTATGAATTTCAACTGGTTTGAACCCTTCAGCAACCAAAAACTTGATAACTGACCGCTGTTCAATCCTGGAGCATGTTTCTTGGTCGGCCATCTTTGTTAATCGCCAAAACTCTCAAAGTTTTTTTTAATTTGCAAAAGAAATTAAATCCATGTGAAAAAGAAGTAAAACAAAAAATTAAAAAAAGAGTAAGCTTCTATCTGTATTAGAAGTCTTTATACTGAAAAGTTCACCTTATTTATTGAATGACCCTCGTATTTTATCGTACCTTTTAGAAAGGGAAAGCGACAGAAAGACGCAGGGTTTCTGTTAGCCGCGTTTGGCAAGAAATTCAAAAAGGCTGTACATCTACTTAGGAGAGTGTAATCAATGTTTGAAACGCGTCACTCAACAGCGTAATTTGGGCAAACAGAATTACTATATTCACTAAATTAATTTCAGTAAGAGGATGAGACCGAATTGCGATTTGCAGGTCGGAAACACTAGAATCAAGCAGACACGGAAGTATAAATATCTGGGAAGCATCTTGACAGAGGACGGTAAGTGCGACACTGAGATCCGTAGACGTATCGGGTTGGCCAAAGACGCATTCCAAAAGCTGGTCATAGTAATGAGAGATAGGAGGATTTCTTTGGTAACAAAGAAAAGAATACTGAACTGTTACGTGACATCTGTCGATCTTTACGTTGGACGATTTCCTAAAAGATGAAGAAGAGACTTGAGACGACGGAGATGTGGTTCTACAGAAGGATGCTTAGGATATCATGGACCAAGCGTATGAGCAACGTTGTGGTCTTGGAGAGGATGCTTGTGCTTAACATCAGGAAAAGGCAGGTGAAGTTTCCGGGATATAATGATGAAGGAGGGCCTGGTGAATCTGATACTCACGGGTCGAATAGAGAGAAAGCGAGACAAGGAAAACAACGCGTGATATACCTGGCGGACTTAAGCAAGTGGATGACAGAACGTGGTCTGGAGGGGAAGCAGAGGGAGGGAACTTGTTGAGATCTGCAAGAGATAGAGGGAGATGGAGAGCCATGATCGCCTACGTCCTGAAAGGAGATGACACATAAAAAAGACGAAAGAACTTACTTTAACCTAAACCTTGCACAAATCCACAAAGGGACTGTGGTAAACAGATTGCAAAATATTATAATAATAATAATAATAATAATAATAATAATAATAATAAGAAGAAGAAGAAGAAGAAGAAGAGGAAGAGGAAGAAAAAGAGGAAGAACAACCACAACAACGATAAATAAATAATCAAGAAATTTAAATGCAACCGCGTTGAAAATACACGCACACAAATACATACATACATATATATATATATATATATATATATATATATATATGTGTGTGTGTGTGTGTGTGTGTGTGTGTGTGTGTGTGTGTATGTATGTATGTGTGTATGTGTGTTTGTATATATATTTATATATATATATATACCGAGCGTAAAAGCAAAAGTGTCCAAATCGAGTAAGTGCATAATTGATATAATTAAATGTTTACACACACACACACGCGCGCACACGCACACACATACACACACACACACACACACACACACACACACACACACACACACATATATATATATATATATATATATATATATATAGGAAGTTGTGGGTGGGGGTAACAGTGTACACAGAACTGTTTCAAGTTGAAGAAGCTAATATTTTATCGAATCTTTCGTAAAGGGAAAAGAGACAGAAAGATGGAAGAGGCTTGTAAAAGAAACGCATTCTTATTTTTTTCACTCCTGTGTTTAGGGACGCTATTCGGTTTATGTTAGGGTGAATAGGATTCTTCTCTGCATGAATCTTTTCACGAAATATCAACCAAATGTAGTTTCTTTTTTGTGAAACTATAAAGAAAGGTGGATCAATAATATTGGAATGTTTCTCTCTTTTACCTCTGCATCTTCCCGCAACGCACGCCCACACATATACATATAGTGCGATTGAACAGTAGAGAGTCTCGCGTGCCAGCCAGCTGCCTGTAACGTCACTTCAATGCATAACGGCGATTGCTTACTATTAAAAGTATTTCGATATGGAAGAGCCGACACGGATATTGAAAATGACCAGATATATAGTTGAAAGCGCTCAATCCCAAACATTCAGACAATTTATATACAGAAACATACACTCTTCTGTACGGAAACTCGAAAAATGAACTGAGAATAGCAACAAAAAAATATATATATACTTTTTTTCGTTTTTAATACAACAAAATCTAGGAAAAAAACCATTGTATGATGACTGCAACTGAATTTCCAGCAATGCCACCGCTGGATCCATCCTGAAAAACAGGCAGCGATGTGGGTGTTTAGTCCTGCTAGGGTTATAAATTCCCTTGCACAGATGTGGCAACGTTGGCCGTCTTTTGCAGTAGGCGTTGCATAAATACCGTATAACCTGTAACGTATAAAATAATTTAAAAAAAATAGCTGGCTAGCCAATCACTATTGCAGTCGCTCGCCCAGACGCATTTTTCCGTTTTCTCAACACCTACAGAGCCCACCCGTGGTTTATACTGCAACTATACTGAGCAGACCTTAGTTACAGTTTCTAGGAGAGAGCGTGTTATCTAGCGTCATCAACAATCTGAACAAGGCCAGCACACTCAAACCCTCGGCCACGATGGATTTTGGCTTTGTGCTAGCACAGCTATCAACGGCCCTTAAGAGTTCCGTCTACCCAATTTTACTTACAACTTTTGGGTCAACCCATAGTATGGTTTTCAGGCACTTTCCAAAGGTGCCGTACACTGGGATCGACCATGGTGAAATTCGAACCCAGTCAGAAAGCAAACGTTCTAACCACTCGCCGACGCACCAATAATGAATAGTTTCATATATACATACATATTTTTAACACTTCAAACGCTGTTTCTGTTAGTAGATACCCGTATTTGAGTAGACGCCCCTTTTATTTTAAGCAATATGTATTTCGTCTACGGGTTCGAGAAAATTTAATAAAGAAAAATTGCCCTCTGGAATAATTCGAATCTGAGACTCCCTTTTGCAGAAGCCACTGTCATATCTGGTGTGCTTTGACCTCTCAGCTACAAAGACCTTCACAATCAATCAAAGTTGTATTCGCATTTAAAAAACATTCACCTGTTCAAATTTTCTTGAAAAAACATATCTACTCATTTTCGTATCGGAAACGTAGACAAAGCAATTTCAAAAGATTTAATGGACTTTTTTTTTTAACCCGACATGTTTTTATTCCGTCCACCGGCCTGCTCAATCGATCAAATAACAATTTTAAAAAATGACACGTATTGATATATGTAAAATTTTACTTATAAACATATGCCAAGGGGAACAGAATATTTTTCTAAGAAAGTACTCAATAAATGTCTATAGAAATAATTATTCTAAAAAAATTATTGAAAGTTTACGATACATATTCAAAGATCAACTAAGAGTTTCGCGATATTTCGCTCTTCAATACCTAGCTAAGAATGATTGTAGTAATTATTATGGAATATATATTTTATCTTATAAAAGCTAATTAAAATTATATAAGCAAAATAAATTTTGTTGTTGAGAATTCGCAGGATTAGCAGATAGCAGGACAGAAAAACTTTAAATTTAAAAATTTAGATAGTATTTATAATAAGAATTTTCAAAAATCTATTGTGTTATAGTTAGTATAAACATTCGTAGCTTGGTTTTGAAGAGCGATACCTCGCGAAATTCTAAGTCGATCACTCATAAGTATAGTAAACAATTATGTTGCTACATATTGCTATATACATACATACATACGTATATATATATATATATATATATATGTAAAGAACAGAAAGATATATACTCCGGTGTTCTTATTGATATTTTTTATTTTTATAAAACAGTGCTCAATGTAAATTCACAGAGCATAAATATTATAAATTAAAATATGGTATTTTCGCTACACAGTAATAACCATGTTTCAAAAATGGGAGCTAAAAACTTCAAATTTAATTATATAATTAAATTAAAAGCATTAGTTCCGTTTCATCTTCAAGCAAATATTGAAATAACTTATTTTTAAATTTACTGAGTTCTAAACGCACATATAAATTCATAATTTCGTGTTTCCAAGGATACAGATAAATCCAGTCATTTAGACAGGGGCGGTAGCGTGTTCATTTTTATTAACTATTGTTGTATCAATTATGAGTTACGTTCGAAAAAGAGGTTAAGTTTAGGGAGGGTAGGTGTGTATTTTTCAATGAATTCTGACATCCGTGAAATGCATATCGTCTGGGTTTTTTTATTAACGGCAAAAAGTCTTTCGGCATTTTTTTCTTACTTGTATACTTAAAAATTCTTTTTTGGGGTGTTTGGGTTAGAATACGTTTTATTTAACTACAATTTTAAAATATTTTTACTCTTAATTACTAATAGACTATATTTCTTTTTAAAACAAGTAAATGTAATAGAATTACTTAAATTATTTAAAATTATTTTTTTCATATCAAATATAAGTAATAGGAGCTGGTAATAATATATTACCAGCTCCTATTTTTTAATTTTCTTTTTAAATATTATTTAAGGAAAATTTTTGACAGTGACGGCAAAAAATAGTTATTTAATTTCTCTGATTCAGTAAATTTTTATTTTTTATATACTTAGTAACATATAGTTTCTCATGTATATGATGTGGATATAGTATCAGGAACTACATTGTGAATGACAGTTTCACGCCTGAAGTGATTACCCATCAAAATAAATTTTATGAAAAACATTGTTGTTGTTTTTCTTCTTCTTCACCATCATCACCACCTTTTTCTTCTTCTATTTCTGATGCTGCTGCTATTTCCTCATATATATATATATATATATATATATATATATATATGGTAAGAAGAATAACAAAAATGAAATGTTTATCAATCTAACATGTTTCAATCTTATTAAAGCTTCATCAGAGAATGAGATATGGAAAAAAAGGAAATAAATTCGGGCATTTTAATTATTGTGATGTTTAATTTTTATTAGTTAAGCAGTCTTTACGTGCATTTGACTTGTTAAACGACGTTAGTATAATTTATAATGTTCCGAATTCAAGGAGAGACAACTTAGTTATGCTTGAAATCCATTAATTACTTGGAGCTTCTAAAGAACGCGTTGTCTCTCCTTAAATTCGGAACGCCATAAATTATACTAACGTTGTTTAGAAAGTCAAGTGCAGGTGAAGCCTGATCAACCAATGAAAATAAAAACAAAATAAAAATAAAAATAAGAGAATTTCTTTCTTCTTTTTTGTCCATATCTCAATCTCTGATGATGCTTTAAAAAAAGTTAAACGTCTTAAACGTTTTTAGCATTCTCTCGCATCGTGATTCATATTAGATTCATATATATATATATATATATATATATATATATATATATATATATATATATATATGTGTGTGTGTGTGTGTGTGTGTGTGTGTGTGTGTGTGTGAAAATTTCTCAAAGTTAACTTTGAGAAATTTTCACATTTGTCGACATGGAAAACGAAATCATACACACAGAAAGGTTAACTTTGAGAAATTTTCACATTTGTCGACATGGAAAACGAATATATATATATATATATATATATATATATATATGAATTAAATCTATTTAAACTCCGTTGGTGAAAAAACCTGGATAGCACAATTTTCAAACAAAAAAAAAAGAAAGAACCAGACCCTCCGAACAGGGCGAAAGAAATCGTCCAGTACCTTAAATTTCTGGTACAAAGAAAAAAGCCCACAGTGTGTAATAAGTTAAAACGAAGAGTGCTCAATATGTTAAGTAGAGCAACGGTAAAATAAATAAATCCTAATGAGCTAGGTACTACCTACCTAAGTTTCACCACATGGGATTATCTGACTAGTTCATCCTGATGATCCCATGTGATCAAACCTACGATCAGGATCAACAACCAACACTAGTCTGGTTTTGCATTCAGAGTTGTCTTTCTCCGTGCCAGTTACAAAATTAGAACCGGTCTGGCAGGGTGGTAGATTCCTTCTTTCCTTCTTTTCTCTGTGGTATCTGCATGTAAGTGGATGTAACGATCTCGACTGGAATTCGAACTCGACTCTCCGATTCCGGAGTTCGAGCTACTGTCCCTTACTCCACCTTGCCTCTATATCATGGATATATATATATATATAATCTTACGGGGTAAACGTTATAAAATCTATGTTGCTGACTACACAAAAAGTTTTTAAAATTCGTATTTACGAACGCAAAGGGCTATAAAAATCGTGGATATAATAAATTCTTCATTCTCCTAACATACAATATAAAAGCTATCCTTTCAATTTAACACACACAAAAAATAAAACAAACCCCAAAACCAAAAACAAAAAAAAACAAACAAAATGCCAAAATGGTTAAGTTTATTCATCATAAATCATCTTGAAGAATTATTGAATCAGTTATGTTATCATGATTCAATTCGATTAATCTAAAAATAAAAATATTTTTTCTGGCTAAGATAACTGGTTTGGTTGATTTTGTTTAGCGGCATATCAACCTCTATGGGTTATTCAATGCCGAAATCTAAATATTGTGTACGCAATTTTATGGCTAAGATTATACTTAAAGAAAAAATAAGAAAATAAATATAGGTTATATATCTTTTGATAAATTTTTAAATTAAATTTTAGTCTTTCCTGAACACTTAAATATTATATAATCATAAATTATATTTTTTGCTTATAATTTAGTTTTATTATACGGAATTGATTTTTCTTACAAAAACTTTCGTTCATTTTATTTACTATTCGTTAATGTTTAATCCCGATTTTTTTTTTACTTTATTTTAATATATTTCCTATGTACAAATATCATTGATTTCTTCACGAATATACTTTAAAAACTTTGTAGGGGAGTGATAACTTTGTGTAAATAAATATAAGCCACCTTATAATTATATACAAAAATACTCGTAAAAGGGAGAAAGAAGGCGTAGAAACAACAAAACGAGTTGTTATGTGGTGTTGGAGACACGAGATATAGTAATACTGAGTAAAATTGTTAGTTTGGTGTCAAATTTAGATCAAATATGGATCGGAATCCGACAGAAACATAAGATAAAGTATAAGTAAAATGTATACAGTCTTTCTTGTATTAGTTTTTTTTAGATGTGCGTAATGAGTGTCCAGATAATTTAAATCGAAAATACAAGAAGTGTCTGGCGTTTCTCTTACCTCGAATATATGTTAAGTGGTAAGAAATAAAAAAAAAATGAAAAAGGAGCCGAAATTTTCGTTGACGCACGTGTTGACTCCCTATCCTATAGTGAGAATGTCACGTGTTTGTGTGTGAAGGGGAAGAAAAGGTGGGGGTAGATTCTCAATGGTTTAAAAATAATGAATTAATGATAATTATAATTGTTTTATTATAAATATTTTAACACTATAAATAATTTTTATTTACATATTTTTTATAGACACGCCATAATAAGAGTATAATTATTTTTTTTATTTATGTATTTCTGTATGAGCTCTTAATTGATCGTGTTCTTTAGTGTAGCGAGGTTGCCATCGTAAAGAATTTCTTTGGAGTATTCAGTTGCGCTTTGAAAATGCTCATCTAAATTAGCGAAGCGTCAATACGAAAATAAAAAGTTAACAAATCGATTTAAAAAAATGATTGATTCATTCATTTTCTCTTGCCTTTAAATATTCTGCCTTTAAATAACCTGAGTTGATGAAGATCAGGTTATTTAAAGGCAGAATATTTCTTTTAAGTTTTAAGAAATATTTGGGCGATAATAATGATTTAGTGATAGAAGTTTTACTAATTAACCCATAGCAGTGGGAGAAGAATTGGATCCATACCTTTGTATTTGCGAGTAAGTGAATATAACGAACCCGACGGGAATTGGAACTCGTCTATCCAACTAACAATTCCGAGCCATTACCCATTACACCACCGGCACATCCAAGCTTACAGCACCTGATATTTCGAAGCAGTCACTCATCTAGGTACTGATCAGGCTCCACATTGCTTAACTTCGGTGATTGTACGGGAACGGATTTTTCAACGTGTGTAAGCCGTAAGCCCATTTTCTTTGTGATAATTATATATATATTGATATATTCGTGAAAAATAACGACCCATTTTGATAAATCATTAATGTTATAACGTTTTCACACGTGAGACTATATTTTTTCCAATTCTTATACTAACACGTAGTACATTCTCGATGTTTCATTTTATTAATGACAACAGAAAATCAGACCCCACTTTATGCCCAGTTGAATCTTATATTGATATTAATCTACGCCGTCAAAAAAAGTGATGTTAAATTTTAAGTCCTTGTTATAAGTTATGAAATCATTCTTTGGGCATTACCTCATAACTGGCGAGAGAATATGTGGACTCATACCAAATTTATATGCACGTAAGTGAATATAACGAACCCAACGGGGATTCGAACTCGACACTCCGATTAAAAATTCGTAGTCATTATCCATTACACCACCCGCACATGGCATTCCCAAGCTGTCCCCCATCTAGGCACTGACCAGGCTCGAATTTGCTTAACTTCGGTGAGCGTACGGGGACCGCTGTTTCAACGTGATTTGGCCATAACCCTATATCACAGATAGAAAAGCGACCCCCACTTTATTTCCATAAGATTCTTATATTATTATTAATTTGCCTACACCACCAAACGCGATGACAGGCTTTGTTGAGCCCTTATAAGAATCGTTATGAATTATGAAGTCATTCTTGGAGAATTAATTTATTGCTTCTTCGAAAGAAGTTTCTGTAACGTTATCGGTTATGACCTGGTATCTCGGCTTCCGTCAATTTCCATCGCTGTAACCTGGCTTCTCTGTGTCTTTTCTATAAATATTTCCATATCAATTGTTCTAATCATTTTTAATTTCATGTACCTCGACCGCATTTATATAAGCGTACTACTGGTTTGGCAGTTAGGTCTCACCGTTTTAATATCGAAATAGATGCAACCGTAAGCATTATTCGAATAGTTTCTTTTCTCATCTTTGGAAATCTCTTCCGGTTTCTTGGATCCATGTCACCTACGATCTTCAAATATTTCATTATCACCACCCTTCGGACTTTATATTTTGGTTGGAACTCCAGTGACAATCCCTTTCCACACTCTTCGGTGCAGTTTTGCTGTCAACCCTGTGTCGCGACCTATGGTATCTGAGAATGTTAATTTTCGTGAAAGGACACTTCCAGAATTATGCAACATGAGTAAGGATGAGAGGATTACTCTGTCCGATCGGTGGCAGAGGTCCGCAAACTGTAATCGTTTTTGTTTCAGCTTAAGAGAGATTGGTCTCAGTTCTCCGTAAATTGTATTAACCGTTGCATCGGCTCTGCAGCTGATGTTTTTGATTTTTCTAAGTAGATTTGTATATGTTCCTTAAAAGACGAAGAGATAATGTTCAAGTTTCTGATTCATACCGTCGGACTGGTTCAATCAATGTTCTAAAGGTCTGGAGGAGGGAAGGTTCGAGCGCCAAATCTTGTGACGTTTGTTACACGCAAACCATGCAAGAGCTTTGCGGATGTTGATGTCTTTTTCGGAATCTATTATGTGAGATCCAAGATATTTGAAGTACTCAACTCTTTTGATGGACGTTTTATTGGATGACTTCAGCTCGGATGGTTCAGGAGAGGTTGTGATATATTCTGTCTTATTCACGTTGCAGTAGAGACCTATCTGGTTTGCTACTTGCTCGAGTGACCTGCAAATATTTAAATCGCCATCGTATATCTTCCTGAATCCTGAATTTAAATTATAGTTTCTCCTCGTTACCGCTTTCTCATATCCTTTCACACTCATTAATCTCTGACGTCTCAGTAACATTATCGCCTTACTTCAGGTGAAATGATTATATATATATATATATATATATATATATATATATATATATGCCTTTTTACTTATTTGCGATTTGTACCCCTGTTTTCCTCTCTTTGTTTTACTTTATTTCTTCTCTTTTTTAATATTCAATTAAAAAAAAAACACCTAACGATTCATTTTTATCAAACGTTTTAGTATTGACAAACTCCAGGGAATTTATCCCGTGGTGCAAAATGGCCATATAAATGGGGTATATTTGAGTTTCATATTTATGTAATTCAAATATATATATATATATATATATATATATATATATATATATATATATATATACAGAAATATAGTCTTAAAGTGTGCTATATTTATGGGGTAAAGTGCTCAATATCAGAGATAGAGCGTGTGTAAATATAAAAGTGGACATGGAAGTCAGCACTTAGAGGCGACAGTCTGTTTCATGCTAGTGCAATCGTCAGGCCTGACGATTGCACTAGCATGAAACAGACTGTCGCCTCTAAGTGCTGACTTCCATGTCCACTTTTATATATATATATATATATATATATATATATATATATATATATATATATATATGAGAGAGAGAGAGAGAGAGAGAGAGACACACACACACAAAGTTCGACAAATATTTAAAGACGTTTTTATGTTTAACATTCTTTTTATAGATACAAATATTTAAGTAAATGCTCTGTTTATAATAAACAGTATTAAATAACATTTACCGGCCTGAATGTCCGAGAAATTTTCATAGAATATATTCCTCATCCGACAGGATTCGAACCTGTATCCTATACGGAACCGTCATATAGCCTGACGTGCCTTAACCGATTCGGCTACTGAATGTTATGAATGTACGTGAGATATTCATGGAAGATTGAAGTTTATAAGCAGTAAATTCGACCTTGCCAACCGTACGATTCTCAGTGGCCGAATCGGTTAAGGCACATCAGGCTATATGACGGTTCCCTATAGGTTACAGTTTCGAATCCTGTTGGAGGGGGAATATATTATATATACATCCTCCTTGGTTTTACCCATACAGATTACCTAGTTTTTCGTAAACTCTCTCTCTCTCTCTCTCTCTCTCTCTCTCTCTCTCTCTCTCTCTATATATATATATATATATATATATATATATATATATATATATATATATATATATATATATATATATATATGAATATATATATATATATATGATGAAAATGTGGAAAAGACAAAGCAAAATCCGAATATGTGAGTTTACTGTTTTTATTTTGTTTTTGTTTTTGTTATTCTGTCGACGTCAGACGTTTCGGTCAAATAGACCTTCTTCGGGACATGGTTAATGGAGACATATTTATATTAGATTTAAGTTTGATGGAGAGACGATATATACAGGACTGGTCAGAAACAGAAAAACTGAAATTCTAAAGTCAAGTATTCTTTCTTAGAGTC
>OZ038497.1:55252497-55257497 GCA_964036315.1 Acanthosepion esculentum | reverse complement strand
TCTGGAGTCTTTATATTTGTTATTGACGGCTTTGATATTTTAAACAAAATACACACACACGCACACGCGAACACACACACAAAACACACACACACACACACACACACACACACACACACACACACACACACACACACACACACATATATATATATATATATCCAGAAGGAATGATGAAAATTCTCTGCCCTCTCCATTTCATCAATGATAAAAATTCTGTTTGCAAAATTACTTCTTGGACTGACTGTCAACTTTTGAATATCTTATTTGATAGATATAGAATATGCGGGAATATAAATCAACACTGTAGGGTTATGTCAGTTTCATGCCTTAAGCGTTCTTCAGACAATCGATGCATATATTAAAATAGAATAAATTAACATCCGTTATCGCTGTAATTCTGCAACTCAACAATATGCCTGAGGAACATAATGAAGTAGTTACGAAAGTCAGTTTCCACATCGCAGACCAGTGTATTCCGTTCCATCCATTAGTCACCGCCTAGGGCGCTAATATTAAGTTGGAATGTATTTAAAACTGTGTCTACTTTGTTTGTTGTAATTTCAGAATGCCCGTCAATTGCTAAATTATGTTTTGAATGTCATTTTTGAATTACTCTCGCACAAAAGGCCACACATTACAAGAACAAAGTGAGAAATGAAATTACAATCATCCGCTTATTATCCGACAACACGCCAAACACAAACAATATTTCTACATGTGAAAATATTCTCTTCAAACATAAAATAACTGATGTAATTTTTCAGTTGTCCATAACAATATACAATAGCGTTTCTAAATTCTTCTAGTTGCTTATATTTTTTTTTGTTTATAGATACTTTGTTGATATTTATTGTATAAAATGAACAATTTTGGCACAAGTCCGAATATGGGTGATGGGTTGAGGCTGGTCTTCATTTACTATCCTACACTTAGCTAATCCGATTCACGACCCATTCACTCGTTACAATTGGCACATTCATCACAAGAACTCATCCATCGCCAACCGATCCTCCATATACCATAATACCGCATCCTCTCAAGGGTGTCCTACAAAACACCCCCATGATATATATAATGACGAAGTTAATGATCAGAGGTGAATTAGATTAGGAAACATTAAGATTAAATAAATGCTAAATACACATATAAAAATATACAAATGCGAAATGTAAAGCTTTTTTAAGTACAGAAAACTGGAAAATAAATGGTATTCGGAATCTTCAGTTGATTTCGGTTAATTAAACGAAATCGCCTTAAGATACCGAAAGTTGAAACAAAGGTAGCGGAATATATATATATATATATATATATATATATATATATATATATATATATATATATATATATATATATATGCAGAAATATAGTCTTAAAGTGTGCTATATTTATGGGGTAAAGTGCACAATATCAGAGATAGAGCGTGTGTAAATATAAAAGTGGACATGGAAGTCAGCACTTAGAGGCGACAGTCTGTTTCATGCTAGGGCAATCGTCAGGCGCCTGACGATTGCCCTAGCATGAAACAGACTGTCGCCTCTAAGTGCTGACTTCCATGTCCACTTTTATATTTATATATATATATATATATATATATATATATATATATATATATATATATATATATATATGTGTGTGTGTGTGTGTGTATATATGTATATAATGCCAAATCCGTAGGTGGTAGGGATTATTACAATGAGCTCTTTTTAATGTAAAAATATTAAAAAGTTAACTCCATGATGTACGCTCAATATATAAATTTATATATAGACCAATATAAATAAATAAATATTGAGGGAAATACTTAAAAATATCAGTCATATATATCTATATATATATATATATATATATATATATATATATATATATATATATATATATATATATACTTGCCTCATCAGACCGACTACATTTTATTAAATGATAGAATTTCAGCTAGACAATTTCATAAAGAACCAGAAAAAATAAAAAAAATAAAGTAGCTATTTAAACTTTACCTTAAAACCTTTGGGAATGGGGTGGAGGTATTATAATATTGAAGAGAATGAAAAGTGGGGGAAGAAAACAAAATCGCATATAGGAGTACGGGTAGTAAGGGGAAGATTTTATGGGTAAGTCTTTAACCACACAACCAATAATAAAAGTCACGGAAATGCAAACTATGTTGTTATTCATTGAAACATTAATCTGATATATATTTATATATATATATATATATATATATTATATATATATATATATATATATATATATATATATATATATATATATATATATATATTCACACACACATATATTATATATATATATATATATTCATATATATATATATATATTCACACACACATATATTATATATATATATATATATTCATATATATATATATATATATTCACACACACATATATTATATATATATATATATATTCATATATATATATATATATTCACACACACATATATTATATATATATATATTCATATATATATATATATATTCACACACACATATATTATATATATATATATTCATATATATATATATATATTCACACACACACACACATATATATATATATATATATATATATATATATATATATATATACATATATATATATATATAATCATCCACTGACAGAATGTTTCACAGCGCCACTGTGTGGCTAGACATCTGATCGCTTCAAGCCGGGGCCGAAACCCATCGGATTTAATATCAGTCGGAGATTCTAACCCCTATGCTATCGACGTCCGACAGAGAAAAAAAAACGAATTTTTACCTTACGTATTTATTTCTTCATAAAGACGCCAATGACCAAGAGAACTCAGTTCAATTTGGAGAGACTTGCATTATCAGCAGTAGAAGTCAGTGCTTACAATTTAGCGCTTGTCTCCCCACAGTGCTCGACCGATTTAATTTACATTTCGGGAGCTAGTATATTAAGAAATATACATACTAACTTACCTTGAGTGAGCAACATGGAGTTCCATACGTTCAGCATTCGTCAGGTGCAATTTTTTTGGTTAACACCGCTTCTATAATATTTCGAGATATTTTATTGTAGGGGTATATTATTATTGCTGTTAAAATATTTAAATGAATTGTAGTTGAATTTTGGATTTTAATTTAGGCCCAAATTAGCATTTAAGTTTAAAAATAATGTTGGAAATAAGAATTATAAATTCTAATTTGAAGAGATGCAGAGAGAAATGAATAGTTGTCCAATCAATGTAAGATAGTATATTTATTTCTTAAATATATTTAATAGCTCTGTTATTTAACATTGATCGCAGTTTATTTCTTACATTTTATGCCTCAGGACATGACAGCATGGAAGATTGAAGTTTAAAGACAGTAAAATCGATCTTGCTACCCGAACGCTCCTCTGTGGCCGAAACGGTTAAGGCACGTCAGGCTAAATGACGGTTCCGTATAGGATACAGATTCGATTCCTTTCGGAGGACAACATTTTTCTATGAAAATTTCTCGGACATTCAGGCCGGTAAATGTTGTTTAATACTGTTTATTATAAAACAGAGCATTTGCTTAAATATTTGTATCTATAAAAAGAATGTATATACATAAAAATGTCTTAAAATATATATATATATATATATATGGCTGTTGAAATACATTTTTAACCGATTATATGATGACAAATTGTCTTTTCATACACACACACACACACACACACACACACACACACACACACACACACATATATATATATATATATGTATGTATGTATGTATGTATATATATATATGGTAGGAGAAGCCGTCCTTAGTACCGACGTGCTTTTACCGACTCAGCCCCGAAAAAATTTTATGATCAAGCAAGGAGATCAAGCAAATTTAGATTATACTGCGTTTAATCGAAATTCTTCTCGTCGTAAGCTTTCGAAATTTTCATATCTTCTCAGTTTTATATCCAAACGTAAATAAGGCGATTTCTAAAGAAGTAATGTATTATATTATTTAATAAATCCGAGAGATTTTGTTTCTTTACACGTTATATTAGTCAATACTCATATTTGAGTAGACGCATAATCTATGTATTAAACATTATATATATTTATTTTCAACTACTGGCCTGTGTATTTGAAAAAAAATCATTGAAGAAAAGTAAGGAAGGATTCGAACCTGCGTCTCCCCTAGGTAAGATAAACCGTCATTAGATCTGACATACTTATTTAGCTTAAAGCACTATTCAGCCTTGCTGGATCGGCAAAAGTCATTTATGGCTGAGTCCATATTTCACTAAAATGAATAGAGCATTTTCGCTGACTGATATTTGTTTACATTCGAAAAAACAATACACCAGAGTTAGCTGTGAAACTTTGGTTTGGTTGTTTGGGGTTTTATGGCATATCAACCACTATGGGTTATTTAATGCCAGATCCAGTATTTACTAAATATATCAAAGACGTATAGCTGGCAACATCATTGTTTCAAAAACGTATAGCTGGCAACATCATTGTTTCAAAAACTGGCAACATCATTGTTTCAAAAACTGAAAACATCATTGTTTCAAAAACTGACAACATCATTGTTTCAAAAACGTATAGCTGGCAACATCATTGTTTCAAAAACGTATAGCTAGCAACATCATTGTTTCAAAAACGTATAGCTGGCAACATCATTGTTTCAAAAACGTATAGCTGGCAACATCATTGTTTCAGAAACGTATAGCTGGCAACATCATTGTTTCAAAAACGTATAGCTGGCAACATTGTTTCAAAAACGTATAGCTGGCAACATCATTGTTTCAAAAACGTATAGCTGGCAACATCATTGTTTCAAAAACGTATAGCTGGCAACATTGTTTCAAAAACGTATAGCTGGCAACATCATTGTTTCAAAAACGTATAGCTGGCAACATCATTGTTTCAAAAACGTATAGCTGGCAACATCATTGTTTCAATGTGCTGGAAAAGACCTGGAAGTTCACTATTTTCCCATAGGTGGGACCCCAACAGGTTCTACCACCTCGGGTCAT
>OZ038497.1:55182497-55247497 GCA_964036315.1 Acanthosepion esculentum | reverse complement strand
ACTCACAGACAGAAAATAACTGTAAAAAAAAAAAATGATTTACCGGGCCATAGTAATCTCTTATTCGGTCATATAAAAAACACAAATGAACAATAATTTCCCTAAACGCGTCATCGACAAATAGAATTAGCCTGAACGAAATTCAGAAATAATGACACCAGACCCTCCCTCACGCAAACATAAATAAACACATCATTAATTTATTCTATCGTAACCAGGTGCACTCTAATTATAAAGAATATGAAAAAGCAATTAAAATCATAATTCAATGGTACAATGGTCCCAACAAACACCTAAGATTTATCATCTACTATAAAAAGTTAAAAACATCTAATTTAATTTCTACCAATAACACTGGGCTAGCTACCCCACCATTATGTAAAAATAAAGTCGTCTATGAATTCTCATCCCACTGGGAGATTGCATCTCCGAAACTAATAATAAAAAACAACAATAGACACTTATATTGAGCATACATACACCACACTCTCTTTCAGATTGACCTGTCACCTATCGAAACTCAGTGCAATCCGTGCACACATCAACCAACACAGCATGAAAGACCAAAATAAAACTATCAATCTAAAGCAAATATTAGTAGATAATAACAACGTACTCTACAGCACCCAATGCAAGAAAAGACTCAAAACCCTCAAAGTTTTTATTATACGAAACAAACAGCCCACATTAAATAAAATATAATTCATCACATGAGATGGTATCGTGAAGTGCATATGATATAATTAATGTATTGGAAAATATAGTAAAAATAAACACACATGCCTTAATCAAAATTGTTTGCATAAAATGCGAATTTGTAAACAATGACTATTACTGGTGATAATGCAAGACTCTCCAGGCAGATTGAGTTCTCTAGGTGACTGGGCTGCTTATGAAAAAATAAATAACCAAAATTTCGCCTTTCTCTCTGTCGGGTGCCGATAACCTAGGGGTTAGAACGTCTGACTGATACCAAATCGGTCGGGATACGGTCCCGGCTTGAAGCGATCTGATGTCTTGTCACACTGGTGAGCTGTGATACAGCAAAACAGTCTGTCTGTGGATGACGATATATATATATATATATATATATATATATATATATATATATATATATATATATATATATACATACTGCATTTCAAAAGTTTGAGGACACCCGTGGTATTTTTTTAAATTGCCCCGTCCCCCCAGTAGTGGATTTGTACTTTAAATAAGAGAAAAATATTATGCATAGTTAAAAAATGAGACATGATTTTTTATTAGAAATTTTATTGTGACAAAAAGAAAAAAGCATTTTATGATTAAATTTTGCTCTCATCAAAATCTCCTCCATTAGCCTTGATTATCGCAGCACAAACTTTTGGCTTTCGTTGGAAAAGTATTTCAAATATAAGTTTGATAAATGATTCCATTTTTTTCAATGATTCTAAGAGCTTTTCATTTTTTTCACTCTTCTATCAAGTTCATTCTATGCTAATTCTGAGGGTGGCTTCAAACTTATATATATATGAACAATTTCATTAATTTTCTGATGAGTTAACATCCGCCTATCTCTATATAGTAAAGTGTTTGTATTTCATTGTATTAAGAGGGACGTTAATTTGCCACTGGCTAAGATTTATATATATAAACAAAATATATTAAATAATTGACAGACTTAATATATTTTATTTTATGTTGTCATTGTTTACTCTAAGACACGTTTGGTGAGTAGACATGATCGATCGAGAAAAATCGGATTTTGCTAACAAGACGCCTCTCTGTAGTTAAAAGTTATAGTATGTCAGATCAAATGCCGGCTTCCGTATAAGAACACCGGTTCGATTCCTGTTGAAGAACGCATATTTTCTATAAAATTTCTCGAATATTCAGGTCGGTAAATGTAATTAATACTGTTTAATTAAAGACACAGAACATTTACTTAAATAAATTGTATGTATAAAATAACGTATAAACAGAATATATATATATATATATATATATATATATATATATATATATATATATATATATATATATATATATATATATATATATATATATATATATATATATATATAAAAGAACATTGTTTGCATTTATTACAATTATTCTCGTTTATATTATGGAGAGAAGGCAAAGCAATAATTGCTTTCTTTAATTAGTTTTACTTTTAGTTTAGCTAAATATTCAGCCGGTATTTAACATTTAAAAAATGCTTTCACTTCAAGCAAGGCTATAATGACACTAGAACGCAAATTGCGGGGTTATAGGGAGTTAAAGTGAAAGATAATGCAAAGGTTGAGATTTTGGATGGTTGAGGAAATTATAAAAAAGGAAGAGGGTTCTAAAAGTCAGAAGATGTCAATTGATGCTGCATTTTAATTCTTAACGATTGTTATCACGAAAGCAAGAAATTGGAAGGAAATTCCACAAGTGGGAAGTCATGAAAAAATCTCTTAGAGCAGAAGTGGCGGTTGCATGTAGCTAGTTCGACAGTAAAACAGTGAGACATGGTTGACAATCTGTTAGCATGCTTAAATTAATGTAATCGAGGCACTAAGTAAAAAAGCTCATCGGAGCAGTTGCCATGAATATATTTGTAGAACAAACAGAGAGAAACCCCGTTACGTATGTGAGAAAGTAACTGGAGACGAGATGCCTGATAAGGACTGATTATATTAGAAACCCCTCTCCGGATTTTGTCAAGAATCTCGAGATTTATAGCAGGAGCACCGGACCAGATATGGCAAAAGTATTCAATGTACGGTCGAATGGCAGATATATAAATGTGCAAGATGGATTCTGAGGAGAAAAATCTTTTAGCATGATACAGTCAACCAACTTTCCTTGCAGTAGATGTAGCAATTGACTCCATATAGTCGTTCGGCTTCATGTCAATGGAAAAAAGGCTTAAATGCCATTCACCGATCGTTTGATTTAATAGAACATACTTAAACGAATGTTACTGATATACTATACTTAAAATATACCAAATTCTTGTCACGCTATCTACAACCATGTAACGACACAAAATACGAAACAACATTCCATAACATATATGTAATAATAATAATAATAATAATAATAATAATAATAATAATAATCCACTGGACTTTTGTAATCGTAGCGGGGATCTGATTGCATAAGCCACACTAAATCTCCTCCACAACGGTCTATCAACGGCAGCCATCAACAGTTCTGATATTGTATTACCTGTCCATTGTTTGACATTGTCCAACCAAGTTTTCACTTTGGCGTGCTCTCCTACGTCCACCTTCAACGGTGCCTTGCATGATAGTCTTGCACAGGCAGTCGAACCTTGTAACCTGTCCAAACCAAGCCATTTTTCGCCGTTTGACAGTAGCGAAAAGAGGTTCCTGGTGGCCCACAAAACTTTCAACCGTTTTCCGCACAAACTCATTGGGTTTATGTTTCAAATAGAAGATGCCAAGGAATTTTCTCAAGCATTTGTCCTCAAACGCTTGGATCCTTCTCTCTGTTTCTGCCAACAGTGTCCACGTTTCACATCCATTAGGAGAATGGAGACTACCAATGATTTGTACAGTCTGTTCTTCGTTTGAAAGCTGATTTTGCTCCTCCATATTTTTGATAATTTGACCATCGCTGCAATGGCTTCGGCAATCTGTGTGCGGATTTCAGAGCTGCAGGAACCATCTTTAGACATAATTGCACCCAAGTATTTAAAACTGGACACTTCCTTCAGTGAATTCCCGTTCATGGTAATGTTGACTCAGGTGTTAATGTTTGCGATATTAACCATTAATTTGGATTTCTCGGAGCTGACCTCCATTCCATATGTTCCTGCAATTGCAAAAAGTTTTCTTGGTCAAATCCTGGAGTTCATTGTTACTACCTGCTATAAGGTCAATGTCAGCGACAGAAATTGAAGGATCATGGTCGTTCAAGGTTTCTTGCGTGATTCTCTCTAATAATAGGTTGAACAATGTGGGTGATAGTACGCATCACTGTCACACACCAGTCCAGAAGAACCAAATAAAGTTTATTTTTAAAAATCATGACTATAAATAACATAAAGTGTGAACCCTAACAAAAAAATAAATAAAATAAAAATAAAAACTGGGAGAGTTCAGTTCCCCTGTTTTCTAATACCCTTAATTTTCTATTTACCGGGTGTCCAGATCGTGTAACAGCATAACTGTACATTCCACAAAATGTTTAATATGTAAAAAACCACTAAAAAAATAATTTTTCTTTTTTCCAGGTTTTCAGATAAGACGTTTAGCCATCTTGACAGCATGTGCCCTAAGAATCACTGAAACCACCTTTGATTTATTCAGCTAGAACGGGAACAGGTTAAAATCATTTTGTATTAAACCCACTCTCTTCTCAGTTGAGCAATGTTGAGAGAAAAAAATCATTCAGGTATTTAGATTAAGCTCTGAACCGTTGTATCTTAGAAGTGATTAAAGATATATTACGGGAATTCTCCGAGGTTTTTACAACACTATTGGAATCTACTTTGAGTAATAAGAATTTATAATTACTCCCCCTGCTTAACAGAAGAATTGTGATGAAATTATTATTGGGCCCATAGCATAGTAACAACATACATCTTCAGTTTCCATAGAAATGGCCGAGAAGTTATTTGATATTGGAGGTAGATGTTTACATTGGACTGGTTCAAGTCGTACGGGTTCGGATACTTCTTTTATAATAGATAGATAGATAGATAGATAGATAGATAGATAGATAGATAGATAGATAGATAGATATTGAACAGAATGAGATAGTGTTGTGACCAAGTAAATGGTTAAAGAAATAACAAAACAAGTGTTACAGATATATAATATATTAAACAGTAAGTACAAGAGAAGAGTGTTACACGACTAGTGAGTGTGTGTCGGTTGACCCAGCGTTCAATCTATTCGACTGTTCCCCCAAGGCCTTCTCTCCTATTAATCTTATAGTAGGTGGAAGAGTCCAACATAGACTCTTTAGAGGGAGGGCACCACACTAGATAGATAGATAGATAGATAGATAGATAGATATTGAATAGAATGAGATAGATAGATAGATAGATAGATAGATATTGAATAGAATGAGATAGATAGATAGATAGATAGATAGATAGATATATAGATAGATAGATAGATATTGAATAGAATGAGATAGATAGATAGATAGATAGATATTGAATAGAATGAGATAGATAGATAGATAGATAGATAGATATTGAATAGAATGAGATAGATAGATAGATAGATATTGAATAGAATGAGATAGATAGATAGATAGATAGATAGATATTGAATAGAATGAGATAGATAGATAGATAGATAGATATTGAATAGAATGAGATAGATAGATAGATAGATATTGAATAGAATGAGATAGATAGATAGATAGATATTGAATAGAATGAGATAGATAGATAGATAGATAGATAGATAGATATTGAATAGAATGAGATAGATAGATAGATAGATAGATATTGAATAGAATGAGATAGATAGATAGATAGATAGATATTGAATAGAATGAGATAGATAGATAGATAGATAGATATTGAATAGAATGAGAAAGATAGATAGATAGATAGATAGATAGATAGATAGATAGATAGATATTGAATAGAATGAGATAGATAGATAGATATTGAATAGAATGAGATAGATATATAGATAGATAGATATTGAATAGAATGAGATAGATAGATATATAGATAGACAGGTATGGAACAGAATGCGGTATATATCTATACCGAGTATAACAGCAAAATTGTCCAAATTGTGTTTATCGATAATTAATGAAGAACATGTCATTTTCGTTTATGATTGATTTCATCATGATTCTTCTCTTAAGTTTTAAGAGTAATTATACATTCTTATTGCTCAAAGTAGAGTCCAAAACTGTTATAAAAACCTCGGAGAATTCCAGTAATATATTTTTTAATCATTTATAAGACACAACGGCTCAGAGCTTGATCTAACAATTAGATAATTTTGCAGTTGCACGATTTAGACAATTTTGCTATTAAACCCGGTATACAGCTCTCGAAAGGAATTGTAAAAAAAAAGTTAGAAGATTGCCTGAGACGTGAAACTGAGCGACATCATGTACTGTTGCTATCGATGATAATGAAATTTATATCTAAAAATGATGGGCACGTGGCCGAGTGGTTAGAACGTACGCATTCTGACAATGAGACCCGGGTTCGAATCTCACCATAGTCGATTTGTTAGGAAAATTAACGGACTGGAGGGGGGACGATTCCAGAATGCAGAACCTTTGAAAAGGTTGACCCAAGCCTTGTGAATGAAATTGGGCAGCAGTCGATAGCTGTACTAGCACGAAGTCAAAAGTCATCGTGGCCGAGGGCTTGTTCAAATTGTTGATCACGCTAGATAACACGCTCTTTCCCAGAAACTGTAACTAAGGTCTTCTCAGTATAGTTGCAGAATAAACCACAGGTGGGCTCTGTGGGTGTTGAATAAACACAAATGCGCCTGAGCGAGCGCCTGCAATAGGGATTGGCTAGCCGCCCTAGTAGACAGGTATCCTCGAATATGAGTGGACAGCTATACATACATACATATCTAATAACGACCCCCTTTATTTCCACCCCACTCTTGCCTCTCTTGCGCAATGTTCCGGTCATAATTATAGTAGATTTTAAACGATACATAAATAAAACAGGAGATAAATACAAAAAAAAGAAAAGAAATGGAGAGAGAAAAAAGTGGGGTAAGTGAGACATGAATAGGACTAGAGAGATGATTAAAGAGGAGAACATAAATGAGAAATTTAGCACGTGTGCATAAACGAATTGCGTCCGTTCCTTACTGATATAACGCCAATGTTGGCCATGGTCATCTCCCTGTTCCTCGACGAAGGAAGCCAAAGTAACAAGGGACACATAATCATCTATTGTGCTTTCGGCGCACGACTCGGGGTACTTGACCTGTACACTTTTGTAAAAGACAATTTAAGCAAGAGTGAAAAACCACATCGACGCCTCTCTCCATCTATTTCCAAAATGTACACCTCATCTTCCCAAACAATGCTCTTCGACCCAATTTCATCTATTGTGGAGCCTTCCATCTTTCATAAGGTTTCCTCAACCCACAACACAATTCTCGGCTCTCTCAGCGCTACAACACAGAATTCGATTTGTTGATCCCAACTGTTTATGATTTTCTAGCAGAAAATTGCGTTCTGTTGACTACAGTTATCCATATTTAAAACTCTCAGTAATCGAGATTGAAGGCAAGAGTGACAGAAGAAAACGAGGCATAACATAATTAGTAAGCTTGAGTGAATGGATGGCGAAACATGTTTTTAAGATAAAAATAACAGAAAGACATCATTTATTAAGAGCTATATGTGACAGGGTGTTGCGAAGAAACCATGTTCTTAGGGGACACAGCACATAAAGAAGAATGAGTAATAGAATCCCAGCTTCTTTCCTTTTCGATTAAATAGTTTACGATGACGATTCCAATCACGTCGAGTTCGATTTTTGCATCTCTTCCTAGATTTAAGGGCATTACTCATTGGTAAAGTGAAATATTCCACGGATTGATTTTGTCCGTGATGGGCAAGTTCAACAACACTAAATAAAACACCGTTGTGACGAGAATACAGGATGATTTATTTTTAAAATTTTTCTGTTAACATTGTTATTTTTGGCCACCTAGATAGGATTTACTTTATTGAAAGGGAATAAATGCTTACATTACTTACTCCAGTACACACACACACACACACACACATATATATATATATATATATATGTCCTTGGGGACATGACACAGAGAAATAGTCTGTGCGTACTTACTTGTATACTTACAATATCTATATATATATATATATATATATATATATATATATATATATATATATATATATATAGACTATTTCTCTGTGTCATGTCCCTTGGGGACGCGATCGATCATGAGTTTCCACAGCGTTCTGTCTTTTATTGCTCGCAGCAATAAATATTTAGAATTATTATTATTATTATTATTATTATTATTATTATTATTATTATTATTATTATTATTATTTCCTTTGATTTCTGTTGAATACACATTTCCTTTGGGGTCCCATCCAGAGACCTAATGTCAGAAATGACTTCATGGTATTTTACACTGATCATTTTTGTAAAAGAAAAAATATGGAATTATTGATGTTCTCATTTGCCACATTTTTTTAATTTTCACTTCAAGATTCTTGTATTTTGATAGTTTTTTTTTTAACTTCCAAGATACATTACAATCTGCAGCGACTGCCATGCCAATAAGAAAGCAAATTCTGTTTTTGTTGTTTCTAATCACGACATCTGGGCGATTAGCTTTGATTGTTTTGTCTGTGTGTAAAGTCCCACAAAATTGTTACAGGTCATATGTTTCTAACTGGGTCTGGGTGACGTTCATACCAGCTACTTGCAGTTTCCTTCCCGTAAAAGATAACGCCCACTCAGTCATGCCGAGTTCTATATTCAATGGATGCTAACACCGTGAAATCTGATACAAGTTGTTCAATTGTTTCTGGATATTATTCACAGAATTTGAATTTCTGGCTTGCACAATTGTTCAGTATGTGTGCTTGGTAATTTCTAGTTAACAAGCACTGGTCTCGTGAAGCAAGGATAAAACCTTCGGTTTTAGCTTTTAACCCGACACTACGTAGCCACTGATGGATACGGAGTTTGTCTATATCACCTTTTTAGCACGGGGAATGCATGGACCATGAATAGGCTTATCTTGCCAACGTTTCCGCATTTGATCCATTGAATTTGATTTTCTCTTCTTTTTTTAGGTTCTTTGCTACTGGATTATTTGAAACCTGAAATTCCATTTTTAGATTTGTTGGCTTCCTTTATTACTGAATACAGTTTTTATTTCTTTCATGTTCTTTGACACAGATCATCATCCAGTCTTCTGTAGGTTCCAGGTATCTTTAAAGACCGATTCTTGTAGTTTTGTAAGACAGTTCTAAGTGAACTGATCCTGTGGTTCATTCGGATCTGGACAGATACAGACGACCAACAGTCCGAATGCCAAGTGATAAACTTTTTCGTTTTGGCATTCGTCTGCTTAATATCAGCCATGGTCCAGTTAAGAATGTTAAAACTGTATTTCATCACAGGGACAGCCAACGTGTTTATGGCTGATACACTGTTTTGTGAATTCAACTCGGCATTTAACGCCAGACGCACACGTCTGTAGTATTCTTTTCTTACTTTCTCCTTCATTTTGCTATGCTGTATTACATCTCCTTCGCTGATTCCAAGCATTTATAGGCTTCTTTTCCAGTTCCCTAATCTTTGTGACAAAATCTAGATCTATTTATAGTGTTTCTGTAAGTCTTCCTTTCCTGATTCTTATTTTTGCGCATTTATCTAATTCGCAATCTATACCAATGTCATCACTGAAACATTTTATAGTATTGAGGCGACCCTTTAACTTTGCAAATAGTTTGAGATAATACATATAGACTAGGGGATTTTATACGTTTAATTTGTGTCCATTGTAATTAATGTTTAATTCACGCAAAAGGGCAGTTAAGGACAGCCAAAGCAGAAGGGATAACAGGGAGTCTATTTTCTATGAAGAAGTTTGTCATGCAATCGTTTCTACATTTGGTCAATTACATTTGCTTTAGTTTTCCTTTTTAGCTTCTTTTCCGCTGCAGTAGGTGTATTATGGTTTATTTGCACTTCTTCACCGATTTGAAATTCCATTTTGGATTTGTTGACTTTCCTTTATTACTGAATACAGTTTCTTAATTCTTTCATGTTCTTTGACACAGATCATCATCCAGTCTTCTGTAGTTTCCAGGTATCTTTGAACAACGATTGTTGTAATTTTGTAAGACAGTTCTAGTTGAACTAATCCTCTGCCTCCTTCGGGTCTAGGGATATACAGCAGATGTTGATCTTAGGATGATGCATACGGTGGCAAGTGAGAAGCTTTCTCGTTTTGGCGTCCATTCGTTTAATGTCAGCTATGGTTCAATTAAGGATGTTAAAACTGTATTGCAGCACAGGGACAGCCAAAGTGTTTACGGCTGACACTTTGTTTTGGGAATTCAATACGGTATTTAAGACTAGACGCACGCGTTTTTAATATTCATTTCTTACTTTCTCTTTCATTTCGCTGACTCCTAGGTATTTATAGGCTTCTTCATCTTCCTGTTTCTTAAGCTTTGTGACAAAATCTAGATCTATTGAGTGTGTTTCTGTAATTTTCTCTCTCTTGTATGTTACATTTGCACATTTATCTAATTCGAAATTCATACGGATGCCATCAGTGAAACATTTTATGGTATTTCGGATACCCTTCAATGCATTGTCGTCTTTGACATAGCCATTTTGAGATCAGCCATGTAGAGTAGGTGTTTAAATACTTTCTTTTTTACTTGTTTACTTTCTATGCATTATTATTATTATTATTATTATTATTATTATTATTATTATTATTTACGAATATTAAGTATTTTAAAACTCATTTTAAAATACCGTCTCCTGTGATGGAAGATATTTAAAGCGCCTTACTAGATTCGTATTTTCAATCAAATGTAAGCAATATTTTATTACATGCTGATTATTTCTTTTGCATAATAATAGTTTTAGTATTTTGCGTCTTTCCTTGCAATGAGTGCTATATAGTATCTACTTTCTTACGGTATTGAACTCACAACTCTTTGGGTCCTGTCACTGGATCTAACCAACGCCTTTATCCACTGTGCCATGTGTCCATAAGGACAATACCTGGTTAAGGCAGTGGAGAACTTGGCGAGGTGAATTAAGAGGAGATAATCTATAACTGACATCCATTAGACATGTCATATGGAGCTAGAACAGTCTACCCCAGCGAGCGAAAGAAAGGGTTCACTTCGCCATTCCAACCACCTGAAGAAGGCCGGAGCGTACAACGGCCGAAACGTTGTGATAAATATGGCAACAAAGATGAGGACAATAGTTCGAATTATGTAAATAGTGTATTTTGGTTATTTCTAATGTCGTGATTTTATTCTAATGTTGCTGTGATTTCGGATTCTATAGCTCATATAAAATATTTAACATTCGTATTAATATTGCATAATGATATTACAAATATGTATAAATATTTCATACATTCATTTTGGATACAGTCGAGCTCTGTGAAACTGTATTTCAAATGATGTCGCTTAAACGATACGCAGTTGTTTGAATTAATTTGAAATGTAGTCTTCGTAAACATGCCAGAATGTAACCAACAAAATCTTGTCGGCCATATTAATAACAGTTCTTGATAATACGGAGACGTTCGAAAATATTTGAACAAAACCGTAACTTTCGATAGTTTATAGACACATTTTGACTCGAATGTACAATATTATATTATAATCCACATTGACAAGGTGGCTATACATGTGGACGAGAGGTATTCAGTCGTCACTTATCTTGTCAACAGGACCAGTCCAGCGAAGGTGTGATTGCATCAGAAAAGTCTCAATTCCACCGATGCTACATTTTGAAAGATCAACATTGGACACTCTATTGTCAAACTATATATATATATATATATATATATATATATATATATATATATATATATACATACATATATATATATATACATACATATATATATGTATATATATATATATATATATATATATATATATATATATATATATATATATATATATGTATGTATATGCTAGAGAAACACAAATAGTAAAATATTTGACTGAACGTATTAAAAGTGCTCAATGCTGGAAGACCAGGCCAGACTTGCAGAGCTGTTTAATATTTAGAAAGGATGAAAGCTGACCAGAACACACTGCCGCGGTTTCGACCTATACGGTCTCCCCAGGTGGTTTGATTAGCTAAACATACTGATATATATATATATATATATATATATATATATATATATATATATATATATATATATATATATAAGAAAGAATGGATGTGTGGGTATTAATCCTATTAGCAATTATTTAGTTTTCTGAGAAGTATTCCCATACGAAATCTCGTATTATGGAGTAAAAGTCATTTTCATGTAACTAAAATACAAGTTTATTTAATGAAAATAATATCCGTTTCGTTCTAACGTAAAACAAAACATTCCCTCAAATAACTCTTCTTCTTTCACAAGTGTTCTAATGATTCAATTAATTCTACACTCTAACAGAATTTTCCATTCCATATGGAAATCTCATTCTTTGGGTAAATGAAAATCTGTAGGCGAAATGTCTTTTGAATAAAGTGGATGCCCCATAGAGTAACTTTTGAACGTTTGAAGTGTGGGCATTTCATGTTGCAGAATTGGCCATCTCCATTGCAGTTTCTTTATTATTATTTTTATGTAAAGTCGATTTTGTTACAGTACGATTTGGTTGTAATTGATTTACATCGTTTCAAAAGGAAATAATCAATTAAGTTTTTTGCCGACCATAGCTGAGAAATGATGATCTTTTGGGAATTAAATTGTAGTTTTGTGTTATACTTTGGTGTCTCCTCCTCCTCCTCATCTAACAACTGTCATTTTCGTTTTACTCTTTTCGAATATAAATTTATCAACTTATGTAAAGACTCGATACAAATCACTTTCAAGTTAGCAGAGAAACACAAACCACATCACTAAGCGACGGTCTCTTTTCTACACAGTCATTTCATCCGGGTTAAATTTATCCACCGTGTGCTTCTTTCCATTAGCTTTCGAATGGCGAGAGAAAAAAAACATTCAGAAGTTCTGAAAGATTTCGAACGGCTGATATCGAATTTTGTTTAAGTAACCCAACTTACGGTCATCTCACGTTTAAATCACCGGCTCTCGTACGATCACCGAAGTTAAGCAACGTCGAACCTGGTCAGAATCTAGATGGACGACCGCTTGGGAGTACTAGGTTCTGTAAACTTCGATGTACGGATGGTGTAATGTATACCGTCTTTGAATTTGAAATCGGAGAGCTGACGTTCTAATTCATTTAGGTTCGTCATAGTCACTTGGGAATTTTATGAATCAATCTCCCCAAACTATGGGTTAATTAGTAGGACTTGCGTCAGTAAAAAATATTGTTATCTTCAAAAAAGTCTTACATCATAAAATATTTTCTGGCTTTAAATAAACTGCTAATGGTCAATAGGTCGTAACAGAATGAATCAATCACATTAAAAATGCATTGAATTGATAATTATTCTTATTTTATAATTGAATTAAATTTCTCTCTTGGTCGAGTTTCAAGTTTCATCTGATGTACAATCTTTTTGCAAGCGTTTCTATATAGTTCTGACATTAACAATACGATGCCTAAATGTTAAGCTGATGTTTCGTTAAGCAGTGACATCCGGGCCTAATTTAAACGTATAATATGAACAGCTGATATTGTTTAAATGTTATGTTCTGGACGCAACTCATGAAACGACTGAAAAGAAAATAGTAAAGAGATTAGTAAGAAATAAAGTCTTAAAATTACTTATAGCAATAAAGTTATACGTATAACAATAAAGTTATACTGATAGCAATAAAGTTATACTCATAGCAATAAAGTTATACTCATAGCAATAAAGTTTTGCCAATTTTTCTGAAAAGTTACCAAACAAAAAATACATGTTAAACGGGACAAGATATCCGAGGTCTGATGGAAAAGTATCTCTGCTGGTGCTCTAAAACGAAAACTACAACACGTATCAATTCAGTATTTAATCTCCTTCGAAGTAGACCCCTTCTGAAGCCACACACATTATCCGGCGTCGTTTCCATTGATGTAAGCATATCTGGAACTCCTTTTTTGGGGATAGCGACAGTTGCCTCGTCGCATTCTCTTGGATTGCATCGACGTCTTGAAATCAACCATGATCTACTCATGAGCGAATGATCCGAAATCGGAGAGGTCGAGGACGTTGTGTTGTATCCAATTCTCGTGTTTGTTCGAACAATTGTACTCAGCACGAAGAGTCTATTTCCTGCAGCTTCTCGAAGTAGGGGACCAGTTCCTTTCTTCGTGGCGACATGCTAGGTGGATTGGTTTTTGAAGTTAGCCTTTGCCTAAAGACTCAGGACCTTTTGAATTCAGACTTTTTTCTTCTTCGAGACTGGATGCCAACCATGGCTAGATGGCCCAATCTGTCCTGATATTTGTCCATAGCTGGGGGGAGAAAAATGGATTCATACCTTTCTCAAAGTTATTAGCGCGTAAGTGAATGTAATGAACACAACTGGAATTCAAAGTTGGCGCTCTGATTCCTATCCATTCTTCTACTACTACTAATAAAGTGTTGATAAACCGTAAAAACGAATTATTCAAGATTGGTTTGGTTTGTTTTACGGCATATCAACCTCAATGGGTTATTTAAAGCCGACAAGAATTTTATTTCAGTTATATTTTTTTTTCAAAAATGTATTGCTGGTAAAAAAAATTTCCAAAGAATTATTGCTGGTATTAAAAACTATTTTGATACTTTTATAGTGTTTTGACTCCTTTCGGGGGGTGGGGAGTTAACTATTTTCCCATAGCTGAGATCGTGACAGGTGCTACCACTCCGGGTCTGGGTGAACCTGGAAAGAGCCTCATGGTTCCAGGCTCCTCAAAACCTTCTGATCAAAGGCCTTGCTGTCGGATGTAATTTATCGTCATACCCAGGACGCGGATGCAGTTTATCCTCATACCCAGGACGCGGATGCAGTTTATCCTTATACCCAGGGCGCGGATGCAGTTTATCGTCATACCCAGGACGCGGATGCAGTTTATCGTCATATTCAGGACGAAATCACTCAAGAAAAAACAACAGTAAAATAACGATCTCAGTTTTGCGATGAAAAACAACAGAAATAGGAAAATAAATCTACTCAGAAATTGATAATGAATGCCCAATCGTCCTCTAAAGATAATCGAATACGTCTTCTATCTGGTGCATCCCTTCAGATTATAGGCGATCGTGGCTCTCCCCAATTTTCTGGCCTTTTTAGCGCTTAGTGTCTAGTTTGGTATCGCTTCTAATCTCTGTTCTGCCAGCCGTTTAGTAGGTTATGCGTTAGGTGGATTATGCGTTGCTATGTCCCTCTTGCCTTCAGTATGTCCTGTGAGTCTCAAATTTTCTTAACTCCCTTTCCTCATTATGTGCCATATAAATTTCAACTGTCTCTTTTTTATGCTAATTATATGTGTAATTGTTTTTATGCTAATTATAAGTGTATTTTTGTTTTCATTCTCTCTAAAACTTCGTTATTGCTCACATGTTCTGTTCATCGTATTCTCAGCATCCTTCTGTAGAAACAAATTTCTGTTGCCACACGTCTCTTCATCATATGTGAGAAAATTGTTCAGCATTCCCTGCTATATAGAACAGACATTATATAACAATTTTGTACTATTTTCTTTATAACCTAATGTCGATGTTTCTTAATAATTTGGTGATTTTTTTTTTTTGGCAGACAACATTTGCTTTTCCCAATGCGTCATTGCATTTTCCATTCTCTGTTAGAACACGATGATATCCCTTCAAGACAACAGGAAGTGAATTGTTTTTTTGTTTTTTTTTGTTGTTTTTTTTCTGATTGCTGTGGGATCATGCCGTTTGACAGCGATCATTATTTCCAAATTTTAGATTGACCGATAGCGAAGGATTAGTGTTTTATTACGGTTGGGCTGGCGTTAGTCATGAGGTTGATCGAAAACTGGGTCAGAGTAGGAGAAACGAAGTGGTTAATTCTCGGGCAAAATAGAAGGATATCCGCTCAACTAGACGCGATCAAATGTAAGAATAACAACAAATGCTGCCGTTCAAGTTGAGTACGCCCTGTAACTGATCCTTTCTAACGAATACGTCTTTAACCTTATTCTCATTTCTTTCTCTCTTTCTCACTCCCCTCCCCCAAAACACACTTATTTTCTTTTTCTACTTCTTTTCTTCCGGTCGTTTTTCTTTCTTGCATTATATCTTATTTTTATCTCGCACCACAGCATTGATATACAGGGTACTATGAGTAAATTGTCACCATTTTGTATTTTATAATTTTATCGAAGGCACAGTATAGCAGGGTCAGCTGGGCACCGCCTGTGGAAAAAAAGAGCACTATGACGCAATTCACTCCGCCAGAAATTTGGAAAAGGCCTGAAGTACTGCTTGGCATTCGCACCGGAAGCTCCAATACAAAACATTTCAGAAGTTTTGGGTGTCAATCTGAGTACAGTGCAGAGAACTGCAGGAGTGATTATGAAGGGACGGCAGCTTGGAAAAGGCATTCTAATAGTTCTAACGAGGAAGGAATTACCATGTTCGTTGGTAAGGTCCTCAAAATCAACACGGTGTGCTACATCAAGTGCCTTCAGGAGGTACTACTTCTCTGGGTCAAGAGGGTGGCTGTTGCAGGAGAATCCAGTCAAGGTTGTCAGAAAATTTCTGCGATCACATCATCCCTTACATCTGGCCATTAAACTCACCAAACTAAAACCCCTTGATTATTATGTGTGGGGCGCAGTTGAGCGAGAGACCAACAAAACTGCTTTTAACAACAAAGATGAACTGAAGGTAAGGATTATGGCAGCATTCAATAACTTTAACAAGAAGACCGCCAAGAAGATTTTCAGGAGATTCCGAAGTCGTCTGGAGGTCGTGGTTGAAGTCAATGGCGATTTTATTGAAGAAATTTACTCTTTAGTAATTCAATATATTTTGTGTAATTTTGGTAAATATATCTGTTAAGATGAGTTGTTAATGTTATTTTCATTTTTGCGTAATTTAGACGAATTTATAATAATAATAATAATAATTTCGAACACTATATATATATATATATATATATATATATATATATATATATATATATATATATATATAGTGTTCGAAATTATATTTCATTATATTTAAATTATATATATATATATATATATATATATATATGTATAAAACATATATTTTTAATCGGTATCACCGCATGCAAGGAACTAAAGCCACCAAGACGCAAGGGGTTGCTGAGTGTGGAAGAATTAGGAACCTAAACATTAGTAATGAGTGGGAAGAAGAAGACAGTAGATAGTGACTGATATTGCATTTAGTTTTTTGCAGATTAAATTTGGCGGGAAAGCGTGGAGCCGGAAGGGATTTCCACAAGTGAGAAGTGCGAGAAAGAAACTGTTAGCATAGAACTTACGGCTACATCTAGCCAACTGAACTCTCGATGCCAGTTTAGCACTTCACTTAAATTCATGAAGTCTAGGTTCCCTAGCGAAGAGCCCATCCGAACATTTGCCATTAACGCTTCGGTTATCTATAATTTTACTTCTTGTCTCTTTTTATCTATTTTGTCTCTTCTCCGGATACTCTCAATCTGAGAACATTTACCCCCCCCCACACACACACACACGCCCGCATACTTACACACAAATTATATGGGGTCATACCCACTAAACCAGCTAGCTTGCGTTATATCTTAAAGGTCCGAGTTCGATTCTCGGTAGTGGATGCGCACTGCTGATGAATCCCAAATATAAGACGAAACGGCCGTCCAGTGCTTTCTACATTCTGTTGAGAATTTTTCTAAATTCAATGAATTACTTAATTATGAATATATATATATAAAAAATTATTTCGGTTGAGCTCTCTGGGGAGGATGCAATAATGAACTGAAGGTAAGGATTATGGCAGCATTCAATAACTTTAACAAGAAGACCGCCAAGAAGATTTTCAGGAGATTCCGAAGTCGTCTGGAGGTCGTGGTTGAAGTCAATGGCGATTTTATTGAAGAAATTTACTCTTTAGTAATTCAATATATTTTGTGTAATTTTGGTAAATATATCTGTTAAGATGAGTTGTTAATGTTATTTTCATTTTTGCGTAATTTAGACGAATTTATAATAATAATAATAATAATTTCGAACACTATATATATATATATATATATATATATATATATATATATATATATATATATATATATAGTGTTCGAAATTATATTTCATTATATTTAAATTATATATATATATATATATATATATATATATATGTATAAAACATATATTTTTAATCGGTATCACCGCATGCAAGGAACTAAAGCCACCAAGACGCAAGGGGTTGCTGAGTGTGGAAGAATTAGGAACCTAAACATTAGTAATGAGTGGGAAGAAGAAGACAGTAGATAGTGACTGATATTGCATTTAGTTTTTTGCAGATTAAATTTGGCGGGAAAGCGTGGAGCCGGAAGGGATTTCCACAAGTGAGAAGTGCGAGAAAGAAACTGTTAGCATAGAACTTACGGCTACATCTAGCCAACTGAACTCTCGATGCCAGTTTAGCACTTCACTTAAATTCATGAAGTCTAGGTTCCCTAGCGAAGAGCCCATCCGAACATTTGCCATTAACGCTTCGGTTATCTATAATTTTACTTCTTGTCTCTTTTTATCTATTTTGTCTCTTCTCCGGATACTCTCAATCTGAGAACATTTACCCCCCCCCACACACACACACACGCCCGCATACTTACACACAAATTATATGGGGTCATACCCACTAAACCAGCTAGCTTGCGTTATATCTTAAAGGTCCGAGTTCGATTCTCGGTAGTGGATGCGCACTGCTGATGAATCCCAAATATAAGACGAAACGGCCGTCCAGTGCTTTCTACATTCTGTTGAGAATTTTTCTAAATTCAATGAATTACTTAATTATGAATATATATATATAAAAAATTATTTCGGTTGAGCTCTCTGGGGAGGATGTGTGGGTTTGTAAACAGTGACTATTACGGCTAATAATGCAAGACTCTTCGGTAAATCGAATCGAGTTCTCTCAGTCACTGCGTGTTTATCTAAAAATAAATACGCTTAAATTCACCTTCTTCTCTGCCGTGAGCCAACGGCTTCAGAATAAAATTTCCGACTGACGGGAATTCAGCCGGTTTTCGATTCTAGCCAGAGGCAACCGGACGTCTACCCACACTGATGAGCTGTGATACAGCGAAACAGTGTGTCTGTGGATGACAATATATATATGTATATATATATATATATATATATATATATATATATATATATATATATATATATATGTCGAATTTTCTGAGGAAAGTAATGGATTTTTATTAAGCCGACAAATTTCATTATATAGCCAGAGAGCATGAATTTCTCGAATATTCAGTACGGCAGACGAAAATAAATAAATAGACTGTTTAATAAATAAATAGAATTTCTACTGAAATATGAGTATCCACTTGAAATAGAGTTTAAAGTGATTAAATATATATATATATATATCTTTCTTAAAGCTTTTATTTTTGTTTTAATTCCAAGAAAAGTGAGAAAATTTGATATCTCTAATAAACAAAATATTTTGCTGCATTTCAAACTGAATTTAAATTGATTTGGATCATTTTTTTAATCGCTAAAATCGCCATTATTTGTCATTAGGAGATACTGTTTTACTTTCAAATTCAGACGCTCTATCACTGATTTTGAGCACTTTTGTCCGTAAATATACTATACCGTTAAACTATTTTTAGAAATACAACTGACAACTTCACCTGTTCAATTTTTTATTGTATCTTTCTGATTTTCTAATTAGATAGTTTACATCCAATTCATAGTTGTCGATAAACTGTTTAAATTTCCTATTTTTGTTCTGTTTTATTTCGAATACTTACACCCGTCTCACTCATCGGTAAATGCATAATCAAATGTCCTGAAACCACTAGCTTTCTTAAGTCTGTATGCATATATCTATCTATCTATCTATCTATCTATCTATCTATCTATCTATCTATCTATCTATCTATCTATCTATCTCAGTCTGTATACATATATGTATGTATGTATGTATGTATGTATCTATCTATCTATCTATCTCAGTCTGTATGAATATATATATGTATGTATGTATGTATATATCTATCTATCTCAGGCTGTATGCATATATGTATGTATGTATCTATCTATCTATCTATCTATCTATCTATCTATCTCAGTCTGTATGCATATATGTATCTATTCTATCTATCTCCCTCTCTATCTATCTCAGGCTGTATGCATATATGTATGTATCTATTCTATTCTATTCTATTCTATCTATCTATCTATCTATTTGTCTGTCTGTCTGTCTGTTTTTATACCACTGTGTAAGTCTATTCAGTATTTAAAAAATAATTAGGCTTAAGCCTGTATTCGAAAGCTGACCGCTGGTACTGTTTTTAATTCACAACCACCTCAAGATGCCTGGGTCCTCATCCGTATATATCTTTTTTCCGACGGTTCATCCTACCTCGAGGCTATTAGTAGGTATTCCAAATTAAGAGGCCATACGCATAAAATATTCTGTCGGCTCATATGCGCACAAACATATAGACAAAACCAGAGAGAGAGAGAGAGAGAGAGAATTAGCCGCACACACAGTCAAGGGAATAGATATCGTTCGAAAGCACAGCTATTGAATAACTGATTCATGTTAAGCCGAACAAAAGTAGGACACATGCGCATACTTCATTTAATACACCAACCGGAAATGAGAAGGGCGGAAGCTAAAATAACAGTTGAAGCAAAGCTTTCACTCACTGTAGCAAAAGATACGATTTCAACATTTCTGCCAAGACGCTTATATAAGTTAATTCTCAAGGCCTAGTTTCACAGAGAAAAAAATAGTATATCCAACAGTCTTATTTTTTAATATCCCGTCTCTTCAGGATCTAAACAATAATGGCTCTCCACAACTTCTTTATTTTCAGTAAATTGTTATTGGTTTATAGTTTTAAATTCATAGCCGTCCGTCTTATTCTAGAGAATCCGTCTGTTGTCCTATTTAACAACATATAAGCTCTCTGGAGGAAGAGAAGGTATCCGGTAATTTCAAACGGATTTAAAGTGAAGTTAATTCAAGACCCGTTGCTGAAATTTTAATGTTGTATCGGGATTCCATTTTCTACGCCAATAACGGTTACGCCACCCATGTATTCAATAATAAACTTTTATTGGTGAATGCCATTCTTCGTGGAAAAGAAATGAAAAAGAAAGAAGGTAATGAACTGAATAAATAAATAAATAAAAAGAAGACAAAAAGAAAGACAGACAGTTCGAAAGAAAGAAAAAACGGAAGAAAGAAAAAGTAAAAAATGAAAGAAAGAAGCTTACAAAGAAAGAGAGAAAGAAAGAAAGAAAGAGAGCAGGCAAAGAACTAAATAAATAAATAAAGAATGAAGAAAAAGAAAAAAGAAAGAAAAAGAACGACAAAAAAGAAGTCAATGAACTGAATAAATGAATAAAGAAAGAAAGAAAGAAAGACAAAGAAAGAAGGCAATGAACTGAATAAATAAAGAAAGAAGGGGACAAAGAAAGAAAGAAAAAGAAAGCAAGAAGAGAATAAAGAAAGAAAGAAAAATAAATAAAGAAGAAGAAAACAATAAGAAAGAAAGAAGGTAAATAAATATCTGCTTAGCAATTTTTTAAAGTACAATTACCGTTTAAGACGTTGGTGAGCATGGCTCTTCAATGCTTACCGTTCACTTTAATGTGCCGTGTCTCTTCAGGGCGTGTGCGGTGATGGCTCTCCGCACCTTTCAATTCTTCGTAGTTCTTATCAATGTCTGTCTCCTTAATATGCCCCCACTTAAGCAAGTTACTGTTTTCCTCTGTCCTTCTTGTCTTTAATATGTTCTGTGAGTGACAAACTCTCCAATCCCTCTTTCCTCATTTAGTCTTTAGGTAAAGTGTATACATATATATATATATATATAATTCTCAAAATGTGTGTGTGTGTGTGTGTGTGTGTGTTATCGGTTGTTTATGCGTTGCCACAGTTTTCATCCGATTTCGATGAAATTTTTTTTGTTTGATAGATAAGTCTTCAGTATAAATTTGCTGGAAATAATTACAACCTTGAAGGTGAAAATTCGGAAAAAAAACTGATTTTTTACACTTTGCACAAAAATCAAAGGCAAAATTCAATGTCTGTAAAAACAGCTTACAATCAATTTGGAGAATTAAAATCTAACGCAAAAGATTATTAGAATTATAAAAAAAAATTATGTTATAAATAAAAATTATCGTATATTATTATTATGATAGTCCATGGAAGAGGTTCCTTCCTTGCAAGATTGCGTACGCAAAAACGGCCCTTTTCAGGCCCCCATTCAAATTGTTAACCCCCCTATTTGGGGATGTGTCTCAGTTGCACCCATTTGTTGTCACTAATACTGATTTTCGGGTGGTTTGACTTAAAACTTAAACTGCTCCAAATGAACGCCAAAATTCCCAGTAATGAAACACCCGGTCGAAAATGGGTTATACTGTCAGTATATATATATATATATATATATATATATATATATATATATATGTGTGTGTGTGTGTCGTGTTTATATTTGAGTGTATAGGTAAACATTATTGGTGTTTATACATGAGTCTATAGGTAAATATTGGACGTATTTATATATGAGTCGATAGGTATTTTTTCTTTTTAAGTTTATACTTTGACCTACAGGTAATCATTGTCGTGTTTATACATAAGTTCCCATACATTCATCAGAAATTGTACACTTTTGGACACTCTTACACCTCGGCAAGGGAAGCAGCTGACGTATTTTATGTCCCGTCGACAGGGCAAAATTGAAATATCCTCTGTTATTTGTTAATAAATCGCTGGAATAGCAGTGTATGCTGGACATACTCCCCAAGGATGAAGAAGATATTTGACGCAACAGAAATGTGGTTCTACAGAAGGATACTAAGGATACGACGAATCGAACATATGGGCAACGACAAAGAGGATACAAAAAGGACACACGCTTAACATCTAAAAGAGACAGTTGAAATTTCTATATAATGAGGAAAGAGGGCTTGGAAAATCTGATATTCACAGGACAGATTGAAGAATAGATGGACAAATGAAAGCAACGCATTATCTGTCTAGCGAACGGTTTAGGAGAGATAACTAAAAGCTGCAAAGGACATGGAATTGTAATGTGCCATGGTAGTGACGTGTAAGCAAACTCTGCTTTCAATGTGAGCTTGAGGATAATGGATGACGGGCCAAGGTTTAGGAAAGACAAGAAGACAAAATTGATTAAAACCTACAAAAAACAGGGCATCTTTTAAATCATTTCATCCCAAGTAAGGCAATAAAGCCACTGGGACGCAAGTGGCTAGTGAATGTTAGAGAATATGAGAAAAAATGCTAAGGGGAGAAGACAATAAAAGAACAAGTATTAAGAAGACAGAAGATAACGATTGGCGTTGCGTTTAAATTTCATAAGATCAAACTATGCGGTCTGGACAGAACACGACATGTAACTGGTGAAATATCTATACATTTTTAAAATTCTGATGGAACATTATAATGCAATACTTTTTGCTCGTATTAACTGACGGGAAATGCCACACAAAAAGCTAAAAGCGTGCTGGAATAGCAAATGTTTCTTGGACAAGTATATGATTTCCCCAAATTTTTCAAATTTTAGTACAACTCACCCTCATCTTTTTCCACCCTAACTTGTAACTTGAAACTTGGCTATTATAAGGAGGGCGCTGGCTGTCCCCTTTGCCAACACGCCTTCCCACTTAACATCCATTTCTCCGTGCTGCCATGTTTGATAGCGGGTGGCAAGCGATTGAGACAAAAATCTCGGAAGGGTAGTCTCCCTAATAATTTTTCTCGGAAATTAAATAAATAAGGATTTATCTGGAAAGACCTGCGTATCTCATATTCTTAAGATTGCATTTACCTCGCTGGATAGAAAAGCGTGAAGAAAGGATTGAACATTAATTTTAAGAAGGCAGAAAGTATGGAAGATACGAATTGTAGAACTCAAAGTCAAGCATGTACAGAAAGAAGACGGAATGTAGTAAGCGATTCGATTGGTCTAGGATGCAAAACTTATATTGTTGTAAAGAGAGTCATATCTCAGCCGGAAGCCACGTTTATCAGAAAGAAGACAATATTATTCGATCGCATTCCAGAATTGGTTGGTTGGTTATCGTCCTATAAGAACTACCTGTGTACGTGAAAAAAACAAAAAACAAAAAAAAAAAACAGCGAGATATGTGGCTATATTTCTAAGATGAGGCATTATGTACACTATTTACATTATTCGTACTATTGTCCTTATATTTGTTGCCATATTTATTACAACGTTTCGGCCGTTGAACGCTTCGGCCTTTTTCAGATGGTTGGAATGTCGAACTGAACCCTTTATTTTCGCTCACTGGGGTAGGCTGTTCTAGTTCCACGTGCCATGTTTTATGGATGTCAGTTATCAGTTATCTCCTGTTAATTCCCCTCTCCAAGTTCTCCACTGCCTTAACCGGGTATTGAACTCACACTCTTTGGGTCCTGTCAATGGATCTAACTAACGCCTTTATCCACTGTGCCATGTGTCCTCAAGGACACATAGCACAGTGGATAAAGTGACAGGACCCAAAGTGTATGAGTTCAATACCCAGTTAAGGCAGTGGAGAACTTGGAGAGGGGAATTAACAGGAGATAACTGATAACTGATATCCATTAAACATGGCACGTGGAACTAGAACAGTCTACCCCAGTGAGCGAAATAAAGGATTTAGTTCGACATTTCAACCCCCTGAAGAAGGCCGGAGCGTACAACGGCCGAAACGTTGTAATAAACATGGCGAAAATGATGTGGACAATAGTCCGAATAATGTAAATAATTTAAAAACAAAAGATATAGCAAAACGCTTTATTTAGAAGTGCCCATTCATTTATCCTATGTCGCAAGCCGTGAACAAAAGGTGCCATGAGGAAAATATCTATTGCTAAGAAAGCGTGTTCATCGTGAAGGTTCAAGACTATTTTTCCCGAATTTCCTGCTTTCCATTCGTTCCACCCCTAACAGATTTAAAAAGCGTCTACATGGCCTTGTGGGTGATGAATTATTTTTCATGATACAACTCCTTTCCCATAGACGATTGCTACTCGATCTCTATTTCCGTAGCAAATATTCAAACGGGTGACGTTCCACAAATTCAGATACTTACAGCTAGAACTCATTAGCTTTGTATTCAGTTCATGAGAAGGAATTTCTTCTCTAGAACAGTTACTTTGTGGCAACAGATTCTCGAGAAATTGCTTCCTCTGTTTGCTCCGATCTTAAATCTTCAATCGTTATCTATCCTACATATCCTGATATCATTCTTACTTCCGACTATCATTACCTCATTCATTCACTGATTTGGCTCCTGGGAGAAGCTTTGGGTGAACTATATCCGTTTCTATAAATAAATTCTTCCGAATATATTTTCATCCGGCCGACATCTGATCAAAATATTTTATTCACATTTACTTTTTCCGTTTTTCTCAAGTCCTGCAATCCGACCATATTTCAATCCGACCAACACTACGGGGCATATCAAATGAAAAAGTACTCCGACTACGTCGTTGCTTTAACCATTGAACGAGATCCGAATAATTGCCTATTTGGAAGAGTTTATATTCCTGTATCAGTGCTCAACACTGATGGCTTTTTTTTTTCAGATATCCACTTTTCGGTTTTAAGGTGGTCAGGAAATATCCTCTCCTTCTCTCACCCTGTGGTCTTTCTTTCTTTCTTTCTTTCTTTCTTTCTTTCTTTCTTTCTTTCTTAAATCTCTTCACAATGATAGACATTTGTGCATAGAATGGTTCCATTTTGACCGAACAATAGGAGCATCTCAGAAAAGGAAAAAAAAATGTGCGGATGGCGACTTGAGCATCCATAATGGTCAGCTGATGTCTTCGTTACTTCTGCAGTGCGTTTGCTCGTCTTTAGACCAAAGCGCACGTGACGTCCAGACTAGGCTGTGATTTTAAGCTCTAAACCAATCTGTCAGAGTTGATAGTGTCTGAGTTAGTCTGTGGGAGTTCCATCTAAATATAAATCATTCAGTTCCTTGCTTGATGTCTTTCGCTCATTCTTTTTCTTATTCTTTGTAATACGTTCCTTTTTTTTACTTCATTTCTTATACTCTAAACATTTCTTTCCTTATCGTCTGCTTTAGCCAATGTTCACCTTCCGCCATAGTTTCTTTGCGTTCACTTTTCTTTACCGTATTTGATTTCAGTTTCTCTCATTCTTTTTTTATTCATTTACTCGTTGTTTCTGTCCGTTTTTTCTTTTATTTGTTTTCAGATTCCTTTGCCTTTATTTTGTTGAATTCTTTTCTTTTTCTTTCTTTCATTTTGTCATTTTTCTTTTTCATTATTTCATACATTCTCCATTCATTTTCATTTTCATTTTATATTGTTTTTAACATTCCTTTTTTTTCAAATTTATTTATTCTTTGTTTCCGACATTTTTGTTTTCGTTCTTTCATTCTTTTTTTCTACTATTCATTTTTTACTCTTCGTTATTCATTTCTCTTTTGCTTTCGTTTTTCTTTCCCCCTTTTTCATGACCTCTTTCTTCTTTCGAACTTTCTGCTGATATTTATGTTTTTCATTCATTTAGACATGCATTCTTTTCTTCTTTTTCCTTTCTTTTTCCCTTCTTTTTCTTTTTCTTTGTCTCTTTCTTTTTCCTACTTTGATTTCTTCATTTTTTTCTTTGGTGCTTTATTGCATTCTTTTTCTTTCTTGGATTATTTCTTTTTTTCTTTCGGTATTTCTTTGCTTATTTGATACTTTCTTTTTTTATTCTTTCTTTCCTTGATTTTTTCTTTCTTTCTTTCTTTTTCTTTCTTTCTTTGGTTCGCACTATAAAAATATAGAACATGTAAAAGAATAAGAGAAAGAAAGTATCAAATTACTTTATTTCTCTTATTCTTTTCCATGTTCCACCTTCTCATGTCTTGCCATTTTATGCCTCTGGCTTATAGTTTCAATATTCTTTCATTCCATTTTTGACGTTTTATGTTTGTTCATTCATTCATTGAATATTTTTCGCTCTTCTCTTTTCAACTTTCATTCCTTTTACTTTTATACTTTCTTTTTTTTTTCTTTTTCGTCATCTACATTTACTCATTTAAATCTGGTTCCTTCACTGTATCTTTGATTCTTTATCTATTTTTTGAACTCGTTCTTTATATTTACAAGTTTGTTTTTACTTTCTTTATCTTTTCTAATTGCAATTCTGTGTTGTTATGATAGTTATTCGTTTAATCAGTCCTTCCTTTTTTCGTTTTTATTTCTTTCATAATTTGCTTTCTTTCTCTTTTATTCATGACGTTTCTTTCTTTCTTGCTATTCGTGATTTTTTCTTTCTTTTACTTTCTTTCTTTCTTTCCATTTAACTTCTATTCATGAAATTTCTTTATTAGTTTCTATTCTATTTTAATGGTTCTTTCTTTCTTTCCTTCCTTCTTTTTGGCTTTCATTCATTACTATCTTGGTTTTATTTCTTTTTTTTCATTCCTTCTTTATTTATATTTTCCTTTCTTTCTTCTTGGCTTCCTTGCATCATTATCTTTGCTTGTTTTTATTCTCTTTCATGATTTTCTTTCCTTATTTCTGTCTTTCTTTGATACTAATATTGATCTTTTTTTTTCAGTTTTTTAGGAATGTCATCTTCACCATTTTTCTTGTGATTCCTGCATTAAAAATAAATTGACACTATTACTTTTTTTCTTTATTTCGCTTAGCATTGTACTTCTTCCTCTTCTTTTCTTCTTCTCCTTATCCTCCTCCTCCTTTTCTTCTTCTTCTTCTTCTTCTTCTTCTTCTTCTTCTTCTTCTTCTCACTCTTCATCTTTTTCTTCTTCTCACTCTTCATCTTTTTCTTCTTCTTCTTCTTCGTCTTCTTCTCCACTTCCTACTCCTCCTCTTCTTCTTCCCCCTATTCTTCATCCTCTTCTTCTTCTTCTTCTTCTTCTTCTTCTTCTTCTTCTTCTTCTTCTTCTTCTTCTTCTTCTTCTTCTTCCCCCACTTCCTTTTCTTTTTCGTCTTTTCTTCTTCTTCTTTTTCCTATTCTTCGTCTTCCACTTCGTTTTCTTCTTCTTCTTCTTGGTTAACCTACCTGATATTTCTTCATTTTGATTTGTCGTTCCCTTTTAACGGAAACAGCACACAAATCGAAGTCGCCCTCCATCGCAATTGACCGTCCGCCTCACCTTGTCCAGTCTTCGCAGCAGTTAGCTATCTTTCCCTTTGTCGGCCGGGCCTACTCGTGCACATCAACACGTACTGGTCAGACAATGTCTGGCAGCTAGGATGGGCTGAAAATACGTTCACTGAAATCAAAGTACATTCGAACGGAACGAACGCGTTTTTCAATGAAAGCGTTTACATATGCATTTAGTCATGTACGTGCACACGCACCGGTACACGCATGCAAGTATAATTGTATATAAAGTGTACACATAAGTGTATAACTTTTGCAATTCCAAAACGACCAATACACGTATATAGGAAGTTATAGCACGAATTATCTAACGAACTTTGTTCTTTATGTCTTTGAATTTTATATATTTCAGTTTCTTTCAATTAATCTATACATATTTTTCAGTCTGTTCATATCTATCTATCTATCTATCACAGTCTTTTCATAATCTATCTATCTATATATCACAGTCTTTTCATAATCTATCTATCTATCTATCTATCTATCTATCTATCTATGTAAACAGTTGTTTCAGACTGTTCATATCTATCTATCAGAGTCTATACATTATCTATCTATCTATCTATTTATCTATCTATCTATCTATCTATCTAACAAGCTGTTTCAGTCTGTTAGTATCTATCTATCTATCTATCTATCTATCTGTTTCAGTCTGTTAGTATCTATCTATCTATCTATCTATCTGTTTCAGTCTGTTAGTATCTATCTATCTATCTATCTATCTATCTACTGCCTCGTGAATGATAGAAATTTTTGTGCGTATGGTCAATGTTATCCTCAAGGCAAGGGGCCCATTTTCCGCTTTAACTGCGTGTCGTCACTTTCGTAAAATGGGTTATTCGAGATATGAAAATGAATCGCCCGATTTTCTGACCTAGAAACTGATCATCAGCAAATTCGTTGCACATCTCGAAATCAATATTTGGAATTAATTTTTGTCCATTTTTATGTTAACAATATATTTCTTACCATTTTCGGCGAAATTATAAATTTGAACAAAACCTGATTTTACATTTTTGCCTAAACTGTTCTTATTTGTATGCATCCATTTCCTTCGGTGTAAGATCAATTATAATATATTTGGTCTCGGAGATAAAGATATTGGAGAGAGGATAGACTGAGCTAGTGTTAGTTTTGCTCAGCACTGCAAGATGGCTACAAATCGCAAACATTACACTACGACCGCGAGTCATGTTTTTATCGAGATTTCATATGGATGTCTTGCATGGTGCGAAACCCGTTCAGAAATATCTAATTTGTCAGGTGTATCCAACCATGTCCACAGATCAATGAGTAAAAATAGCTTCGTGCAAATGGAGCCTGTAGGTTTTAGAGAGGACCATTCTTGTTCGACCCTCTTGAACTGAGGCTAGAGAACCATAAATAATGGTACCAAATAACGGAAACCACGTGACTTGAGGTCTCTCAACAGCGGCAACAACGAAAATGGTTATCACATGTAACTAGAAGAGAAAATGTTGATATAATCAAAATGTCGGTGTTTCACAATACTTTTCTTTTGTTAATCTGGCTTCATTAATTATCAGTTTGGTAGAAATTGTTCTCCCTGAATTTCCCTGATATAACACATACATTTATATATATATATATATATATATATATATATATATATATATATATATATATATATATATATATATATATATTTTGAACGATAAAAATTATTAGAAAAATCAATTAAAATCTTCAGACATACTGGGTTGTAGATTAATACTCTTATGCTTATATTATTATTATTTCATTTAGATTCCTCGACTAGTTTCGACCAACATGGCCATCATCGGGAGAGAAAAAATGTCTCTGCTTGCTGTAGCAGTAAACTACAAAAAATCTTAAATCCAGTAACTGTTATTGTTCTTTCCAGTATTGATGGATATATATATATATATATATATATATATATGTTATTGTTCTTTCCAGTATATATATATATATATATATATATATATATATATATATATATATATATATATATATATATATATATATATATATATATATATCCATCAATACTGGAAAGAACAATAACAGTTACTGGATTTGAGAAAATTATTTTCATGAAAATTTGTTTCAGTAGAAAGATTTTATAAATTTAAACCGACAGTAGTACCGGCTGTGTAGTCAGTGAATGTCCGAATGTTTCCTTATAAGGAAGCAGATAATATTAGCAATATCATTACTATTATTCAGTCATCAACTTATTGTTTCGATCTTAATCTACCATTTGACTTTTCTGCCAGGTTCCTTTAACATTTCGATATTTTTATCAATTAGCCCCGAGCAATGCGATAATGTCACTAAGACGCAAGTAGCTACTGTGAGGAAAAGAGAATGAAAAGATTTAGATTAGGGGTTTTCTGCTACGTCTGCATTTCTTTTTCGCTACAATAGTAAAAAAAATAAAATAAAAATTCAGAGTTTAGATAGAGAAGTTAGAAATATAAAGTTAAATCGGACTTTAGAAGGACCTGGAAACCTAATACTAAACAGGAAAAAAGGGATAAACCTCTGCTCCTGTTCCCATGACGAGAGAGAAGTCTGAACGTAACGACAGACAAACTTATCTACTCTTAGTGTGAAAAATAAATAGTAAATAAAATTTCAGTGTTTTGGCAGAGACGTTAGGCGTATAGAGTTGAAGTAAACTTTAGAAGGAACCAGAAAAACCAATCCCAAACAGTAAACAAGGGACATACCTTTACACCAGTTCAAAAGCCCCGGGAGGAGTGTGAACCGGACGATAGGTGAATGTATCTTCTCCTCGTTCTGTATTTGACAATATAACATTTGGAAATGTTATTGGTCTAATTATAGTAGATGATTTCAAGGAAATATACAATTTCTGTTTCACTCGTTCTTTTCTAATTGCAGCCCGATTTTTTTTTTGGCCAACCTATAAAACTTTCATTGACCAGGTGCTAATTGGCCTAACCTTGACGAATATATATATATATATATATATATATATATATATATATATATATATATATATATATATATCAATGTATGTGTTATATCAGGGAAATTCAGGGAGAACAATTTCTACCAAATTGATAATTAATGAAGCCAGGAGACTAACAAAAGAAAAGATTTACAATTTTGCAGTTTCAGAAACTTGGTATTACTGTGTGTTCAAATGGCCAGTTTTACCGATGCGTAGAACCTACATTAGATAATACATGTTGCTTAAGAAGGAAAATATTAGGATCTCACAACTTTCTTATAAAGACTTGAAAAAGAAATTATTTTGAACTGAGCGAAACACATAACATAGATGAAATACCATTAACATTTGTTGTATCATTCAAACAATACCCTCAAGGGAATAAAAGCCTATTTCTATTCAAATGACCGGAGTGGAGTCTTAACCGGACAACAGGCAAACTTATCTAGTCCTACACCAACTACCGAAAATGCACTCGAGGCACCTTCATCATGTTTTACTGATCATGGTATGCATTCTGGTTTCAACAGATATACGGAGACACCATTCAGGAGAATAAATTTAGCGCTAATACCTCGAAAATGTTTGAACCACAGTTTTTATACCCGGACTAGAAATGAAATTAGTCTTTATTATTATTCGTATATAATAAATAAGTTATCTAAAGTGAAATCAAAGCCAGCTTGAGTATTTTGCGATGGTTCTGTTCTCGGAAGCTCTGAGTTCTTGGGATTGTCTGAAGACTTTTCTTTCGATCATGGACAACATCACATACTGTCGTCTTTGCTTCAGGTAATTTACGTTGGTTTATTTCACTATTCGGACAACGAAAGTTCGCCCGCATGAACCGGGAGTTAATGAAAGGAAAAGAAAACTTACCAAACAAGGTTAATTTAGAAAAGTTATCTTTGGCAACAAAGAAAAGAATACTGAACTGTTACGTGACATCTGTCCTTCTTTACGGCAGCGAATGTTGGACGATGTCCTCACAGATGAAGAAGAGGCTCGAGGCGACAGAGATGTGTTTCTACGAAGAATGCTAAGGTGAGCAACGATGAGATCTTAGAGAGGTTGCGAACAAGGAGGAGGATTATACTTAATATCAGGAAGAGGCAGGTGAAGTTTCTGGGGCACGTAATGAGGAAGGAGGGCCTGGAGAACCTGATACTCACGAGTCGAATAGAGGGAAAGAGAGACAAGAACGTGGTTTTGGGGAGGAAGCAGAGGGAAGAAACTTGTTGAGAGCTGCAGAGGATAGAGGAAGGTGGAGAGCCATGATCGCATACGTCCTGAAAGGACATGGCGCATAAACAGAAAGAAAGCCTTCTCATGCTAACGATTTCCGCAGACATCAATTGGGACAATTATATTGAATCAATTGCTAGGTCTGCTGCCAGGAATATTCGTTCACTGTGTCGTTTTAGATAATTTTTCTCGTGAGATTATATGATAATTTTTCTCGTGAGATTATATGATACACATTTATAAGTCAGCTTTTCGTTCAGGTTTGGTTTGGTTTGTTTTACGGCATATCAACCTCAATGTGTTATTTAATGCCGACAAAACTTTTATTGCTGGTAATATATTGTTTTGTCAAAAATCTATTTCTGGTAATATTTTTTCTTCAAAAATGTTTTTCTGTTAATATTTTGTTCCAAAAAACTATTGCTGGTAATATTTCTTCTTCAAAATATTATTGCTGGAAATAATTTTTTACAAAGTATTTCTGATATTAAAACCTATTTTTACACTTTCATAGTGTTTTTACCCCAGTTTGGGGCTTAACTATTTGCCCATAGCTGGGATCCTAATAGGTGCTACCCCCCGGGGTCGGGGCGAACATGGGAGTACCAGTAATTAAGAGGTGGTTCCACGCTCGTCAAAACCTCCTGATTAGAGGCCTTGCTGTTGGACGTAGTTTATCGTCTTACCCTGGACGCGGATGTAGTTTATCGTTATTCCCAGGACGAGACTTTTCGTTAAGACATTGAATATTACTGTTACATCTGGTTTGGTGCTTCTGCTATGCATTTAAATATTCTTGATAACATTGAAAAAAGAATTAAAAATATTATCGGTCCTGACCTGGCATCTCGGCTTCAGTCATTTTCTCACCATTATAACGTAACTTCCCTGAGCATTTTCTATGCATATTTCCTTGGAAATTGTTCACATGAGCTTTCGTCGACTTATAAGTGTAGCAATTACGTCTCATTATTTTACAGTTGAAATGATAGAAGCAACCGTAAGTTCTATGCTAACAGTTTCTTCTATCGCACTTTTCACTTGTGGAACACCCTTCCGGCCTTTTGTTTCCAGTCAACTTTGACCTTCAACATTTTAAATGTAATGAAAATCGTTAACTTTTGTTTTCTTAATTGCTGCCCTTCTGAATAATATTTGTTTTTCTTTTTCTCATATTCTTTCGCACTCATTAGCTCCTTGCGTTTTAGTGGTTTTAGTGCTTGGGGTAAAATGATTTTAAAAAAAAAGACGTCAGCATAGGAGCTTCATTTTTATCAAGGAACAGACTTCTTGTATTAACTGCAAGAGTGCACCCTCAATAAGGGGCAAAACTCAGTAAGGAGCAAAACTCCTGTTCTTCCCAACGATGTTTCCTTTTAACTATAGTTCATTTTAATTCCATTCACTTCTAGGAACGCCAGATTCCTAGCAGTCCGGTGTGTTCGGAAAGGAGTAACCGGGTAGCTGGTCATTGTCTTTGCACGACAAATTCTGCCTTTTGTGAAACAAGGAACCCATACACACACTGCACACACACACACACACCAAATCACAAGGACAGATGCACATGCATACACATACGCATATAAATATTTTGTGACCCGTATCGGGTGTACGTCAATGATAAAGTACCATTCAAGACTTCAGAGTTAAATAAACAGTATTTAATTACACTGCAAATAAATACGTAACACAAACAGAAGAAGTAAGAGGCAATCAAGATTGTTAAGAAGTTCAACGAATACCTTCGTAGTAGCGCGGCTCGCTCAACGTCTAAAAGTCACTCAATAATCAGTGAACAGTCAACCGGTAACCAACTAGTAATCAACCAATAATCAACTCGTGGTCCACTGCCGTCAGTAGCCTGACACCACTACTTATACATCGGACGGCAAACCTATTCATAAGTGCAGAGTGTCACGCTCGAACCTCGGTGTCGGCAGCTACCATTTTCTTCTTATATGACAAAATACATGCACACACACAGAAACAAAGGTAGATCCGTATCTGTATACAAAATATCATTACTTTTAGTGAATAACCAAAGGAATAGACAAACATATAGGAAAACAATTTACATCACGTGTTGCGCGAATAATCCCCTTGAATTAACGCAACTGAAGTATATCAAGTCATATCTAGCATATGTTTCTATACATACGTATATATATATATATATATATATATATATATATATATATATGTATGTGTGTGTGTGTGCGTGTATATATATATATATATATGTGTGTGTGTGTTTGTGTGTGTATATATATATATATATATATATATATATATATATATATATATATATATATGAAAGTCCGAGACGTACTGTGAGCGAGGGGTATTATATATATATATATATATATATATATATATATATATATATATATATATATATATATATTAATACTGATATTGATGTGGTATTATATATGTGTGTGTGTGTGTGTGTATATATATATATATATATATATATAATACCCCTCGCTATATATATATATATATATATATATATATATATGTATATATAATACCCCTCGCTATATATAATATATGTATATATATATAATATATGTATATATATATAATATATGTATATATATATAATATATGTATATATAATACCCCTCGCTATATATATATATATATATATATATATATATATATATATATATATATATATATATATATATATATGTATGTATATATAATACCCCTCGCTATATATATATATATATATATATATATATATAGATATATATATAGATAGATATATATAATACCCCTCGCTCACAGTACGTCTGGGACTTTCATGTACCGCGCAATTTTCAAGTACTAGGAGCTGTTTACAGTCTGGTTAATATTTCTGGGTCTCGATGTTTCGTGGTGTTGTTTTGGTAAGTTATAAATGTTGTTAAATATTTAATACTGCTACAATCTAAATTGAAATTTAAAATTAGGTCTATCTTGACAAGAGTCAGATCCGGCCAAGAATGCGGAATTACTGCCATATCTGGGATGGTGCTGCTCAATCCTCACTGCCCAACAACGACAGATTTCAGAAGCGCTTACACATCCTTTTCGATGATAATATTATTTTTCGCCCTGTGATCTCGTCCCAACATAAGTAACCTTGCTAGCCCCTGGCTACACTTTCTCTATGACGGATGTTCGAGCGAGTTACGTCCCTTACTTCCACCAGCTCAGACATTCACAGATGAACAAATACATCGAGTCAATTGCATCATCCACCGCAAGAAAAGTTGGTTCCCTGTGCCGAGCCAGGAAATTCTTCTCCCCTGAATCGATCCTCCAAGTCTATAAGTCTACCATTCGACCTTGCATGGAGTATTGCTGCCATTTATGGTCTGGGGCCCCTGCGTGTTGCCTCAGGGTTCTAGATAAGATCCAGAGACGGATATGCAATGTGATTGGCCCTGATCTGTCATCTCGTCTGCAGTCGCTCTCTCACAGACGCGATGTTGCATCACTCTGCCTTTTCTACAAGTACTTCCACAGTAATTGCTTTGAGGAGTTGCTTTCGCTTGTCCCTAAGCCTCGTGAATTTAAGCGTCCTACGGCGCTGGCATCCCGTTCCCACCCCTTAACCGTTGAAACTGTTAGGTGTAGACGTCTTTTCTACTCCAATAGCTTCATGTCTCGCACATCTCGCCTATGGAACTCCCTTCCCTATTACTGTTTCCCTGACAAATACAATCTCCAACGGTTTAAGTGTAGCGTCAATCGTCATCTCCAGTTGCCTTGATCTATCCACTTCCTGACATCTTTCATTCCTATCTGCTCTCGCTCTATATCTCCCGTAACCCCCCTACCTCGATCGACCCTCCGTCCTTCTCTTTCTCCACATCCCTTCCTTTACCACTCCTATCTGCTCTTCCTCCAACCCTTCTGTAACCCCATGCGTGATAGTGGCCACCGGCCTTGCTTGGGGTGATACGCTTAAAAAAAAAAAAATAAAAAAATCTCTTCGTAGCAAATTATCCCCGTTCCCTACGCGTTCCGTTGATGAGGAAAAATTTAGACTCTTCACCATAACTGTTGCTTTATGTAACAGGCTCCCAAGGGGATACTTTCGTGATCTTTTTAACGTTTACAATATTATTCTTTTTAAGTTTTAGGATATTTATCCCAAACCTCTCTCATAATATGCTTTTCTTTCTTCCTCCCTTCCACTCCCTTGCAACAATCTCAATCAGTAACCTTCTAACTTCAGTGGTCCTTGGTGCTTATATGAAGTAACAGTAAATAAGAAAAAAAAGCAAACCTCTACAGTCTAAAGAAACTTGAAACGAACGGTTCAAATATATATATATATATATATATATATATATATATATATATATATATATATATATATATATACACACACATATATATATATATATATATATATATATATATATATATATATATATATATATATATATATATAAATGTCTTTAAATAAATTGTCGGACTATGTCCAATTCAAAAATATATGACGTCATTTGTTTACATTTGATACGCTAGAGCAGATATGAATAGAAGAGATTCATGGAAGATTTAAATTTAAAGATAGTAAAATCGACCTTGCTAACCAGACGCTTCTCTCTGGCCGAACGGTTAAGGCACATCACGCGAAATGATGGTTCCGTATAGGATACAGTTTCGATTCCTGTCGGAGAACGAAAATTTTCTATGAAAATTTCTCGGACATTCAGGCCGGTAAATGTTATTTAATACTGTTTATTATAAAACAGAGCATTTGCTTAAATACTTGTATCTATAAAACGAACGTTAAACATATTATATATATATATATATATATATATATATATATATATATATATATATATGAGAGAAAGAATGGGCGGAGAGAGAGAGAAAGGGAGAATGAAAGAGAAGCCAATAAAACAGACAGAATATTAACCGCTTTCTGATTTTCTGAAAGTGCCAAAGAATAAATTTTAAATGAACGAGAAAGCAAAACTATATATCAATACCATGGAGGGGATAGAAGAAGAAATGTCTACGAATATTTAAAAAAAAAACCCAGATCGCCACGACCATCCAGTCCCATTCATAACGACTGGGTCAGGCCATTTGCTTATTTACGCAGGAATATATTGACCGTGAAGCCTTTGATGAATGACCGCCATTATTGATGGCGGGAGAGTCAGCTGTAATTTTGACGGCAGCTCTGAATATCGTATCCGAGGTAAACGTCTGCTCGGTCACGCGAGCGTTGGACTTTCGTCTTTGTGTCTCTGTCCGGCAATAAGGAATATTTACTTCCCACTCTCGTCTATGTATCTCGGTGGTAGATTATCCGATTACAGACTAGCAGGTTCAAGATCTCTTCTGAATACCGGGTTAGTGACACACGCGAAAAGAAAGGATTAAATATCAACTTCAAGAAGACAGAATGCATGGTTGTTAGCAGAAGGATGAGCCTAAAATGCAAATTACAAATCGGAGATACCAAAATGAAACAAGTGCAGAAATTTAAATATCTGGGAACTGTCTTAACAGAGGACGGAAAGTGCGGCATTGAAATTTTGAAGGTGCATTGGGATGGTCAAAGATGCCTTCCAAAAGTTAAGCAGAGTATTAAGAAACAGGAAAATTTCATTAGAAACAAAGAATAGAGTGCTGAACTTTTACGTGATATACAGGGTGTTGCAGAAGTCTTGGGCACATTTCAAGTCCTCATATCTGCTGAACTATGAATGGTAGTAAGATGAAACTGGTACCATTTTAAAGCCAAATTCATTAAGTTTTGTGTAATGCTAATGATGTTTTCATATTTTTTCAGATCCAGTAATGGCGTTCACTCAACCAGAAAAGACGTTTTGCGTCCTTGAATTTGCAAAAACTGAAACATGGACACTTGTTCAACGTGCATTTCGCACAAAATTCCGAAAAGAGGCGCCAGAAAGGAAGTCCATATTGAGATGGCATGGTAAATTCATGAAGGATGGGTGTTTGTGCCCAGCTAAGAAAACGGGACGCCCCTTAACTTTAGATGATACGGTTGAGCGAGTTCGAACTGCCTTCGAGCGGAGACCCCGTAAATCGATCAGAAGAGCCAGTGAGGAAATTCAGCTTCCTACAACAACTGTTTGGCGTGTCTTAAAAAGACGACTGCACACGACACCTTACAAGCTACAGTTAACCCAACAGTTGCAGGACGCTGATAAACCAGCTCGTCGTGACTTTTGCATTGCAATGCAAGAGAAATTGGAAGATGACGGATTTGATGTGTGCCGTGTGACCTCACATTGAACATCTTTGAACATTCCAGGCAAAACTTGAGATTAAATACTTTTAGAATATGTCAGGCGCGTTTTTATATCCTTGAGAGTTTTCGAGATATTCAATGTCAAAATGTGCCCAAGACTTTTGGAACACCCTGTATTTAGATATGACAGCGAATGCTGGACAGTCTCCTCAAAGATGAAGAAGAGATTTGAAGCAAAAGAAATGTGGGATGCCGCGGATAACATGGACCGAACATATGAGCAACGACGAGGATTTAGAGAAAGTCGAGACAAAAGAGAGACTTCTAGTTAACATCGCGAAGAGACAGTTAAAATTTCTAGGGCGCATAATGAGGAACGAGGGCTTGGAAAATCTGATACTCGCAGAACGGTTTGCAGACAAGAGGGACAAAGGAAAACAACACATAATGTACTACGCGAGCTTGAGTGAATGGATCGTGGAGCAGGGTTTGAGAAGATCGCCAAAATCAGAATTTATTATGAGCTACAAAGGACAGGAAGAGGGTTTAGAAAATCTGATACTCCCAGGAACGATTGAAAGCAAAAGGGACAATGGAAAACAACGCATCACATATTTAGTGAGCTTGAGTAATTAGATGGCGGAACAGGGCTTAAGAGAAATAACAGCAAAACAAAGTTTATTAAGAGCTACAAGGGACAGAAAGTTGTGGATAGCCATGACAGCCTACGTCCTGAGGGGATACGGCACATAACAAAAATAAATCAGTAGGAAATGAATATATACGGTGTCCCCCAAACTTTGACAGGATTTTTTTAGTCTGATAACATAATAAATTTTATCTCAAATGATTTCAAATAGCTGGTTCTATAGAAGGATTCTGGGAGCAAAAACGACGATGTTTTAAAGAAAATGGAAACAAAAAGGAAGCTAATACTTAACACCAGGAAGAAAATTGTTGAGGTTTCTGGGACACATAATGAGGAAAGAGAGCTTGGAAAATCTGATACTCAGAGAACAGATAGAGGGCAAAATGGACAGAGGAAAACAATGCGTAACATATTTAGTGAGCTTGAGTAAGTGGATGTCGGAACAGGACTTACGAGAAATAACAGCAAGACAAAGTTTATTAAGAGCTACAAGGGACAGAAAGTTGTCAATAGCCATGACCACCTACGTCCTGAGGGGATACGGCACATAAAAAAGTCAGTAGGAAATGAATCTACAGGGTGTCCCCCAAAATTTGACACGATATTTTAGTCTGATACCATAACAAATTTTATTTCATATGATCTCAAATTTTAATAAAATGTGTAAAACTATTTTGACTGTGCTTGAATATATAGATGAGAAACAAGGTTTAGGATAAATAACAAAAAGACAAAATTTATTAAGAGCTACAACGGACAGGATATTGTGGAGAGTCATGATCGCCTACGTTCTGTAGAGACACGGCACATAAAGAAGAAGATGACACACATGAGCTTTCATTTAAAAATAAATAACATATTTAAAAAAAAAGTACAATAATAATAAGATAAATTAAAATAAAAGGAATAAAAAATATTACGACCAGCGCAAAATGGCATGGCGTGTTCAATCCCTGAGTTGAGTAGACCCAATGAAAAGAGGGCGAGAAATAACTGAGGAATACTAAATAAGTAAAAAACAATATATCCCTGGATACGGTCTGCGGAACGGCAACAATCTACGCTGGTTGATCAAGTGACGGATGCAGTTGGAAATTCCGTAAAAGTTACCCTGATCAAAAAACACGTGAAGGAAGACAGAGGGTACAATAATGTAACAATGCGATTTCTCATACATCGCTAGGAGATAAATAGATATATTATTTTTCCTTGAAATCAATTTAATGACCAGAGTTTCTCAAGATTTCTGTCCCCAACCCACCTTTGCATTGGCAAACACAAAATCTTGTTAGTGATTTTAGATAATCATAAAAGTAGCGTCCTTTGAACAACTGGCCACCCAAAAGCTGAATGGGTGACCTCCTTTTACGGAAAAATGTGGACGGATAATGATGGTAGGACCCTAGTCGGTGTCCATATAATGAAGCAGGAGCAATCAGTAAGAAAAGGGACCAGCAGTGAGCGAGCCAGCAGTCGTCAGGTTGGGCAGGGAATGTAAAGGTCCTTTCTCCGTAAACCGGAAGTTAGTAAGACAGCAGGTAACCTTCTCGATGCCGAAGGAAGACATTGCCGATGAAGTGAGACATCGTATGGATTTCCACAACCCAGTTAGTGTCTTGAAATTTGTCGTTATTCTTTGTTATATTTGATCACATCCAGACATGTGAACATAGCGAGTCGGGTGTATATATGCATATAGCCGACCTTGGATATCATCACAGCTTGTGCAGTGACGTGCGGAAGGCAACATCAGATTAAGAGTTGATAAGTAAAAATTAGCCCACAAATTAAAACATCCCCGTTGCTCACGGATTCTGCCCATTTCATTCGTCGCCATCTTTCTCCTTTCAAGTCTTATCTTGATCTATGAAAAGATTGCTTGACATTCATTGGCATGATGGCGATTAGATATTACATAGAAATTCAACATTCTTTTCCTTGTTTCTAAAGATATTTACCTGTTTCTTAATACCTTGCTTAGTTTCTCGATGGTACTTTCCGCTAATTCTATGCACTTTCAGATTCCTGGGTCGTATTTTTCGTTAATAAGCGTAGTACTTCATGAATTTAAGCTTAGTACTAAACAGACAGCTTCGTCTCGTCATTTTATTGTTGAAATTGCTACATGCAACAGTAAGTTCTATCTTAATCGCTTCTTCTCTTGTACTCGTCGCCTATGGAACTCATTTCCATCTTCTTGCTTTCCTGTTAGCAGTAATCTACTAAATAATAAATGCAACGTCAATCGTTATATGCTATCTTCTTGAATCCTCTTCTTTTTATTATCCTCCTCCTCAATAACGTTTTCTCGGTATTCTTTCATCCACCGAAACCCCATCCGTCTTAGTGGCTTTATCGCCTTGCTTGGGTTTGGAATGATTAAAAGAAATATTTCTTTTTAATCATATCCACCCGTTCAAGGCATTAAAGCCACTAAGACACAAGGGGTTACAGAGTGTGAAAGAATAAAAAAACCAAAGAGAAACGTTATTAAAATAAGAGAACAATAGAAGAAGAATCCAGAAGACAGTAGATAACAATTGATATTGCATTTGATTTATTTTTGAGGATCAAGGTTTGGCAGGAAAGCATGGAGCTGGAAGAGAGTTCCACAAGCGAAAAGTGCGAGAAAAGAAAAATATTGATATAGAACTTACGGTTACATCTAGCCAGTTCAATTTTAAATTGATGAGACCTTGCCCCCATTCTAGTACTGCGCTGAAATTCATAAATTTTAAGTACCTTAGCGAAGAGTGATATTTATTTCTAATTATTTCCAAAATATGGCACAAGGCCAGAAAGGAGAATGAGGAAAAGGGCGGTCTTCATCTGTCTTAACTTTAAACTTAGCCTGCTACAAAAACTGACCCAAACATACCACAATAATCCTAACACCACAAGAACGCATTCTTACTTACCTTTCTTACTACATACACCATAATACCTCATTGTCTCTATGAAAGTCCTAACTAGTCCCCATATGTAGAGAAGAGTTCATCCGAACAGTTACCATGAAAGTATTTACAGAAAAGGCAAAGGGAAACAACTTTACGCCGGTGGGAAAGTGAATGAAAACGAGACGCTATCTCAGGGTGAATAATATTTCTGATTCTTCTTTGGATTTTATCAGGAATCGCTAAATATACATCAGGAGCACCAGAACATAAGTGACAGCAATATTCAAAGGATGAAAGAATGGTAGACTTCTGTTAAATTTTCCCCAATATATAGTTCCCATTTTTTCTTTGTTGAAAACTATTTCGTCTGTTTTCTTTCATTTCCGAGGATTGGCGCGATTGCGTCTCGATTAAGGAACGAGAGTGGCTCTTGCAGCGTGTCTCGCGAAACGGAGTGGCTCTTGCAGCGTGTCTCACTGGCGATGGTTCGAGGTAATGCTTTCTCCATCATTGCGGCTGGCAGAGGATAGAAAACAATTGTTTAAAGTTACGTTGTTCTGGAATTGTCATCAATGGTCGACTGAACTTGCTTTGTTTCAATGACTTTTGCTTTGTTATTATTAGTTACTTTGTTCAATAAATGATTTCTTATTCTAAAAAAAAAAAAAATTCAGTTACTGTATATGATCACATAAGAGGCGCACTCACATATTTTAACCGGACACATTCAGAAAAAAAAACTGTGTATTTTTGGAAGGATATAACAAACGTTACTGGAACATGATCTCTGTTCACTGCTTAGTTCAGTTCCAAATAATTTCCCTTTCGTGCATTTATAACAAATTTGTGAGATCCTAATACTTTCCTTCATATTCAACATGCATTAAGCATTTTGTGTTCTACGCATTGGTAAAACTTGCCATTTCAAAAACCAATAGCATCAACTTTCTGATACTGCAAAACTGCGAATCTTTTGTCAGTCTCAGTTAGTTATGTGCCATGCGTGATACACGCTTCGGCAATCATGTATCTTTTTTCCCTAAGTAGGCTGCCAATTCTTTCTACGGTAGACCAGTTGCCATCCAAGGCTATAGAACCCGGTCTGTCCTGCTTTTTACCCATAGCTGGTAGGGAGAAGAAGAGGATTCACACCCTTCCCAAGGGTATATGCACGTAAGTGAATGTAATGGATTCGACTGGAATTCGAACTCGGCTCATCGATTCCTCAACCCGAGCCGCTGTCCATTCCACAGTGCATCCTCACTTTGTTAATCTACTATCATTATTAATTATCAACTTGGTAGTAACAGTTTTCCCTGAATTTGCCTGATATAGCAAACACTTATTTTTATATATCATCCTCAAGGTTAGGTCAATTAGCGCCTGGTCAATAAAAGTCATAGAGATTGGCCCAAAATGTCAAACTGCAATTAGAAAAGTAGGAGCACGTGTGGAACAGCAATTGTATGATATTTACGGGACAACATCTACCGTATTTAGACCAATAAAATGTCCAAATGTTATATTGGCAAATACAAAAGCCAGAGTAGATAGGTTGGCCAATCGTCCCGTTCACACTCCTCTCCGGTCTTTTAAACAGGTTTATCCCTTGTTTCTTGTTTAGGATTGGGTTCCTGGTTCCTCCTAAAGCCCACTTTAACTCTAAACATCTGACGGCTCGGCCTAAACACTGAAAATTTATTTACTTTTTATTTTTTAGCAATAGGAGAAGATAGGTGCGACTATCTACCGTTTCACTGGCTTTCCGGTTTCTTCTATTTCTTTCGATTTCAACCCTATATTTCTAACTTCTTTGTCAAAACTCTAAAATTTTATTTACTATATATTTATTTTCTCAATAGGAGTAGATAAGTTGTCCTATCGCCCGGTTCACACTCCTCTTCGGTCATTTAAACAGGAGTAGAGGTTTTTATCCTTTGATTCCTATTTAGGATTGGCTTTCCGGTTCCTTCTAAATTCTAATTCAACTACATATTTCTAACTTCTCTGTATAAACTCTAAAATTTTAATTACTATTTATTTATTGATTTTCTCAATAGGAGTAGATAAGTTCGCCTATCGTCCGGTTCAAACTCCTCCCCGGCCATTTGAACAGGAGTAGAGGTTTATCCATTGTTTCCTGTTTAGGATTGGATTTCCGATTCCCTCTAAAACTTTTTCAGCTCTGCACTCTTAATGTCTGCGCCTGAACTCTGTAATTTTATTCACTAATAGGAGTGGATAGGTTCGCCTATCGTTCGGTTCAAACACCTGTCCTGTCATTTGAACAGGAGTAGAGTTTTATCCATTGTTTCCTGTTTAGTATTGGGTTCTGGTTCCGTCAAATGTCTTCTCATTCTATTTCACTCCCAGTAATATCTTGAGTCGTTATTTTCTTGCTAGGGTGTGTATTGATTTAAAAAAAAAAAAAAAAAGATAATTTAATAAATATATATAACAAATATAATTTTTTCAATGGCAGTACAACTTTAGGGCTACTTTGTATATATCTTTGTTTAATAGCTTTTATTGATATTCTTGCTGTTGTATAAGTTTTACTATGAGTTGTGCTTGCCCGTTAAAGTTTTTAGCGAATGATGTAGCTTAAACGCTGTCTATTTGCAACCATATTCTTGAGGGCAAAATTCTTTAAACTCAAACAGCACTGCCAGTGTTGTATGGTTACGTGCCAAACATTTCTGACTGAACACCTCGCCACATATAAACAGACCCAATCCTTTATCAATCATTGTTCTTTAGCCGTTTCTTATGACGTATGTATTTCTGCCCGCTTAATATGTTTCCCAGGTAGGTGTTTTACCACTATCCGTATTTCCTTTCAGTTACATCACTTTCTTTTGCAGGCTCCACCCCGTTAATGATTAGAGTGCGTCGAGGTATATATCCGTATGATGACGCAGCTGGTCCCGATGAACTTCGCCGGTATTTAATTGCGATAATTCTTTTCGCCTTATGAATACTAATAAGAATGATAAGTTGTTGTACCCGTGTAAACTCCTTGGTTTTATAACACACTGATTTGTAATTAAATTTTTGTTATTGTTATATAGGAAGAAAGTGTCTCTGGCGACACTTGATTTTGAACATAGATCACCAGAGAGTAAACAAGGACGATCCCATTTAGTAAGTCTACGAAAAGAGGTATCGATGGAAATATTCTATGACATGTTTGACGTACCCACGCCACGAGAAATTAGTGAAACAAGGAGGTACAGTAAAAGAAGAAGAACAGCAAGGGAGCATTCGTATATTGAACCGAAGCTGAAGAAATACAGACTGCAGAGGAAGTCATCTGAAAGGGGAGGTGTTGTATAAGAATAAAGTGTCGCTGCCGACACTTGAGTTTGAACATAGATCGCCAGTGATCAAACGCAGGCGATCACATTATTGAATTAAGTAGACCACGTGACCATAGAGGAAACGTATAGGAAGTAGCGTGTGTATAATTGATCGCTATTCCTAGTCTATCCTCTATACTATACCGATCTACATTTCTATTCTATCCTCTCTTACTGTACGAACTGATATTCTCTACTCTATTCACTATACTATTTCTCTATTCTGATCACTATACTGATTACTATTCGAGCGACTATTATCGAGCAAGTACTATTAGTGCGAGTAATATTCGAAGGCGTCTGGCACCAGTATTGTTCGATTACTACTGCAACGAGCATTTACGAAGTGACATCGAGTATTCGTTGGCATTAAGTTTTCATTGACATCCCAAAAGACATGAATTACTTATGTATGCTGATTTGCAATTTCTCAAAAATGTACAAAAATGGCGTAGATCGTATACGATAGGTCAGTCAGTTAAGTGCCATACATAGTGCACGCTTAGGCGATCATGTTTTTTTTAAAATTTATGACTGACTAGGCAGAAGATTTCCCCGCAGTAGTTTGACGTTTCTTTCTGCAGTAGACCTACTGCCAACCAAGTCTATAGGACCCAGTCTGGCTTGCTAATTAATCTATTGACGTGGAAAAAGGTATTTGCGCTTAAATGAATGTAACGAACAGGACTGGAATGCGAACATGGTTCAGCAATCTTTTATTTCGAGCCGATATTCACGACAGCGCCCATCCCATACGATAGGTACCGTGTATGAAGTATTGAGGGAAAATGACGAGGAAACACACGTGTGGTATTTAACGAAACAAGATAAGGAAGTTATTCATAAATTTGCAAATTTGAAGTTGTTGGTAGCTTGTCTCAGGAAAAGGGATCAAATATTTAAAGTTCGTAGTTTCGATGAATTGTCAAGAAGAAAAAATGTTCATATTAAATCATCGGACATAAAGTGATATTCCAAAATGTTTAAAACAAATTGAGAGAGTTCGTTTTTCAGATAGAAGTTATACAGTTGTATTCAACATGAATGAAAAGATATATTTTAGGTACTCAGCTTTGGAGTTGAATGGAGTTCTTTGAAATTGCCCTGATTTCATTAGAGGCTGATAATGTATCAGTGTGTAATTTGACACCGACGTTATTCAGACGCATGGAACTCTGACTTCCTTCCTCCTGCTTCTTTTTGCTTTTTTTTCTCTCTCTCTCTCTCTGCTTTGATTGAACTTTCTCTGCCTATTTATATTAAAAAGCGATTTCACATCGGCTCGTTACTTTTTCCTCAGTTTGTAAGCCGCTCTCTTTTACATTAGTTAAAATAAATTCTCACATAGGTTCGGTAAAATTTGCTTTGGTCTTTTCTCCAGCCTGGAGCCAATCCCTTTTTCCATTGGTCAAAATAAATTTTCGCATAGGCTCGCGAATTTGAAAACAGGGAAAAAAAGAGAGTTATTTTTATTTCGTATTCAACACAGGTATAAATTAAACGTTATTTTTATTCGGTTTAAATAAAAGGTAAGTATTCATTCTTTTTTTAAATATCTAGTTAACTCATAAATTTACTAATGGACTTCGTAATACATCACAAGAACAAATATTGTATTTTAGAGAGAATTTTAAATTCGTTGTTTATATTTTTTCTATACAACAGCGGTTTGATGAGCCGATGAGTGACGAAAACAGTGCCAATATTTTAAAAATGAATAATAATTTTATTTATATACGGATTTTATTTAAAATTCGTATTAGGTTTAGGCTATCATCTTTCAAATAGAACAAACATATAAGTTAAAAAAGTCATATAAATTATTTAAAATGTGTTTATTTTTTAGGAAGTCCGTGATGGTACCTAGATACGAATGTAGATTATGCCGAATTAAGGACTTAAAAAGATTAATCCAATGTTTAATAAAATAAAATAAATTAATTGAGCGTCGTATTTAAATAGTTAAAACACTGAAAGGTTGGTGTTTATTTGTTTTTACACCATGATTTTATAATTTAAAAACACTGCATTCCTTTTAATTCATAAACTTGCATCGATTACATGCCCTTAAAAGTTTTACGTTTTACTTACATATACCATAGCAAAATAATGTTATAGATAATTGAGTAGAGGTCATAATATGTACCGTAAATACACGTGTAACGCGCAATCTCGCGTATTGTGCAACCTCCAAACTTTCACTTATAAAAACTGTTTGTTATAAACAATGGAAAAGATGCATATTCGGTATGTTTTCGTTTTATAATACAATACTAATATGTGAATCTTACATGAATTATTACTGGATAAAATTAATTAAAATATCAGTTTTGATAAAATCATGTTTATTTTAAATACAGCGTACTTTTTCACTACAATAAATGGGTATATAGTTTGGTCAAAAGGCGTAGCCAGGGTCAGCAGTACATATGCTAATTTTACATCTTGTGTATGATGCGACCTCCTTAAAATTAGCTTATATATATATATATATATAAAATGAAGAGGTTATAATGGTTCCAACGAGAGAAAAGTGTGTATATTAAAAAGAAGAGAGGTACCGCAAACTTTTTTGGTTGTAATGTGGGTTTTTAAAAAAATATTATTCTTTATTTTTCATATTTTTACAACACGTGTTTCTGAACCCTTTACCTGAAGACGGTCGTGAGACCAGAAACACGTGTTGTAAAACTATGAAAAATAAAGAATAATATTTTTTTAAAACCCATATTACAACCAAAAAAGTTTGCGGTACCTCTCTACTATTTAATATATATATATATATATATATATATATATATATATAGATAGATAGATAGATAGATACCTTATATATTTGCGACTTTTGAAGACTTAATTTTGAAGCTAATTTTAAGGAGGTCGCATCATAGATGAGATGTAAAATTAGCATATGTACGACTATATATATATATATATATATATATATATATATATATTTAAATACATACATACATATATATATATGTATACATACATACATACATATATATATGAATATATAAAATTAGCTCAAAATTAGGTCTTCAAAGTCGCATGATACGCGAATATTCGCAGTATCAACCTATCTCCTCTCTCCCCCCTCTCTCCCCCTCTCTCCATATATATATATATATATATATATATATATATATATATATATGCCTTAACCTTTCGGCCACAGAGCAGCGTCTGGTTAGCAAGGTCGATTTTACTATCTTTAAACTTAAATCTTCCATGAATCTCTTCTATTCATATCTGCTCTCGCGTATCAAATGTAAACAAATGACGTCATATATTTTAGAATTGGACATAATCCGACAATTTATTTAAAGACATTTATATTATGTTTAACGTTCTTTTTATAGATACAAGTATTTAAGCAAATGCTCTGTTTTATAATAAACAGTATTAAATAACATTTACCGGCCTGAATGTCCGAGAAATTTTCATAGAAAATTTTCGCTCTCCGACAGGAATCGAACCTGTATCCTATACGAAACCATCATTTCGCGTGATGTGCCTTAACCTTTCGGCCACAGAGTAGCGTCTGGTTGGCATGGTCGATTTTACTATCTTTAAACTTAAATCTTCCATGAATCTCTTCTATTCATATCTGCTGTAGCGTATCAAAAATGTAAACAAATGACGTCATATATTTTAGAATTGGACATAATCCGACAATTTATTTAAAGACATTGGATTATATACCAACGGATTATTACCAATATATATATATATATATATATATATATATATATATATATATATATATATATATATATATATATATATATATATATATATATATAAAGACATTTATATTATGTTTAACGTTCTTTTTATAGATACAAGTATTTAAGTAAATGCTCTGTTTTATAATAAACAGTATTAAATAACATTTACCGGCCTGAATGTCCGAGAAATTTTCATGTAACACGCGATATTTATTTTAAATGCAACTGCACTTTTTGACTACAATAAATGGGTATATAGTTTGGTTATCGGCGTAGCCAGGGTCAGCAGTACATATGTAATATTATATTTCCTGTATAATGCGACCCCTTTAAAATTAGCTTCAAAATTAGTTCTTCAAATATCTCATGATACGTGAGTTTATACGGTACATATTTTTCTTGATGAATTAAGATAGTTTATATTAAATATCTCGCTCTGTACCACAGATTTACTTGTTAGTTGAGCACATCTATTAAGGGTGACGTATTGTGCATGTCTATTCATTAGCCGGAATAGTGGGGAAGCATCATGACCGGATGTCGACGGGAATTGTTATTTTAAGTTTGAGGATGAGGCGGCCAAAGCGACTTGAGAGTCACATCTTGTTCGTTGGGAAATCTATCAATGGGACACCGTCTGAGTGGACCGGGTTACCCGACTTGAAAGCATTTCAAACTGGGCCGACCTTGCCAGATTATTCGCTGTGATGAATGTGTCTGGTATTCACTTATCAGTTCGGGTGCCATGACGCGTATGTTGGTCTTCGTATATTTGTTACCCGTCACTCTATTACAATGTTTCTCTCTAACATCGAAATCGTCATCAGCATCATTATTACAGCAGCAGCAACAACAACTGCAACAACAACCACCACCACCGCCACAACAACAACAACAACAACAACAATAATGATGATGATAATTACAATACACAAAGACATAACAAACATAACAAACAAAGCTAATCGCTCAGACATCTTGATCAAAGACCACAAGAAGAGAATGTGCTTTCTTATTGACAAGGTAATCCGTGCAGATTGTAATGTATCTTTGAAGATCTTTAAAAAAAAACTATCAAAATACAAAGACCTTGATATGGAAATATCAAAAATGTGGCACATGAGGACATCAATAATTCCAGTTCAGTTGAAAACGTCATGAAGGTCGTTGAGACCCGGAGGAAATCAAAGGAATTATTAATAATAATAATACCAATAATAATAATAATAATAATAATAATGATGTGGCACATGGGAACATCAACAATCACTGTTGTAGTTGGAGCCCTAGGATTGGTTGGAAAAGATTCCAGTAGACTAATTGAAGGGATCCCTGGAAGTCCATGCCTCAAAGAGATACAAAAAATTATTCTGACAAGTACAGCCCACACTTTACGAAGGGCTTTATCTATGTAACTTTTTTTTTTTTGCAGTGGAAAGTGTCATGATACCATTTATAACCTTAGGTCCCTGGGCGGGACCCGGAAAGAAATGTGTAAACGCCAGATATCAAATAATAATAATAATAATAATAATAATAATAATAATAATAAAGATTCCAATAGACTCATTGAAGGGATTCCTGGTAATTCGTGTCTTAAAGAAATACAAAAAAATTGTTCTCACGAGTACAGTCCGCACCTTACGAAGGGTTTTATCTATGTAAAATATGCGTATGTCTTTAATTTTTTTTTACCATTTTTTTGTCTTTTTTTTTTTAAATTGCTCAGTGGAAAATGTCATGATGCCATTTCTAACCTTAGGTCTCTGGTTGGGACCCGGAAAGTAATTAGTACACACCAGAAATCAAAGGAAATAATAATAATAATAATAATAATAATAATAATAATAATAATAACAATAATAATAATAATAACAATAATAATAATAATAATAATTATTATTATTATTATTTTATCATTTTGCAGTGTTAGCCCCCACTGAATATAAAACTCGGCATGATAGAGTGGGCGAATATCTGTATTGGAAAATATGCAACTCTTACGGAAAGGAAACTGCAAGAAACTTTTTTCTTTTTTTTTTCTTTTTTTAAGCTTATCACCCCAAGCAAGGCTGGAAGCCACTAGCACGTAAGGGGTTACAGAAGGTTTGGAGGAAGAGCAGATAGGAGTGGTAAAGGAGAGGACGTGGAGAAAGATAGTGGATCGATCAAGGCAGGTGGGTTACAGAAGATTTTGAGCGAGAGCAGATAGGAATGAAAGGTGAAAGGATGTGGAGAAGGGAAGTGGATAGATCAAGGCAACTGGAGATGTCGATTGACGTTACACTTAAATAGTTGGAGATTGTATTTTTCAGGGAAACAGGAATAAGGAACTGGTTACAAAGATAGGACCTGTAAGAATTCTATGGGAATTTCCAATACACAAAGACAGAACAATCAAAGCTAATCTCCCAGACATCCGGATCAAAGACCACAAGAACGGAATGTGCTTTCTTATTGACATGGTAGTCACTGCAGGTTGTCATGTATCTTTGAAGATCTCCAAAAACTCAAAATACAATGATCTTGAAATGGAAATCTAAAATATGTGACACATGAGCACATCAATGCTTCCAGTTGGATTTGGGACCCTAGGACTGATTGGAAAATATTCCGATAGACTCATTGAAAGGATTCCTGGTAGCACATGCCTTAAAGAAATACCAAAAAAAAAATGTACTCGCAGGTACAGCTGACACATTGCGAAGGGCTTTATCTGTGTAAAATATTTGTGTGATCTTAGGGATTTTTTTTTGTTTTGTTTTTACAGAAAAATGATCAGTGGAAAATGCTATGAAGCCATTTCTGACCTTAAGTCTCTGGTTGGGAGCAGGAAAGAAATGTGTAGTCAACAGAAATCCAAGGTAAAAGAAATAATAATAATAATAATAATAATAATAATAATAATAATAATAATAATAATCAAGCACATATACTAAAATATTGTGTTATCCCAAAATGCAGATTCTGTGATAAATATCCAGAAACAATTGAACATCTTGTATCAGGTTGCACGATATTGGCAACCACTGATTATAAAACCCGTCATGACAGATTGGGCCATTATCTGCACTGGAAAATTTAAACGTCTATGGGAAGGAAACTGAAAGAAACTGGTATGAACACCACCCAAACCCGGTTACGGAGATAGGACCTGTTACAATTCTTTTGGACTACGCAATACACACTGACAGAACAATCAAAGCCAACCGCCCAGACATTGTTATTAAAAACCACAGACAAAAAAAATCCCTCCTTATTGATATGGCAGTCCCTGCAGACTGCAATGTATCTTTGAAGATATTCAAAAAGCTGTCAAATTACAAGGACCTTGAAATCGAAATCTCAAAAATGTGGCACATGGAAACTACAACAATCACTGTTGTTGTTGGAGCCCTAGGATTGGTTGGAAAAGATTCCAGTAGACTAATTGAAGGGATTCCTGGAAGACCATGCCTCAAATAAATACAAAAAATTGTTCTCACAGATACAGCCCACACTTTACAGAGGGCTTTATCTATGTAAATTTTTTTTTGTCTGCGGAAAGTGTCATGATGCCATTTCTAACCTTGGGTCTCTGGGCGGGACCCGGAAAGTAATGTGTACACGCCAGAAATCAAAGGAAATAAAAACAATAATAATAATATACATGAACTCTTACGTCTTTTGATACTAATTGAATGGAAGTGTTATCATGATCAATATTGTCTTTGTGAATTAAAACTACAATAAATATGCTGTTCGGTCAAACATTTGCTTTTCACACTTCGGTGTCTTTCTTTGACTGAACGTAACCAGTTGGGCATATCCCCTAGTGGTTTCTGTTCATGAGCGGGAGTAGTGTGTGGAAAAAAGAAACAATAATAATAATAATAAATCATAGCTGGGTGTCGCAACCGTTTTTTCTTTTAGGTTAGAAGGGTGTGATGAATCCGACGTGACTTGGGAGTCATATCGAGATATTTAGTAACATCCTCACTTGGAGATTGTCTCAGCAGACTGGATTACCCGACCTGAAAATATTTTTAAAAGGGCCCCATCTGCAAGGATATGCACTAATTTTATATCATCATATCGCGCACATTTGACTGTGATGGCTGCACCTGGCATACCCTGTCATGATAGGTATATTGCACTTCGTATATTGTCTGATTTGTTTTTACGGTTTATCTACCTTTTGCCAGTTATTTAAAGCCAGAACATATTTTTTATTGTAAGAAACTTTTGGTGGATAATAGTGATTTATTGATCGTATATTTCACCCCAGCCTTAAGTAAATAATCTTTTTATAGGGTGGGGCTAAATTAGTGACCCACTGTGGTAAAATTATAGCCCACGGTGGTGGCATTCTAAGCGGAGGGCTTCCAGTGGATCGAACTTACTAAACAGTTGTAACTGATCTAGCGAGGCAAGCATGTGAACAATTACAGTACGTCTAAGTGCCCTGGTGATTTTCTAAGAATGGAGCACCCAGGGAGGGTCGAAGTCACTGTTCAGTCATAAGAGATCTAGCTAGACAAGTTTGCTAATCTCTATGCTGCCTAGCCCCCTCGTGCCGAGGAGCTCTTGGGCGACAGCGTTAATTGGATAATAAAGTTGCATTCTTCTCTTGCGGTCGGTGATCGCTAGTTGCTTTGAGTCCAAAGATAAAAGAACTTCAAGACAGGGAATTTTAAACCCAATTATTTTATTTATCACGTCGACGTTTACATTTTCTACCTATTCAGTGGGGAGCCGTTTCAGACACGAAAGAAAACACGTCTACATTTTTTGACGGTTAAGAAAATGCTCACTGAAAAATGTTGCTCTAAACTTATCATTCCCACATTGGCTCAGCCAATCAAAATCGACTTTGTTTTGTCTTCCATCTGACACCAAAGGTCAACCTCAGGAAGTCCGATCAGCGATACCATTCACCCTAAAAATAATAGTTTGCTAAACTATTATTTAACAATTACGCCACATCAAAGTGCCCGAAATTATAGACTATGGGGGATAAAATTAGTTCAGAGAAGATTTAATTTTGAATATAAGATACATGAGGATACTTTGTGTCATTTTTGGAAAGAAAAGTGAAACCTTATATCGGTATTTTTCCGTGCGTCCACGTCGCTACTAAATGTGACACAGGGTCGAAGTTCAAAGCAGGTTTGACGAAAATAACGTGGAAAAATTGCCTAAACCCCCATGGCATTACACTTTTTGCGGACGCCTCAGGCGCCGGGCAATGAACCCAGCCACATCCAGAAGGAAAGGTACTGACTGGAGGGAAGGCCCACTGAAGCTTGGGATTAATAAGTTTTTAAACTTCCTCAGATAGGCTTTCGCCGATAGCGGCTAAAAGTGTGTCTTATATGACGACACGTTCGTTAATTTAAACGCATTAGTTACTTTGATTAACTGACAGCGCTTTTAGCTCTTGAAGTTATCGTTTTGGATGAATAAACAACGGAGGTATGAGGTTTTTTGGTTTTGCAAGCAAACTTCTTTCCCCCACCTCCAAAAAAAAAACAACTTCTAATCATCTATGTTGCTTGATGTAATTCTGCAAGTACCAATTCCATTAGGCCGCATTTTGGGGTGTGGCTGCGTGTTGCGAAATCACTTTGTAGTGAGACATTTAGGAAACGATTTCGAGGATTTCCTTCAAGCCAATTAGTATGAGTAAAGTGATTGCTACAGAGACAAACTGTTATCTGTTTGTCTTTTTGCTGAGCAGTCACACCCACCTCCGATTCGAATAAGATAAAAGTAAGTAGTTTCGTAGAAAAGCTACTTAAGTGAATTGATAAAGAGTTAGGTTAAGGAAAGGATTGTCATTTAAACAAGATAGAAACCTTTTTCTCGGTCTAGCTCTATCTCCCTCTGTCTCTCTCGTTCTCTCTCTCATTCTCCCACTCTCTATGTCTGTCTCTCTCGTTCTCTCTCTCTCATTCTCCCTCTCTCTATGTCTCTCTATCCCCCCTCCCTCTCTCCATTTTTATATATATATATATATGTATATATATATATATATATAGCATGTGTGTGCCAAATAAATCTACATTCCCACTTGTACAGACAAGCACACACGTGTGTTTGTGTGTGTGCGTGTGCCGCTTAAATTTACCACACAGACACAGAGACACACACTAGCACATACACACACAAACATATCAAATGTCGTATTGGAGATTATAATGTAGTTGATTCACCCAAAGTTTCAATTTCTTCTGGAATCATCGTCAGAGAGAGGAACTGTTGGGAAATGTCTGCTTTCTATGTCGACAAAGTATAGTGGATCATCGATGTTGTACTATATACTTGTGTGTGCGTATATCCCAGCTTGAAGCAATCGGATATCTAGCCACACTGATGTGATGAGATACAGCGAAACAGTCTGTCTGTGGATATATATATATATATATATATATATATATTAATATATATATATATATATATTAATATATATATATATATATATATATATATATATATATATATATTAGGTAACTATACTCGTGTCGAAAAACCTTCGAATTCTTGATTTAACAACAGCCAAATCAATCACGAAAGGAAAAAAAGGTTTTAAAAAAGAAAGAGCCAGGAACATGAAAGTCTGTCGAAAATAATCGCACAGATACAGGTTCGAGGCCCAAAGAAAAAACCCCGATACGAGTAAACAACTAACTAACAAGCTCGATACAAACGTAGAGCAGACCTAGTCAAACCTAATGAGCTAGACAAACCTACCATGGTTTCACTTAGGCAGATCGGCAGGGTCAGCTGACTAGAGAGGCAACAGCAAACGGCGTATATATATAGACGACAACCAAGACAACACCACGTGACCAAGGAAAAAAAAAAGAAAAGAAAAGAAAGAAAAAGGAAGCCAAAAAGAAAAAGAAAAAACGGCACCGTGTGGGATAGGGGTATATATATATATATATATATATATATATATATATATATATATGTGTGTATATATATATGTACCGGGTGTATATATATGTACCGGGTGTAATCGCAAAATTGTTCAAATCGTGTAACACAAATATTGTCCGATTGTTACATAGAGCTTTGAAGCATTGCATTTTCGAAATCGTTAAAGATAGTTTACTGGAATTCGCCGAAGTTTTTTATAAAACTACTGGGCTCTACTTTGAGCAAGAATAATGTATAATTACTCTCCAAGCTTAACAGAAGGATCTTGATGAAATTGATCATAAACAAAATTGACATTTTTATCATTAATTAATCATAGCTAAGGATCAGAAGCTCATGAAGTATTGAAAGTATTAAAGTTCATATATATATATATATATATATATATATATATATATATATATATATATATATATAGGGTATCCATAAAGTTCGGGTGCACTTTAAAAATTTATAACCTTATTTGTATTTGCGATAGAAATAATTTGAACTAAGCCTGTCGGTTTTGTGATCCAGTTAATTTGCTATTTTTTACTTGTACCAAAAGAATTCAAAATCTTGAAAAGAAACAGAAAAGGCTATATCAAAAGCCACAGAGGCTTTTTTAAGAGTTACATAAGACTAAAAATGGACCTCTACTGCGTTTAAAAGCGTTGCATCTAATGAATTATTTTCCACCAACAACACCTTTAAAGATGAAACATCGTAAGCCTGTCGCTACTATACCGCTATTCCCAGATGAAGTGATCTGAAGCGCTACATTCTTTAGTTCCACCGGCTGGGATATTTAGTGCAAAGACCCGCCTATCCACGTATTGGGGTCATTCCTAATTCGTTCTTATTCCATTGGTAAGAATTAAGTTTTCTTTGGACGCTTCTTCCCGAGAGCCGCTGCTTGTGGGAACAGAAAATGCTTCTTCGAACACTACCATCTTCGCCTCTTCAAGTCTAATGTCAACCGTTATCTATCCTACCTATCCTCATAATATGTCATTTTACCTCCACATCATACGTTTGTACCAAAACTTCATTCAGATTCCCGAGAGAATGTTTCCCTGATCCTACAATCTTAACCTCTTCAAGTTTAGGGTCAACCGTTATCTATCCTACCTATACTCATAATATGCAATTCTTGGATGGTTGATTTTGTTTAGCGGCATATGAACACCTCTATGGGTTATTTAATGCCGAAATCTATATATTTTGTACGGAATTTTATGCTTTCAGGGTAAAGTTAGGTTTTGAGATATATATTTTGTAGATCGTAAAAGGTTTTCTTGGTAATTTTACGATAAAAATCAATTTATATATATTTTTGAACCGTGACCAGCGAGACATATGGAAAGAATATCAAAATACGCACCCTGCGGAATATACTTAAGCAAGCCGATCTGGAGTAAGTGCAGTTATAAGGAAGAATATTTGATACATTCTGGCTTGCATGTTTCACCTGTTCATCTCTAATGAAAAGCAAATGGTATTGTTTTAAAAAGGCAAGAACCATTAGACTTTGAAAACTCCATGTAAAACGCACATCCTTATTGTACCTTGGATTGTGTAGCCGAAGGCTAGGGGAGTCTATGTAATTCCACTCGCATTTATTGGCATCGGAACCAGATATTGTGTAATTGAAGAATGTCTCCCAGTTCGATGAGTCACGGTTTTCCCTGAATGTGAATGATAGAGGATGAGTAAGCCACTGGTACTCGAGTATTTAAACCTTTTTCCTCGGACCGGGATCAAAGTGTAGTATCTGCTTTCGGGCGGAAAAACTACATTTTATCTCTCAATTGTGTCTATCTTCGGACAGAGCGCAACTCAGTCGTGTCTCTGTCTGCGTACAGAGCACAACTGAAAATACTATTGAGATTACTGTGCCAGTACCTCCCTTACTGCACTCCAGAGAGTCACCTCCTGCAATGTTGGGGCGCCAAGCAAATACTAAGTGTAGTATCTGTTCTTTACCTCTTTAATGCTAATGGTAATATTAGCCTTTTCCTTATAAGGAAACATTCGGCATTCATTGACTGAACAGCTAGTGCTATTCGAGTTATGCTTTTCTTCATTCCATGGCCATGGATCAAAGCGTAGTATCTGTCCTCGGGCAGATAAACTACACTTTATCTCTCAATTATGTCTGTCTTCGAACAGAGCGCAAATCTGTTATGTCTCTATCTGCGGACAGAGCGCATTTAGAAATATTACTTAGAGATACCCGGTCCCAGGCCAGTACATCCCTCATTGCACTCAAGGGATGGGGTCACATCCTGCCAGCGTGGGGCGTCAAGTAAATACTATCTGCCTACATTTTACCTTTCAATTGTGACTTTGGACAGAATACACAACTAATAAATGTGGGATTCCTGGTCCCGGGGATTCCAACTTTTCGGCAGCACCTCCCTCATTGTACCAAAGAAGGAGGGTCGATGGCGTTAGTTGCGGGGACAGGGCAGTTGTTGGCCTTGGCCCATGTACATGCACTTGAGATCCCCACTTTAAACCGGCCTTGTGTCATATCCCTTCTCGGCGAGTGACGAGTCAATACAAAATGTAGTATCTGTTTTCATCTATAATGGTAATATTAGCCGTTTCCTTTTAAAGAAACATTCGGTATTCATTGACCGAACAGCAAGAGCTACGCTTTTCTTAAATCCATGCCCACTGGGCTGGGACCAGAGTGTAGCACATGACTTTCTAATATTAGTTGTTTCTCCCTAAGGAAATATTTGTCATTTCTTGATATGCAATGTAATTGGCCCTGATCTGACATCTCGTCTGCAGTCGCTCTCTCACAGACGCGCCGTTGCCTCGCTCTGTCTTTTTCACAAATACTTTCACGGTAATTGCTCCGATGAGCTGCTTTCGCTGGTCCCCAGACCTCATGAATTTAAGCGTCCTACGAGGCTGGCATCCCGTTCCCACCCCTTCACCGTTGAAACTGTTAGATGTAGACGTCTCTTCTATTCCAACAGCTTCATGTCTCGCACATCTCGCCTGTGGAACTCCCTTCCTTATTCCTGTTTCCCTGACAAATACAATCGCCAACGGTTTAAGTGTAGTGTCAATCGACATTTCCAGTTGCCTTGATCTATCCACTTCCCTTCTCCACATCCTTTCACCTTTCATTCCTATCGGCTCTCGCTCCAAATCTTCTGTAACCCCCTTGCCTTGATCGATCCATTATCTTTCTCCACATCCTCTCCTTTGCCACTCCTATCGGCTCTTCCTCCAAAACTTCTGTAACCCCTTGCGTGCTAGTGGCTTCCAGCCTTGCTTGGGGTGAAAAGCTTAAAAAAAAGAGAAAAAAATGGATTTCGCCATTAAGTGTTATCGCTCTTTCCTCTATTGATCTGGGTTTCCTTTCTCACATTTTATTTAAAGTAGTACGGAACTTCAGTATCTTGGTTTTGTCATTATTTTCTCGTTGATTTACATATGATACCCCTTTTAGTTGTTGCTGCTGATGAAAGTCCTCAAGTAATGTGGTTTCTGATAATTGGTACATTTCTCTGTCTATGATTCTGTAGCGCCAGTTCGAAGGAGAATGGTTCTCGCTAAGACCTGCACTCTTCATTGATGCTTAATCATTGATACGAGAGAGGCGGGGGGTGTATACAACTGACACTTTAGATATTTCTGAACGTGGATGGCGCCATGCATGAAATGCATATGAAAGTCATGATCTGTCAAGTAGAGATGACGTTTCGTCATATTTAGTTCGTCAGGCGTAATTGTAAACAAACGACGAACCCATGACGCTGATACTGAATTTTTCACAGATCTCATACAGTCGTCGTTGTCATTTTCACTTGCTGGTTGATGACGCTATCAACAGTTGCCTGAGGACCACTGATAATACGAGCTTTTTCTACATAAATCTAACCACATTTCAAAGGATTATATCAGTATTTAATGGGCCATCTAATCCATTCACTGTTTTCTATCCTCCATAATGTTTTTATGGTGTGCTATCAGCCCCGAGATCCATGTCATAGCTTACTGTATACTTACACATGAAACCCAGAAGGAATGTTTATTACTACGTAGATACAATACTTATATATGTTAGCCAATTGAATGAAAATTTTTTAAAATTCTGTAGATCACGTTTCGACCTCGAGAAGGACTTCATTAATTCTGCACATATATAATTCCATCAATAAAAATATTACTTCAATCCAATGAAGTCCTTCTACAGGACGAAACGCATTACACAGATTTTTCCAGTTTGTCATTCAATTTGTTTAAAATAAAAACGGGGCATCTATTTCAGACACGAGTATCCACAAAAAAAAACAACGTTTGAAGTAATAAAAATGTCGGTTTCAAGATAAATCCATGAATTCTTTAGAAATTACTTTGTTTGCGTTTCGGAAACGAAACTGAGCACATGGAGGCTCATGAGAAAAATCTGAACGTGGGCGTGAGCATAAGAAAAATAAAACCCTCCTCAGTTGAGATGTTCTCTGTGGCGGTGCAGACTAAACCAAGGCGGTTCAAAAGATGGTTTCTCCTAAAAAGGGGGCCGCAGATACACACCCTCCCGGAGAATATATTTCCTTTATTAAGATATCTTAAGTGTGAAATAGGGCGGGTTCATTTTACACGTTTTTTTTTTAAATCAACATTACAGTTGGTGGAGAAGCTGTGGTTTGTTTTGATAAGTACCACAAATTAAACTCATAGCTTTCAGCAGTTTCTAAGCGTCTGAAAAAAATGTACAGAATAGCTAATTTACACATGTTTTTCCTTTAAAAAAACTTGGAAATTGGGATTCACGATTGCTATACTACGTAGATCCATGTGTCTACAATGCTTATAACTATAAACGATCCATCTCCCATATTAGACATTCGTCATCTATACAAATTTCTAAACACACATACACTCTCTCTATTTATCTCTATTCATGTGTGAGTCTCTCTCTCTCTCTCTCTCTATATATATATATGCATATCGATACATACAACCACACATCCACACACATACATATATTACTTCAAACTTTATTATAGTGGATACTTTGTATTTGAAACAGACGCTCCATAATTTCTATTTATTATACACTGTATATAAATATAGCAAATTTCTAAACGCACACACGAAAACACATACACACTATTTGTCTATTTTTATCTCCTAATATATATATATATATATATATATATATATATATATATATATATATATATATATATATATATATATATATATATATTAGGAGATAAAAATAGACAAATAGTGTATATATATATATATATATATATATATATATATATATATATATATATATATGTATATATGTGTGTGTATTATGTAAAACTATATATATATATATATATATATATATATTACACACAATAGGAATTAAAATTACCTCATAGTCATTGTCATTTCACTTTACGAATTAAGATTTACTCGCAAGGATTTTCAAAACGATCAAGGTAATAAGATAAAATAAAAGAAAAGAAACCAGACCTAAAGTAAATTTTAAAGCAGGGCAGGTTTCTTTTCATTTTATTTTATATTTTTTAATAAGACCTCGATCAATTTGAAAATCTTTAAGAGTAAATCTTAATTCGTAAGTTGAAATGATCATAACTATGAGGTATTTTTAATTCCTATTGTATGTAATTTATATGTTTTGTTAGAATAAATACATTGAGCTCTCTTTATGGATTAGTTTTAATATTTTATATTATTAGGATTAACTTGGATTATATACCAACGGATTATTACCAATATATATATATATATATATATATATATATATATATATATATATATATATATATATATAAAGACATTTATAATATGTTTAACGTTCTTTTTATAGATACAAGTATTTAAGCAAATGCTATGTTTTTGTATAATAAACAGTATTAAATAACATTTACCGACCTGAATGTCCGAGAAATCTTCATAGAAATGTCTTTAAATAAATTGTCGGATTATGTCCAATTCAAATATATATATATATGTAAGCAAATGTGTGGATGTAGATCCGACGGTATGATGAAAATGTGGAAAAGACAAAGCAAAATCCGAATATGTGAGTTTACTGTTTTTATTTTGTTTTTGTTTTTGTTATTCTGTCGACGTCAGACGTTTCGGTCAAATAGACCTTCTTCGGGACATGGTTAATGGAGACATATTTATATTAGATTTAAGTTTGATGGAGAGACGATATATACAGGACTGGTCAGAAACAGAAAAACTGAAATTCTAAAGTCAAGTATTCTTTCAGTTTTTCTGTTTCTGACCAGTCCTGTATATATCGTCTCTCCATCAAACTTAAATCTAATATAAATATGTCTCCATTAACCATGTCCCGAAGAAGGTCTATTTGACCGAAACGTCTGACGTCGACAGAATAACAAAAACAAAAACAAAATAAAAACAGTAAACTCACATATTCGGATTTTGCTTTGTCTTTTCCACATTTTCATCATATATATATATATATATATATATATATATATATATATAAAAGTGAACATAGAAGTCAACACTTAGAGGAGACAGTCTGTTTCATGCTAGATGCAATCGTCAGGCCACCTGACATCAGGTGGCCTGACGATTGCATCTAGCATGAAACAGACTGTTCACTTTTATATTTACACACGCTCTATCTCTGATATTGAGCACTTTATCCCATAAATATAGCACACTTTAAGACTATATTTCTTTATATACATATATATATATATATATATATATATATATATATATATATATATATATATATATATATATATATATGTGTGTATATAGTGGAACCTCGACCTACGTGTTTAATCCGTTCCAGGAGTGGATTCGCAGCTGAAAATTTCGTATGTCGAAACAATTTTCCCCATTTAAAATAATAGAAATAAAATTAACTCGTTTCAAGCCCCCCAAAATATCGATATAAAATTCAATAAAATCGTATTTTATGAAAAAATAAAGTAAAATTTTAAAGATTATGCACAAGTAATGTAAATAAATATATCACTGTGACTCCTTCCCAGGCTTTATCAATGAGATTTAAGCAATTTATGATACTGAAGTGATCCTTTCAAAATTCTCTTAGGGTCAGGTTTGTATTTTCGGTCACTTCAAAATACCTCTGACACAAGGCAGCTTTAACAGAGCTCGCAGCCTCTCCATGTCTCACTACACTGTGGATGCCATTTCTCTTTTTTTAAATTTTCAAACCATCCTCGGTGTGTCTTAAATGCATTTTCATCTTCAGAAGTCGTGCTTCGTATTTTCTGTTATGATCCACGTATATTAGCCTCGCGTTTGCACATGCAATATCTTCGGACATAGAAACACCTCGTAGCTGCCTCTGGTTCATTCACACCAACATCAGCCTCGCAAGATTTTCAAGGGCTTCTCGACGATGTTTGATAATTATTCTAACAAGCTTGGCTACATCAAACCTTTTTATTTCTATTTTGTTCTTTAGGATAGTGCAAATTGTTGATGCTGAATGTCCGTATAGATTGTCAAGGTCAGAAATACATGTACCATCTTCGTGATTTTGAATAATCTTCTTTAATTGCATATATATTTTACCCTCTTCAGAGAAGCAACCAGCTTCTTGGGTGACATCGTGGGTTACAAACATTATCAAATAATTACCCACTAAAATTTAAAATCTATTGTACATGTACAGTAATATTTACAGTACCACATTAAGCTAACAGTAACTGTATGGAAGAATGCAAAGGAATGAACAGCTGTACTGAAATGTGCCATACAAATTAACCTGAACTGGATTCGTAGTTTATTTTACTGCGTAGTTTACGTGCTGTATTTTATGCATTTTATTTTACTTAAACTTTATCATTTTTTTACATTTTTCTGCTGTACTGTATTGATATCAATTTGAAATTCAATGATTATACATTGTATAGTAGACGAAAACACACTTTATATTATGTAGAGATTAAACGAAACGAACTCAGCCTTGCTACATTTTACCTCCTTTTAGTTCAATACATTTGAATAAAATTTACATGTTACTGTACTGTACGTTAATGTATATGTACTGTACTCACTACTGCACATTTATTAATTTTTTGTCACTTACACTAATATAATCAGAAATACGTGTACACTAAAAATGTTTATTCTACGAGGTAACAAAGCGGACTGAGCGAGATGATGCAATTCTTGTAACATCACGCTACATTTAGTGTGATGGAACTGTATAGAAATATGTACTGTATAATAAAATAATACCGTACTCTATAGAAAATATATTCAAATATAATAATGTACACTGTATATAAAACATAACAATATAAGAATAAAAATATACAGTATACAAATACAGTATCTGCAAATATTTAATAGAGTACAGTATAAAAATACAGTATAAAAAAGTATTGTAATACTGTATAATACTATAGTATTATATTATTATATATAATAGTATGATATATAAAACATAAAAATGTAAAATACAGTCTATTTAGATAAGATTTAAAAAGTATTTACGGTACATTTCTATAAAGTATCTAATTCGAAAAGCAATGGCGGGAAGCCCATTTTTAATTTCGTAAGTCGAAATTAATTCGTAAGTGAAAAAGAATTGTCTGACAAATTTCTGCTTATATGGCGAATTTTTCGTTTGTCGAGATGTTCGTAAGTCGTCATGGTTACACTATATGTTACACAGCAAAAATCCACTAAGGTTGAATAAAACTAACGTACCGAGCGTTGGTTGAAAGAACTGTACCCCACATATGAGGCAATTTTGGAATTTTTTGCTGTGAAATTTATATGTTCTCTTATAATAAATACATTGCGCTCTATCCGTGGATCAGTTTTAATATTTTTTTTAAGCGTATCACCCCAAGGAAGATAGATAGATAGATAGATAGATAGATAGATAGATAGATAGATAGAAAGAAAGAAACAGGAGATAGATAGATAGAAAGAAACAGGAGATAGATAGATAGAAAGATAGATAGATAGAAAGAAACAGGAGACAGATAGATT
>OZ038497.1:55164997-55177497 GCA_964036315.1 Acanthosepion esculentum | reverse complement strand
ACAGCAAAATTGTCCAAAAAGCAATATTATCAATTTGTTAGATTTAGTTTTGAACCGTTGTATCTTAAAAATGATCAAAGACATCTTACTGAAATTCTCCGTGGTTTTTATAACGCTATTGGACTCTATTTTGGGCAGCATTAATGTATAATTTCTTTCCAAGCTTAACAGAAGAATCGTGACGAAATCGATCATAAATGAAAATGCCCTGTACGTCATTAATTAATAATATCTAAGGATCGGAAGCTCATGAAGAATTTAAATAAAGTTCAAATATATATATATATTATTCCAGGATCATTTCTCAACTTATTCAAGATCATCTTCGCCCTTTCTAAGATTAACTTTCTGTCCTGAAGTAACAAGGTGCCTCACGAGTTTCACGTATGATTTAGTTTTCAAGTATTTTTTCACTGCTCTTTGGACTGTCATAGCTGAAACTCTTCTCACATGTGCCAAACGTCTTTATGAATTTAGTTTGGATCATTTTTTAATTGATCTCTTTAGCTCTAAGTTGAAATGATGATCTCTCTTGCTGTTGTCACATCCTGATCCGTTTTTCTACTCAAATGTTCCCTCTTTTTAAAACTTATTCACCATTCTCTTAATGGTTCTTAAATGGACTTTGAAGATGGACTCCAGAGTATGAATGCAGGTACCATTATTGAAGGCCTGGGTGATCATTTTCCTCTCACCATTGCTCATTTAAGGAGACACTGGGGCTGACACAAAACGATTTTTATCTGTTCTTTTTCTAACCGAATAACTCAAATGGTTTTTCAGCAGTGATTCTTACGATAAATGGGATCAAGATGGCTAATCGTTTTATCTAAAAAACTGTAAAAAAAGAAATTCAATTATTTAGTGGCTTTTTAGATATTAAAAATGTTGACAATTATGCTGTTACACGATTTGGATAATTTTGCTGTTACACCCGCTATATATGTGTGTGTATACATATATATATATATATATATATATATATATATATATATACATATATATATATATGTATATATGTGTGTGTGTGTGTGTGTTTTTATATATATATATATATATATATATATATATATATATATATATATATATATATATATATATATATATATATTACAGATGCTGAAAGAAACATTATTAGGGAATGAGAATAATAGAAGAATAGTCAAGACAGTAGATAACGATTGAGATTGCATTTAAATTTTTGAAGATACATATTGGCTGGAAATCAAAGCCTCCATTGGTCACGAAGAAAATAATTAAAGCTTTAATATACATCTTTTTGTTTTTAATTCAATTTCGTTTGACTTTTCAAGTAGATGTTACAATTGCTTGTTATTGATTCGTGACTTTTAATGAAAAGGCCAACACGGAAAATAATGCATTATGGCTACGTTGCTTCGTAGAGTCCAAATTGGACACTCAGGTCCGGCGCAATTACAGTACAAAGTAGGAAAAAGAACAACCAAGTTGTGTTAGTGTGGCAGAAGAAGAATATATAAACAGAAATTATCTTGCAGAACACAGAAATTCACCATTACCTTGATGTGTTACACGCAAACAAAGGAGCCCATCTGGAATTGTTGACATGTTTAAATAAAACTTTATTTGCTTACATACGTTAACCAATAAAGCCTGCAGAGTTATCTACATTTTTTACATTATTTTAAGAAATTTTAAAATTTGTACAGATAATTTATGAACACCCAATATATATATATATATATATATATATATATATATATATATATATATATATATGAAGAAATATAGTCTTAAAATGTGCTATATTTATGGGATAAAGTTCTCAATATCAGAGATAGAGCGTGTGTAAATATAAAAGTGAACATAGAAGTCAACACTTAGAGGCGACAGTCTGTTCCATGCTAGATGCAATCATCTATATATATATATATATATATTTTTTTTTTTTTTTTTTTTTTTTTTAATCATATCACCCCAAGCAAGGCCGGAGGCCACTATCACGCAAGGGGTTAAAGAGGGGGTTGGAGGAAGAGCAGATAGGAGTGGCAAGGGAGGGGATGTGGAGAAAGAGAAAGACAGTGAGTCGATCAAGGCAAGGGGGCCAAAAAAGATCCGGAGCGAGAGCAGATAGGAATGAGAAATGAAAGGATGTGGAGAAGGGAAAGAGACAGAGAGAGAGAGAAATCCGGGGACCCCTTCCTAGACACGAAACAAGGTTTGGGCCTCTAAACGTGTCCAATAGAGGGGGGAGGAGTGTAGACCGGGCGGTAGGAAAGCCTACCTACTCCTATTAAAATATATGTGCAGTAATGCTTTGAGATACGAGTGTAAAAACATATGAGATTTTGAGAAAGGAGCTGTAGTTCGGCCTATATATTTGCCTTGAGATACCAGCTGAATTTTGAGATACGAGCGAGTTTCAGTTAAGCTTCCTTTAACTGAGCGCCAAGCTTCGAGATTGTTTCCACTCGCAGTACACGCGTTCATCTCGCCTCTGGAAGGATCTCTGTTGTGTTATGTTGTGGCCTTTGGGCCGTTATTTTGTACAATTCCTTCAGTGACACAATGGGTCTGAAGAAAGCAAGTGTAAAGAGCAACGATGAAATGCCGAAACGTATTTCGCTTGAGGTGAAGCGGGAAATTAAAAAAAAAAAAAAGATGAGGAAGACGTACGAGTAATGGATTTGGCGGGACAGTCTGGTTGTTCTGCATAGACGACCAAAAAATAAACAACAAATACAAACATAGGGATGAGTCTTAGGAAAATAATAGTGATTTTTAGGGGTCTGGGGTGGATCAGAAATATTCCCACGAATTTCATTGATTAGAGATATGAGTGTTTTGAGTTATGAGCTCGGTCTTACAACGTATTAAATTCGTATCAAGGCATTACAGTGTATATATATATATATATATATATATATATATATATATATATATATATATATATAATTTTACATATATCGACACCAAGACATTATATATTTATATATATATATATATATATATATATATATATATATATATATATATACAATTTTACAGATATCGACACCAAGACATTATATATATATATATATATATATATATATAATTTTACAGATATCGACACCAAGACATTATATATATATATATATATAATTTTACAGATATCGACACCAAGACATTATATATATAAATATATATATATATATATATATATATATATATATATATATATATATATATATATATAGTCATCCACAAACAGACTGTTTCGCTGTATCACAGCTCGTCTTTGGCTAGACGATTGCTTCAAGCCGGAATCGAAAGTCGACTGATTTGACATCAGTCAGATATCTTACCTCTATCGTCGCACGGCAGAAAGGTAGAACTCAATTCAATTTACTTAAATAGTAATGCTTAATAGCAGTAGGAACCGCTGTTTTTTTTTTTAAATAAACTCCTTTCCCTAGAGAGCTCAAACGGATTTCCGGGAGGATATATAGTCATCCACAGACAGACTGTTTCGCTGTATCACATCTCCTCAGTGTGGCTAAACATCCGATTGCTTCAAGCCGGGATAGAAACCCGACTGATTTGACATCACTGAGATATCATACCTCCATGCCATTGTCGCAGAAAGGAGGGCAGTTTTAACATCTTTCTCTATACGAAATACGCTAGTGTGTCGGAAAACTCAATTCAATTTACTTGAAGAGTGATGCTTAATAGCATATATATATATATATATATATATATATATATATATATATATATATATATATATATATATATATATATTTATATGGCTGGCATCTCGTTATCGAGTATGACAATCGCAATCAATCATTGTAAAACATAGTTCAGTTTTGAACAGATGTGGCTCTTTAAACCTTTAAGAACTATTGCGCCAAGTAGATAGGTATGTGTTGTGGTAGGATCCACCTAATTTGCATAGTGGAGTACCGACCATATAAATATGGTTGGTACCGGGAAGAGAGGGGAGGAATCAGGAGATTCAACCAGAGACTCTGCCCGACTGCGACTCAGTCAACACATTCTCCAGGAACGGTCTTCCCAGGAATATACAAAATACTATATGTAAATATTGTGTACACTTTCTTGTTTCAATACATTTTGTTCTAAGTACATTTTGTGTTGCATTATTATTCCATGCATTAGTCAAGTTTCAACAGTATGAAAAGCATATATTTTGTAAACATAAGACATACTTCACTAATAGTTTTCTTGTCTTATTTTACCACAGCAGGCGTGCAACCTTTTCTGCAAAAGTGACAAGAATTCTTAGTACTTGGTAATTAATATTAGTATTTTGTAATTGGTCAGCACAGCGTTCTCTATTAATCGTCTTAGAGAACCTTTTTCGCCTTCCAACTTCATGGCTGATGCTATCCCCCAGGCGAGTGATTCCTTGCACCAACTCGTGTGAATGTTTTCTACTGACAGGAAGTGTAAATACTAAGTATATTGAATCAACTGATAGGTTTACCTCTTGGAAAGTTGTTTCACTGTGTCATACGCGATAACCTTTCTAGCTAGAATATGTCTTTTATATCTCTATCATTCGTTCAGGCATAGAATAATTCTGGTCTGATGCCTCTGCTATGTGTTTATAGACACTTAACTATATCCAAAGAATAATCTCTAACATGATCTGTCCTGGACTTGCGGGTCAGCTTCAGTGACTTTCCCGCCGCTGTAACGTAAATCTTTGGTAATTGTTCTGATGAGCTTGCTTATTTGGTACATCGAATTTAGGAATATAAGCGCAGTGATAGTTACGTCTCATTATTTTGCAGCTAAAAGTTGCTGGATATTTCTTCTGGATTCTTGCTTCCCAGCAGTCAACTTTGATCTTTATATATATATATATGTGTGTGTGTGTAATTTGGCAGTAACTTTTCTTTTAAACAGTTAATAACAGTTTAATAAGTATTGTCCGTACGATGACCTAGCACTTTCGAACATCATTGTTCATCTTCAGGGTCAATAAAAAAAATACCACGTGATATGGAATGCAACTGTGTTCGAATATTTTTAACGTAAATCTAAGTGTAATAATATTTTTAGATGTTGTGTAAAAATTCTTTTAACTATATCTAAAATAAAATGTTTAAGTATTGAAATATTTATAAAGATTTAAAATACCCAAGTCTTTATTTCCCCCTAGTTTATATGTATTTAATTTTAAAATCCAGTATTTTTCTTTTTTTCTGCGTGTGGATGTGGAACTGAAATCAGAATCTATCAATAAACATTTACAGTTGTCTAATGAATGTCCTGATTGATTAAAATGTTCAGCTATGGGGGAATAAGGATTGATTTGACGTATGGTTTGTTTATGATTGTTGAAACGAAATCTAAAATTACTTCCAGATTTACCAATATATCCACTATTGGGACATATTGTGCAGAATAAATAGTAGATTATGTTATGGCTATCACAGATGAGGCGATGTGGGTGTTTGTTGATATTGGTGTTGGGTACAGAAAATACAGTATCGATTATTAAGTGTTTGCAAACTAAGCAACGAGGTTTGTTACATTTGTAATTTCCTGATTTCCTGGTTTGTATTTTTTAGATATTTGGTAGAGGTGAGAATAGCTGATAGGTTAGGTGATTGTTTCTTTGCATTTATGGGTGGTTTATCGAAAATGTCTTTGATCTTTTTGTTTAACTGGAGGTTCTTGTAATCCTTTTTTAAATTGTGAATAAGTGTGTGGGAATATTGATTGTGTTTAAAAACCATGGGAATCCGATTGTTGTTTTTTACTTTTCTTGTATGTGAGAAGTGTGTTACGATTTATGTGGATAGTTTTATTTAGTGCTTCTTTTATTATGTTTATTGGGTATTTACATTTTAGGAATTGTTTTGTTAAGTTATTAATGTTGTATAGAAAATCTAGATGGTTTGAGCATATCTTAGAAATGAGCTGTATACGATAGATTTTTTTTTAATTTAAGGGGATGGCAGCTGTTAAAGTGTAGGAATTTACAAGTGATTTAAAATACCCAAGTCTTTATTTAACTCAAGTTTATATGTATTTAATTTTAAAATCCAGTATTTTTCTTTTTTTTCTGCGTGTGTATCTAGAACTGAAATCAGAATCTATCAATAAACATTTACAGTTGTCTAATGAGTGTCTTGATTGATTAAAGTGTTCGGCTATGGGGGAATAAGGATTGTCAGACACGATAATACGGAATGCAACTGTGTTCGAATGTTGGTTTGTGGGTTTGTTTTATAAACTGGTAGAAAGTGTATGTTTGTTTAATTTTATCATAACGTCTAAGAAAGGGACGGATGTGTATGAGTGCTCCATGGTAAATTTAATTGTATCGTGGAAGTTGTTGCAGAAAATTTTTTAAAAATTAATTTTTCTAATCCATGAGTCCATAACAAGGTAATGTCATCAATGTATCTAAAATAATGTAATGGCTTAAATTTTGAATTGTCTATTATCTTCCTTTCTAGAATGTGCATAAAGATATTGGCATAACTAGGTGCCATTATGGTATATATATATATATATATATATATATATATATATATATATATATGTATATATATATATATATTCAAACGGGTTTCGTCAAATAATTTAGATATATCATGTCGTTGTGATCCTTTCGAGTTCACGGATTAATTACTTGTTAGCGTTAGAATATTTATTAACAAAAAATACCAAAACTTGAAAGGATTACAACGAAAACTGATCGACATGATATGTCTAATTTATTTAACCAAACCTGTTTGAATGAAAATATGATGCTTATATATATATATATATATATGTGTGTGTGTGTGTGTGTGTGTGTGTGTGTGTGTGTGTGTGTTTCGTGGCCGTGAGGTCTACTAAAGCAAAGATCTCAAGTCTCTTCTTTTTCTGTGATGATGAGATTGTCTAGCATTCACTGCGATATAAAATGCCCGATATTAAATAACAGTTCGGTACTCTTTTCTTTGTACTAAACAGTTATGAATTGTCAGTCCTCCTGTATGGTAGTGAATGCGGGACAATCTCCACCCAGATGGAGAAAAAACTTTATTTATATATATATATATATATATATATATATATATATATATATATAAACGTCATCAATTATTTTTTATACAATTACGATTTTGATTTGTGAGCCATTTTAAGTAATACCGGCACTGTTGATAGGGTATGGGTTTGGGGTTTGGGGTTTATTGGTGGACAGCCTTTTGGGTAACCGGAAAATAGTCTTGTAGAGGAAGGAAGAGATTTGATTATTGAGGCAATGAAAAATCTCCCACATGATTGGACGATAATAATGATCGATAGACATTCTGATCTTTTCAGTCGTTTATGGCAATTTCTTTGATATTGCTTTTTAGTCGTTGTTTTGAGTCTATTCTTTTTAGTGTTATTTTGTTTTCGGTTTTGTTTTCTTACTTCAGCTTATTGTTTTGCGTTTTAACACACACACGCACACTCACATACACACACACGTATATATGACAATATATATATATATATGTATATACATATATATATATATATATATGTGTGTGTGTGTGTGTGTGTGTGTGTGTGTGTGTGTGTGTGTGTGTGTGTGTGTGTGAGATAAAATATAGTTTTAAGGTATGCTATGCTTAGGGCTTAAAGTGCTCAATATCAGGGATAGAGCGTATATAAATTCAAAAGTGGCGACTGAAGTCAACATCCAGAAGCAATAGTCAGTTTCATACTAAAGGCAATCGTCAGGCCATGTGTGTTGTATTTTTGCCCCACTATTTATATATATGCAGGTCAGTGATGCATTGTGAGTAGTCTATTGTACTGTATTGTGGGAAGTCTATTGTATTATTCTAACGTTTGTTTTGGCGGGCGTTAACGATATCGAATTTTCCCGGGGACTATTGTTGTCAGTGTAAGTGTAGCTGATTTCTGTTGGGTTTTTGTTGAATATCTTGTGCCGGGAAACGTTTTTGTATGAGTTGAATGAATTTTTTCCTAATTTTTTTTTGTGTTTTTTTTTTTTGTACAGTGGGTTAAACCATATGATGTTTCTTTACCTGATAGTTTTTTCGCGCTGTGCATGTGATTGATGTCGGAAATCCAATCTTTTAAGGCTGTTTCATAGACTTGGCTTCGTTGAAGATGGTTTCACTGGAAGAATTATATGTAGTACTTTTTTTCCGCGACCATCTGAGGAGAAATGTATTTCTTACAAGAAAATTTTAAACTAGTTTTGGAATTAATTAGATATATGCATGACCAAATTCTATATTCTACAAATTGTTGGATAATACCTAGATAATGCATAGACACTGACGTGCCAAAAGCCATGCAATGGCAGTATATAATGGTAACAGTAGGTAGCACATCCTAACATGAAATACGCGAAATGTCCAGTCCCATATCAATTATACTCTGTTCTATTGGGAGTCAGTCAAGATGTGAATTATCAGATTTAAAACGACACATGATAGGATAGGGTAGGAAAAGGATGGCATGGATATTTGATATCAGCGTGTGTACCAAGAATAGCAAAACGAAGTCATTACTTACTGCCCATTGATGATAGAGTAGTGGTCGACGATTTGTGCTTAATGATCGGGGATTATCAGGCGAGGTTATTAGAAATTAACGTTAGATACAGATTTAAATTATGTTGCACTATTATAATTATCAAAATAATTATTATTATCATTTTTTTAAGACTTTACATGGTATTAGGAATTTCAACTGATTTTTTATTAATTAGAATTCCCCCTCTCTCTCTCTCTGCATCTATCTATCTATCTATCTATCTATATATATATATATATATATATATATATATATATATATATATATATATATTATAAATTAACTGATTTAAAAATATGATTCTTTCGCTACACAGGAATTACCATGTTTCAAAATCTGAAGCTAAAAAATTCAAATTTAATTATATAGTTAAATTAAAAGCATTAGTTCTGATTCATCTTCAAGCGAATTTTTGAATTCAAAAATTTGTTTTTTGTTGCTCAACTGCTTTCTTGAAAGCTTGTACTTTTAATGCTCCATAAGTTTTCTATGGGGTTGAGGTCAGGAGATTGGGGCGGTCATGTCATAACACTCACCTGCTTCTCATCAAAGTATTCCTTCATCAATTTTGATTTGTGACAGGGAGCATTATCCTGCATAAAAATGAGCTTGGTGGGATCGATTTGCACCCTTTCAGCAGAAGGGAGCAGACAAAACTCTAAAATTCTCTTGTACTGCTCGCTACTGACAGTCTTTTCAATAGGTTTTAAGAAAGCAGTTCCATGAAAAGAAAAGTATCCCCAGAACATTATACTGAACGGATGCTTGACAGTACTTACTGCTAAATTCAAAGAGCTTTCAAAGCTTCTTCTTCGGATTTTAGATCGCTTATCCCTTGAATTTAGCTCAACTTTCGTTTCATCGGAGAAGAGAACATTTAGTAAATAAAATCAGGTGAGTCACTTTTATCGAACAGTACTGTGTATGTATGTATATATATATATATATATATATATATATATATATATATATATATATATATACAGATTGATGAAGAGTTTGCAAGATAGTTAATGAACATATATATATATATATATATATATATATATACATATAAAAGAGAACATAGAAGCCAAAGCTCAGAGGCGACAGGCTGTTTCACGCTAGACGCAATCGTCAGACCGAGTGTTGACTTCAATGTCCACTTTTATATTTATATACGCTCTAAATACTGACATCGAGCACTTTATCCCATAAATATAGCACCCCTTAAAATTATATTACTTCACAAATATATATATATATATATATATATATATATATATATATATATATATATATATATATATATATATGTAGAGTATGGGAGAGATAGATAGATAGATATGAACAGATTGAGGTAGATATGAACAGACCGAGATAGAAATGAATAGACTGATATTGTATGAGTTATATAGATAGATAGATAGATAGATAGATAGATATGAACATATGAGATAGATAGATAGATAGATAGATAGATAGATAGATAGATAGATAGATATGAACAGACTGAGGTAGATATGAACAGACCGAGATAGAAATGAACAGACTGAAATTGTATGAGTTAAATAGATTGATAGATAGATAGATAGATAGATAAATAAATAGATAGATATGAACATATGAGATAGATAGATAGATAGATAGATAGATAGATAGATAGAACCAAACATATAAGACGGTAGAGTGATATCAAAAGGTAGCTAGATATGAACAGTTTAGTACAGGTACATAGATAACTATATACATAGATAGATTGTGTAGCATTTAAGTGTCAGTGCAAGTCACAGAGGTCACGGATTCTCTGGCCAGCAGCCGTCCGAGACATGTCTGAACAACATGTTTGAGTATCTATATGGCTGGCTAAGTTCCAGCAATATTGACTTTGCTTTTCAATTTTACCAGCTGCCAAAATCTTCTATTGAAATGATATTCCTCTGTGTTGCCGCTTTTAATTTGAGTGAGTAGACGTTTGCGTTTGTCGGTTAAAAATGTTAAGACTCCTGCGGTCGCTATCTTTATCTTCAGATAATTTGGCTTTTTGTTCCGTTTCTGCGCGTGTTCATCTGATTATTGGACCGTCTAATTACGAAGCATAGTTTTGCACGAGGATTTCATTGGCTTACGAGGTTTGGTCTTCTTAAGAAGTCACACAGCTGAGCATTGATCAAAGTGATAATGCTGAACGTCGAACGAAAAGACGATTACCTTGACTATATATTAAATAGTCTAGAACAAAACCAGTAGTAGGTTCGTCGCCTTACATAATGTGCAATAACTTAGGGAACCCACCCTTGCAGAACGCAAACTACAGGGACTCCTACAGAAGATAGAAAATTTGATTGTGTGCAAGAGGGATATACACAGATAAAGACTACACACTGGAGATAGAAAAATACAAATAATTACATATCTATGAAGTGTCTTAACAGAGAAGAGAAATGAGACACCTAATTCCGTAGGCGTATTTGAATAGCGAAAGATGCCTTCCGAAAGCTAAGCTTAGTATTAAGAAACAGGAAAAATTCGTTAGAAATTAAGAAAAAAGTACTTACCTGTTGTGTAATATTGATTGTCCTATATGGCTATCGATGCTGGACAATTTCGTCACAGATGAAAAAGGGATTAGAGGCAACAGAAATATGGTTCTACAGAAGGATGCTGAGAATTATATGTAAGAAAGTGGAAGCTTTAGGGGTAATGACACTTAGAATAGGATAGTAACAATTAAAGTGTCTAGGTCACATGATGAGGAAAGAGAGCTTGAGAAATTTTTCACCCACAGAGCATACTAAAGGCGAGAGAGAGGGAGATAGAGAGGGGGAAGAGAGAGAGTGTGTGTGTGTGTATGAGAGAACAGTGAATAACCTCTCAAATGTAAGTGGTTAACAGAACAAGCATTGGGAGAGGTAGCAAAAAGACAAAACCTATTAAAGACAGGAAGATTTGGATTGTTTGTTTTGTTTTAGAGCATATCACCCTCAATTTTGCCGAAAAGATTTTTATTGTTGTTAATAATTTGAAAATGTATTGCTGGTCATAATTTTTTTTTTCAAAATTTTATTTCTGGTAATAATTATTTTACAACATATTTTTTACACTTTCATAGCGTTTTGACCCCAGTTTGTGGGTTAACTATTTGCCCATAGTTGGGATCCTTAACAGGTGCTAACACCACGGGTCAAGGTGGACCTGGGAACACCAGCAATTAGGAGTTGGTTCCACGCTCCTCAAAACCCCCTGATTAGAGGATTTGCTGTCGGATATAGTTTAACGTCTTACCCAGAACGTCTCATTTGGTGTGTGTGTGTGTGTGTGTGTGGGGTAACACCTCTACAGTGGTGCAGTCGGCGTATTCTGAAGCTCCAGCTGACAAGGCGAGGGTAGGAAGTAGTAGAGAGTCATGATCGTCCAGATTCTGAAGGGACATGCCATGTAGAAGAATAGGAGAATTCTTGAATGGAAAATTGATGACAGATTAGATTGAATCCGTCATGATGCACTCTGCTCCATTCACACAACTATTAAAGAAAAAATGCAAATTCCTCAAAGCATTTGAGGAACTTGAAACAGTTAATGTCTAACTATTAGAAGAGAATGAAGCTCTAAATGAATATACAGTAAAGCCTTGAGATACGAGTTTATTTTGTTGCAAGACTGAAACTCAAAAGACTCGTATCTCAAATCAATCTTCCCTGTTGAAAATTAATGGGAATATTTCCGATCCTTTCCAGGCCTCAAAAAACCACCCTCATGTTTCTGAAACTTACCCCTATTTTTGTATTGGTGGGTTTCTTACAAGCAAAAGAAGTGTGAATAAACAAGAAATGCAGTTTACAAACAATAAAATAAAAAGGGGAAAAAAGCAAATTGTAATGAAATAAACTGTACTAAACCATGAAGTTCAACTAGCAGAGGAGAGAAAGAGGACAACGTAGCTAACCTAACAACCGCTAACCTAACATAAC
>OZ038497.1:55144997-55157497 GCA_964036315.1 Acanthosepion esculentum | reverse complement strand
AACAGTTTCAACGGTGAAGGGGTAGGAACGGGATGCCAGTCTCGTAGGACGCTTAAATTTATGAGGCCTAGGAACCAGCGAATGCAGCTCCTCGGAGCAAATACCGTGAAAGTATTTGTAAAAAAGACAGACCGAGGCAACGTCGCGTCTGTGAGAGAGCGACTGCAGACGAGATGTCAGATCAGGGCCAATTACATTGCACATACGTCTCTGGATCTTATCAAGAACCCTGAGGCAAACAGCAGGGGCTCCAGACCATATATGGCAGCAATACTCCATACAATTTTGTTGTTACACCCCTTAATATGTATGTATGTATGTATGTATGTATGTATGTATGTATGTATGTATGCAATCATGAGAGTGAGACAGACAGAGAGAGAGAGAGAGAGAGAAAGAGAGAGATAAATAGAGGGAGAGGCAAAATATTTGTCAGGCTTTGATTACAAAACGATATGGTATAATCCCGATTCTCGTATGTAGAATGTTATTCTTTACTTATAGAAGAATTTGAAAGGTGTAGAATCGAGAGGGAAACAGTAGAAGGATTCTCTCAAGGAAATAAAAAAATAAAAAAATAATTACAAGCAAAAAAAAAAAAAAAAATACCAAACATATTCAACCAGCGTTAATATTTCATTTGTTGAGCAGCCGCTGTTCCTTCTTCAATTCCGTCGGGAGAAGTTCAATAATTGTTTGTCGATATGAAAAGCTGTGAGTTTTGCAGCCATGGTAGAATAACTTCAAATAAATATTTCGAATGAATCGAGGAGAAAATAAATATGCATTCGCGTCGAGTAAGTAATGCATTTAAAAGATTCAAGGAAATGGAGAAAAGCGGTCGGGGGAAAGAGAAATAAAAAAACAGAAGAACAAAGAAGAAAAGAAAGAAGTGAAGTGTGTAAGGAAAGAATGAAAGAAGGGAATAAGAAAAATGAGTTTGGAGAAAATTTGATCAACTCGCTTTTTATGGCTTATCAACCCAATATAGGTTATTTAAACCCAGGAAAATATTTTTAGATTGTCAGATGTTTTTTTGAGAAAATAGTGGTTTAAATCATACAAGTCTTACTAATTAACTCATAGCTGGCTGTGTTGGGGGAGATTTGGATTCATGCCTAATCAGAATTTGATCAACAAGCAAGAAATTATAATATGTATACAAAGTGGGGGATCAATTCTATATTACAATCAATATATAAACTGATCACTCATTGTGCGGATACCGTATTTTTTATACATTGATATTCCAGAGAATAAATAACTCTAAAGACATGCCTGTGGAGCTAATCAATATTTCAAGGATTGATTAATTCTTTTTTGTACCCTTTCCGACTTATTTAAAGCCAGAAAATATATTTAGAATGTAAGAATTTCTTTTTTTTTGGGGGGGGGGAAGTGTTGAATAATAATAGTTTAATGAAATAAGTCTTACTAATTAACCTATAGCTGGGGGAGAAGAGGTGGATTCTTACTTTTCACAGTGATATTTGTGCGTAAGTGATTATAATGAACCCAAGTGGAATTGGAACTAGGCTCTCTGATTAAAAATTTCGAGTCATTATTCATTACACCATCCATACATTCAAGCCTACAGCATCTGGTATAACAAAGGTCTCCTCTATCTAGTGTTGCTTAACTTCGGTCATCGTAAAGGAATTGGTGTTTTAACGTGATGTGGCCACAAGTCAGATTAGAAAAAAAAGCGAAGAAAACAATATTTTCTATTTACCTATAAATCTGAATGTCGAAAGAGGTCAGGGAGCCTTGAACAAGGAATGTTCAAATTTTCCCCTGAAATCTGTAAAACGCTTCGAACCGTAGAAAAATGAAATAGAATTATCGTAAGCAAACAACCGGCTAATTGAATCACAAAATGGCAAAAGATTCTACAAATTTCATCTTTCGAAGGGCCTTTATCCGTCTAATAATGGTTTTATTGATGTAATCTTATATTTATTGTGGACGGAGAACAAATATAATAATAATAAAAACAATCGCTGCTAATTTGATTCTCAGAAATCTTAAAGATTCACGGAGGATTATCTTTACAATTCATTTATTTTTTAAAGATCTTTGTCTATGTATTCAGATGCGTAACCTAGGCTCGACTTTTTCTGTAATATTTATTTTGTATTTCTTACTATTGTTCTTAAATATCCCAAATTGTAATAGTAGATATCGTTAGGAGAGTTTGTTTTGTTTTACAGCATATCAACCTCAATGTGTTATTTAAGATTTTTATTGCTGGTAATATTTTTTCAAAAATTTATTACTCGTAATATTTTTTTTCCAAAAATGTATTGCTGGTAATATTTTTTGTCAAAAATGTTTTACTGTTAATATTTTTTTTTTCTTCAAAAATGCATTGCTGGTAATATTTTTTCTTTAAAGATGTATTGCTGGTATATTTTTTTTCAAAAATGTATCGCTGGTAATAATGTATTGCTGGTAATTTTTATCCTTCAAAAATTCATTGCTGGTAATAATGTTTTACAAAAATGTAATGCTGGTATTAAAACCTATTTTTACACTTTCATAGTGTTTTGACCCCTTTTGGGGTTAACTATTTTCCCATAGCTGGGACCCTAACACGTGCTACCACTGCGTATCAGGTAGACCTGGGAATAGCAGCAATTAAAGAGTTGCTTCCACGCCTCTCAAAACCTCTTTATCAGAGACTTTGCTGTTGGATGTAGTTTATCGTCTTACCCAGGACGTGGATTTAATTTATCGTCTTACCCGGGACGTGTCTTGTAGTTTATCGTCTTACGAAAGACGGTCGTCAGGAAGGGAGATATTTTATCTTTAAATTTATGGATGACGAGTTATCATTATTTATACTATTTACAAGCGGATTTTCTTCTATGTGTCGGGTCACTTTCAGGATGTTGACGATCATGGCCCTCCACAATCTCTGTTGTTGTTATCACAACGGTTCGACCCCTTGTACCCTCCGGACTTCATCTAGTGTATATCGATCCGTGTAACCTACAGGGAATTCTGAACTTAACACTTTATTCAATCGACGGAAGTAAATTATTTTCATTCTACTACCTATGTCTGGGAATATTGCGTCCCGTTGTTATTTTTAGTACTGCTCAGATATAAATTCTTTTTTAATCATTATATCCCAAGCAAGGCAATAAAGCCACTTTGAAGCAAGGGTTTACTGAGTGTTAGAGAATATGAGAAAAATCCAATATTACGGTGAGAGGACAATAAAAGAACAAGAATAAAAAAAAAGACAGCAGATAACGATTGACATTGCATTTAAATTTTTGAAGATCAAAGTTGACTGGAAAGCAAGAAGACAGAATAGTGTTCCACAAACAATAAGTGCAATAGAAGAAACTATTAGTATAGAACTTACGGTTTCATCTCGACATTTCAACTTTAAAATGATAAGACCTTGCCCTGTTCCAACTCAATTCAAGCACGCACTGCCCGTTCCAGGGATTGAACTCACATTTACTTAATCACAATTACCTAAGGATTCTGTTCGAAATTCCCAGATCGGTAAAATCCTGACGAAGGCCGAAACGTTGTGATGACAACATCGAAGACGGGGACATCAACCATATTGTCCCAATTTAGCCCTTTCAAACTACCACTTTTCAGTCGCTTTCTAAAAATCTGAGGGCCGTTTGGTTCAAGATCGATGTGGAGATTAAAATTTTGCTTGATGATATTTCAAGTCAAACCAAGTGATTTCTTTTGTCGAAGCATAAAATATTAGTGGATCATTGGCAGGAGTCGGTACCTTGTTGAATGATTCATCAGAACTATTAAATAATAAGTATTAAAATAAATCATAAAAAATTACGATTTTATTTCTTCTTTTATGTGCCGTGTCCCTTCAGGACGTAGACGATCATGGCTCTCTACTTCTCCCTATCCCTTGTTGCTCTTAGTATATTTTGTTCTTTGCTACTTCTTCCAGACCCTGTTCTACCATCCACTTGCTTAAGCCCTCTAAGTATGTCACGCGTTGATCTCCCATGTCTCTTCCCCCCCATCCGCCATTTGAGCATCAAATTCTCCAAGCCTTTCTTTCTCACTACGTGTCCCAGAAATTTCAGCTGCCTCTTCCTGATGTTAAGCTTTCTTCTTGTTTGCATCCTCTCCAAAACATCATCGCTGTTCACACGCTCGGTCTATCATATCCTCAACATCCTTCTGTAGATCCATACCTCCGTTGCCTCGAGTCTCCTCTTCATCTTTGAGGAGACCGTCCAACATTCGCTACCGTAAAGGAGGACAGATATCACGAAGCAGCTCATTACTTTTTTCTTTGTTACCAACGAAATCCCCCCCTGTTTCGTAATACCCTGCCTAGCTTTTGGAATGCGTCTTTGGCCATCCCAATACGTTTTCGGATCACATCGTCGCACTTACCATCATCTTCCTAACATTTGGAATGCGCCTTTGGCCATCGCAATACGGCTTCAGATTTCAGCGTCGCACTTACCGTCTTCTGCCGGAACACTTCCCAGATATTTAAATTTCCGCACCTGCTTGATTTTAGTGCCTCCGACGTGTAAATCTCATTTCGGGATTATCTTTTTTCTGATGACAATGCATTCTGCCTTCTTGTAGTTTATGCTTAGTCCTTTCTTCTCTCTCTCCTTCGTTACCTTCTGTAGGAGGTTTTGCAATCTGTCTGCTATCAGTACAAACCGCCTAATATTAACCTCAATTTTTTTTTAATAAAAGGCATCTTAATTCAAATAACCAAAGTGGGGTTGAGTAATTTTTATAAAAAAAATAGTTAACACTATAATATTTGTAGATCTTAGATCGATTTTCTTCTATGTGTCGTGTCACTTTCAGGGTGTTGGTATTCATGGCCCTCCACAATTTCCTGTCTTTTGTAGCTCTTAGATAAGTTTATCTTTTTGCTATCTATCCTAATCCCTGTTCTACCAACTATTTACATAAGCTCGTTAGGTAGGTTATGCGATACTTTCATGTGTCCCTCTTGCATTCAATATGTCATGTAAGTGTCAAATTTTCTAAGCCCACTTTCCTCATTATGTGCCCTAAGAATATCAACTCTTTCTGATGTTAAATATAATCGTCTGTTTTATTTCTATTTTCTCTAAAACTTCGTCGTAATTTATATGTTCAGGTCATAGCTTTCTCAGTATCCTTCTGTAGAACCACATTCTTTCAAATCTACTTTTATGGGATGACGTTGTTCAACGTTCATTGACATATGTGAGGAATGAGTTATAATTAGAAGAAGAAGAAGAAGAAGAAGAAGAAGAAGAAGAAGAAGAAGAAGAAGAAAGATTTATAAATTCGCTGTCAAATTTTATAGGGTTAAGATTTGGGAATAAGGTTAAGCACCAAGAAAAGCCGAATTTTCTGCGCATTTTATTCGAGCGAGTTCTTTTAATTTATTGCTGCTGTTGCGATCTTTCTACATGGAAACATGCTTGCTAAATCTTTTGGTAATTTTACCCGCTGATTGAGGAAAACTCTCCAGCGTATGAGATAAGGAAATAGCATTTGCTCTGAGATTAAATACAAATAAACTTTGTTTAAATGTCTTGGGCCGTGAACAGCAAGAACCTCTACGAAGGATGGAAGAAGGCTATTCTACCAAAAGCCATTTAAATACCCAACAAATAAGTAATGAAATCAGAAATGGTGGATATGACAGGCTAAAAGATTTGTGTGAAATCTTTTCGCCGCACACTGAAGTATTTCTTAGTTGTGTGCGACAGAGTTCAAAGGTCAACGAACAGAACTTTGAAGATATTTTCGGGTAAAAGAGTATGTTCATTTGGTAACTGATAGACTTGTAAAAAAAAGTAAATCTTATCTTCTGAAGTGCGTAAACTATCAATAACTAAGCATTTCTTGCTTGCCTTGAAAAGTCTGACTCAGAGCAAATCTAAATTTACGTACAGGCTGTTCAAGTTCACATACAGATAATGCGCTGCACACAAATTATAGACATATAAACCTAAAAATCTGAAGAAATCGGTTGTGTATGTCATCTAATTTTACATGCCGTTTCCCTTCAGGACGTAGCCGATAATGGCCCTCCATATCTTCCTATTTTTGTAGATCTTAATATGTTTTGTCTTTTGGTTATTTCTCGAAAATACTGTTCCAGCATCCATTTACTGAAGCCCATTTTTTTTTAAGCGTATCACCCCAAGCAAGGCTGGAGGACACTATCGCGCAAGGGGTTATAGAAGGGTTGGAGGAAGAGCAGATAGGAGTGGTAAAGGAGAGGATGTGGAGAAAGAGAAAGACAGTGGATCGATCAAGGCAAGGGGGTTACAGAAGATTTGGAGCGAGAGCAGATAGGAATGAAAGGTGAAAGGATGTGGAGAAGGGAAGTGGATAGATCAAGGCAACTGGAGATGTCGATTGACGTTGTCATGCGCTTCTTTCCTCTACTCCTCTTTAATCTCTATCTGTCCTGTGAGTATCAGATTTTCCAAGCTCTCCTTCCTCATTACGTGCACCAGTAATTGCAACTACCTGTTTCTGATGCTAAGTATAAGTTTCTGCATTTATTCCAGTTTCTCTAAAACCTTGTCGTTTCACATGTTCGGTTCAAGGTATCCTCAGCATCTTTCTGTAGAACCACATTTTTGTTGCTTTAAGTGTTTTCTTCATCTTTGAGGATATTGTCCAGAATTCGCTGCCATGCGGGAGAACATATATCACGTAACAGTTCAGTACTTTTTTCTTCGTTTCTAACGAAGTTTTTCTGTCTTTTAATACTCTGCTTAGAATTTGGAATACATCTTTGGCCATCCTAATGCATCTTCGGATCTCAGTGTCGCACTTTCTGTTAGAACACCTCCCTCTATATTAGAACACTTTTGTATTTGTTTGATTTTAGTATCCCCGATTAGTAATTTGCTTTTTGGGTAGATCCTTTCGCTGGCTCATCCTTCTGTCTTCTGGTAGTTTATACGTTGTCCTTTTTGTCTCGCTTTCATTCACTAAATTGTATCGGAGTCTTTGTAGTTTCCTTTCAGTGTCTGCTATCATCTACATATGTTATATTGTTAAGATTGTGGCCGCCAATAATGAATTCTGGTAGGACTTTTAATTCTCTCAGAATTGCCACTCTGTATTGGTTGAATAAAACCGGTAAGAAGACACATTCTTGTCTTACACATCTTTCTATTTTTGTATATCTGCTGGACTCTTTTTTCTGTCCGTATGCAGGCTGTTTGCTGCCAGTATAGGTTCTTGATTATTCTAATATCCTTTCCGCATATGTTTGCTGAGCAGCTCTCGCAGATCTTTCTGGTGTACTTTATCGAATGCCTTTGCGTAATCTATAAAGCACAAGTACACGTTCTTCTGCATCTCTATTGCTTTTTATGATAAAATTTTGAGCAGAAATATCGCATTTCCCACGAAGCATTGCTTTGTAGAACCTACTTACAAGAAGATGCTTCCAAGATCATACAATCTTGACCTGTTCAAATCTACGCTTAACCGTTATCTTCTCCACATATCCGCTTAAACTTTGCTTCCTACTTTTAGCATTCCACCTCGAGTGGCTCCCGGAACTTGTAGATTGTGAACAAGAGAATAATTTCCTAGCGTTCATTAGAAGACACCAGCAGCGAAATAAGTTACATAAGTCTATTGTGTCATCCGGGTCTGCAATGGCACAATACTTGATTAAACACCGACAGGCACGCCGTGTGAACGTGCTCTTCGTGTTATTCAGATCTCATTCTGAGTTTAAAAAATATATATTTAATAAAAAAAAAAGCAGACTGCAAAAATATTCCACAAAATACTTAGCTGAGACATTTAGAAATTAAAATAAAAATTTATAAGAAAATAAATTTTACAAAACAATACGCCCAGCACCTTGACAATAATTTCGACTTAAATTTACGATTAGGATTATAAAGAAATATATTGCAAGTGTACTAATTTCGGAATATTCTATATTAAATTTGTATATCGGATCATACAATACACTTTTTTTTCTCACGGTCTAACATAGATATAAAGTGGGACGATAAAAAGCACGAACTGTAATAATAATGATAATATTAAAATTTTGTAAGTTTAAAATTAATGAATCAGACGTCAAATTTGCAGAAGGTCTTTTTTTTTTTTTTTTTTTTTAACTAATGGTCACAATATCCAAGGCCCGAGGTCCACTCAAAATAGAGTCTTCCCGAAGGCGGTTGTTGTGTGAGCTCTATGAGTAAAGGGGTATTGTTTATGAGATTATGACTGAAAGACAACGGTTGACCCTAGACTTGAAGATGTTGAGATTATAGTTGTCGGGAAAACATCCTCGTGGTATTCTGTTAAACAAAGCAATAGTCCTTGAGAAAAAGATCTTAGAGAACAGTTTACTAAAGAATATGAATTGAATGAGGGTGGCTCGCCTCAGTGTACGCAACGTGGGGGTCATAGCTGGGAGGATTAGAGTTGGTGGGAAGTAACAAAGAATGTAGCTCATCTGAACATTTTCCATAGAAATGGCCATAGAATAACGAGACTTGCAACGCTTGGAAACAAATTCATCACTCACAACGCCGTCTAGACATTTTTGGAGTCTCTCAAAACTGGAAAGTGAAGCCACATATGGCAACAGTACTTATATCTTTAAAGTGCTTAGGTAAATGATACACGGAGATTGTTGCATTTTCCTTTCTCGAATAAAGCCGTTCTCCTAAGATTTTTTTAAAGAAACGCGTCACAATGTTGTGGAGTTATTTCGCAGTGGAGGCTTGTATTTGTACTAAAATTGGTCCTAAATAAGTTCGACGTACCAAACGTTAGGAACTTGATATAATAGGTATTACGCAGAGTAATCTTGTTGTGGTCGCTGACTACTTTCGTATTCGACTAACTGTCGACTACTGTCGTCAGACATCGACAGCATTTACTCCCCCCCACGAGGGATAGATGTGGCACAAGGCCGGCTTTAAAGTGGGGTATTCCCGAGCCAGTAGGGTCGGCCAAAAAATGCCCGTAGAACCCGTATAAACGGGATCGGGTAGGTCAACCTCCCCGAACGAGACTCTGCCCTTCGGCGGAACCTCGTCCGGGTTCCTCTCTGCTCAGAGGCTGAGAGTTCGGCCGTCGAGCCGAGTCGTCCGACATCGACTAATATTTAGTCATCCACGCGAGGGTATCATGTGGCATAAGGCCGGTTTAACGTGGGATCCCCGAGCCCGTGGACCCGGTCAAAAATATATACACTTTGAACCGGTATAAACGGTTTCAGGGCCGGTTTACCTCCCCGAACGAGACCCCGCCCTTCGGCGTAGGCTCATTCGGGTTCCTCCCCGCCCGTAGGCAGAGAGTTCAACCGTTCAGGCTGTCGTCCGACATCGACTGACCCTCGTTCCTCTTACTACCACTACTACTTATATTAGGTCGGAGAGTCTAATAACTATAGAATAGGTGCTTTTCACGATAACACAATACAAAGTCGTTTGTCTGGTCATTTATTTGCTCATAGCTGTAGGGATAAAATCTGTGAAAATACGAAGCCTGTCTTGAGTACTTAAATATTTTTATAAGGTGTATAATTTTACAGGTTTATTGCAAAATAATTGGGTAAAATGAATGAGCGTGGAAACACCTCTTAATTGTTGGTGTTCCCAGATCCAACCTGACCCAGGGTGGTAGCACCTGTTAGGGTCCCAGTTATGGGCAAATCCCAAAACTGGGGTCAAAACACCATGAAAGTTTAAAAATAAACCAAACCAAATCAAACAATATATTACCAGTTATACTTGTTGGAAAAAAAATATTACAAGCGATACATTTTTGAAGAAAAAATATTACCAGCAATAAAAGATTTTGTCGGCATTAAATAACCCATTGAGGTTGATATGCTATAAAACAAACTAAACCAAACCAATTAAAATGTATTTCTACGACAAATATGTACCGTTGGTATTTTTTAATATAAAATGTATTGGTGGTATTTTTACAATAAAAATATAATTTTATACGTTCATAGTATTTGGGGATTAACTATTTGCTCACAGGTGGGGTCCTAATAGATGCCACCACTCCAGATCAGGGAAGAGATGGGAACAACCTAGGAATCACAGCAATTAAGTGGTTGTTCCACGGTCCTCAAACTTGCCTGATGTAGTTTATCGCCATATTCAAGATTATAATCCGCTGCTCGTGATTCTCTAGATGGGATGGTTTCCGCTGTTGACAATTTCAGGAATGGTGAAGTCCTATATTTGGAAATAGAAAAAAGGTTTCGGTTATTTAGCGAATATTTAGCAGCTGGGAAAGTAACAGAAGCCGAGATGAATGTCAGAAACAAAGGCGGACGAGGACAAGTTGTCGCAGGCCAGGGTTTAAATTTACAGAACTTCAGCGTTAGAATTACTTGACTCGCCCAACTGGTGCGCTATTTCGAGACAAAAAAAAAGAAAGAAAGAAAAGAAAACAAAAAAAAAAGAACAAGATTGCAGATGTTGATAAACAAATATATTTTGGTCAACGAATTTCAGTTCACATGACTACCGCACTGATTGCCTTAAATGTTTTTGGGGTGTGTACACAAATTTACAGGAGTACGAAGGTGATCAATAAATACGTAAATTTTATTCTGATCTGTTCATTGTATTATGTCCGATCGATGTAAAACAGAGAGAGAGAGAGAGAGAGAGAGAGAGAGAGAGAGAGAGAGAGAGAGAGAGAGAGAGAGAAATCTGTCTATATTTCTGAGATGTGGTATTGTCCGAACTGTTTCCCTCATCTTTATTGCCATATTCACGACGTTTCGGCGGTTGTACGTTCCGGCTTTCTTCAGGATCTGTCTATATTTCTGAGATGAGATATTGTAATTATTTACACTATTTACATTGTTTGAACTGTTGTCTTCGTCTTCGTTGCCATATTCACGATGTTCATTCGGTTGGCAAGGTCGAATTAACTGCTTATAAACTTCAATCTTCCATAAATTTCTCACGTATATTCATATCTGCGCAAATGCAAACAAATGACGTCACATTATGAAATAGACAAAATCCGACAATCATTTAAAGACATTTTTATGTTTAACATTCTTTTTATAGATACAAGTATTTAAGTAAATGCTCTGTTTATAATAAACAGTATTAAATAACATTTACCGGCCTGAATGTTCGAGAAATTTTCATAGAAAATAATTGTCGGACTTTGTCCATTGCCAACCGAACGCTTCTCGGTGGCAAAAATTGGTAAAGAAAGGCATGACAAGCTAAATGACGGTTCCGCATAGGATGCAGGTTCGAATCCTGTCGGAGGACGAAGATTTTCTATGAAACTTTCTCGGACATTCAGGCTGGTAAATGTTATTTAATACTGTTTATTATAAACCGAGTATTTACTTAAATACTTTTATCTATAAAAATAATGTTAAACATAAAAATGTCTTTAAATAATTGTCGGACTTTGTCCATTTCATAATATATATATATATATATATATATATATATATATATATATATATATATATATATATATATATATATATATATAATTCTCATCCACAGACAGACTGTTTCGCTGTATCACAGCTCTTCAGTGTGTCTAGACGTCCTGTTGCCTTTGGCTAGGATCGAAACCCAGCTGAATTGGCGTCAGTCGGGAATTCTACCACTAAGCCGTCGTCGCACGGCAGGGATGAAGGTGAATTTTAGCGTATTTATTTTTAGATAAACACACAGGACTCAATTCGCTTTTGCCGAAGAGTCACGCTATATTAGCCTTAAATAGTCACAGTTTACAAACCCGCACTTCCTTCCCCAGAGAGCTCAACCGAAATTAATTTTTCAGGAGATGTGTATGTATGTATGTATGTATGTGTGTGTGTGTGTATGTGTGTGTGTTAATTAAATTTTATTTAGTTTTTCCATTTTGTAGGAATAAAGGAACACAAAATCTTTCCATAATTTCCATTGAACCAAGCGCTTTCGGGCACGTTTTTAGCCATTTTTAAGGAGGTTTTCTTCTTGGTGTTAGGATTAATATCATTATAAAATCTTATTGATGCGATATTCAGCACTACAGCTATAGAGATGTTTCATAAACGAACGTTTTTTTAACCGTTCCGTCAACTCGTCAGGAGATATCGGCAATACGAAGTACAGAAAATACACACTTTCTTGCCGTCAGTGTTTCCGCGCATAGAAACGTACTCGCAGCTGGCGATTCTGCGGACGGTGATATCATGCCAGTTAGCGATTCTGCGGACGGGGATATCATGCCAGTTAGCGATTCTGCGGACGGGGATATCATGCCAGTTAGCGATTCTGCGGACGGGGATATCATGCCAGTTAGCGATTCTGCGGACGGGGATATCATGCCAGTTAGCGATTCTGCGGACGGGGATATCATGCCAGTTAGCGATTCTGCGGACGGGGATATCATGCCAGTTAGCGATTCTGCGGACGGTGATATCATGCCAGTTAGCGATTCTGCGGACGGGGATATCATGCCAGTTAGCGATTCTGCGGACGGGGATATCATGCCAG
>OZ038497.1:55124997-55137497 GCA_964036315.1 Acanthosepion esculentum | reverse complement strand
ATATTCACCCATATTATATATACGAACTCACAAATTCATATATTTATACATATATGCATACACAGATTACCCGTAGTCCCATATCCGTGGTATGACACACATATACTCTTATATACATACACCTAAACACACCTACACACACACACACACATATTATACATATATATATATACATACATATATATATATATATATATATATATATATATATATATATATATATATATACATATACATGTACATATACACACACATATACATATACATACACGCATCCACACATATACAAGTACTTACATACCCATATATATATACATATATACACCCATATATACATGCAACTACATATATTTTAAAAAAAAGAAGCCTACCTATATACCTACAGGTATATATACATATCAATATTCATACCGGCCAACTACAAATATGTGTTCACAATACACAATTACACCAAAGCATGCCTATTTTTCTATACAAAAACATATACATATACATGTCAAAAGACGTATGAATGTTTCAGTTCAGTTACATATTACTCTATACATACAGTTATGTGTTCACATTCATATGTGCATAACAACATTTCAAAAGCAAAAAATAAAGATCAAGTAATATGATCTTTATTTTTTGCTGTGGTGAAATAATTTATTATATGGAACCTTAAAGTCGTCTGTTTTTATTTAATATATATATATATACGCATATATATATATATATATATATATATATATATATATATATATATATATGATAAAAATATAGTTGTGGTGTATGATTTATTTATGGGCAAGAATTCAATATCACGTATAGAGCCTATATAAATATAAAAATGGTCGCTGAAGTCAACACCGAGTGTCGACAGTCTGTTTCATTGTTGAACGTAATCGTTAGGCCATCCGAATATATATATATCTATATATTTATATATATATATATATGTGTGTGTGTGTGTGTGTCTGTGTCTGTGTGTGTCTGTGTGTGCGTGTGTGTGTGCGTTTAGGCAGCAAGAATTTATACAAACCAGCTTTGTTCAACCGAGACAGTCTAATATTTTATTATATTCTTTTACAATTCCGGAATGTGATATTGTATATCGGGATTAAATTTATGAATACGGTTTCCAAATTTATGCTTTTTCTTGTTTGTTTTAGTAGTTTCAAGATAACACCAAGTTGTTCAAAATGACCGAGAATATCAAAGCTTTGTCCAGTTTATTTCTAATTTTAATTTCAATATACGACATCTCATTCGGAAATTGGGAGAAATAAAATAATAATTAAATCGACAGACCATGTCAATTGAATTTAACAAAACCTTTTTGCATATATATATATATATATATATATATGAACGTTTTATTGAAAATGACTGACAAGTTGGAAATTAAAACATTCCTCTAACTGTAGTTACATACATAAAACAATCCATATATTCAGTTAAAAATAAAATAAATGTCAATTCCTTGTAAATGGCTAAAATTATAGCCGAAAGCGCTTAGATATATAAAATATTCGGACAATTTTGTATATAATTTATGCCCTCAAAGATATTATAGGAGCACATGAAAAATTATGCGAAAACTTAACTACATTACCGTGTCAGTCGTTTTCAGCGAAACTTGCATAAGTTATTTCCATGGAGAATGCTCGAATGAAATACATTCCCAGTGGCCGCCGAGGCAAACCTTCACAAGGTAACTCTAACTCTAACTCGAGTGGCTACAGGTTCAATTCCTGTCGGAGGACACATATTTTCTACGAAATTTCTCGGTCTTTCAGGCCAGTAAATGTAATTAATAATGTTTATTATAATCAGGAATTGAACCTGTATCCTACACGGAAACGTCATTCTATCTGACGTGCTATACTACTCAGTTACAGAGGTAGAATCTGGTTAGCGAAGTCCAAATTATGGTTCCGTGTAGGATAAAGATTCGAAATTGCAATTAGTCCATTATATATATATATATATATATATATATGTGTGTGTGTGTGTGTGTGTGTGTGTGAATTGTGCATTTAGGCAACAATCACTTTTTTTTTTTTACAGCGAGGTTCACCCTTGACAATGCCTGGGAGCCACTCGAGTTAGAGGGTTATGTTTGGAGGTCATTTGTGTGTATAGGAGTGGAAGACAACGGTTTACTCCAGCCTTGACCAGGTTAAGATTGTAGTGATCGGGGAAACATCCTCTTGTGTGCCTGTTCCACGGAACAGTGGTTCGCGGGAAGAAGCTGTTCGAGTGGAACTTACATCTTACCGATGGAATACGGAGGAAATGAGGAAATATATATATGTTTGTGAATTGGGCTTAGTAGTTATGTATTAGTCGCAGTTTTCTTGAAACTATGTCGTCTGGAAATAAGAACAGGTTTGGAATTAAAGCCGAAGTAGGTGAGCGCATGAAATTAAAACTTCCTCTCAGATCGGTCAAGCGTGAAACCAATAATTCTATGTGGTTGGAGTCATATAATCAGGTATAGAACAGACTGTAATGGCTATTTATTGAACACGACAGAAAATGTATAGGTGGGAAACATTCCATGTTATCCCCCACCCACCTATCCAGAAAAAGGGAATGAAGAATTTTCCATTGGTCTTTCTCAACTAAAAACTAGTGTAATCACATTATTTTTATTTTATTATTTAACTTTTTATTATTAATTATTTTCCGTGAGTTTATTTTTCATTTTATTATTCTGTTTTTATATGCATTATGAATTATAAATTTAGCCTGGATTACAAAAGGTAATGTGTAAAAACAGTTTTAAAAATGTGTAGCTAATAGAAAGGCGAGACGCCAATGAACAAATGTTTTGTAAATTCTGTTCTCCGCCGGATGTAGTTACGAACTCACTTACTAAACTTTTCCGCTTACAAATTACTAAAAGTAATACTAATATCCTGCAGTGATTTCCGCTGTGGAAATTGACTAATTGAATTTAAATTTGAGAATATGAGAAAATGATATTTGATATATAAGAGACTTAATTATTACAATACATAATAATAACAATGTAAAATTTGCCTATCGTCCGGTTCATACTCCTCTCCAGTTTTTTGGACAGATGATTATCCTCTGTTTCTTGTTTATGATTGACTTTCCAGTTTCTTCTAAAGTCTACTTCAATTGTATACTTCCAACGTATCCGCCTAAAACTCTCAACTTTTATTCACTATTGATTTCCTTTTTTTCTTTCCTCAATAGAAGTAGACAGGTTCGTCTATCGTCCTGTTGACACCCCTTCTTGATCTTTTGAACAGGAGTTGAGGTTTATCTCTTCTTTCCTGATTAGGATTAAGTTTCTGGTTCCTTCTAAAGTCTACTTCAGTCCAATACTTCTAACATCTCCGCTTAAAACATAACAATGTAGAATTTGCCAATCGTTCGGTTCACATTCCTTTGGAAAAGAGATAGAGGTTTATTTCCTGTTTTCTGTTTAGTTTTCCGGTTCTTTCTAAAGCATTTCCTTCTCTTTCACTTGGTGGCATTATCTCCTTATTTCAGGTGGTGTCTCTGACTCTATAACCGACTAACTTGAGTAGCTCTTGAGCCTTGTAAAAAAGCAGCAAATTATACTATAGCCTGTAATGAATATCACAAAACGTACATAGGAGAGACTTCGAGGAATTCAAATAAGAGATTATATGGACACAAAAAAATTATGGAACGAGAAACATAAAAGCAGAGGAATCAAGAAGACAGTTTATGAAGATTGACATTGCATTTAAAACTTTGAAGATCAAAGTTAGCTGGAAAACAAGAAACCGGAAGAATGTTCCACAAGTAAAAAGTGCGAGAAAAGAAACTGCTAGCAAAACACCAAACCGATTCAAATGTAAAATAATGAGACCTTGCTGCCAATCTAGTACTGAGTTTAAATTCATAAAGTAAAGATACCATATAGGAAAATTCATCAGAACAATTACCATGAACGTATGTATAAAAACGGCACAGGGAAGCTACATTACGCTGGTGGGAAAGTGACTGAAACTGGAATGCCAGATCAAGACCAATAATATTGCATGTTCTTCTTTGGATTTTATCAATAATCTCTAAATATATAGCAGGCGCATCAGATCATATGTGGCAGCAGTATTCGAAGCATGGACGAATAGTAGACGTATTGATATGTAAGATAGAGTCTGGCAAGAAAAATTGTCTAGCACGACACAGTGAAACATATTTCCTAGCAGCAGACCTAGCAATTGATTCAATATAATCTTTCCTCTTTATGTCAGCAGAGAATGTTATCCCGAGAAAGCCCAGCGAGACACGCTGCTGAAGTTTAGCATCGGCCATGTTGGTGGAAGGCAGAAAGAGCTATCTTAGAGGATTAATAGAAAGCAGTTTTGCTTTGTAGGCGTTAAAATTAACAAGCTATTCCTTGCTTCGGTTAACAGCAGATTTTAGGCCAATTTTTAGATCTGCTGCCAATTTGACCTCGTCAAACCGATCAGACTTACTATTAAGAGAGGAGTAAATAGTTGTGTTAACATAAATATTGAGTTGAGAGTATTTTCCAATTTTACATTCGATTAATTCGGATTGAAATAGGATATATATGATGATGAGAACAAATCTTTTTATGTATAAGACAACAACAGTGACGCTATTAATTACACGATTTTCCTTGGGGGTACCTCTCCTTGTTTGACCCTGTTTCCAGTAGTGTAGCCGTACTCATCACACTTGCTAGTTGGTGATTTTATTTGATCCATATATGGAGGTTTTGAATTCAAAATTGTTCTTCTCCTAGACCGGATGCCATCCAAGGCAAATGACACAGTCCAGTATTTATATACGTGTTTCATTTTTAAATAGCTTTTTTAAAAATCAAAATTTAGGCTCGTCTTTACTATTATATATAATGGCTAATCGTTTCCAAACCCCAGCCGGTTGCCATGACGGATAGTCGCACGTTACTAGAGACGCCTACTCAACCGGCAGAGATCACCTGTGGTGCGCTGAGTGACTCTTAGTTACAGTTTCTAATAGAGGGCGCGCACAATCTAACGTGATCAAGTTTTTGAACAAGGCCAACACGCGCAAACCCTCGATCACGATGACTTGTGCCTTAATGCTGGCACAACGCCTCCCGAAGCCAGACAAGGTTCGGGTTACCACGCGGTATGGTTTTCAGGGAGCACCTTACCAAGCCGAACAATAAACTCCTTAACAAATCGACCATATTGAGATTCGAACCCGGATCTCACGGTCAGAAAGCAATCGTTCTAATTAATATTTGATAAAAAAATATAGTTTTGAGTTATGCTATAATTATAGGCAAAAATGCTGACTATCGGGCAAAGATCGTATGTAAATATAAAAGTGGACACGGAAGTCAACACCGGGAGGCGACAGTCTGTTTCACGCTTGAGCGCATTTTTCTGGCCATGTGTGTTGTGCGTTGGTTAGACTATTTATGTATGCTGTTCAATGGGTAGCAAGACTAATTATTTCCGGTTTATTGAGCAATCTTAACGGTTATTGGATAGGCGGTATTTCAAATTATCCTCAATGATGTTGGGTGGAAATAATTTGGTATCCGAATGCGGTTATTTGTAGCTGGTGTAGACAGTTGTATAACGCATGGTTTATTATAGATTACTTAGTCTATTTTGCATTTATTCATCCATAATTTTTTTGTTGATTAATACTGGGTTGGTGCATAATTATCAGGCGTTTCTGCAGAAGAGTCATTTGTTAATAAAAAAAATGCTGTTTTGTTTACTTTTTTTAAAATAAAAATATTAATTTATTCTTAGGTTATAAAAATGCGTGTCTTTAATCATACGCTCTGGAATAATCATTTAAAAATGTTGTTGTTGAATTGTTATGTTTCTTTTTTCATTATAAATATTGTTTTAAAACGCCTGATAATTATGCACCAACCTAATATTATTATTCAATCAAATACACTCAGAAAAACATTAAAATACCTTGGGCCTCAAGTGAAAGATTTGATGAATGTCAACCGTTATCTGCTGTTTTCTTGATCACACTTTTATTGTTCTCACCCCTTCATAATGTTTCTGTTTTCTAATTCTTTCACTCTCAGTAACCCTTTTACTGCCTTGCGTGGGGTGAAATTGATTAACAAAAATAATAAGTAGAACAACAAACGGAGGCAGTTGACCACATAATATATGGGTGTGGCAGAACATGCACATGTTAAGAACTTCAATAAATTAATCTCAAAAGACATGCTTAATGTAACGTCAGAGGATTTATTATTATTATTAGGTTGGTGCATAATTATCAGGCGTTTTTGCAGGCGAGATATATGTTAATATATGTTAATAAAAATTGCTGTTTTGTTTACTTTTTTAATAAAAAATATTCTATTTTCAGGTAATGAAAATGCGTGTCGATAATCACAGTCATTTGAAAATTTTATTATTAAATTGTTATATTTCTTTTATCATAATGAATATTGTTTAAAAACGCCTGATAATTATGCACCAACCCAATATTATTACATTTACTTGTGTTTATGTCTGCATTTGGTTGTTAATATATTTAGTTAATGTTTTTATTTATTTATTTTCATTTTTTGTTTATTTGTTATTTTATTATTTATGGAAAAATTGATTGTTGGTCAGGCGCGAAAGGAGCAGTGGACTTGTGTTGTTGAAATGCTTATTAAACAAAAGCTTGTTATTTTCTGTACTAATCTTTTATAATTACAGTGGTCACGTGACAAGGTTACCATGTGATTTCCGAAGTTGCATAAAAGGAGAGGAAATCTATTTTTTTTTTTTTTTTTGTTATTATAAAATTACCTTAATATGTTATCAGACAGTTATATATCGCGGAAAAGTGGCAATATATTTCGCAACTTAAGGAAAGTGCTATTGTTTATTTTCCTCGACCTGACCAGTCTCTGTTTGTGTGGGGGTCGGGAGCATTTCCTTGTCGTATTTATGTTATCTTATTTATTTCTGTTTTTATTCGGGGATTGATTATTTGATTATTTCGAAGTATTGGCCTTGTTTGATGCATGTTACATTAACTTCGTTGTATATCCTGCTTATACAGCGGAACCTCGGTTCACGAATTTAATTCGTTCCTAAGGCCCGTTCGTAATCCGAAATGTTCGTTAACCGAAACTATTCTTCCAATAGGAATCAATATAAAATGGATTAATCCGTTCCTGGACCCATGATGGTTGCTTATTTAAACTTTTACAACAGTACTTTGAGCCTAAGTTTATACACAAAACTAATGAAAATCATTAAATCTAAGAAAAAAATACTAAATAGATAAAATATAGACGAACATTTTAATTTTCGCGTACCTTTAAATAGGAGAGTTGATGGCGTGTGGAAGGTAGTGTGAAGGGGGAAGTAAAGAGATGTTATTGTTTGGAAAGGGGAAGGAAAGACGTGATCGTCTCTAGAAAAATCCTTAATTTTGCCATATGAAACCGAGTAGGAAGAGACAATATCATCATCTACAACTGTTTTTCTCTTTTCTTTACCACTGCTAGCTTTCTTTGGAGCTATGACTGATGACTAATGAAGAGAAAAAAATTCACAGTACAATAACATTGGAAAAGAAAAGCACAGCACAACACCCGAATGTATAAACACAGCAGTCGACTCAGAAAGGATTCCATTCGGCTTAATTCGGTTCGGCAATGCTGTCCGAGAACCGAAATTTTGTTCTATAACCGAGGCATCATCATCTCGAATTTTCTGTCCGAAAACCGATTTGTCCGACATGTGAGATTGTTTATTTAGTAATTTTTGTTGGTCTGAGAAAGTGATTATAGCTACGTTCTCCTCCAGATAATGTTTACAATTTTGGGATTCATTGTTGTAGGCTGATACTTATGCATGATATTTTCGGCGTATTTGGAAACATAACCAATAGTTTGGTTTACATATATATATATATGTATATATATATATATATATATATATATATATATATATATATATATATATATAGTTGTAGGCTGATACTTATGCATGATATTTTCGGCGTATTTGGAAACATAACCAATAGTTTGGTTTACATATATATATATATATATATATATATATATATATATATATATATATATATATATATATATATATATATAGTCAAACCTAATGAGCCAGACAAACCTACCAAGGTTTCACTTAGGCAGATCGTCAGGAGCCAGCTGACCCTGACGATCTGCCTAAGTGAAACCTTGGTAGGTTTGTCTGGCTCATTAGGTTTGACTAGGTTTGCTCTACGTTTTTAGTTAGTTGTTTACTCGTATCGGTTTTTTTTCTTTGGGCCTTGAACCTGTATCTGTACGATTATTTTCGACAGACTTTCATGTTCCTGGCTCTTTCTTTTTTAAAACCTTTTTTCCCTTCATGATTGATTTGGCTATTGTTAAATCAAGAATTCGAACGTTTCTCGATACGACTATAGTTACCTATATATATATATATATATATATATACACACACAATGTAAACCGGATATAAGAGACCCGGATATAAAAGAAACCCGGATATAAGAGATATTTTATCTGGTCCCAAATTAAAGCCTGTGTTAATGTATATATAATAGACCAAACCCGGATATAAGAGAAACCCGGATATAAGAGAAATCAGGATATAAGAGAATTATTATCCGGTCCCGACAACTCTCTTATATCAGGGTTACACTATATATATATATATATATACAACAGCACTAGTTGCCTGACAATTGCACTAGCATGAAACAGACTGTCGCCTCTAAGTGCTGACTTCTATGTTCACTTTTATATTTACATACGCTCTATCTCTGATATTGAGCACTTTATCCCATAAATATAGCACACTTTAAGACTATATTTATTTATATATATATATATATATATATATATATATATATATATATATATATATATATATATATGCAAATATTTTCTAATAAATAGAACAGACAGTGAATGTCAATTGCACATTTTGGTCAGTCTTTCTTGGTGTCGAATTCGTCGCTTTATTTCAGGTGTAAACCTATAAAGCAACCATTTGATACTTAATTATTCTGTCTGTATGAAAGCGTGATGTTGCTTTTATAATGTCTACCGAGATTAGATCAGCTCAAGTGACGACAAATTCTGTTTTCGTCTACAAACGAGACGAAGGCGTTATGTCTATATTTTTTAGTGCTTTCTGGTTAGTCGCAAATTGTTGTTATGACTCCCGTCCGTGGACATTGTTGTTTGGAGTAATGTGCGTATTTAGACCACAATATGTGTACAAGACATTTTAAAAAAATAAGCTGCATCAAAAGTGTTTGCATACTGCAATCCTTTGTGCATTAGGGAGTATATGACGCAGTTAAAAAACCCAGAGAAATTCCAGAGAAAATCATATTTTCATGTATAAAACGCATCTGATTTTAGGGCAAAAGGAAACTGACCAAATCATGCGAAAAATGAGGAAAAAATGAAAAATAATTTTTTTTGTTTATTTTTCTGATTCGAAAGCATTACGAAAAAAATGATTCTTTGTGGGTATAAGGTGACTAAATCGCCAATATACATTGTGAAAATAAATCGAAATAGAATTGAATAAATATTAACCTGTTTGTTTGGTTTAAATGTTTTGTGAAAATCTGAGGTACTTCTTTCGAAATTAGTTTTTAGTCCTGAAACGAAAATCTGCCTATGGCTTTATTGAGTTGATAAATTTTCGTGATAAGCCAGTTTGACATGTATCAGTATATATATAAATGGTCACTCATATTCGAGGATACCTTTCTACTACTACTATCTAGCTGGAATCTATTCCAGCTGTGCTGTCGAACTCTCTGCCTTCGGGCAGAGAGGAACCCGGACGTGGCTATGCGGGTTCTATGGGGAATTTTTGGCCGTGCCTACGGGCTCGGATGGCCCACGTTAAACTCGGCCTTGTGCCGAATCTAGTAAATATTGTCTAGCCAATCCCTAATGGGTTTATTTATACGGCAACTATTCAGAGCAATACTTAGTTATCGTTTCTGGGAGAGAAGCATATTATCTAGCGTGATCAACAATATGAACAAGGCCAACACACTAAAACTCTCGGTCATGATGACTGGTGACTACGCGCTAGCACAGCCATCGAGTTTCGTCTACCCAATTTCCCTCACAAGACTTGGGTCAACTCCTGGTATGCTTTTCAGGCACTTGCCGCACGCTAGGATCACCCGCTCCAGACCGATAATATCAAGAAGTAATCATTCTGGCAAATCGACCATGTTGAGATTCGAACACGGGTCTCATGAATGTGAACGTTCTAACTACTCATGAATATATATATATATATATATATATATATATATATATATATATATAGAGAGAGAGAGAGATTATTAGTAGGATTTCAGATAATTAAGTAATTCATCGAGTCCGAAACCTCAACAGAATGCAGAAAGCACTGGACGGCCGTTTCGTCCTATATTTGGGACGCATCAGCAGTGCGCATCCACTACCGGGAATTGAAACCCGGACAGTTAGGTTGTCAAGCAAACATCATACCAACTGTTTCAACGGGCCTCGGTGACGAAGAGGTAGCAAATCAGACTCAATATAGCTCCGCTCGCTCACATATTCCGTTGGAACAGTTGGTATGATGTTTGCTTTCTGCATTCAATTGAGGTTTCAGAGCCGATGAATTACATATATATATATATATATATATATATATATATATATATATATATATATATATATATATATATATATATATATATATATATATATATATATATAATATTCTTATTATATATATATTATAAGCTTTACTCGGTATTGTTCACTCTTTTAAGAATAGTGTTTTTGGTTATTGGAATTTTATTCCATGTGTACCAACCCTGTACTTATATATATATATATATATATATATATATATATATATATATATATATATATATATATATATATATATATATATCCTGGAATGAGACGTTCCACGCATCGTATGATATAAGAGTGTCCTAACATTTTTGAGACTGCCTCATTTTATGAAAATTGTGAAAAAATAAAGTCGTTTCTTTACATCACCCTTTATCTTCTTTCAAATGACGCATATAAACCTTTCTATGCGAATTAATCTCAGCTAAATTGTTGAACTCATTTTCTACTATGAGGAAAGTGACTGAGGTGACCTCCACTTAGCAGAGGAAGAAGGGGGCTTGAAGTAAGTAAATGCGTTTCAAAAATGTCTTTCTGTGGAGCTTATTCCTTTACTGAAACTTTATACCAGGAAAACGGAGCGCATGTTTACCAAGTGTCTCGAGTAGAAATTTCAAATTACGGCACATTCAACTGTAGAGATTAGTGAGAGTTATTCTTATCAGCACTTTCAGAATTTTAAAGGCGAAAAAGGAAATAAAAATTTAAAAAAATAAATAATCGTAAGGAAAATGTGATCTCAAAGACAAGTCCTTCCAGTACAATATATATATAGAAGTGACGTAACATATACAAGGACACAAACACGCGCGTGCGTATGTGTGTGTGTGTGTGGGGGGGGTACCGCGTGCAGCAGCAAAATTGTTTAAATCCTGTAACAGCAAAATTGTTCAATTGTTAGATTAAGCACTGAAACGTTGTATCTTAGAAATGATTAAAGATATCTTACTGGAATTGAGCGTGGTTTTTATAACACTATGGGACTCTACTTTGAGCAATAACCATGTATAATTACTCTCCAAGCTTAACAGAAGAATCGTGATGGAATCGATCATTAAAGAAAATGGCATGTTCATCATTAACTAATCATAGCTAAGGATCGCAAGCTAATTAAGTATTAAAGTTCTGATGTATATCCATATATACATTATTCCAGAATCATTTTCCAACTTATTCAAAACTGATCGTCGCCCTCTAATCTTCTAAACTTCTCTCCTGTAGTAACAAGTTGCCTCACAGGTTTCACTTTCAAGTCTTTTTTTTTTTACTGCTCTTTGGACTGTCATAGCTGAAACTCCTATCTCACGTGCCAAAAGTCTTATGGATTGAGTTGGATCTTTTCTGTTTGATCGCTTTAGTTGAAAAGATGATTCCTCTTGCAGTTTTGACCTCCTGATCCAGTTTTCCTCTCTGGATTTTGAAGGTGGTAGCCAGAGTATGAATGATGGTACAATTTTCCTCTCACCATTGCTCAGTTGGGAAGACATAGTGGGGTTGAAACAAAACTATTTTCACCTATTCTTTTTCTAACTGAATAACTCAAAGTGTTTTTCAGTGAATCTTACGACATATGGTGTCAAGATGGCTAAACGTCTTATCTGAAAATCTGGAAAAAAGAAACTGAGTTAGTTTAGTTGTTTTCAAAAGCATCTACATGACCTTGTAGGCAAAGAAATGTTTTCCACCGCACAACCTTTTTCCCACAGACGAAATAGTTTACGGCCAGAATAATCCCGAGCGTGATGAACACATGGCCAGAGGAAAATTGCATGAGACTCTAGGCTGCTGGTGGACACCTCGGCGTGGTGTAATGATTAGCAAGCTAAATCAGTTACTACTGAAAAGT
>OZ038497.1:55089997-55119997 GCA_964036315.1 Acanthosepion esculentum | reverse complement strand
CAACTTTTTATCAGGAAGAATATTATGACTCATGTATTAGACGATGAACACACATTTCTCTTCTATGTCAATTTTTTGTTGCTTAATGAGATAATGATTTTTTTATAACACACACACACACACACACACACACACACACACACACACACACACAAAGCTCTTCAGTAAAATAAATGGAGCACTTTGGCTGATTGGCATTTGTTTACATTTGTAAATCAATACGCAAGATTTAGTTGTGTAACTCTACCGAGTGAAGATAGCTCTGGCTGACACAAAATTAGTTGTGTTTCAATCCTGGCTTGAGACATTCGGAAGTCTAGTCGCACTGAGGAGCTGTGATACAGCGAAACAGTACTGTCTGTGAATGATATATATATATATATATATATATATATATATATATATATATATATATATATAACTGGAATTTCAGGTCAACACCCAGTGGCGACAAGCTGTTTCATGCTTGAACGCAATCGTCAGGCCATATGTATTGGGTTTTGGCTCGACTATTTATATATACTGGTCAGTGGTACTTTACGAGTAATTTATTGTGTTATTCGAACTTATTGGGTGGGTGAAAACGGTTATGTTTCAAATTAATCTAGGGGTTATTGAGTGGAAATAAATGTGGATCCGAATGCAGTTTTCTGGTTATTTTATAGAGTTATTTCTCAACATTTTTAATCATTATTTATTATTCATTACACATTTTTGTTTTTGATTGTTATTGCTGCGATTATTTATGCTTATTTGTACATTTATAATTTGTTAATTTGTTTATTGTTTAGTTAATTTATTTACCTGTTTATTTATTTTGCTTATTTTTTTTATTTTTACTTCATTTTTATATATTTATTTCCTCGTTTGTTTATTTGTTCTGCTTTTTAGTTTTCGATTTTTAAGTAACATAGAATATTTTTCACTCAGTACTTAAAGATGAGTTCTGATTGTTTATTCAGTAATTTGTCCTGGTCTTCACAGGTAATTATAGCTAGCTCCTACTCCATCTGAGTTTAGAGTTTTGGGATATATTGTTGTAGTCTGATGCTGTTTTGTATATTTTCCATGATATTTTAGAGTGATTTGTTTTTAATTTCTCATATACGTTAAGAAAGCACTGTGCTGTTCGCGTATTGATTATTTGTAAAGTGTTTTTTGTGTCCCTATTTCCCTTGTTTCTCGGGTCGTTCAGTTAATCCAATATATACTTTTTTTTTTCCTTATCTGCTGATTTTACAGTGGCGTTATGTATTACATTGTTCTGCAAGCAATTGATATGTAGCTCTCTTAGGTTGAATGTAACATATAAGAAATTTCCTTCTTTTCGTTTAGTTTTTATGTCTATGTCGAATCTCATACCTTTCGAAATATTTTATAATTGTTTTTCTCTTTTCTTTTTTCGTTTCCACCTCTTCCCATTGTAATGTCAAAGGTTTCTTCTTTCTTTATCCATGCGTCTTAAAAATTAAATGTAATACCTGGAATATTGTTATATTTTGATTAATCGCTAAATATGGTGGGAAAATGGTCTGTTCCATGTACAGCGCCAATAAGCACGTGACTCCTCTTGCTAACCTATACATTTACAAGAGCAAGATCAGATCTAAAATGGGGTACTCTTGTCATATTTGGGCATGAACTGCCCAGTCCTCACTTTCCAGTCACGATAAAAAACGTTTCCGCGTCGTTGTGGGTGACAAATTATTTATCACACTATAACTAATCTTTCACAGACGAGATATCGCAAGCCTGTCACTGCTCTATCGCTATTAACATGGAAAGTGCACAAATGAACTACATTTTTTAGTTTCACCAGTTATAAGACTCACCATGCCATGCGCATTGTAGTGAACCATCCTTATGCAATTCTTATTCCATCGGTGGGAAGGAAGTTCCACTCAAACAGCTTCTTCCCACGGATCACTGCACTGACTCTCAAGAGGATATTTTCCAGATCACTACAATCTTAACTTTTTCATGTTTAGGGTTAACAGTTATCTTTCACACATATTCGCAAAAACTGTGCCCCTTACTTTGTAACCCTCTACCTCGAGTGACTCTCGGGCCTTGTATATGCTGGACCTCATTGTAAAAACAAAATATTCTTTCCTATAAATTTCAGTAGCTTTTCCCCAGTTCTACAAAGAATAATATTACTGCGACCATTACTTTTAATATTATCTTTATTATTTAAATTCTTGTTAGCAAAAGGGTCAGCTCCAACATGCAAATGCCAAATTGGAGATGCCAAAATCAAGTAAATACAACAATTTAAATATATGGGAAGTATTTTAACAAAGCACGGAAAGTGCTACACCGAACTCTATAGGCGCATTTGGATAGCGAAATAGGCTTCCCAAAAACTAAGCAAATTAAGAAACAGGGAAATTTCTCTAGAAATTAATAAAAGAGTATTGACCTGTTATGTAGGAATATTTCACTTTCTCCTCACAGATTAAGATGAGACTTGAAAGAAGAGAAATGTGGTTCTACAGAAGGATGCTGAGAATTCCATGGACCGAACATGTGAGAAACAACATTTTAGATAAAATGGAAACAAAATGGTGTCTTATAATTAACATCAGAAAAAAACAGTTAAAACTTCTAAGACACATAATGAGAAAAGAAGGCTTGGAAATTTTGGCACTCACAGGACATATTGAAGGAAAGTGCTTCAAAGGAAAACAGCGTACAACCTATCTAACCATCTTGTGTAAATGGATGGCAGAACATTTTTTTGTTGTTCTTTTCATCGTTTCACCACAAGCAAAGCAATAAAGTCACTAAGTTGCAAGGGATTATTGAATGTCAGATAATATGAGAAAAACATCATTAAAAGGGGAACAATAAAAAAAAAATAGGAAATAATAAAACAGAAGATAACGATTGATATTCCATTTAATTTTTTGAAGACCAAAATTAATCGCAAATCAAGAAACCAGAAGAGAGTTCCACAAGCGAGAAGTGTGAGAGAAGAAAATTTTAGCAGAGAACGGACGGTTGAATCTAGTCATTTAAACTGTGAAATAAGGAGACCGTGACGTCAATGTCGTAATTAGCTAAAATACGTTAAGTCTAAGTAACATAAAGAAAAGTTAATGAGAATAATACCATGAAAATATTTATAGAAAAGGCACTGGGAAGCGGCGTTACGGCGGCGGGAAAGTGACTGAAGCCGAGACACTATGTCAGGATCAATCACATTGCAAATACTTCTTGGAGTTTATCAAGAATCTCTAAATACATAACAGAAGCACCAGACTAGATAAGTAGATATCATATATCATATTACCCTAACTTAACACTTACTAATTTCCAAACTTGGAGACTACCTGTTCAAATGTTTCCATGTTTGTTTTATCTATATTAGAGCCCTTTTGTACTGTAGGATTTTAAATCAGTGATTTGATTTTGTTACAAATGCATACATACACACACACAGATATATATATATATATATATATATGTGTGTGTGTGTGTGTGCTTGTGTATCTGCGTGTATATACATACATACATACACACACACATAATGATAAATAAAGAAACTTTAAAAATCCATTTCAGTTAGAATTTACTTCATGAATATTTTATATTCATCTCTTCAGACCGAATATTTTCAAGAAATGGAATTAAAGTCATTTTATGACGACAACATTAGATATTAGATATAAAACAATTGTTGAATCAAAATAATGAACTTATTTTCAAGTGTCAATATACCAGAAAACAAGCCCTTTTGTAATTGTAGAACCAGAACCAGCTGTCCAGTTAAAGGTATCTGTAATTCGGAAAAGGTGGTACACCAAGCTACTATTTTTCCAAAAAGAAAATATTAATGATAAAAAAGATACATCGGGATATCCGCTGAGAATTGGAAACAGGGCATCTACAATCACCGCCATTCGTCTCCAATACTTCTTTAAGACACCAAACTACTCTATCTAAGCATTATTGGAAACTTAAATATAGCGGCTTCTTCCAACAAATTAAATGGGATATCATCTGTCAGTCTCAAACTCCCAAGAAGTTCCAAGACAGATGCAATCGATGCATACAGGAGAAAATCACAATAATTAGATATAAAAATGCTGGCCAATTGTTGATTAAAAAAATGAACTTATTTTTAAGTGTCGACATAAAAACAAATTTAAAATTCTCTAAAAACATTGACTTTACGGGATATACACTTGAAATACTGACTCTTATTTTATATGTGTAAAAACGTATGTGTGAACGTGTATTCATATGCTTGTATTTGTATATGTAGTTCTATTACATGTCACATATTTTTATATATAGGTCTGTAGATATAGTTAATTATTATGTGATGGTCTGGCTGATGCCTACATCATATATATTTTTTATTTTCTATTTATATTTTATATTTTTATATTTTACTAATATTAATACTATTATCATTATTTTTATCTGTATTAAAAATATTCCAAATTTGTTTATTATAATTAGAAATATATATTAGTTTTTTGTTGGTTTATTTTATTTTATTTATTATATTATTTTATTTATGTTAAATATTATTATTATTATTATTATTAGTTCAAAATGATGATGACTGTTTTATATGATATTGATTGCTGTCTAAACTGTCATGGCTATTAGCCACTTTATTGTAACCCTTTTTTCCTATATCTCTACCTTCCTTACCCGGTATATGAGGTCAATCTATTTATTTTTGCAAAGGTTAATCATTTCTTCCTTCTTTCCTTTCTTTTCTTTTCTATCTCACTTTCTGTCTCTCTTTCCTTTTTTTCTTTCCTTGCAATAATTCCTTCCTACCAATTACAAATTGGTATATATACATATATATATATATATATATATATATATATATATATATATATATATATATATATATACAGGAACAGTCAAAACATAAGAGAGAGAAAAATAACAACAGCAGAGACAAAACGCCATTTTAAATGGCTATGGAAGTGACCGAAATCGCTTGGGACAATAAAAATTATAGACAATTTATATATTCCTTATCTCCTATAAAACGGAAAAATGTTAGGATGCTGGAAAAACTTTAAAAAAATAATTCAATCTTTCTCGTCAGTCGTCCTCAATGAAAGATGTTTCAATGAACGGTTGCTGTGAAAATATACATTAATTAAATTACATGACCCGGCAGCCAGCAAGGGGCACAACACAAGCACATTCTGGTAATACGTCGTGGAACGCCAATAAATCCTAAAAGAGGACAGAGCATTTTAAATCTGAAAGTCAAAAAAATACAAAGATATTCTCAAAAATACAATGAGAACAAGGGAACTAACAACTACTTACGCCATCTCAACTACATCTATAGTACGCTAGAACTCAACCAAACACAACACAGCATTACTAAAAAAAAACTTATACAATGGAAAGATTGTACTATCCAATGATAAATATAACTTTCTAACCTTGTTTGATCACTGACGATCAAATAGAATTCTTGAATATCAAACCGAATTTCCACTTTCACCCTCGATACGATCCCATACAAAAGAAAACCAAATTTGAAATACTCTACCAATCAATCCAACAGCTAAGAAAAGAAAAAATATTTAAGGTGCACACAGATCTGAGGTATCTTCCAAAAGCGGAAGGTTTGAAAAACCGTTCTCCACACAGAAAATACAGTAATATCCTCACAAACTCAAATCAGCTGAAATTAGGCAACAACTCTCATATCTATATCAGATGCGCTGAAAAATTCAATAATGATGTATTTCTCAACCGACAAGACTATAACAAAAATTTACAATCTATCCAAGATGACACAAAAAAATTCACTAAATTAAAGGACAATTCCACAGATTCATTAAAATTTACGTAAATAAACTTATCACAGCGAACAACGCTAGGGACAATAAAAATATAATATTTTAATATTCCTTATCTCCTATAAAACGGAAAAATGTTAGGATGCTGGAAAAACTTTTAAAAATAATTGAATCTTTCTTGTCAGTCGTACTCAATGAAAGATGTTTCAATGAAAGATAGTTTAAAAATCAAGAAAATTGTCGTTAATTACCAACCACGTTATATGTATGGTAAAGTAAAAACCCATAAACCAGGTTTTTCGTCACCGACCTATCATATCACAAATACCTACATCTATATAACAAGCATGAAAAACTCTCAATCACATAATTTCGCCACAGACACCCAATAATTACATCATTGCATCAACAAATGAATTTCTCGATGTTATTAACGCAGCTATAGATGGTCTTTACATTATTTTGTTAAAAAAATCTTCCTTAGTGTTGTTGAGTGATTAAAACCCTAATGAAAAACTATTTTTTACTGATGCGTTTCATCCTCTGGTTGAAATTATCATAGGATGAAACGCGTCGGTAATGATTAGTTTTTCCTGTTTTGCTTATTTACATTGTCTTTTTACAGAGATATTTTTTTTTTATCTGTATAAGAATTTTTACAGATTCCAATCATACATTGGCCGTTTAAAGGACAGATCCTATTTTTCGACAGTTGCATTTATTCTTTTTAAAATTAACATTTTCTAAATTGGAAATTTATTTATTTAATATAATAATGTTATGTTAGGATATAGATTTATAGATGTTACTAACGCAGCTATAACTAATCTTTATGTTATTTTTGTAAAATAAAAAATCTTCCTTAGTATTGTTGAGAGATGAAAGTGCTAATGACTTAAATTTAGCAAAATTCTTCCAATATTCGTTTGAACATAACGATTAAAAGGGGGATTAAACCTTTTTATTTTACGTCTAAGGTGTCTCTGTTTATTTTTAATTCTTTTGTTTTATCTAAATATTCTAAATTTACTATATGGCCGCTTAGTTCTAATACTTTGGTCTCACGCTGTCCACTGACCTGAAGTGGAACAACTACATTGAATCAATAGCTTCATCTACCGCAAGGAAAGTTGCTTCTCTGTGTCGCGCCAGGTTTTTCTTGCCCGAGTCCATCCTCCAAGTCTACAAATCAACCATTCGTCATTGCATGGAATACCGCTGCCATATATAGTCTGGTATTCCCGCTATTCATCTCGAGGTCCTGGACAAAATCTTTTTCTGTGCCAGACATGTATTTGTTTAATATAATATTCTTATGTTGGGATATAGATTTATCGCCGTTTTAAATGCAGCTATAGCTGATATTTATATTATCTTTGTTAAAAATCTTTTTAGTATTGGGGAGTGATTAAAGTGCTTATGAATTAAATTTAGGAAAATTCTTCCAATATTCGGTTGAACATTACGATTAAAAACCATGTTATATTACGCCTACGGTATCTCTGTTTATTTTTACTTTTTTGTATTATTATAAATATTTTAAATTTATTATATGACTGTTTAGTTCTAATGTTTTTATATATTTAATTTTATTATTATTATCAAATATTTCCTTATTGGCGGAGTAATTAAAAAATCTATCTTGGACTGATTCATGCAAATTATTTAAAACATTGTATGGATGGTTGGACGCATTATTAACGTATCTATGGTTATGTAGATCTTTGGTATACGGTTTGTAATAACCGGTCTTCAAGTCCACTGTCACGTCGAGAAAGTTGATCGCTTTAGCAATGGTGCTTGTGGTAATATTTAGCTCGGTATCTTTTAAAAAGTTATCACTTCCTTTCTCGATCGGTCTATTTTTCTTGGACTTGTTTCACGGAGGCGGGATAACACTGTCATCTCTGTATTAGGCATCCTTAATGTCGAAAAAAAATCTTAATCGCCACAATAACAAAATTCCACCAACTTTGCATGCCTCAGCAGAATCCTATTCTCAATGAGGAATTCTGCATTAATTCTTTGGGTCCACAGTTAAACATTATGGAATAATATAAGATTTGCGCCTGCTTTATGATGTTAATTTCGTATCGCTAATAGGGCAGTAATCTTTAGCTAAATTGATGGCAGGCATTAGCAGATTATCGGTGATTGACGGGTAAAAATCACAAATATTGAATTGGAAGAACGCGCACAGACACACACGCACGCACACACACACACACACACACACACACACACACACACACACACACACACATATATATATATATATATATATATATATATATATATATATATATATATATATATATATGTTAACATTTGTACATACATACACATCCACCCAGGCATATACATATATTAGTACTTTTTTTTGCATACAATCACACATATACATACCCATTGATATATACCTGTTCAGACATGCATACATACACACACGCGCATCATAGAGCCTTTTTATACGTATACATGTACACACATATTCATACATACCACTATTTGTATATACCCATACGTACTTATATATGTATATATGTATATTTGACCCATGTATACATCTGTGCACACGCACGTGCACACACAAAAAAGGCACAGACTCACATAATCATATAATATATATTAGATCCTTTTTTAGTTTGAGGTGTGCTATTTTCCCCCTGATTTGTTTGCTTATATATATATATATATATATATATATATATATATATATATATATATATATATATATATATATACATTATTTATATTATTCAGACTATTGTCCTCATCTTTGTCGCCATATTTGTTACAACGTTTCTTCAGGTTGGAATGTCGCTCTGTTCTAGTTTCACGTGCCATGTTTAATTTTTCCCTCTGAAAGTTCACCAAGTTAACCGGGTATTGAACTCACACTCTTTGGGTCCTTTATCCACTGTGCCATGTGTCCTTGAGGACATCTGTGTATGAATTTCTGGGTATTATAAACCTAATGTCTTCAGCAACCATTTTTACCGTTGCTCATATTGCAATTTTTGCTGTTATCATTTCATGTTTTTACTAGATCTTATATTGCAACTTTGTTGTTACTATCGCTTTTCTCTGGCACTCCTTATTGTATATTCCCATATTGTATTCATTTCTATGCTTGGTCGGCTCATGAGATTTTGTGGCCTAGCACAAGTGTTGATTCCTTAAGTTTACGAATTTTCCAATGGTGTTCCTTGTCTATGATATCAACCTGATCCTACAGAGGGCGGTGATCTCCCTTTTCTCGCCATATGTGGTCAGTCACGCCTAATGTTTCAACTTCCCCTCGTGTTACAGCTTTCTGGTGTTCTTGAAGCCTCCGAATAATGTAAATAATGTACATAATACCTCATCTCAGAAATATAGACAGATATACATACATACATATACACACATACACAAATTCTTCTTCTTTATGTACTGTGTCCCATCAGGACGTAGGCGATCATGGCTCTCCACAATTTCCTGTTCTTGTAGCTTTGAATAAATTTTGTTTTTTGTTTTATTTCTCATAAAATCTGTTCCGCCATCCATCTATTCAAGCTCACGAAGTATGTTATGCGTTGTTTTCCTGTGTCCCTGTTGTCCTTAATCTGTTCCGTGAGTATCAGATTTTTCAACCCTCCTTCCTCATTATGTGCCCCAGAAATTTAAATTGTCTTTTCTTGATGTTAATTATAAGTTTCTTTTCTGTTTCCAGTTTCTCTAAAGATTCGTCGACGCTCACATGTTTGGTCCATGCTTGCAATGACTATTTCACTCAGATCTTATATATTTGTTTTTGTTTTGCGTTTATATTGATCTATATTTCTTTCTGTCTTTTCATATCTATTTCAATGGGCTTATTCCTGTTTCAATCTCCTGCCATGCACGAATGTTTAGACATTCATACTAAGTGTCCAACACATGTGGCTTTCATATAGACTATATTCGTCTTTCTTTCTCGATGCTTGTCTGTGACCATTTTTGCTTCTTTCCAAATGACCCCTACCTTACGTGTTTAACATGTATATCTTGATGCTTCCAGTATCCTGCCTGCTCTGAACCTGTGACGTACGAACGTCTTTGTCATTGGGGTTCCTTCATGACAACTTCCCACTCGTAAAGTTCACACCCAACTTCTGGCTTATTTCTCCGCTCTGCGAATCCTGACAGCTCTTCCTCTAGGGAGATTTCCGACTTTGACAGGTTTTAAACATCCGGGAATCTCGCTGTTTCCCGACATTATTTTGCTCCAGAACCTCACCTTGCGTCGCTGAAACATCGTCTGAAGCAGTTTTTCTTTTTTTTTATCTTGCTTTTGGTACTTTCATTTTTACATTTTGTTTCAATTAAATTTTTAGATATTAGATTGAAGGTTTGTCGTTTTCTTTGCAATTTCTCTCCAAACATCTGTTTACTTGTTCCCTTCGAACGAATGTATCTTCTTCTTCACATCGTCACGGTTTACTAGATTTTTAACTTTTCTGCTCACTTTCTGATATATATATATATATATATATATATATATATATATATATATATATATATATATATATATATATATATATTCATTATTTTTCTTTCTTATATTCTTCCTTTCATACATTCATTATTTTTCTTTCTTTCATTCATTTTTTCTTTTATTCTTTCTTTAATTCTTTCATTTATTCTTTTTCTCATTCCTTTTTTCATTCATTCTTGCTTTTATGCTTGCTTTTATTCATTCGTTGTTTCATTTATACTTCCTTTCATTTTCTTATTTTTTTCTTTCTCTCGTTCTTTTTTCATTCCTTCTTTCTTTCAATGTTTCTTTCATTCATTCATTCTTTGATTCATTCATTTTTTCTTTCTTTCTATTGTTCATTCTTTCTTTTATTCTTTCTTTCATTCATTTTCTCTCATTCCTTCTTTAATTCTTGCTTTCTCTTATTCTTTCTTTCTTCTTTCATTCATTCTTCGTTTCACTTTCACATTTTTTCTTTCTCCCGTTCTTTTTTTCATTCCTTCTTTCATTCATTCCTTCTTTAATTCATTTTTTCTTTCTGTCGTTCAGTCTTTCTTTTACTCATTCTTTCTTTCTTTCATTCATTCTTTTTTCATATATTCATCATTTTTCTTCCTTTCATTCATTCATTCATTCTTTCTTTTATCTTCGTTTTCTCTTCTTTATAAACTTATCGTTACGTGTTTGTTTTAAATGTCATTCATTTAAAAAAAAATCTATCGATATATTTTCTTTTTTCCACTCTTCGACGACAAAATGATGTTTTAAAGAACAAATATATTTCTTACCTTGAGTTTTTATATTAGTAATTCGTTCTTCCTCTCCATCACTTTCCCCCCGTCTCCTCTTCTCTCCGAGTTATCTCATTTTCACTCTCCTCATCTAAGTTTTCTTCCTCTACATACGTGCTACTCCTTTTGTCTTTCTTCCTCTTGTCACTCAGGCTCTCCTTATTACTCTCTGTTACACTCTTTCTTTCATTCTACTTTCCTCTTTGTCTCTCCTTCTCCCTTAATCTTTCTTCTCACTCTTCCTCTATCCTTCTCTCACTTTCGCTCTCACTCACCTAATCTTATTCTCTCCTATTCTCTTTAATCATTCTCCTCCTCGCTCTCTCCTTTTTCTATTCTATTCGTGTCGCTATCTAAGTCTACTCACCCTTTATCTATAGCTCTTTCACGCCAATTTTCTACTTCTCTTTTTTTCTCACTATCTACCTCTTTCTCGGACTCTCTTTCTCCGTCTTCCCCCCTCTCACTTCATTTCATTCTCTCTGAAATTCCCTATCTATTGCTGACTTTCTTTCTCTTCATTTCACTATCACGCGCCCATTTCCCACCTCTCCTTCTCCGTCTCTCCCTTTCGCTCTTTCTGTCTCCATCCGTTTTACAAGGACATTTCTGACACGCGTCTAAACACGAACAATCCACTTTTTTCCTCTCGTTTTTTTCTTCTTTTATCTTTCACTCAAACTACACCTTTCTTTCATCAACTAATGCGACCTCAGCCTTTCTGTCCTTTTCCTTTTATGCGCTTGCTGTCATTCAGTCTCCTTCGATAATCACCAGAATGTTGTGCAACTTCGAAATGCCGGAACAATAATAATAATAATAATAATAATAATAATAATAATAATAAACTATCAAAACACAAGGACCTTGAAATCGAAATCTCAAAAATGTGTCGATGAGGATATCGACATTTCCAATTGTAGTTTGAGCCCTCGAATGGATTGCAAAACATTCTAATAGACTTAGTGAAGAGATTCCTTGTAGCTTATACCTTTAAAAAATTGTTCTCACACGTACAGCCCACACCTTACGAAAGGCTTTATCTATGTAAAACAGCTCAGTGCAAAATGTCATGATGCCATTTCTTACCTTAGGTCTCTGGTCGGGACCCGGAAAGTAAGGTGTATACACCAGAAACCAAAGGAAATAATAATAATAATAATAATAATAATAATAATAGTAGTAATAATGATAATTATACCTGGAGATGGAAATAGAATAATGTGTTACTTAAAAACTATCGCTGTTCTTGTTCTGGTTGGATTTTTGGTACTGATCAAGAAAGGAACTCAAGAACAAATCAACAAAATACCTGGCACGCTAATCCTCCAGGCAATCCAAAAAATGAGTTCTAACAAATAACAAATTTTAACTTGCTAAGAGCTTTACCCATTTAGTCTTTTTAATGACTGTCTTTTTAAGTGGAAACAACAAAAACATCACTTCCTTTACTTGCCCTAGATCATTGGTTAGGGACGGCTATTCTTTACTCTATTCACTATATTATTCCTCTATTCGGATCACTATAATTATTACTATTCGAGCGAGTATTATCGAGCAAATGCTATTAGTGCGAGTGTTATTCGAAGGCGTCTGACACCAGTATTGTTCGATAGCGTGTTATAGTTGTATCTGCGATTACAAAGGCTCTACTACAACGATCACTACGAAAGTGACAACGAATATTCGTTGACATCACAAAAATGTATTTCAGATATGTACTAATCGACTAATGGAATATTTCAAGATAAACGCGATCTCCATCATGTTACGTACCTTTAAATTGCATTGCATTCACACTGGCTGCATTATTTTGACGCATTGGTTACCACTACGACTGTTTTTCTCAGGACAAGCAACGTTTGTATAAAGACTTGTATTTTTTTATACTTGTATGCACATTTGAAACATAACTTGAAGTAAAGAGATATACTGTCAAAACTTTTTTAATTTGTTAAAAAATTTGTCTTTTTATTTTTAATTTTTTTATATCTCGCTCAGTGTTGTAAGAACAACAACAACACCAACAACCACAAAAACAATAATAATAATAACAACAATAATAATAATAATAATGGTAATAATAATAATAATATTAACAATAGTGACAATAATACGTTGAAACAGTGGTTTCCGTACAATCACCGTTAAGCAACGTCAAGCCTGGTGAGTACCTAGATGGGTGACCGCTTGGGAAACCAGGTGCTGTAAGCTTGGATGTGCGGATGGTGTAATGAATAACGGCTCGGAATTCTTAATCGGATAGTCATGTTTCAATTCCAGTAGAGTTCTTTATATTCACCTACGCGAAAAAAAAAACAAAAAAAAAACAGCTATGGGTCAAAGTCGGAAATCTCCCTAGACGAAGAGCTGTCAGTATTCGCAGATCGGAGAAATAAGCCAGAAGTGGGGTGTGAACTTTACGAGTGGGAAGTTGTCATGAAGGAACCCCAGTGACAAAGACATTCGTACGTCATAGGTTCAGAGCAGGCAGGATACTGGAAGCATTAAGATATACATGTTAAACACGTTTGGTAGGGGTCATTTAGAAAGAAGCAAAAATGGTCACAGACAAACAGCAAGAAAGAAAGAAAAAAATGTATCGCTAAAACATTATTATCCAAAGAAAATTCTTGTAATCTAAAAAAAATAATATATTCTGGCTTTAAATAAACTGCAAAATTTGAGAAGCCGTAAAAAATGAAAAAAAAAATCAATCAATCGCTCAGTGACAAACGAGTATTCGTTGACATCGGGAATAATGGGAATTAATTTTCTTTGGGATTGCCGAGAATACTCAGAGTTAAGAAAACTCACAAAAACCAATGACCCTCTCATACAAATAGTAAAACATCAAATCAACCCCATCAGCAAAGAAGCTTTACTCCTAAAGAAAGAGCTTAATATACTTGAAACCCTACTCTCAAAAAAACGAAGCGCATACCATCTACGCCAAATGAGTAAAACAGAAGGCAAAACAACTTGGCAAAATGGAATTTCCAAAGAACTGGGAGGACAAGGCTTTGCATGACAAATACCTAAAAAGAACGAAAGAAATAGATGTGGACCAACAGAAAACACATCCGTGGCTTAGGAGCACCGAGTTGAAAGCTGAGACAGAAGACCCAATTATTGCAGCTCAGGATCAAATACTCGCAACCAGATCCTATCACTGTCACAAAATCAACGTATATACCCACAGACATAACAATGTAGCGATATGTGTGCACAGAAAGACATGCAAGAATCACAAAATTGAAACCACTGAGAGATGGTATGAGCGCCAACCAGACACCGTTACCCAAAATAACGATCTAACGATTCTGTGGGACATGGCAATTCAAACTGACAGGGAAATAACAGCCAACATACCTGATATTGTCATAAAAGATCAGAAAATCAGAAAGTGTATGCTGTGCCATATGAGAGAAACCCCTCCATGAAAATTATCGAGAAATTATCCAAATATAAGGACCTGGAAATTCAGATTAACAGGATGTGAGGAATTTTAAACTGAGACTGTACCAATAGTAATCGGAGCTCTGGGCCTCGTAAGAAAAGGAATGGACAATTGTAATAAGAGTCTCCGTGGTAACAGCAACATACAAGTTGCCCAGAAAATCGCCCTACAAGGAACATCTCATATACTAAGAAGTGCTGTCATTTAAATGACAAATCTCCTATAGGGACTAAGGTCTAAGGGCCATAGTTTGGACCCGGCTCTACAAGATACAAAGCAGGAAATATAACATACACAAATGATGATGATGATGATGATGATGATGATGATGATGATGATGATGATGATAACAATAATAATAATAATAATAATAATAATAATAATAATGGCAGTTCTAGAAATATATTCAGCATTTTTATTACCTCTTCTTTTAATGATATCTTTTTATATCTCTTTATCGTATCTCTATTTTATTTCCCATTCCATCATCCCCCACACACCTATACTTACTTCGTGCTTCTTTCGAATTTGCTGATTAGCTGCGATTTGTCGGAGACATTCATTCAGCAAACACATGGCGTTCGGAGTTGTCCATCCAGTATTCTTTAGGGATATTTTTGACTTGCAAGAATTTCTTTACAAAATCCTTCATACTTCTCATACATTATCTTCTTGAACTGGATTTTCTTTTACTCCGTTTAGAAATAATGTTTAATAATTATATTTTTTTTTTGGCAGATTCTTGGCTAAGTGACAATTGAAATTACACTGGGGTCTGCATAGTTTCATTCTGAAACATTCCTTCTGTCGATTCACTTTCTTTAAATGCCATTCTTTACGGCATCCCGTCATGAAAATCAGACTGAAGTGTTTTAGAATCGAATGCTTATATAGTAAAAAGAAATTCCAGCAGGATTCATTATCGTAAACGTCTGTCGGTAGGACAAAGCGAAGACAACGTCTCAACATTCATTTCATTGTCGGACATCAATCTTCATTTCAGGGTTGAGGCATAGAAAAGTGTAGAGGGTGTCTTCGAAATTTAACCCATCATGTTAATGCTGCGAGGTTAGTTTACGGTAAAGAATAAATATTTAATCTATATATAAAATTTTGAGATTTCCGTTAGTCCGTCACACCCTCTAAAATAGCCATACATTAACCGATCGAGACGAAATACTGGGAATTCGTGCAAACAGGTAAGGGGGAACAAAGTACAGTTAATCTTTACTAGACTGCGTAGCTTAGTAAAATAATTTTTCATTCATTCTTCTTTTAAATATTAAATGTTTTATTATTTATCATACAACATATTCCCACTGTTTTAACAAAATATAATGATTAAAATAACAAATACTTATTAAATAAAAACTCAATATTGTTTGCTGCATATCTTTTAAATTTTTATATACAGGGTAGCAATAAAGTTACATTATCAGTTATTTATAATAAAAAGCAAAGCACTGAAACAGGTGACTTGCAGTTCGAATAGTGTCGGTAATTAATTTACTATTGTTTACCATAGCGTTTTATTATTATTAACCAGAACCATTTTAATAATAAATTTCTGGACTGTTGATAATTGGTTTCCTTAATTGTAACTGTATCTTGACTTTATTGCCACTCTGTATATACAAGATTCCAGTTTCCAGTTCCCCCTGCGTTTGCGAAAACTATAGACTAATCACAAGTCCAAACGCTTCAAAAAGTTGGAATTTGGCTCCACGAAGAAATATTTACGCATGGTTAGTAGTATGCTGCATGCTCAAGTGTAAGAAATCCTAATAATTCATTCTTTGCTGTTAAAAAATAACAGCAATTAAAAAATATATTGTTTACCATCAAGTCCTATAACATTAAATTAAAGAAATTATTAAACTGCAAAGTAGGGTTTTTGTCAGGGTATTTTCCGAACAACTCGGTTTATTTAAATTAAATTTGCGAAATTGAACGAAACGTAATGTTGCAAAAAATTCTAGTACATTAAACAATGTAACTTTTTTTGCAATTGCATGATAATTATCTTAGACCGAAAAAGGTACTTACATTCTGTTTAATTTTTGAGATAAAAGTTTGTATTATTATACAAAAGAAGTTCCAGCATGCGGATTTTAAAAGTATACAGTTATCCAATTTGTAAATATCATAAAATTAGTTAAATGCAATTGCATGATAATTATCTTAGACCGAAAAAGGTACTTACATTCTGTTTAATTTTTGAGATCAAGGACAACGTATCAACATTCATTTCATTGTCGGACGTCAATCTTCATTTGGGGATTGCGGATTTTAAAAGTATACAGTTATCCAATTTGTTAATATCATAAAATTAGTTAAATGCAATTGCATGATAATTATCTTAGACCGAAAAAGGTACTTACATTCTGTTTAATTTTTGAGATAAAAGTTTGTATTATTATACAAAAGAAGTTCCAGCATGACTCATTATAGTAAACGCCTAACGAAATGTTGGTTGATTTATTTTTACGGCTTATCAACCCTTTGTGGTTTATTTAAAGCCAACATATATTTCGGGTTGTATGAGGTTGGGTTCACTAGCCGGCAGTCTCCTATCTCAGTACTGACCGAATATCGGGAGGGCAAATCAAGGACAACGTATCAACATTCATTTCATTGTCGGACGTCAATCTTCATTTGGGGATTGCGGATTTTAAAAGTATACAGTTATCCAATTTGTTAATATCATAAAATTAGTTTAATGCAAAGAATAATTAATTAACATGCATTAAATAGCTTATGTTTTTCGCGGTATCAGGGGAAAGGCCCAGGTAACAATTGAAGCCTTGGGCAATTGCTACCTAGGCATCCCTCCCCGCCGAACCACAAAAATTAAGAAAATACATAACTTAGGGGAGGGGTAATGAATAATAATAAAATTAATTAGGGTTTTATTTTCATGTTATTAAAACACCACTACTACACACTAAGACAAATACATAATGCACACACTCAATTAAGCTGAAAAATGAAACCATCCTTGATAATGGCTAAAGGTATAGCCGAAAGCGCTCGGAAAAATAAAACATTTGGACAGTTCTTACACACCCTTTGTCCAGCAAAGAAAGCTCTTGTTCGTACACAAGAAAAATTAAATAAAAAACTTAACCGTAGTACCTTGTCTGTCGTTTTTAATGAAACTTGCATATATATATATATATATATATATATATATATGTTATTATAATTATACAATTAAATTGCGAATTTTAGGTTATACACAAATACAATAATTACTAATTACATGATGAATAACTGTCTTGTTATACTAATGCTTATAAAATAATAATTAGTAATTAAAATAATCAATATCTGTCTACATTTTGAGTTGAGGCATTTTAACTATTTACAGTATTTACATTGTTCGGACGATTGTCCTCGTTTTTATTGTCATATTCACGGCGTTTCGGCAGTTGTACGCTCCGGCCTTCTTCAGGTGACAGACTTTTTAATTTCGAACCGAACCCTGTATTTAGTCCATGGAGGCCGGGAGTAGATACTTTTACATCCACGTGCCATGCCTTTTCGGGATATCTCAGTTTTAGTTATTTCCCCTCAACTCAGCTCCCCAAGATTTTGTTCACCTCTGCTGTTGCCAGGTATTGAACTCCCAACTGTTTGGGTCAAATCACTGGATTAGTTCAAGCAACGATTTTATCCACTGGACCATGAAGTTCGGGGTGTACAACGGCCGAAATGACGTGAATATGAAAATAAAGATTTAGTACAATTGTCTTAAAATTGTAAATAGTGTAAATAGTCACAATAATCAATTCTTGTAATTCATGTTATCCAATAGGAAGAATTATTCAATAATAAGATTTATATTATTATATTCGCTATAATTAAGTAGGAAGGAGGAAAAGGTTTGGTTTTTTTTTTGCTGTTCCTTCGCTTGATGATTAACATTAATGAAAATGGGGACTGGTGTAAGCAGGATGTGATGTTTGAGTGGGTTTCTCTGTGTGTGCGTGTATGTATATGTCTCCTGGTGGGGGATCAAATCTGTACTTACCACTTAAAGCCAAGCACGCCGCCATATTCCTGATCCGACAGAAATTGTGGCTGTTTTTCCTTCCTTTTTTTATGGAAGAGCGTACCCTGCTGGCGAACCGGAAGTCATAAGCGATTGGACAATAAATTTCCGATAAGAGCTGTATGGTTTGCAGTTTGGAAGATGGAAAAAGTTGTAGCTGACGGAAGGTACACAAGTCGATACTCGATTCGTATCGGCTGGATCACAGTGTAGAGGGTGCATGATGTTGAAAGACCCGAAACCCCTAATTAACTTCGGCTAGAAACATCACTGATGATGTGTAATAAAGCATCAAATACATGTATTTTCGAAATGGAAAATGCTAGTAACAACGGGGAAACGTGGAGCCCGCCTGTTATGTCGACGTGTTCTACCAATATCTGTATCTTCGATGTAGTCTTTGATAGGATCGGATTCAGGTGGCAAAGTCTCTTGCAGTGTCTCAAAAGCATCAATCACTTTATCTGGTGGAATGAATACCAAAAATGGTATCATACGAATTTCCAGGGCAAAGGTAGCATCAGTTTGCTATTTTCCTTACAGTCTCTCAGATTGCAACTTCCGGTATATGTTTTGCCATAATTCGTAGAAACATCTGATTATTGTGTTGGGGAAGGCCTCTTCAATGGCACTAACTTTGGCTTTACAGTTGCTATAACGACGTTTCTCCTATTCATAAGATATAACACTATTTGCCATTTCTGTCTGTTTCACATAGATGTAGGCATCATGAATAAACTTTCTTTTATCATGTTACACTTTGGGTGATATAAAATATTTCATATACTTGGAGAGTTGTAGATGCACTGTGATAATTTCAAACACTGAATTCAAACTGGGCGTTGGCTTGTTACTACTCCCCAAACCTGGTAGTTTGGCTGGTCAGGTCAAATCAGTTCGGGTCAGAATAATCCCATCAACTTCAAGATAGCTTTTAGAGATTTATCTTTGTTATTGAAGTAAAAGCAACACTTTAAAAACAATTTGCCCTTTCTAGTGTCCGAGAGCATTTTTCCTCTGGGAGCAATTGTCCAGAGGGCAATTCTCATGGGAGTAGATAGTCCAGGAGGCAGTTGTCCTCCTTTCGCAACTGTGGGATAATTATCTTAGACCGAATAAATTATGTAGGTGAATATTTGTATTATTAAAGCTGTAACAGCGACTCACTGAGAAATCGGTTGAGATCGTCGCGTTGACGCCCGCAGAAAATATAATTTCTCCCTCAGCTAAAGGTTAAACATCAGAGCTGACTGCGCTCTCTTGCTTCGAAGTGAGAGCGCCAATCTAGAAGAAGGAAAACTATGAATTCAAATCTAGCCTGAAGAGAGTTCTTTTTAATTATTTTTACCACAAGCAAGGCACTAAAGCCACTAAGATGCAAAGTGGTTGCTGAGAGAAAAATCACTATTAAGGAGAGAGAAAAAGAAAAAAAAATTAAGAAAACAGAAAGTATCGATTAAAATTGCATCTAAATTTTTGAAGTTGACTGGGAAGCAAGAAGCCGGAAGAGTGTTCCACAAGCGAGAAGTGCGAGAAAAGAAACTGTTACCATAGAACTTACACTTACATCTAACCATTTCAGCTGTAAAATAATGAAATCTAGTTGCCAAATTATTTCCTTCCGAATATCAATGCCCACATGTAAACATTCGTACGTTTTATGCTAACAGTTGCTTTTCTCGTACTTCTCGCTTGGGGAACTCTCTTCGGGCTACCTGCTTTTCAGTTAAATTTAATCTTCAAAACTTTAAATGCAATGTCAATCGCTGTCTGCTGTTCTCTTGATTAATCATCTTTAGATCTCGTTCCTTAGTAATTTTTCGGTTTTCTAATTCTTAACACTCAGTAACCGCTAGTGTCTTAGCGTATTTACTGCCTGGCTTGGTGTAAACTCGATTAAAACTTAATTGAAAACTTCATTGTTGAATTTTTAAACTTTTATTTCCCTAGAAGTAGAATTTTTTTAACTTTGTTAAATAAAATATATATCCGGAACTCCGCCCACTTCGTGGAAATAATCAATGATGCTCCCATCCTATCCAACCAGATGGTGAGCTTGGACGTGGTGAGTTTGTTCACGAAGGTACCCACGGAGGATGCACTCTCAGTAGTCAGAAACAGATTGGCCTCTGACTCATCCCTAGAAAAACGGACCAGTATTCCAATAGATAATCTGATGGAGATGTTGACTTTCTGTACACAAACAACACACTTCGGAATGGGATCACACATATTGACAGGATGAGGGTTCAGCAATAGGCTCACCATTATCACCAGCAATGGCGAATATATACATGGAATACTTTGAGGAAATGGCATTAGAATCTATATCTCTAAAGCCAACTCTATGGTTAATGTATGTAGACGACACCTTCATACTCTGGCCACACCAGGAAGATGTTCAGGTTCTACTGGACCATGTGAACTCAATAAGACCTTCGATACAGTTCACGATGGAAAAAGAGAGTAACAACACACTCCCATTCCTAGATATTCTAATATCTCGACCAGAGCATAGGTTCAAGACATCTGTATACCGTAAACCAGCACTCACTGGACAGTACCTCAACTTTAACGCCCACCAAAGGGATCGTCCGCTCCTTACAACACCGAGAAAAAGTCATAAGTGGCGACCCAGAGACATTAGACAAAGAATTGGTCAGTGCGCTATATATATATATATATATATATATATATATATATATTTAGTCAGATCACAAACTCACACCAATCCAATTAAATATTGTACGACTGTACGCTATCTCGTGCATGTGTGAAAAGAAATATAAAGGGGAGATAGGCCGCCCCCTTAAGGTGAGGCTTCAAGAGCACCAGAAAACTGTAACGCGAGGGGAAGTGGAAAAATCAGACGTGGCTGATCACATGTGGAGAGAAAAGAGAGACCACCGTCCTCTGTGGGATCAGGTTGTAACTTCGTAAACTTAAGGTATCAGCACATATGCTAAGCCACAAAAAATCTCATGAGCCGACCAAGCATAGAAATTAATACAATATGGGAACCAGTAATAAGGAGTGCCAGAGAAAAGCGACAATAACGACAAAAATTGCAATATGAGCTATGGTAAAAATATGTAATGTTAACAGCAAAAATTGCAATATAAGCACTGTTAAAAATGGTTGCTGAAGACATTAGGTTTATAATACCCAGAAATTCATACAGATGTCCTCAAGGACTCATGGCACTGTGGATAAAGGCATTGGTTAGATCCAGTGACAGGACCCAAAGAGGTGTGAGTACAATACCCGGTTATGGTGGAGTAGAGTACTTGCAGAGGGGAATTAACAGGAGATAACTAATAACTGACATCTATTAAAAATGTCACGTGGAACTAGAACAGCCTACTCCAGTGAGCGAAATAAAAGGTTCAGTTCGATATTCCAACCACCTGATGAAGGCCGGAACGTACAACGACCGAAACGTTGTAATAAATATGGCGACAAAGATGAGGACAATAGTCCGAATAATATAAATAGTGTAAATATAGACGAATTCCAAGACCTTTGGCCTTTCGCTAAAGTTAGTAGGCAGAACTATCAGTTGGTGATAAGATAAAATTTCCTTTAGTTTTCTTCATTTTTTTTATTCCTGTCGCTGCGAATACATTGGCCGGATCCCTTTTCACAAAATCTGACCAATTGAGCAAACGCTAGATATTTTTGATTTTTTTTTAAGCTTATCACCCCAAGCAAGGCTGGAAGCCACTAGCACGCAAGGGGTTACAGAAGGTTTGGAGGAAGAGCAGATAGGAATGGTAAAGGAGAGGATGTGGAGAAAGATAGTGGATCGATCAAGGCAAGGGGGTTACAGAAGATTTGGAGCGAGAGCAGATAGGAATGAAAGGTGAAAGGATGTGGAGAAGGGAAGTGGATAGATCAAGGCAACTGGAGATGTCGATTGACGTTACACTTAAATAGTTGGAGATTGTATTTGTCAGGGAAACAGGAATAAGGAAGGGAGTTCCACAGGCGAGATGTGCGAGATTTGGTTTTATTTCTATTTAGTTAAGGCTTCTTGGCCTTTTTAAGAATTTTTTTTCTATCGAATATTAGAGTGAATGAATATGTTTGGCGTATTTCTTCAATAAATCCTGCACATGAGATCGTAGTTTTCAGAAGCAGTATACTGTTAGTAAAATCTTTTCTTTTTTTGTTCTTGTAAAATTTTCAGGTATTTATCGCTAATTCTGTTATCAAGAAACTCATGTCTGTTCGGATAGATTCGCATTCGTCCTATAACCAAATGATTATAGCCATAAAAATGTTGGCCACGAAGCTCGCCTGAAGACTTGGTGATTAACTTTCGTTTTCTTCTTCTTTTTCAGGCCTGGGAATCACCGAAGACCTAATTGACTCAGGATTCGGGAAACGATTTACAAGTCAAGACATCTTTCTCAACGCGATCGATCCGCCGTTCGCAAGAATTCTTCCCGGCGATTCTGACCGAAAATCTTCAAGTCGAGCTAATGCAATCACGCTAAAAGATACTTTCACCCGTCGGGTAAGGAGGATATTATCATTTTTCTCCGGCCTAGAGAAAAACTCGAACGAGATCGGCTTGGATGAAAGATGAAATTCGGGCTATATTGTTACGTGACGAACGCCGAACAGAAACAATTTTTTTTTTTTTTGACAAGACAAAAGGCGGAGAAGCTTGAATCACCAAACATGTCTAAGCGTGAAAAAAATTAAATTCGCTCATACATACATACATATATATATATATATATATATATATATATATATATAATTAACAAATGAGAATTTTTTGAATCCATTCATTGTTTTGAAACCGCAAGGTCTGACGAAAAGAAATCGAATTTTATCGGTCTCGCGAAATAAAATATTGCCAAGAATATCTGAAGTCTCCGATTGAATAATTAATTATTACTTGCTCTGTTTATTACATTGAGCTTTCGGGATTTATATCATCCCTGGAATTAATTCCTTTTATATCGTCCGATAAGCTTAATAACATTATCATTAAAAGACGAAAGAAAATCACCATATAGATACATATTTGTTAATCCTATCTAAGCTTTCGGTTTACATAAGCTATCATCAAAGATGACAATAACATTACAATATATAAAACAATACACGGACATGACAATAATGATAGTCTGTTTTTGTTTGCATGGAAGATTTTCAAGCAACGACAAACTCGTGCATACGCGAAGGTGGAAGCGAAAATCGCACCGCGGCTCATGACATCACACATGATCACGCGAGAGTGAAAACGAGAAGTGTTAAGTATGGGAAGCCGTTGGTATAATCCAATGGCTTCTGTTATCAATTATAGGCATTGGAGTATATTTGTGGAGTTTTCATAGTTTATTTTGTTCCGGTTAAGTTTCAACTGTTTTATGTATATAGCTTCAAGAATTTTTGTTTTTTGTTTATTGTTTTCATGTTTAAGTATAGTTGTGTTTTCCACAAGGATTTTCCGGAATTGTGTATGAGGCCAGGCATGTTGATTTAAATGCTTAAAAATGTTAGAGTTATTATTCAAATGTAGAGTGAAGCGTCGTGAAAGCGAGTTTGTGGTGCGAGCAACATAAATATTATTTAATCCGTTGGAGATACAATCTCCCAGAGGGCATTTGAATTTGTAAACTATGTTGTTTTTTTTGCAAATCGTTAACAGTGGGGGAAGAATCATTGCGAATAACTGAGTTTGATATACTAGATTTAGTGTAGTATATGATTAAATTATTTTTGTTTGCTAGGATCTGTTAATAATGATATATATATATACAATTTTTAATATATATTGTTTATATATTATATATGTGCGGTACTTATTGGAAAGCGCTTAATATCAATGATAGCGTTAACATATTTTGATTGGTGTAAGTTTGTGATCCGACTAAATATATATATATATATATATATATATATATATATATATGTGTGTGTGTGTGTGTGTGTGTGTGTGTGTGTGTGTGTGTGTGTGTGTGTGTGTGTGCAAATATGTAGAAAAATAGGAAAGAACACGTTAGGTAAATAATCCGGGGTTCTTTAGTATTTTTTTTTATTTTTAAAAATCAGTGCTCCATACAGAAGTAGAGCTTAAATTATAATTATTTAAAAAAAAAAATGATTCCTTAACTACATACGAGTTCTCAAGTTTCAAAAACGAGAGCCGAAACCCTCAATATAATTATTAAAATTAAATTGAATTAAAGTATCAAGCCCTGTTTCATTCTTAAGCGAAAATTTAGGAATAACCAATCTTGAAATTTATGCATCTTTATAAGCATGTTCATTCCCAAAATTAATTACTATGGAAACGACCATTTTGACGAGTTAATTTGTATCAAGATATCAGTCACTTCGGGAAGAGGTCAAAAGAAAGAAAGAGATCCGGGTTGTCCATTTCAAAGCGAATGATGGCATTCATGTACGCACATCGTCTGGTTAGTCACAGCGACAGATAGCTGTTGGCACCATAATACGTCGTTAAGTGTCTAGAGAATTTTATTTTATTTATTTATTTCTAAAGGGCTGTTTCGTACATAAAGGCGTCGCACTGAACTACAATTTACAAAATACAAAAATATATATAAAAAGACATATATATATATATATATTATAAAACACCAATATATATATATTATATGTATATAAAAAATAAAAAAAGTTATGTTACTGTTAATAAAAACATAGAATGGCCACAAATAAGCTTGAAATAAGATAGAATGAAATTCTATTTATAACATAATTTAAATTTGTTTTTATGACAACATTTAAGTATGATCTCATTCCTTTGGTTTAATAGCTGACTAGTGTTATTAAATTTAATTATTCTAATGAGTCGTACGATTTTTGAATCAAGCACGAGCACTAGTAAATATATGTAATCGTAATGATATATATATATATATATATATATATATATATATATATAATTGCGATTTACTGTTGGATTGATATATGAAAAGTCCATTACTTCTTTAGGTATATATATATATATATATATATATATATATATATGTTTGTATGTATGTTTTAATATCTATACATTCGAAGAATATTTTTGCTAAATACACATTTGCGGAAAAGTTGTTTTTATTATTTGATAAGAAATAGTCTATAATTCAGTGTTGCATAGACCCCTTGGGGGTGGCCCATGTTGGAGGGGGCCTTCTTGACTTCTCTTTACCGGCGATCGCTAAATATTTTGGTTCCGGGATGAAAGACTGAATACTGGGAATTTTAACTTAATTTTATTAACTTTTATGTCGACATGTACTATATGTTCAGTAGGGGTCATTCCCCCTCCTTTGGAGTCTTTTCAGGCACAAAAGTCAACAGGTCTAGATTGTTTGACGGTTAAAATTCTACTCACTGAAAACCCTTTCTCTATATCTATCATTACCACGCTGGCTCGAGCAATCAAAATCGACTTCCTTGTTTTGTCTTCCATCTGACATCAAAGGTCGACCCCAGAAAGTCGAAGGAGAACTTCTTCAAAATAATATTCTGCTAAACTATTATTTAACATCAGAACTCAGGCGATCATAGTTCTCCTCAGGTTATTTTCCTTTATAATCTGCAGATTGCTCAGAATTCTCGGGAATGATAGTGGAAATAAAAAGCCTCGCCTTTCTCCACTCAAGGAAGTCTACCCAATTCTATAACCAATAATTTGAAGAAGAATTGAAATCATTCTTTGTTAAAGGCATCAGCGCGAAAGTGAACGTTTGACGGAAATTAGATCTCGGCTCGCCGATAGCAGTTATGTTGCTAGCACAGCCAGCCATGAAATGCCAAATAATTTCGGTTAAGATGGCGTTAACCAAACCAGGGGATGTTTTATTCTTTTCCTATTTAATTTGATCGGCTTTGCCTGAATATAACACGTGCCGCTACCGCAGATTTCGCATCTTTGTGAATATTAAATTTTAGAGCGGTTCGCTTTGCATTTATATTGTAAATACAGCCTGGCATGAAGTCAAACGCAACGTCAATGTGCATTTTTGTACTATATATGCCCACTTTACACCTAATTTAGTCGATTCAATTCAAACATTTTCCTCGAAAATAAAAGCTCCCAGAAGTTGATATTCACTCAAAGCAAATCAAATTATATGGATTTACAAAAAATGAAAAAATATGTACATAAAATACCCGACTTCAAATGAAAACCTTGACTGATAAAATACGAATGCAAACTTATTATCATTTCAAGCTATATAAGGATTCTGAAGGTTTTAGGACAGCTTTCGATAAAGTTTATATTTCGATAAAGTTTAAATTGCAAATAAAATAAGTTATTCCGAATGTCACAGATTTGTAAGGGTGATATAATCCTATTCGATAAATTATAACATTCACCAGACCACGTGTATTTTAGCGAACAACCCCCATTCCTTTCGTATTTTATCTTCCCTCCGTATCTTCATATAATTAACTTCCGACAATCTCTTATTTCATTCATAATACATGCCATTCATCATAAACATTTTAAAAGTAACCCTCTACTCTAAAATCATAATCCCTTCAAGTCAACTGTCCTGGGTATGACGATAAACTACATCCGCGTCCTAGGTAAGACGATAAACTACGTCCAACAGCAATTCCTCTGATCACTAGGTTTTGAGGAGCGTGGAACCACCGTTTAATTGCTGACCCGGGGTGGTAGCACCTGAGTCCCAGCTATGGGCAAATATTTAACCCCCAAACTGGGGTCAAAACACTATGAACGTGTAAAAATAGGTTGTAATACCAGAATTAATTTGTAAAAAAATTATTAGCTGCAATACATTTTTGAGGGAAGCTGTGTCACGCCGGTGCGAAAGTGATTGAAGTCGAGATGCCTGGTCAGGATCGATTCCATTACATTATCCCTCTTTGGATTTTGTCAAGAATCTCGAGATGAATATCAAGAGCACCAGAACAGATATAGCAACAGTAATCAATGCCCAGAGGGATTTTTTAAGCATTTCACCCCAAGCAAGGCGAGAGTGCCACTAGTATGCAAGTTGTTACAGAAAGTGCAAGTAAGGGAGAAGACTGGGTAAAAAGGAGATTAAGGAAAGGATAAAAAGAAGAACGGTGATCAAGGCATCAGAAGATGTCGATTGACATTATATTTACATTTTTGAAGATTATAGTTATCATGGAAGCAAATAAGAGGAAGGGAGTTCCACTGTCGTGAAGTGCGAGAAAAGAAACTGTTGGAGTAGAAGCGGCGGTTACATTTAACTCTTTCGACAGTAAAAGGGTGGAATCGAGATGCCAACCTAGTAGCACGCTTAAATTCATTCAGTCGGAGCACTAGTGAAAATAGCAGATTCCATGGAAATATTTGTAGAAAAGACAGAGGGAAGCCACATCACGTCCATGAGAAAGTGACTGGAGTCGAGATGCCAGGTCAGGACCTATCACATTGCATATCCGTCTTTGGTTTTTGTCGAGAACCTCGAGATGAACAGCCGGGGCACCAGACCATATGTGGCAACAGTATCCCATGCATGGACGAATGGTAGATTTGTAGATGTGAAGGATGGTCTCAGACGAGAAAAAAACATTCTGTCGCGACACAGAGAATCAACATTCCATGCGGTAGATGAAGCTATTGATTCAATGTAGTTGTTCCGCCGCAGGTCAGTGGAAAATGACACAGAGACGCTCTCGTGGAGTTGAGCATCAGCCATGCTGACAGGAGGTAGGGAAGTTTTTCTGTGGTGTGTAAATGACAGCATTTTCATTTTGGATGCATTAAAATTCACGAGCCATTTTCTGCCCCAGTTAACCACAGAATAAGGGCAAGTTTTCAAGACCAACGACCAGGTTAACTTTCTCAGCAAAGCCGGATTTACTATAGGAGTAAATGATAATGTCGTCTGCGTAGATGCCTGCTTGAAAACCGATGGTGCCAGGGAGATTATTGATGAAAATCAGAAACAGTGTAGGTTCAAGGATAAAGCTTTGAGGAAGACCAGGGCTTGAATGAAAGCAACTGGAAGAGATCCCGTTCAGGACAACTTCCATTTCACAATTAGACAGGATTGATGAGATTAAATAAAATAATCGTCCTGAAATACCGTATCCCTGAAGCTTACGTAGAAGGCCAGCATGCCAAACCCAATCAAACGCCTTCGATATATATATATATATATATATATATATATATATATATATATATATATATATATTTAAGCGTATCACTCCGAGCAAGGCTGGAGGCCACTATCACGCAAGGGGTTATAGAAGGGTTGGAGGAAGAGCAGATAGGAGTGGTAAAGGAGAGGATGTGGAGAAAGAGAAAGACAGTGGGTCGATCAAGGCAAAGGGGTTACAGAAGATTTGGAGCGAGAGCAGATAGGAATGAAAGATGAAAGGATGTGGAGAAGGGAAGTGGATAGATCAAGGCAACTGGAGATGTCGATTGACCCTACACTTAAACCGTTGGAGATTGTATTTGTCAGGGAAACAGTAATAGGGATATATCTAGAGCCACAGCTCGAGCTTCGCAGTTATTATCAAGAGCTTGGTATACATAGTTAGTTATAGCCGCAAGCACGTCAGCGGTAGACCGGGCAAAGAGAGAACGTTTTTAAATTGGCCCCCAAAAGTTGTTATTTGTATTTTAAATAAGAGAAACTTATTAGACATGGTTACAAAAATTAAAGCATTATTTTTTATCAGAAATTTTATTATGACAAAAAAGCATTTCATGATTAAATTCTGCTCTTGTCAAAATTTCCTCCCTCAGCCTTGATTAGCGCAGCACAAATTTTTGTCATTCGTTGCAAAGTTTCTCAAAGTATAAGTTTGATAATTGATTCCATTCTTTTTTTATTTTTTGCAATAACTCTAAGAAAACTTTCAGGATTTTTTTTCACTCTTCCGTCAAGTTCTGACCATGCTGATTCTAGAGATGGCTTTAAACTTTTCAACTGTAGGATATAATGGGAAGGGAAAAGAATGGTGTAATGAAGATGATCGCTTTTCACATACTATTATGCAAAAGGTTAGGGAGGAAATTCCCATCAATACTAGAAAGAACATTGACAGTTACAGGATTAAAGAACATTATTTCCTGAATAATCGGCAATTACACTAGGTGTTTGGCCATTGGGAGGCTAATATTTCCTGAATGGAAACGGATAATCTTACCATAACTATTACACGTTAAGGACATCTTTAAATATATTTTCACTTTTCAATCTCAAATGAAAATAATACACACACACACACACACACACACACATATATATATATATATATATATATATATATATATATATATAATATGGAGAAAACAACTTAAAAGTTGCAAATTTAAAAAAATTGAATGTTTTTTTTGTGAAAGTATTTATTTATATTTTTTTTATATTTACCGTATATACTCGAGTATCATGCGACTTTTGAAC
>OZ038497.1:54969997-55084997 GCA_964036315.1 Acanthosepion esculentum | reverse complement strand
GATTACGAAGAAAGTTGATGAGACAGGTCCAAAATAACACAATGGCCATCAAACAAGACCTTCAGAATGATCTGATTTTGTCAGGAGTTAACGTAACTAAGCAATCGATTAGTAATGAACTACGCAGAGACGGTATAAAGTCGCGCTACCCAAGAAAGACACCACTCCTTCTGAAAAGGCATAGAGATGCCAGGTTGAAATTTGCGACAGAGCATAAAGATAAGGACAATTCTCATTGGGAAAGTGTTCTTTGGACAGATGAGAGTAAAATTGAGTTGTTCGGTCGAAATTCCCTGAATCATGTATGGAGGAAAGACGGCGAAGCATACGCACCCAAGAACACCCTACCAACTGTCAAATTTGGTGGGGGTAGTATCATGATTTGGGGTTGCTTTTCTATGCGAGGTGTTGGCAAACTAGCAATTATAGAAGGAATGCAGAAAAATATCAACAAATCCTACGCGAAAATGTATATCTTTCTGTAGAGAATCATGGGCTTCCTCCTGACTGGATCTTCCAGCAGGACAATGATACCAAGCATACTGCTAAGAGTAGGAAGAATTGGCTTGCTAATAACAACGTTGCAATGGCCCAGTCAGTTGCCACATTTGAATCCAATAGAGAATTTATGGCGAGTTTTGAAAAATAAGATCCGTGACAGAGGTCCAACAAACATCAAAAACCTGAAGACACTTACTCAGGAAGAATGGGACAAAATACCTACTAAAGTAGGCGAATCGTTAATTAAAGACTACAGGAAGAGATTGGTTGCTGTTGAACTTAATAAAGGCTTTGCTACAAAACATTAAATCCAGAAAACATGTTTTTTTTCTGCTGTATGATCTTTTTTTAAACCCCTAAAAATTTAAATATTCCTATATTTTCTTAACCATGGAATATTATTTAGTTTTATATGTATACATTTTTATTATGCAATCTGATACAGTAGATATATTCCCGTTTTGTTAATTTAATATGTTACAAATAAAAATATGAAATATTTTCATGTGTACGATCGCTTATTCAACCCCACTATGTGTGTGTGTGTATATATATATATATATATATATATATATATATATATATATATATATATATGTGTATGTATAAATATATATATATATATATATGTATGTGTGTGTGTGATAAGAATGAGTCAATGATATATATATATATTCATTATATATATATATACATTATATATATATATATACATTTGTATATATATATATATATATATATATATATCGTTGACTCATTCTTCCCCCCCACACACATACACACACACACATATATATGTATATATATATATATATATATACATTATATATATATATACATATATATATGTGTGTGTGTATGTGTGTGTGTGGGGGGGGAGAATGAGTCAACGATATATATATATATCTATATACACAGCATATATATATATATATATATATATATATATATATATATATATATATATATATATACATTTGTGCAAATTAACTGAAACAAAACGAATAATTCCGTTATTATTTACTTTTTTCGTATTTTTCCCGTGAAGCATGACCCACTGAATATGTTAGTACTTTGTACGTGCATTCCACGTAGTCGTTCCTTGAAGATTCACCACAGATTCTCGATTGGATTTAAATCAGGAGAGCATCCGTGCCAGTCGGTACGACTTTGATTTGCTCACAGGAAAGGCTTGCCACTGTGACTGTGGAGCGTTACAATTTCCGTACGCTTCCTTGGAGTAATGTCCATCGCAGTCAATGGTCGTAGCACAACTGATCAACAGTCGAGATTATAGTGTATGGGCGTGATGAAAATCTGATATATGACCGCCATGAAAAGAAAAAAATTATTTTTCTTACCACTCATGATGATAATAGATAAAAAATAAAACTGAAAAACGGGCTAGCTAACCTGTTTCAAACCTTGCTCAACAGAACTAAATGGAGGTTAATAAATTATAATAGAATTTTTTTTTTTTTAAGCGTATCACCCCAAGCAAGGCTGGTGGCCACTATCACGCATGGGGTTACAGAAGGGTTTGTGGAGAAAGAGAAGGACGGAGGGTCGATCAAGGCAAGGGGGTTACAGAAGATTTAGAGCGAGAGCAGATAGGAAAGAAAGATGAAAGGAAGTGGAGAAGGGAAGTGGATAGATCAAGGCAACTAAAAGAGATGGACAATATGTATTGGGAAAAAAATTGCTAAGAGGGAAATTAGTTGGAGTCCCAGTACGAAATCCATCTGTTTACAAAGAGAGGGCTTCAAATATAAAATACAAATGGTTTACTGGTTTATATACCCGTTGGGATTCTTTTTGTCCCGTAAAAACGTAAAATTAATTTAATTAAACTCTTAAAAACAGGGATTAGGAGAGATAGCGAAAAGAGGAAATTTACTACGAGCTACTGAGAATAGGAAATTTGGGAGAGACATGAACGCCCATGCCATGAAGCGACACAGCACAAAGAAGTAGCGATTTGCGGAGTACCTTAGAAATAATGTTAATAATGACTGATATTGATTCTAAAGCGAAACAAACTGTTACGAAGGCATGCTTCACTCTGTAAATGTCTGTGATGTTTGGTAAGTTCTAGGGTGGCCGATCGGCGCCAGTGCCAATTACCGAATGTCATTTCTCGGTTTATGTCCCTCTGATTCTGGCTCGTATCCTACAGTGATCCAATCCAACGAGTCAACAACGCCTTCTTTCCCGCACCCAGTATTGTTCCACCTAGCTCGATGCGACGGGCCCCGCCAAATATTCGGCGGGAGCGGAATTAAATGTTCGTCGATAAGCACAAAGTAAACAAGAATTATTTACTTACCTAATTGTATTCTCCACCGTGACTTCTCGCTTTTAAAGCTCCGGGTCTCCCCAGTCTTTCCCCCATCTCTCTCTCGTGTCAGAATGTCAGGATATCCACGCCGTTATGTCTGTTTGGGTTATTTACGAAATTTACTTTAGCCAAAATGATCTGATAGTGTAAGGGTTGGCAGTGCGGACAGTAGAATCGACGTGTCGAGTTCAATGCCCACCCGAGGTTGTTTCGTTGTCTTTGCAATACTGCAAAATGAAAAGAAGCTAGTCCATTTTCAGCAGGCAGTGGGTTATGGCAGGTATGTCTGGATTAATTTGCTTTGAATGACAGCCAATGTGGGTGAAGGAAAACTAAATTCAAAACATTGTAAATAATAAAACAAAATAGGTTGGTCATCCTTGGAAGGGCAATAAGGATAGAAGCAGCACAACACTAAATTCTAACGGGTTACGGGATTCGTGATTCTGGTCACGTTCGGCACAAGGTCACAAGAATGGATTACATGTGAGGGTATATATATATATATATATATATATATATATATATATATATATATATGTAGACGTCTCTTCTACTCCAATAGCTTCATATCTCGCACCTCTCGCCTGTGGAACTCCCTTCCTTATTCCTGTTTCCCTGACAACTATAATCTCCAACTATTCAAATGTAACGTCAGTCGACATCTCCAGTTGCCTTGATCTATCCACTATCCTTCTCCACATCCTTTCCCCTTTCACTCTTATCTGCTCTCGCTCCAAATCTTCTGTAACCCCTTGCGTGCTAGTGGCTTCCAGCCTAGCATGGGGTGAAAAGCTTAAAAGATATATATATATATATATATATATATATATATATATATATATATGTATATATATGAAAAGATTACTTAAATTTTAAATATCAATTTTATCCCAAATTCGAAGGTTCTTGGTAAAATTTCCAGCCATATATCTTGCAATAGCTAGCTTCTCCTCCTGACACAGTCTACAAGAGTTGGCATTTACTTTAGTAGCTTTCCCGTAATATATATATATATATATATATATATATATATATATATATATATATATAGCTGGCCACTCATATTCGAGGATAACTGATTACTAGGGCGGCTAGCCAATCCCTTATTGCAGACGTTCGCTCAGGCACATTTGTGTTTGCTCAACACCCACAGAGCCCATCTGTGGTTTATACTGCAACTATGCTGAGCAAACCTTAGTTACAGTTTTGAGCAAGGCCAGTACGCTCACGTCCTCGACCACGATGGATTTGGCTTTGTGATAGCACAGCTATCGAGGAGTTCCGTCTACCCGATTTCACTCACAAGGCTTGGGTCAACCCATGGTATCGTATTCAGGCGATCGCGCGCACACACACACAAACACGCACACGCACACACACACACACACACACACACACATATATATATATATATATATATATATATATATATATATATATATATATATATATATATGTATACGTAATGAAATACGAGCAATTATTAATTTAATTTAAATAGAAAACAGACAACCTTAAGGGCCCATTAGTTATAATTTATTTCCCCAGGTATGTGGCTCTTACCTGGTTCATCAGACCACACTCCAAGTGCGGAAAAATGTTTTAAATTTACATATAATTTTATACACATTTGAGGCGTAGTTTTAAGTTGATGTAGAGAGAGGGGGAGGAGGAGTATGATAGATATGGTTGAAATTAGAGAGGGAAGGGAGAGATGGGAATAATTTTAAATCTAATTTTAATCTCAAAGGAAACGTGATAAAGATCAACTTATATCAAATTAACCAATGAACCGTTAAGTTTTCTGTTTAAATTGAATTAATATATATATATATATATATATATATATATATATATATATATATATATACATATATATATATATATATATATATATATATATATATATATATATAGACACTTTTATGTTTATACATTCTTTTTATAGATACAGATATTTAAGTAAGTGCTCTGTTTCTTTTATAATAAACAGTATTAATAACATTTACCAGCCTGAATGTCCGAGAAATCTTCATAGAAAATATTCGTTCTCCGACAGGAATCGAACCTGTATCCTATACGGAACGTGTCATTTAGCCTGACGAGCCTTAACCGATCGAGCCAATGGAGAATCGTTCGATTGGCAACCTCGATTTTAATGCTTTTAAACTTCAATCTTACATGAATCTCTCACGTACATTCATATCTACTCAAAGCGTATCCAAATTTAATCACGAATGATAATCACGAATCATGATGAGTCGCCTGAAGAAACGTTAAAAAGTTTTCGTTTTTTTTAAGGTTGAAACAAGATGCACAGTATTGTAGTGGGTATGTGCATGCCACGATGTAACACTGCATAATAAATAAATATTTACGGCTCTACTTTTGTATTGAGCCCTGTTTTAACTAATGTTTTGAAAACTGAAATCTTACTCTTCGGTATTTTGCATTTGGATATATATATATATATATATATATATATATATATATATATATATATATTATTCCATGATCATTTTCCAACTTATTTAAGATGATCTGCGCCCTCTCTAACCTTCTAGCTTTCTCTCCTTATATAACAAGTACTTATTGGTTATCGATTTTTATTCCGTATACACCAATCCTATACTTATATATATATATATATATATATATATATATATATATATATATATATATATATATATATATATATATATGCAGTTACCTCGAGAGCAAGGACTGAATAACAGAACGACCCCTGAGAGAACTCCTTTTTGTGAAAAAAAGTTTGCCATTCTAATTTAATCATTGTTGTGCCAAGTCAATTGGCTCAGCATATACCGGAGCAAGTAATTTATAGACGCTCATCAAATATATCGTGTAGATGTGAAATATTGTTTATATATGGGCAAACATGCGTTTCTATAAAAACAACCACATTCAGTAACCGTCTAACTTGAGTGGCTCTTGAGGTTTGTATTAGGCGAAAAATAGTGTAAAAATAAACGCATTTCTTTTAAAAATAAACACACTGACACCTATATATACTGGGCTCTCCTGTCGTTTTCGACGTATGAGGGTCAAGCAACTCAGTTCTGCTAACCAATGACCAGACTACCCGCATATATCTTTTGATTATGATGGTGAAGGCTTTGTGCAGAACCAACCATGCTTTTGGGGAGAGCCGAATACAGAGAACTGGTGCACAGTATGCCACAAGATCTGCAAACGACTATCCGTATGCTTTGAATTCAGAGTTTTCCTGCCCCAAAATCGTTCGCCATCCGAGCGTATGGGACCCACAGTCTGTACTGCTATTTAATCCATAGCTGGTGAGAGAAAAGATGGATTCATGCGTTTTCCCAGGGTAAGTGAATAGAATGAATAAACTCGATTGAATGAACTTTAGGTATCGAACATTTACCGAACTAATAGAGGAACCTAATTAAGATACATCAGGAAATTAAAATAGGAAAACTATGGAAGTTTCATCTCTTAACTTATTAATAATAAATATAAATATATTAATTATTAATAATAAACATAAATATATTAATTATTAATAATAAACATAAATATGTTAATTATTAATAATAGATATAAATATATTAATGATTAATAATAGACATAATAAATTAATTATTAATAATAGAGATAAATATATTAAATATTAATGAGAAACATAAATATATTAATTATTGATAATAGACATAAATATATTAATTATTAATAATAGACATAAATATATTAATTATTTATAATGAACATAAATATATTAATTATTAATAATAGACATAAATATATTAAATATTAATAATAGACATAAATATATTAATTATTTATAATAAATATATTAATTATCAAAAATAGACATAAATATATTAAATATTAATAATAGACATAAATATATTAATTATTAATAATAAACATAAATATATTAATTATTAATAATAGACATAAATATATTAATTATTTATAATAATATATTAATTATCAAAAATAGACATAAATATATTAAATATTAATAATAGACATAAATATATTAATTATTAATAATAACCATAAATATATTAATTATTAATAATAGACATAAATATATTAATTATTTATAATAAACATAAATATATTAATTATTTATAATGAACATAAATATATTAATTATTAATAATAGACATAAATATATTAATTATTTATAATGAACATAAATATATTAATTATTAATAATAGACATGAATATATAATTATTAATAAAAAGAATAAATGTATTAATTATTAATAATAAACATAAATATATTAATTATTAATAATAGACATAAATATATTAATTATTAATAATAAACATAAATATATTAATTATTAATAATAGACATAAAAATATTAAATATTAATAATAGACATAAATATATTAATTATTAATAATGGACATAAAAATATTAATTATTAATAATAGACATAAATATATTAATTATTTATAATAAATATATTAATTATCAAAAATAGACATAAATATATTAATTATTAATAATAAACATAAATATATTAATTATTAATAATAGACATAAATATATTAATTATTCATAATAAACATAAATATATTAATTATTTATAATGAACATAAATATATTAATTATTAATAATAGACATAAATATATTAAATATTAATAATAAACATAAATATATTAATTATTAATAATAGACATAAAAATATTAATTATTAATAATAAATATAAATATAATAGTTTTGTATCGACGTCTAAAAAATCGTTTAAAATTTGACAAAATTGTACAAAGCAAATTCAAGTTTATGTGGTTTGAATAATGAACTTCAGACAGACTGCATATCTTTCTTCCTTACTTACATTCAACATATCAATGAGGACCATTTTATCACAGCTGTTTATTGTCTGTTGACCTCGCAAAGAAGAAGGGTCAGTGTAAGGGAGATTAGTGGTTAGTCATTCACACTCTGAGTCGCCAAAAGGCAATAAACGACTATTGATAAAATGATCCACATTTGTACGTTGAAAACAACAAAAGAAAGAAAGAAAAATCTTTTGTTCCACTGGAAAATGGATAGGACATATTGGCTGCGTGCAGTTCAATTTTAGAGGTTTGCTTCTAAATATCCCAAATGAAAAGAAAACTTTTTAAAAGACTTAGAAATAGTTTTATTCAGTGTTGGACTTACCTATAGGCTAAATAAGGTATTAGGTCCACACACAAACACGGGCGGCATTTTTTTTAAATATATTTTTATTTTATATCATTAGTTTTTTTTATTTTTTAATGAAAAATAATAATCATTAGTAAGTAATAATTATTTAACATCATTTTAACCAGAATCGTTTTACATTCATGGATTTATTTGTTGGTTTAACGGCATATCAACTCCATATGGGTCATTTAATACCAAATATTATTTTTTAGAGAAGAACCTCGAATTTTAAATAGCTTACGGGCTCAGCAGATTAAAGTCCGGGCCGTGTTTTACATCTCCTTTCAAATGTTTATCCACTGCTGGTCACAAAGGACACGTTTATGAGTGACTGGTTGACTACTCACCTACTTCACACATGGGCTTTTTCTTTGCGTGGACCGCAGACAGTTGACTAATTTGTGTTTCTACGACTTACCAAGTCGTTGCGGGTTATCTAAAGCCGAGAGATATTTTGGACATTAAGAATAAATCTCTTTGCGCATTAAGAATTTAAAAGGAATAACAATGATTATTGTTACGTCAAACATCAAACAGACTGTCACCGCTGGGCGTTTAGGTCAATGTCCACTATATACATATATACATATAAAGTGTAACCCGGATATAAGAGAGTTGTCGAGACCGGAGAAGAAGTATCTTATATCAGGGTTTCTCTTATATCCGGGTTTGGTCTATTATATATACATTAACACAGGCTCTAATTTGGGACCAGAGAAATATCTCTTATATCCGGGTTTCTCTTATATCAGGGTCTCTTATATCCAGGTTACACTGTATATATATATATATATATATATATATATATATATATAATGGAGTATGTAACCAACTGAAAATAACTAAAGTTCCCGAAAGCGCTTGGGACAATCGACGATATGAACAATTTTTGAACTCATTAACTCCTACAAAACGGGAAAATGTAAGAAAGTTGGAAAAAAATAAATAAAAAATTAATTAAATTTTCATTGTCCGTAATATTTAGCAAAAGATATATATATATATCAGGGTGGTAGGGGTGCCACATGTATATTTCTTACCATATATATATATATGTATATACACAAACACACACGCACATATATTTAATTAATTTGTTTAAACGTTATTTTTAATGGATATTCATATTTGAGTAGATGCCCTGTTTTTCAATTAAAGAATACTATATGTATTTATTTGCATCTACTGGCCTGAATTATGTGAGAAATCTTGTTAGAAAAATATGCACTTTCGGCAGGATTTGAACGCGAGTTCCTTAGGAGAACCATCATTGTATCTGACGTGCCTTGACCTATCACCAACTTAGAACCGTCTGATCAAATAAAGCCCGAAAGCACGTCAGATCTAATGACGGTTTCCACCAGGGGACACAGTTTCAAATCCTGCCGGATGGAGCACATTTTTCTAACATGGATTACGTGAATATTCATGCCGGTAGATGGAAATAAATAACTAAAATGTTAACCGTATTTTCTCGTGTATCATGCGACTTTTGAAAACCTAATTTTGAAGCTAATTAGACTACAGTAAATATAGATATAGTGTGGTCACTGGCGTAGCTACGGTCAGCAGTACATACGCTAATTTTATATCTCATATATGATGCGACCCCCTTAAAATTATCTTCAGAATTAGGTATTCAAAAGTCTCATTACACGCGAATATATACTGCAATAATAAAAACAGAGAATTTACTCAAATATGAGTATCCATTAAAAATAACGTTCAAACAAATAATTTTAAAATATATCGGATTTAATCCATTTCCTAAAAAAATACCCGCACACACACACACACCCATATATATATATATATATATATATATATATATATATATATATATATATATATATATATATATATATATATATATATATATATATATATAATAGGTAGGATGTGTTTGTGTGTGTAACGAATGCACGGTCGCAATTTTCGACGGATTTGCACCAAAATTTACATGCACATGCTGCAAGTTAGTGGGAAGGCTAAGACCGACTTTGCATTCCCCAACTCCCATCGATAGGGCAAATAATCGATTTTTTCATGCTTCTACGGCAGTTTTCATGTAGCTTGCGGCCATTTTCTACTGGCCAGTGTGAGAGCCTATAGCTGGCTGACACGAATAGGCAGGAAGATTCTATTGGCAAGCGTGAGAGCCAATAGCTGACTGACACGAATGTTAACTGGCATGCTAGCATGCAAAAAAAATCGATAGCTGTATTAGTCACAAGTGGGAAAAATTTAAATCTGCATGGCACTTTACTCCAGTTGGCTCATTCGCTTGCTTAAACTCAACGTTGATTCTGATTCTGATTCTGGGTTGGGTGCGAAAAAGTACACATGGTACGGTGTCCTCAAGGACACATGGTACGGTGGATAAAGGCGTTGGTTAGATCCAGTAACAGACCCAAAGAGTGTGAGTTCAATACCCGGTTCAGGCAGTGGTGAACTTTCAGAGGGAAAAGTTACCAGGAGATAACTGATAACTGACATCCATCAAACATGGCTCGTGGAACTAGAACAGTCTACCTCAGTGATCGAAATAAAGGGTTCGACCCGAAATTCCAACCACCTGAAGAAGGCCGGAGCGTACAACGGCCGAAACGTTGTGACAAATATGGCGACAAAGATGAGGACAATAGTCCGAATAATGTAAATACTGTACATAATACCTCATCTCAGAAATATAGACAGACTCTGAAAAAGTATTTGTTGTTAACATTCTTTTTTCATTCGGTTTTTCCAGTAACGAGTCCTTTTTTTAAAGCTGATCGTTTTGTGTTCATTTTGTTTAGTTCTTTTTTCGTAACAGATTTAATGTTTAGTATAGAGCTTAGAAAAAATTCGCAGTGTGAGATAGGCAAGAAGTAAAGTATGTAGCAACATCAGCACGGCAAAGGGCACTCCTTTAAAGGCAAGGAAGGGCAAAAATATTTTAAGTCAAGTGATAGCGATTGTTGTATGAGTCGTACGATTTTTGAACGGCGGGCCATGCTGCTAGTATATATATAGAGAGAGAGAGAAAGAGAGAAAGAAAGCGAGAGACTTAGAAATAAATAAAGAGAAAGAGGGAGAGGGAATAATAAATATTGAAATTGCACTTGATGCTGTATATATTTATATGCAACAGCTATGATACGTGTCGTTTTTTCAGAAAAGAAAATATTAAAATTGTTTTCCTTTACCAGTCGTCCTGGGTATGTCCCTAAACTACAACTGGCAGCAAGCCCTCTTAACTGCTGTTGTTCGCAGGTCCAACCTGACCTGGGTTGGTGGCACCTGTTAGTGTCCTAGCTATGGGCAAATAATTTACCCCGCCAAACTGGAGTCAAAACACTATGAAAGTGTTGAAATATATTTTTATAGTGAAAGTGCTAGCAATACATTTTCATAGAAAAAAAAATACTACCAGCAGAACATTTTTGTAAAGAAAAAAAATTATTAATACCAATATATATGTCTAAGCAATACATTTTTCAGTCCTGGGTATGACGATTAACTACATGCGCGTCCTGGGTAAGACGATAAACTACGTCCAACAGCAAGGTCTCTGATAAGGATGTTTTGAGGAGCGTCGGACCACCTCTTAATTGCTGGTGTTCACAGGTTCACGCTGAACCGGGGTACTAGCACCTGTTAGGGTCCCAGCTATGGGCAAATAGTTAACACCCAAACTTGTGTAAAAATAGGTTTTGATACCAGAAATAATTTGTAATAAAAAAAATATTATTACCAGCAATAATTTTTTAAGGTAAAATTATCAGCAATACTTAAAAAAAAGTACCAGCAATACAAACAATTTTACATTCTTTGAAAAAAATGTGACCAGCTATAGATTTCTTGAAGGAAAAATATTCCCAGAAATAGATTTTTGAAGAAAAATATATTACCAGCAATGAAAATTTTGTCGGTATTAAATAACCAATTGAGGCTGAGATGCAGTAAAACAAAACAAACCAAACCAATACTTTTTTGTAAAAGAAATTACTAATATTTTTAAGAAAATTGCAATTCGGCATTAAATGACCCATAAGTAGATGATATGCCGTTAAACAAACAAACCTTTATTGCTTTCGCTGTATATTTTTCAAAATGTTGGTATTTTTTTAAATGTTCATTAGATTAAGAAGTAGTGTTTGGTCAGGCAAAAAATATAATTACTTTCTCTATATAGTGAGATTTCTACAGACCTTTCTGTCATTTTCCTTTTCCCCTCTCTCTCTCTCTCTCTCTCTCTCTCTATATATATATATATATATATATATATATATATATATATATATTAAGTACAGACTTACCAAATTACGAAACATCAGAATTTCTGTCAAGCCGAGACAATATTCAACAACCTCATATATATATATATATATATATATATATATATATATATATATATATATATATATATATATATATTCAGAACCCCCCTCAACTATTTTTCGGTTGCTATATGTTTCTTTTTCCCACACCTCATTCGCTGGCCTCGAGCAAAAATGAAATGTGCTTATAATCTTGTGACAGAAACGGATCCGTCCCAAAGATGACTTAGGTTTCTACGCAAGTTTATTTTCTTTCGGAAATTACTTTATTTCCGTTGCCACTCCTACAAGGCAACAATGCACGCCTTTTCATCACCGTCATTACACACATACAAACACACACACACACATGTGCACACACATACACAAGACTATATATATATATATATATATATATATATATATATATATATATATATATTAATTTGTGTATTTAGACAGCAAATTCTCTTTTAGGCATGTCTGATTGAATAAATTATAAACATTATGTCTGCTTACTTTTGTCATAATCCTTTCATATTCACGAATATTTTCCGTATGTTAAAATAAGGCAAGAAATGCCCTGTAACAATGAGAATCACTTTTATTTCCTAAGTACTTCTCTCTGTCTCTCTGTCTCTCTGTCTCTCTCTCTCTCTCTCTCTCTCTCTCTCTATATATATATATATATATATATATATATATATATATATATATATATACGTAGATATAATAGAACTTTTAACTACTTCTCAAATAAATTCCAAACATGAAAATATGGTAAAAGTCTGCCCTCCTCTATGTCGCTGAATGCTGGGCAATTTCCTTAGAGCAAAAGAAATGTGGTTCTACAGAAGGATGCTGAGAAGACCATGGGCCGAACATGTCAACAACGATGAAGTTTTAGCGAAAATGGAAACAAAAAGGCAACTTATAATTAATATCAGGAAGAGACAGTTGACATTCCTAGTGCACTTAATGAGGAAAGAGGAATTGGAAAATCGGATACACATAGGACAGACTGAAGGCAAGAGAGACAGAGGGAAACAACGCATAACTTATTTAGTGAGCTTCAGTAAATGGATAGCAGAAAACATCGTAGCTTCCTATTATTTGTGAATAGCTATGCCATGTGAAAGTGGTTTCCTGTTGCCTTCTCTGAGGTCTTGAATTCAGAGTCGTTTTCTCTTAAACTGTCAAAATATCAAGGAATATGGGTTCATGCTTTTCGCAAGTGCAATTGACGAAGACGGAAATTAAAGTATTTCTATTCTACGTGCTACCACCCCTCAGGACATGTGCGCTCATAATTTCCTGTCGTTTGTATCTCCTGAGTCACGGTAGATTAAAGAACTGCGGATCGTATTAAGGAATCGGAGAGCCGAGTTCGAATTCCAGTCGAGTTCACTGGATTCATTTACGTGCTAATACTCTTGTGAAAGATCTTAATCCATCTCTTCTCCCAGATATGGGTGAATAGCAGGGCAGACTGGGTTCTATAGGCTTGGTTGGCAACCAGTCTAAGAGAAGGAAATCTCTGAATTCAAAACTATGTAGCACATACTATGCTGCTAAGGAAAGTATCATTCGCATTGGCTCTATGATCGATTCCTTTTTTCATATCTCTTAGAAAGTGTTACATTTAAAAAAGCCAGTTAGGTATGTTTTTCGCTGCTTTCTCCTGGCTCTCCCGCCTTAATATATCCCCCGCGTGTCCGATTCTGAAAGACCTCTTCTCTCATTAGGTTCCATCGTAAATTCAACTTTTATTCGAAGTATATGTGTCCTTTTTGTTTCCATTTTCACGTGAAACTCCATCGTTACATGATCTGTTGATGGTTTTTGAAATGTTGTTTTGTAGAACGATATTTCTGATGTCTCAAGTCTATAAGTGGCTTGTCCAGCGTTCACTGCCACGGCGGAGGGCCGTTATTACACAATAGTTGAGAACTATTTTCTTTGATTCTGCTATATTCCGTACTTATGAATACTAATGATTATGTCCTAATCCTCATAAATACGTTGGACACTATTGTAAGTGGAGGTAATATGCTGTCCAAGTAGTGCACCACTAGCAGTGGTTTACCTACTTCACGCCGCTGGCGAGTATTGTATTTTGTTGATGTTATAAAGATTACCAATTCATTTCCAACCTACGTTTTGGTTATTCCTCATTCAGTAACCTTTTCTAGGTTACAACAAAAAAGAAGAGGAAGACGAAGAAAGAAAAGAAGAAGAGGAAGAAGAAAAGAATTAGTGAAAGTAACATTAGCAAAAAGAAGAAGAGGAAAAATAAGAAGGATAAAAAAAGAAGAGATGGAAGAAAAAGTGTTATATACTGTACCTGTGAACACTAATGGGTATGTCTAATTCCTCATAAATACGTTGGACACTATTGTAAGTGGAGGTAATATGCTGTCCAAGCCGTGGTTTACCTACTTCACGCCGCTGGCGAGTATTTTATTTTGTTGATTTTATAGAGATTGCCATTTCATTTCCAACCTTCGTTTTGGTTATTCCTCATTCACTATCACTTTTTAGGTTACAAGAGATTCACACATTGTTAAGCTTTTGGAAGGCATCTTTCACTCTGCTATTTGTTTCACCTTTGTGCACACTGCTAGTGGAGCGGCCATGTTTACACTGTAACAGGAACAAGAAAACTGGCACGATCTAAGTGAAACATCGACCACGTGACCACAATAGTAACAACTATAAGAACTCACGAGCAGAAGGTAGCATGACAAACTTAAATATATGTTATGACTTACCCTCGTGGTAGATTTATATATTTAGCTAATCTCGCCAAAATTCCTCTTGGAAAATAGTACATTTCACTGATAGGCACAATCTTAACAGTGTATGATACGCCGATGACACAATGTTGGTAGTAGACACAGGAAAATAAACTGTAGAATCTGCCATAAAAATGTGTTAAGGAAAGCGAGAAGAAAGGACTAATCATCACTTGTGCGAAAAGAGAATTCATTGTCGTTGGCATGAGAGACAGCACAAGATGAGTGATACGAATTGGAGGCGTCAAAATCAAGCAAGTGCGGAAATTTATATAACTGGGAATTATTCAAACAGAGGACAGATAATGTGACATGGGAATCTGAAAGTATCTTGGAACAGCGAAAGATGCCTTGCTAAACAATTTTTATTAAGAAACAGGAAATTTTTGTTAAAAACAAAGAAAAGAGTGCTGAACTGCTATGCAATATCAACCGACTTATATAGCAGGGAAGAGGGACAATTTCTTTACAGATGAAGATTTGAGATAAGAGATGGATTCTGAGAATGCCATGACGTAACATGTGAACAAGAAGTTTTAATTAAAATAGGATCTGTGGGGTTGTCACTCACACCATAGCAGCAGGAATTAGGCTTGTGTTGAAGGATATAAAAGCATATTTGACAGGAAATAAAACGTACACAAAAAACAAGAGAAATGTAAATAATATGTTAATTTCATACAATTTATTTATATTTTTTGTGTCTATTGGTGTGTGCATTTTTAGGTTACAATTGCTTTATCTTGTATGTGATAAAATGGAGAATTTACTCTGTAGTAATACAATCATTATCGCAGGGGAAAATCTGATAAATGTTGGCCGTACAAATGTTCGTTGTGAAGTTATATAATTTAGCGTCTTTTGGCGGGATGTCCGTATTTCCAGCAGGGACGGTTTTGTTGCATGCTGGGAGTATTTTCATTATTTTTAATTTTTATTTAATTTATTTTATACAATGTTTTTATGTTATTGTTTTATTTTATTTTATTTATAATTTTCCTTATTATTTTTTTTTAAATCTATTTATAATATTAATGATATCCATACAGATCTATAATGCAAAAAGAGGTGGTTCTTAGATGGATGCCGAGAATACTAAGAAAGCTTTAATTCAACTGGCAACGAAACGGCCACTTGTAACTGAAATCAGAAAAACACAGCTGGGACACATAATGAGGAAAGAATTTCTGGAGAATCTAACACACACAAGACGTAATGAAGGTAAAAAAAAGTCAGGGAAAACAGAGTGTAACCTACTTAACGAGTTTGTGTGAATTGATGGCAGAACAGAGAACAAAGGTTGTTAAAGAGACAATATCTTTTAAAATTCTTTTAGTGTAATAAAAACAGGAAGTTGTGGAGATCCATGATCACACAATGCAAATGAAAAAGTACCACACTTTTCTGATATGGTGACAATAATATGTAAAATTCAATGGGCGTAAAACTGCGCGGCTTCATTTCTGCGGAACAGGGGCGGCATTTCACAACAGGGAACAGAATCTTTATCCGGGATAAATATACAGGGTGGTCAGAAAGTCTTGTCACCCCCTACCAAGGAGTAATGAGAACAATAGAGCAACAAGTACTACCGCAATACAAAGCACATGTACTGGATTCAGTTTATTCACTTTCATTGACGCTGTCACACATCAAGAAGGTCTATATGAACGCCATCATTTTCGTGTCAGCCATCTGAAATAGAAAACTATATTATGAAGGATGATAAGACTTTCGGATCACCCTGTAGATTCATAGATGAAATTCCAAAACATCCTTCTCGGTAGTCAAATGAAAAGATGATAAAAGGTGAGGGATCAGTTTTGCATAGTTTTTTAGTATTAAACATATCCCCCATTTCTTGGCCACCGTACAGAGTGGTCAGAATACAGTAATACAAAGCTCATGTACTGGATTCAGTTTATTCACTTTCATTGACGCTGTCACACATCATGAAGGTCTATATGAACGCCATCATTTTCGTGTCAGCCATCTGAAATAGAAAACTATATTATGAAGGATGATAAGACTTTCGGATCACCCTGTAGATTCATAGATGAAATTCCAAAACATCCTTCTCGGTAGTCAAATGAAAAGATGATAAAAGGTGAGGGATCAGTTTTGCATAGTTTTTTAGTATTAAACATATCCCCCATTTCTTGGCCACCGTACAGAGTGGTCAGAATACAGTAATACAAAGCTCATGTACTGGATTCAGTTTATTCACTTTCATTGACGCTGTCACACATCATGAAGGTCTATATGAACGCCATCATTTTCGTGTCAGCCATCTGAAATAGAAAACTATATTATGAAGGATGATAAGACTTTCGGATCACCCTGTAGATTCATAGATGAAATTCCAAAACATCCTTCTCGGTAGTCAAATGAAAAGATGATAAAAGGTGAGGGATCAGTTTTGCATAGTTTTTTAGTATTAAACATATCCCCCATTTCTTGGCCACCGTACAGAGTGGTCAGAATACAGTAATACAAAGCTCATGTACTGGATTCAGTTTATTCACTTTCATTGACGCTGTCACACATCAAGAAGGTCTATATGAACGCCATCATTTTCGTGTCAGCCATCTGAAATAGAAAACTATATTATGAAGGATGATAAGACTTTCGGATCACCCTGTAGATTCATAGATGAAATTCCAAAACATCCTTCTCGGTAGTCAAATGAAAAGATGATAAAAGGTGAGGGATCAGTTTTGCATAGTTTTTTAGTATTAAACATATCCCCCATTTCTTGGCCACCGTACAGAGTGGTCAGAATACAGTAATACAAAGCTCATGTACTGGATTCAGTTTATTCACTTTCATTGACGCTGTCACACATCAAGAAGGTCTATATGAACGCCATCATTTTCGTGTCAGCCATCTGAAATAGAAAACTATATTATGAAGGATGATAAGACTTTCGGATCACCCTGTAGATTCATAGATGAAATTCCAAAACATCCTTCTCGGTAGTCAAATGAAAAGATGATAAAAGGTGAGGGATCAGTTTTGCATAGTTTTTTAGTATTAAACATATCCCCCATTTCTTGGCCACCGTACAGAGTGGTCAGAATACAGTAATACAAAGCTCATGTACTGGATTCAGTTTATTCACTTTCATTGACGCTGTCACACATCATGAAGGTCTATATGAACGCCATCATTTTCGTGTCAGCCATCTGAAATAGAAAACTATATTATGAAGGATGATAAGACTTTCGGATCACCCTGTAGATTCATAGATGAAATTCCAAAACATCCTTCTCGGTAGTCAAATGAAAAGATGATAAAAGGTGAGGGATCAGTTTTGCATAGTTTTTTAGTATTAAACATATCCCCCATTTCTTGGCCACCGTACAGAGTGGTCAGAATACAGTAATACAAAGCTCATGTACTGGATTCAGTTTATTCACTTTCATTGACGCTGTCACACATCAAGAAGGTCTATATGAACGCCATCATTTTCGTGTCAGCCATCTGAAATAGAAAACTATATTATGAAGGATGATAAGACTTTCGGATCACCCTGTAGATTCATAGATGAAATTCCAAAACATCCTTCTCGGTAGTCAAATGAAAAGATGATAAAAGGTGAGGGATCAGTTTTGCATAGTTTTTTAGTATTAAACATATCCCCCATTTCTTGGCCACCGTACAGAGTGGTCAGAATACAGTAATACAAACTCATGTACTGGATTCAGTTTATTCACTTTCATTGACGCTGTCACACATCATGAAGGTCTATATGAACGCCATCATTTTCGTGTCAGCCATCTGAAATAGAAAACTATATTATGAAGGATGATAAGACTTTCGGATCACCCTGTAGATTCATAGATGAAATTCCAAAACATCCTTCTCGGTAGTCAAATGAAAAGATGATAAAAGGTGAGGGATCAGTTTTGCATAGTTTTTTAGTATTAAACATATCCCCCATTTCTTGGCCACCGTACAGAGTGGTCAGAATACAGTAATACAAAGCTCATGTACTGGATTCAGTTTATTCACTTTCATTGACGCTGTCACACATCATGAAGGTCTATATGAACGCCATCATTTTCGTGTCAGCCATCTGAAATAGAAAACTATATTATGAAGGATGATAAGACTTTCGGATCACCCTGTAGATTCATAGATGAAATTCCAAAACATCCTTCTCGGTAGTCAAATGAAAAGATGATAAAAGGTGAGGGATCAGTTTTGCATAGTTTTTTAGTATTAAACATATCCCCCATTTCTTGGCCACCGTACAGAGTGGTCAGAATACAGTAATACAAAGCTCATGTACTGGATTCAGTTTATTCACTTTCATTGACGCTGTCACACATCAAGAAGGTCTATATGAACGCCATCATTTTCGTGTCAGCCATCTGAAATAGAAAACTATATTATGAAGGATGATAAGACTTTCGGATCACCCTGTAGATTCATAGATGAAATTCCAAAACATCCTTCTCGGTAGTCAAATGAAAAGATGATAAAAGGTGAGGGATCAGTTTTGCATAGTTTTTTAGTATTAAACATATCCCCCATTTCTTGGCCACCGTACAGAGTGGTCAGAATACAGTAATACAAAGCTCATGTACTGGATTCAGTTTATTCACTTTCATTGACGCTGTCACACATCATGAAGGTCTATATGAACGCCATCATTTTCGTGTCAGCCATCTGAAATAGAAAACTATATTATGAAGGATGATAAGACTTTCGGATCACCCTGTAGATTCATAGATGAAATTCCAAAACATCCTTCTCGGTAGTCAAATGAAAAGATGATAAAAGGTGAGGGATCAGTTTTGCATAGTTTTTTAGTATTAAACATATCCCCCATTTCTTGGCCACCGTACAGAGTGGTCAGAATACAGTAATACAAAGCTCATGTACTGGATTCAGTTTATTCACTTTCATTGACGCTGTCACACATCATGAAGGTCTATATGAACGCCATCATTTTCGTGTCAGCCATCTGAAATAGAAAACTATATTATGAAGGATGATAAGACTTTCGGATCACCCTGTAGATTCATAGATGAAATTCCAAAACATCCTTCTCGGTAGTCAAATGAAAAGATGATAAAAGGTGAGGGATCAGTTTTGCATAGTTTTTTAGTATTAAACATATCCCCCATTTCTTGGCCACCGTACAGAGTGGTCAGAATACAGTAATACAAAGCTCATGTACTGGATTCAGTTTATTCACTTTCATTGACGCTGTCACACATCATGAAGGTCTATATGAACGCCATCATTTTCGTGTCAGCCATCTGAAATAGAAAACTATATTATGAAGGATGATAAGACTTTCGGATCACCCTGTAGATTCATAGATGAAATTCCAAAACATCCTTCTCGGTAGTCAAATGAAAAGATGATAAAAGGTGAGGGATCAGTTTTGCATAGTTTTTTAGTATTAAACATATCCCCCATTTCTTGGCCACCGTACAGAGTGGTCAGAATACAGTAATACAAAGCACATGTACTGGATTCAGTTTATTCACTTTCATTGACGCTGTCACACATCATGAAGGTCTATATGAACGCCATCATTTTCGTGTCAGCCATCTGAAATAGAAAACTATATTATGAAGGATGATAAGACTTTCGGATCACCCTGTAGATTCATAGATGAAATTCCAAAACATCCTTCTCGGTAGTCAAATGAAAAGATGATAAAAGGTGAGGGATCAGTTTTGCATAGTTTTTTAGTATTAAACATATCCCCCATTTCTTGGCCACCGTACAGAGTGGTCAGAATACAGTAATACAAAGCTCATGTACTGGATTCAGTTTATTCACTTTCATTGACGCTGTCACACATCAAGAAGGTCTATATGAACGCCATCATTTTCGTGTCAGCCATCTGAAATAGAAAACTATATTATGAAGGATGATAAGACTTTCGGATCACCCTGTAGATTCATAGATGAAATTCCAAAACATCCTTCTCGGTAGTCAAATGAAAAGATGATAAAAGGTGAGGGATCAGTTTTGCATAGTTTTTTAGTATTAAACATATCCCCCATTTCTTGGCCACCGTACAGAGTGGTCAGAATACAGTAATACAAAGCTCATGTACTGGATTCAGTTTATTCACTTTCATTGACGCTGTCACACATCATGAAGGTCTATATGAACGCCATCATTTTCGTGTCAGCCATCTGAAATAGAAAACTATATTATGAAGGATGATAAGACTTTCGGATCACCCTGTAGATTCATAGATGAAATTCCAAAACATCCTTCTCGGTAGTCAAATGAAAAGATGATAAAAGGTGAGGGATCAGTTTTGCATAGTTTTTTAGTATTAAACATATCCCCCATTTCTTGGCCACCGTACAGAGTGGTCAGAATACAGTAATACAAAGCACATGTACTGGATTCAGTTTATTCACTTTCATTGACGCTGTCACACATCAAGAAGGTCTATATGAACGCCATCATTTTCGTGTCAGCCATCTGAAATAGAAAACTATATTATGAAGGATGATAAGACTTTCGGATCACCCTGTAGATTCATAGATGAAATTCCAAAACATCCTTCTCGGTAGTCAAATGAAAAGATGATAAAAGGTGAGGGATCAGTTTTGCATAGTTTTTTAGTATTAAACATATCCCCCATTTCTTGGCCACCGTACAGAGTGGTCAGAATACAGTAATACAAAGCACATGTACTGGATTCAGTTTATTCACTTTCATTGACGCTGTCACACATCAAGAAGGTCTATATGAACGCCATCATTTTCGTGTCAGCCATCTGAAATAGAAAACTATATTATGAAGGATGATAAGACTTTCGGATCACCCTGTAGATTCATAGATGAAATTCCAAAACATCCTTCTCGGTAGTCAAATGAAAAGATGATAAAAGGTGAGGGATCAGTTTTGCATAGTTTTTTAGTATTAAACATATCCCCCATTTCTTGGCCACCGTACAGAGTGGTCAGAATACAGTAATACAAAGCTCATGTACTGGATTCAGTTTATTCACTTTCATTGACGCTGTCACACATCAAGAAGGTCTATATGAACGCCATCATTTTCGTGTCAGCCATCTGAAATAGAAAACTATATTATGAAGGATGATAAGACTTTCGGATCACCCTGTAGATTCATAGATGAAATTCCAAAACATCCTTCTCGGTAGTCAAATGAAAAGATGATAAAAGGTGAGGGATCAGTTTTGCATAGTTTTTTAGTATTAAACATATCCCCCATTTCTTGGCCACCGTACAGAGTGGTCAGAATACAGTAATACAAAGCACATGTACTGGATTCAGTTTATTCACTTTCATTGACGCTGTCACACATCAAGAAGGTCTATATGAACGCCATCATTTTCGTGTCAGCCATCTGAAATAGAAAACTATATTATGAAGGATGATAAGACTTTCGGATCACCCTGTAGATTCATAGATGAAATTCCAAAACATCCTTCTCGGTAGTCAAATGAAAAGATGATAAAAGGTGAGGGATCAGTTTTGCATAGTTTTTTAGTATTAAACATATCCCCCATTTCTTGGCCACCGTACAGAGTGGTCAGAATACAGTAATACAAAGCACATGTACTGGATTCAGTTTATTCACTTTCATTGACGCTGTCACACATCAAGAAGGTCTATATGAACGCCATCATTTTCGTGTCAGCCATCTGAAATAGAAAACTATATTATGAAGGATGATAAGACTTTCGGATCACCCTGTAGATTCATAGATGAAATTCCAAAACATCCTTCTCGGTAGTCAAATGAAAAGATGATAAAAGGTGAGGGATCAGTTTTGCATAGTTTTTTAGTATTAAACATATCCCCCATTTCTTGGCCACCGTACAGAGTGGTCAGAATACAGTAATACAAAGCTCATGTACTGGATTCAGTTTATTCACTTTCATTGACGCTGTCACACATCATGAAGGTCTATATGAACGCCATCATTTTCGTGTCAGCCATCTGAAATAGAAAACTATATTATGAAGGATGATAAGACTTTCGGATCACCCTGTAGATTCATAGATGAAATTCCAAAACATCCTTCTCGGTAGTCAAATGAAAAGATGATAAAAGGTGAGGGATCAGTTTTGCATAGTTTTTTAGTATTAAACATATCCCCCATTTCTTGGCCACCGTACAGAGTGGTCAGAATACAGTAATACAAAGCTCATGTACTGGATTCAGTTTATTCACTTTCATTGACGCTGTCACACATCATGAAGGTCTATATGAACGCCATCATTTTCGTGTCAGCCATCTGAAATAGAAAACTATATTATGAAGGATGATAAGACTTTCGGATCACCCTGTAGATTCATAGATGAAATTCCAAAACATCCTTCTCGGTAGTCAAATGAAAAGATGATAAAAGGTGAGGGATCAGTTTTGCATAGTTTTTTAGTATTAAACATATCCCCCATTTCTTGGCCACCGTACAGAGTGGTCAGAATACAGTAATACAAAGCACATGTACTGGATTCAGTTTATTCACTTTCATTGACGCTGTCACACATCAAGAAGGTCTATATGAACGCCATCATTTTCGTGTCAGCCATCTGAAATAGAAAACTATATTATGAAGGATGATAAGACTTTCGGATCACCCTGTAGATTCATAGATGAAATTCCAAAACATCCTTCTCGGTAGTCAAATGAAAAGATGATAAAAGGTGAGGGATCAGTTTTGCATAGTTTTTTAGTATTAAACATATCCCCCATTTCTTGGCCACCGTACAGAGTGGTCAGAATACAGTAATACAAAGCACATGTACTGGATTCAGTTTATTCACTTTCATTGACGCTGTCACACATCATGAAGGTCTATATGAACGCCATCATTTTCGTGTCAGCCATCTGAAATAGAAAACTATATTATGAAGGATGATAAGACTTTCGGATCACCCTGTAGATTCATAGATGAAATTCCAAAACATCCTTCTCGGTAGTCAAATGAAAAGATGATAAAAGGTGAGGGATCAGTTTTGCATAGTTTTTTAGTATTAAACATATCCCCCATTTCTTGGCCACCGTACAGAGTGGTCAGAATACAGTAATACAAAGCTCATGTACTGGATTCAGTTTATTCACTTTCATTGACGCTGTCACACATCATGAAGGTCTATATGAACGCCATCATTTTCGTGTCAGCCATCTGAAATAGAAAACTATATTATGAAGGATGATAAGACTTTCGGATCACCCTGTAGATTCATAGATGAAATTCCAAAACATCCTTCTCGGTAGTCAAATGAAAAGATGATAAAAGGTGAGGGATCAGTTTTGCATAGTTTTTTAGTATTAAACATATCCCCCATTTCTTGGCCACCGTACAGAGTGGTCAGAATACAGTAATACAAAGCTCATGTACTGGATTCAGTTTATTCACTTTCATTGACGCTGTCACACATCATGAAGGTCTATATGAACGCCATCATTTTCGTGTCAGCCATCTGAAATAGAAAACTATATTATGAAGGATGATAAGACTTTCGGATCACCCTGTAGATTCATAGATGAAATTCCAAAACATCCTTCTCGGTAGTCAAATGAAAAGATGATAAAAGGTGAGGGATCAGTTTTGCATAGTTTTTTAGTATTAAACATATCCCCCATTTCTTGGCCACCGTACAGAGTGGTCAGAATACAGTAATACAAAGCTCATGTACTGGATTCAGTTTATTCACTTTCATTGACGCTGTCACACATCATGAAGGTCTATATGAACGCCATCATTTTCGTGTCAGCCATCTGAAATAGAAAACTATATTATGAAGGATGATAAGACTTTCGGATCACCCTGTAGATTCATAGATGAAATTCCAAAACATCCTTCTCGGTAGTCAAATGAAAAGATGATAAAAGGTGAGGGATCAGTTTTGCATAGTTTTTTAGTATTAAACATATCCCCCATTTCTTGGCCACCGTACAGAGTGGTCAGAATACAGTAATACAAAGCTCATGTACTGGATTCAGTTTATTCACTTTCATTGACGCTGTCACACATCATGAAGGTCTATATGAACGCCATCATTTTCGTGTCAGCCATCTGAAATAGAAAACTATATTATGAAGGATGATAAGACTTTCGGATCACCCTGTAGATTCATAGATGAAATTCCAAAACATCCTTCTCGGTAGTCAAATGAAAAGATGATAAAAGGTGAGGGATCAGTTTTGAATAGTTTTTTAGTATTAAACATATCCCCCATTTCTTGGCCACCGTACAGAGTGGTCAGAATACAGTAATACAAAGCTCATGTACTGGATTCAGTTTATTCACTTTCATTGACGCTGTCACACATCATGAAGGTCTATATGAACGCCATCATTTTCGTGTCAGCCATCTGAAATAGAAAACTATATTATGAAGGATGATAAGACTTTCGGATCACCCTGTAGATTCATAGATGAAATTCCAAAACATCCTTCTCGGTAGTCAAATGAAAAGATGATAAAAGGTGAGGGATCAGTTTTGAATAGTTTTTTAGTATTAAACATATCCCCCATTTCTTGGCCACCGTACAGAGTGGTCAGAATACAGTAATACAAAGCTCATGTACTGGATTCAGTTTATTCACTTTCATTGACGCTGTCACACATCATGAAGGTCTATATGAACGCCATCATTTTCGTGTCAGCCATCTGAAATAGAAAACTATATTATGAAGGATGATAAGACTTTCGGATCACCCTGTAGATTCATAGATGAAATTCCAAAACATCCTTCTCGGTAGTCAAATGAAAAGATGATAAAAGGTGAGGGATCAGTTTTGAATAGTTTTTTAGTATTAAACATATCCCCCATTTCTTGGCCACCGTACAGAGTGGTCAGAATACAGTAATACAAAGCTCATGTACTGGATTCAGTTTATTCACTTTCATTGACGCTGTCACACATCAAGAAGGTCTATATGAACGCCATCATTTTCGTGTCAGCCATCTGAAATAGAAAACTATATTATGAAGGATGATAAGACTTTCGGATCACCCTGTAGATTCATAGATGAAATTCCAAAACATCCTTCTCGGTAGTCAAATGAAAAGATGATAAAAGGTGAGGGATCAGTTTTGCATAGTTTTTTAGTATTAAACATATCCCCCATTTCTTGGCCACCGTACAGAGTGGTCAGAATACAGTAATACAAAGCTCATGTACTGGATTCAGTTTATTCACTTTCATTGACGCTGTCACACATCATGAAGGTCTATATGAACGCCATCATTTTCGTGTCAGCCATCTGAAATAGAAAACTATATTATGAAGGATGATAAGACTTTCGGATCACCCTGTAGATTCATAGATGAAATTCCAAAACATCCTTCTCGGTAGTCAAATGAAAAGATGATAAAAGGTGAGGGATCAGTTTTGAATAGTTTTTTAGTATTAAACATATCCCCCATTTCTTGGCCACCGTACAGAGTGGTCAGAATACAGTAATACAAAGCTCATGTACTGGATTCAGTTTATTCACTTTCATTGACGCTGTCACACATCATGAAGGTCTATATGAACGCCATCATTTTCGTGTCAGCCATCTGAAATAGAAAACTATATTATGAAGGATGATAAGACTTTCGGATCACCCTGTAGATTCATAGATGAAATTCCAAAACATCCTTCTCGGTAGTCAAATGAAAAGATGATAAAAGGTGAGGGATCAGTTTTGAATAGTTTTTTAGTATTAAACATATCCCCCATTTCTTGGCCACCGTACAGAGTGGTCAGAATACAGTAATACAAAGCTCATGTACTGGATTCAGTTTATTCACTTTCATTGACGCTGTCACACATCAAGAAGGTCTATATGAACGCCATCATTTTCGTGTCAGCCATCTGAAATAGAAAACTATATTATGAAGGATGATAAGACTTTCGGATCACCCTGTAGATTCATAGATGAAATTCCAAAACATCCTTCTCGGTAGTCAAATGAAAAGATGATAAAAGGTGAGGGATCAGTTTTGCATAGTTTTTTAGTATTAAACATATCCCCCATTTCTTGGCCACCGTACAGAGTGGTCAGAATACAGTAATACAAAGCTCATGTACTGGATTCAGTTTATTCACTTTCATTGACGCTGTCACACATCATGAAGGTCTATATGAACGCCATCATTTTCGTGTCAGCCATCTGAAATAGAAAACTATATTATGAAGGATGATAAGACTTTCGGATCACCCTGTAGATTCATAGATGAAATTCCAAAACATCCTTCTCGGTAGTCAAATGAAAAGATGATAAAAGGTGAGGGATCAGTTTTGCATAGTTTTTTAGTATTAAACATATCCCCCATTTCTTGGCCACCGTACAGAGTGGTCAGAATACAGTAATACAAAGCTCATGTACTGGATTCAGTTTATTCACTTTCATTGACGCTGTCACACATCAAGAAGGTCTATATGAACGCCATCATTTTCGTGTCAGCCATCTGAAATAGAAAACTATATTATGAAGGATGATAAGACTTTCGGATCACCCTGTAGATTCATAGATGAAATTCCAAAACATCCTTCTCGGTAGTCAAATGAAAAGATGATAAAAGGTGAGGGATCAGTTTTGCATAGTTTTTTAGTATTAAACATATCCCCCATTTCTTGGCCACCGTACAGAGTGGTCAGAATACAGTAATACAAAGCTCATGTACTGGATTCAGTTTATTCACTTTCATTGACGCTGTCACACATCATGAAGGTCTATATGAACGCCATCATTTTCGTGTCAGCCATCTGAAATAGAAAACTATATTATGAAGGATGATAAGACTTTCGGATCACCCTGTAGATTCATAGATGAAATTCCAAAACATCCTTCTCGGTAGTCAAATGAAAAGATGATAAAAGGTGAGGGATCAGTTTTGAATAGTTTTTTAGTATTAAACATATCCCCCATTTCTTGGCCACCGTACAGAGTGGTCAGAATACAGTAATACAAAGCTCATGTACTGGATTCAGTTTATTCACTTTCATTGACGCTGTCACACATCATGAAGGTCTATATGAACGCCATCATTTTCGTGTCAGCCATCTGAAATAGAAAACTATATTATGAAGGATGATAAGACTTTCGGATCACCCTGTAGATTCATAGATGAAATTCCAAAACATCCTTCTCGGTAGTCAAATGAAAAGATGATAAAAGGTGAGGGATCAGTTTTGAATAGTTTTTTAGTATTAAACATATCCCCCATTTCTTGGCCACCGTACAGAGTGGTCAGAATACAGTAATACAAAGCTCATGTACTGGATTCAGTTTATTCACTTTCATTGACGCTGTCACACATCAAGAAGGTCTATATGAACGCCATCATTTTCGTGTCAGCCATCTGAAATAGAAAACTATATTATGAAGGATGATAAGACTTTCGGATCACCCTGTAGATTCATAGATGAAATTCCAAAACATCCTTCTCGGTAGTCAAATGAAAAGATGATAAAAGGTGAGGGATCAGTTTTGCATAGTTTTTTAGTATTAAACATATCCCCCATTTCTTGGCCACCGTACAGAGTGGTCAGAATACAGTAATACAAAGCTCATGTACTGGATTCAGTTTATTCACTTTCATTGACGCTGTCACACATCATGAAGGTCTATATGAACGCCATCATTTTCGTGTCAGCCATCTGAAATAGAAAACTATATTATGAAGGATGATAAGACTTTCGGATCACCCTGTAGATTCATAGATGAAATTCCAAAACATCCTTCTCGGTAGTCAAATGAAAAGATGATAAAAGGTGAGGGATCAGTTTTGCATAGTTTTTTAGTATTAAACATATCCCCCATTTCTTGGCCACCGTACAGAGTGGTCAGAATACAGTAATACAAAGCTCATGTACTGGATTCAGTTTATTCACTTTCATTGACGCTGTCACACATCAAGAAGGTCTATATGAACGCCATCATTTTCGTGTCAGCCATCTGAAATAGAAAACTATATTATGAAGGATGATAAGACTTTCGGATCACCCTGTAGATTCATAGATGAAATTCCAAAACATCCTTCTCGGTAGTCAAATGAAAAGATGATAAAAGGTGAGGGATCAGTTTTGCATAGTTTTTTAGTATTAAACATATCCCCCATTTCTTGGCCACCGTACAGAGTGGTCAGAATACAGTAATACAAAGCTCATGTACTGGATTCAGTTTATTCACTTTCATTGACGCTGTCACACATCGTGAAGGTCTATATGAACGCCATCATTTTCGTGTCAGCCATCTGAAATAGAAAACTATATTATGAAGGATGATAAGACTTTCGGATCACCCTGTAGATTCATAGATGAAATTCCAAAACATCCTTCTCGGTAGTCAAATGAAAAGATGATAAAAGGTGAGGGATCAGTTTTGCATAGTTTTTTAGTATTAAACATATCCCCCATTTCTTGGCCACCGTACAGAGTGGTCAGAATACAGTAATACAAAGCTCATGTACTGGATTCAGTTTATTCACTTTCATTGACGCTGTCACACATCATGAAGGTCTATATGAACGCCATCATTTTCGTGTCAGCCATCTGAAATAGAAAACTATATTATGAAGGATGATAAGACTTTCGGATCACCCTGTAGATTCATAGATGAAATTCCAAAACATCCTTCTCGGTAGTCAAATGAAAAGATGATAAAAGGTGAGGGATCAGTTTTGAATAGTTTTTTAGTATTAAACATATCCCCCATTTCTTGGCCATGGTACAGAGTGGTCAGAATACAGTAATACAAAGCACATGTACTGGCTTCAGTTTATTCATTTTCATTGACGCTGTCACACATCATGAAGGTCTGTATGAACGCCATCATTTTCATGGCACCAAATGATGCGGCGCCATGTCCTGTGTGACATTTTACAAAGCTGTGCTTTGTTGATTGTTACAAAGGCTCACCGAACGGCGTACTTCAACTGATGGGTATTCTGGTATCGGCAATGTGAACCTCTCTCCATGATAATAGCCCACAAAGCGTTGAAATAGAAAATTATATGTGGTCGGGCTACAAGACTTGGATTACCCTGTACATCCACCTCAAGACGGCAATAGCTGTGCACCTAATAAACACGGGAGGGAAAACGGTCCGTTAAAACAGTATGATAAAACAATTTCTTCAAAATAACTGACTGAAACCAAACACGTTCGATCATACAGATATTCAAAGAAAAATTTAGATAAATCTTATTGATTATTTGGCAGCAGTAATTCAAGCATCTTTAAAAATTGGTTCCAGGTAACAGGTTCCGAGATGGAGGATTTGAATCTATCCACTAACATTTGGTCTGTATTCGATATCGCAATTCGACAGCAGAGAAACAAATTAAAATCGACTTATGGTTGAGTTTTCGCTTCTGTCTGCTTGACGTTCTCATTAAGTCTGCTACGAATCACACATTAGATATCACCCTGCCGCTGTCACTCACGCCGTCTTCTGATCTTGTCGCTTTTTTAAGTTGCTGTGCGAGCCTTTGCCGCCATTATTGGGTTTCTTAAAACGACCAGAGCAACAACAAACATTTCATTTTTTTTCTTTCTTTATCCTTTTCTTTTTAATTTAGATTTCTTTCTTTTCCCTCTTTTTCATTTATTCATCCATTATTCGCAGTCGTCCCGCCTTTCTTTCTCATACATATTTAGCCGTATTTTTAATTCCTTTTCCTCAAATTGTATCCTCAATTCTTCGTTCGTTTTTCTTTCTTTAATCTCTCTCCCTTTTAATTTAATTTTCTTCTGTTTATCGCTCTTTTTTCTATGTTTCTTTCTGTCTTTATTACTTTTTTAGTTTATTTCTTTGTTGTTTTCTTTCTCATTCTCTTGTGACTAATAGTTTCTTTCCTCTTACTAGAACATTCTTTCTTTTCCTTCCTTTCTTTCTTTTCCTTTCCTTTTTTTTGTATTTTCTTTCTTTATAATAATAATAATAATAATAATAATAATAATAATAATAATAATAATAATAATAATAATAATGATATTTCATTTTCATGGACTCTGTCGCTTATTTTTCTTTTAATATTTAAGTCTTCCTTCTTTCTTTTCCCCCGAGTAATTTTTTTCTATAATCTACTCTTTTCTTTTTATCAAGTTTTTTTTATGCAAAATAAAAGCATTCAATCTTCTAAAAAATGTTATTTATTACTAACATTTTCTTAAGTATTGCCTTCTCAGTTGCTCCTATTCGTTTCCATTTCCTTCCTTCCTTCCTTCCTTCCTTCCTTCCTTCCTTCCTTCCTTCCTTCCTTCCTTCCTTCCTTCCTTCCTTTCTTTCTTTCTTTATTTCTTTCTTAAGGACAAACATTGTTTCTTTCCTTGCGAAATCTTTCTTTCTTTCTTTCTTTCTTTCTTTCTTTCTTTCTTTCTTTCTTTCTTTCTTTCTTTCTTTCTTTCTTTCAAATACAATCATTCTCTCTTTCCCTGTCAGTCTCCGTTTCCTTTTTTCTTTCTCATATACAATCATTCTTTTCTTGCCAATTTTCTTTCTTTCTTTCTTTCTTTCTTTCTTTCTTTCTTTCTTTCTTTCTTAAGGACAAACATTGTTTCTTTCCTTGTGGAATTTATTTTCTTTCTTTCTTTCTTTTTTTCTTTCTTTCTTTCTTAAGTAGAATCATTCTTTCTCTCCTTGAGAAACTTCTTTCTTTCTTTCTTTCTTTCTTTCAAATACAATCATTCTCTCTTTCCCTGACAGTTTCCGTTTCCTTTTTTCTTTTTCAAATTAAATCATTCTTTTCCTTGCCAATTTTCTTTCTTTCTTTCTTTCTTTCTTTCTTTCTTTCTTTCTTTCTTTCTTTCTTTCTTTCTTTCTTTCAAATACAATCATTCCCTCTTTCCCTGTCAGTCTCCGTTTCCTTTTTTCTTTCTCATATACAATCATTCTTTTCCTTGCCAATTTTCTTTCTTTCTTTCTTTCTTTCTTTGTTTCTTTCTTTCTTTCTCAATTACAATCATTCTTTCTTTTCCTACCAATCTTATTTTCTTTGTTTCTTTCTTTCTCAAATACAATCATTTTTCTTTCCTTGACATTTTTTGTATTTTTCTTTCTTTCTTTCTTTCTTTCTTAAATACAATCATTCATTCATTCCCTACCAATCTCATGCTGTTCTTCTTTTCTTTCTTTCTATAAAAAAGGAAACTAAAAAAAGCCATCCAAGCTTTTCATAATTCTTGCACGTAAGTAACAAGTCTCACAGGAGCATATAGTGCGTAGAATCAAAAGGCAACAAACCGAGAAAGAATTCCAAGATAATAGACGTTTCTGGCAAAATAAAATTGACTTACTTAAAACTACAAACTGAGCCATTTTTAGAAATACGCCATCTTTATTAGTCAGCATGCGCATACGTTTTTCCTCGCTTCTCCGACGTCTATTGCCTCACTTGCATATCCCTAAGTCTAGTCTTTTAAGAGATTTTTTTTCGAACGGGGTTGAAGACATGCAGACGAGTGAGGTGGCTTTTTATGTGTGCTTTTATGATTGCATGAGTATTTACCAACAAAGAATTTGTAAAGTCTGACAAAAGGCCAAATTTATAAGCGCGTTTGAATTTGCAAGTTATTGATAGTTAACCAGAATATTGATTTGTATAAAGTAGCCCGTTTCTTATTCATTTACGTTCTCTTGAATTTTTCATTCATTGTTTTTTTTTTTCATTTCTAGTGAGCTTCTTATTTTTTTTAAAAATCCTTTTCTTCTTTATTAGAACATGTGCTTTCTCCTTTTTTACTTTACACCTATTTCCGTAATTTCATTCTCTTTTTCAGGGAATAGTTTTTTTTAATATAATTATCAGTCAGTTATGTGCCATGCGTGATACGCGCTGAGACGATCATGTATTTTTAGATACATGACTGACGAGGCAGAATTTTTCACGTTGTAGGTTTCAATTTCTTTCTGCGGTAGAATAGATGCTATCCAATGCAATAGAATCCATTCTGTCCTGCTATTTAACCATAGCTGGGGGAGAAGGGGATTCAAGGGTATTAGCACGTAAGTGAATGTAATGGATTCGACGGGAACTCGATCTCGGCTCTCCTATTCTTCAATCCGAGCCGCTATCCATTACTCCACCGGGACGTGAGAGACTATTGAGACTATAAACTTGCCTCTGACCCCAAGTGGAATTCCTACATATGATCCATAACTAAAGATGCAGTTAAAATGGTCAACACCCTGTGGCGCACGAAGACGGAGTAATGATGCCCATCAACATCCACCACTCACGAGAAGATTCGGCATACTCGAGAGATGGTAATGGCGAACCGGTGATTTATCATCGATGAGGTAGCATGTTCCCTGCAGAATCGTCCAATGGTTTTTGGTCCTCCTGCATACAGCTAGAACAGCAGCAAGAAAACTGGCGCGATCATGCTCAAACGACGGTCACGTGACCACAAGAGTAACAACTATTAGAACGCATCAGGAGAAGGCAGTGTAACAAACCTAAAGATATGTTATTGCTAAAGTGTGGATAATTTGTTACTTTCCTTCGCAAACAGATAGATAGATAGATAGATAGATAGATAGATAGATAGATAGATAGAAATATCCCAACGAGAGACGTCCTTTTCTCTAAGAAAAAAATACGATTGAAACTTGCCTTGATGTAAGTCCTTCCGTAGCCGAAATGTTGATTTTCCAGAATAAAACCGGAATGCACGTTCAATTTAATTAATAAGTCTTTCAATGATCTAAGCCGGTAGAGGTTAATTTCCCGGATTGTAACATGAGTAAAGGGCAAGATGTACAGATGTATACAAATTCTACAGATGTAGATAAATTCTTCTTTGCACTTAAGAAAAAGTTTAAACCTTCTTCCAGGAACATCCGACTGGTATTGGACAGTATGTACGACCACGTGAAATAATCATTTTTTCATCCAGATCACGACTATAAAAATAGATTTATTAGATTTTATAAACGTTACAAAAGGGTCCAGTTTTCTATGTAAATTTCTTTAACTTGATACGCCTTCGGAAGCCAAAACAAAATATGCTCATGTCACACCATTTCTTAAAATGTAAAAAAAAAAAAAAAATAAATAAATGAAATCCCTAATCTTAATCGATAAATGAAATTTCTAATCTTAATCGATAATCGTGTGTTTAATCGAAAATAATATAATAAAACACATAATCGTGATTATGCATTTTTTGCGAATTAACCTTTTTCTTTAAAAGGAACATTTTTCATCCAACACCTCTTCAGAAAGATTCGCTGAAAAGAAAAAAACAACAAATATACAAAAAAAAAGAAAAAGATTAATCATAAACGGCGAAGTTGAGAAAGTACAAAGGGACACATTATTTTATGTATGTATATGTAGGTGTATATGTGCGTGTATATATATATGCTCATGTCACGCCATTTCTTAAAATGTAAAAAAAAAAAATAAATTCCTAATCATAAACGATAATCGTGTGTTTAATGGAATCTATCTATCTATCTATCTATCTATCTATCTATCTATCTCTCTTTATCTCTCTCTCTCTCTGTTTGTCTCTCTCTCTCTCTCCCTCTATATATATATATATATATATACATATATATATATATATATACATATATATATATGTGTGTGTGTGTGTGTGTGTGTGTGTGTGTGTGTGTGTGTGTGTGTGTGTGTGTATGTATGTATATCATGGGCGCGTGGCTTTGTGGTTAGAACGTTCACTTTCTGACCCGGGTTCGAATCTCACCATGGTTGGTTTATCAGGGAGGCGACTTCGTGAGGTTATCGGACTGGATCGAGGTCGATCCCAGCGTATGGCACCTTTGGAAAGTGCCTGGAAACCAGACCACGAAATGTGAGTGAAATTGGGTAAACGAAATTCTTGTGACCTGTTGATAGCTTTGCTAGCACGAAGCAACAAGTCATCGTGACCGAGGGCTTGAGCGTGTTGGCCTTGTTCAAATTGATCACACGCTCTTCCCCAGAAACTGTAACTAAGGTGAGCTCAGCATAGTTGGAGTATAAACCAGAGGTGGGTCATGTGGGTGTTGAACAAACACAAATGTGCCCGGGCGAGCGTCTGCAACAGGGATTGGCTAGCCGCCCTAGTAGACGCGTATCCTCGAATACGAGTGACAAGCTATTATTATTATTATTATTATTATTATTATTATTATTATATATATATATATATATATATATATATATATATATATATATATATATATATATATATATATATATATATATATATGCGCATTCCATTAAAAACGACAGACAAACTTATTTAGTTTTTATGCAACTTTTCATGCGATCTAATAATTTTTTTTCTTTTCGGATGATAAATTATATAAAAACTGTCCGAATGTTCTTTTTATCCGAGCGCTTTCGGCTATGCATTTAGCCATTTTCAAGGCTTATATTTTAACTGTTAAAATTGGAAATAGTTTGTTCTATGTGTGTTTTATAAAATATTTTCATATAATGTGCATGAAAGAAGGAATTCTCTCTAAATACACAAATATATATATATATATATATATATATATATATATATATATGTATATATATATATATATAATTAGGAAAATGCTTAAAAATCCATATTCAGTAATAAATTTATTTCGATGAATATAGGTATATACATCTCATCAGACAGACTACTATATTTCTGATGTACTTCTCACTTTTTCAAGCAGATCGGTTCTTTCCTCGTTAATATTGGTGTTTTTGTTAATATAGGTAGGAAACATACAGTGCCTCTCCATATCGAAACAGTATTTACTCGCCACATCTTCCACGGTAGGGAGATAGGATACTTGGTCTTCTTTAACGTGGGTACCATGTGAGTAAACATGATCCCAGGACAAAAATTTTCTATTCTCCGCGACCATTGTCATTCTGGCGTCGATATCTTACCAACTTTCCCTCTTTAATTTAATAAGGGAGGTGTTGCTACATGGTTGGAATCCCCGGAACTAGACATCTTTCAAAGTTTTTTTTTCCGTGTACGACGTAAAGCCAGAATCAAGGCAAATAGGTGTAGGTCAGATACCGCACTTTGATCCCAGCCCAAAGGCCGAGAACAAAAGTCTCACCGCTTAACACGGAATGAAGACAAAACAAGTGTGCAGCATTGAGACTTGTTTGCAACAATCTTTCTTACATATAATTATGACTTCCAATTCTTACTTTTTATTATGATCCTGCAACACCGCACAGTAGCCCTCTACCTTGAGTGGCTCTTGAGTCTTGTGTTGGGCAAACATTAAATTATTAAAAAAATATTGGAATTAACTTCCTGACACAGAATTCTACGTATTCACACGCCCGACACAGATTTCTTGGAGATAGAGAACGCGATAAGCATCGGAGAACGCATGAGTCGGTGAATGAGTGCTTCGATGTTTATCGCATTCTTCGTATCGACATGATTGGGTGGGTCATGTCGTACGGCTTAGTGACGTCTGCCTTCGAAGCAGCTGTTGTATGAAGAACTACTTGTTAGTTCCCGCTCACAGCATAAGCCAAAGAAATGGCGCAAATATTTAATAGCACTGTGTAAAATTGAAAATGGCAACAACAAAATGATGATGTAAGATATAGGTAGGTATGGTGTATATTGCGACTCATCATTCCAAAATACGAATACCCCGGTTTAAATAGAGTTGCCGGTAGAGGTAGTAATAGCAATCCAAACGTGTTGCGGTTTGTCTACCAAGAGTGAGGGATGAGATTTTCTGTTCAACAGAGGCTGTACCATCCATCGGCATAACCATGCTGTTAGATCATTAACTAACAATTTTTTTCTTTTCGATTTTAATCGATTTCGCCCCAAACAAGGCAATAAAGCCACTGAGATACAATGTATTTTAGAAACAATGTCAAAGAACAGAGGAAGAGAAATTTTGTGCTGTCAACGAACACTCGTTGTCACTTTTGTAATGTCAACGAATTACTTTCGTAATGCTGGTTGTAGTAGAGACTTTGTAATCGCAAATACAACTATAGTAACGCCGTTGAACAATACTGGTGTCAGACGCCTTCGAATATCATTTGCATTAATAGTACTTGCTCAATAATACTCGCTCGAATAGTAACTACCGAATAGTGATCCGAATAGTAATCCGTATAGTGAGATATTCACTAACCGCCCCACGAGGTCGAGTGTTGCACAAGCCCGAGTTTATTGTGGGTTATCCGAGGTCATAGGCTCGGCCAAAAATTCCCCGTAAACCCCGTAGAAAACGGGGTCGGGTAGCTGTCTCCTGAGACGAGACTCTGCTCTTCGGCCTAGTCTCGTCTGGGTTCCTCTCTGCCCAGAGGCAGAGAGTTTGACAAGCTCACTTCCGAAGTAATCCGTACAGTGAGATATTCACTAAAGGCCCCCGCGCAGCCGGATGCAGCAGAAGGCCAAGTTTATAGTGGTGTATCCGAGTCTGTGGGTTCTGGCAAAATTTCCCCATAGATACATTAAAAATGGGGTCGGGTAGTTGTTTAGCACCCCAGACGAGACTCTGCCCTTCGGCACCGCCTCGTTTGAGTTCCACTATTCCCGAAGGCAGAGAGTTTGACAAGCACACTTCCGAAGTAATCCAGAGAGTGAGATATTCACTGACTGCTCCACGCGGCCGGATGCGACACGAGGCCTAGATTATAGTGTGGTATCCAAGCCCGTATGTTCGGTCAAATATTCCCCGTAGACCCCGTAAAAACGGGGTTGGGTCGTTGCCTACAACCTCAGACACAGCCTTGTCTTTGTCCCTTTCTGCCCAGAGGCAGAGAGTTTATCAAGCACACTTTCGAAGTAATCCGGAGAGTGATCACTTAGACGCCACGCTAATTCCTATATATACATTTCCTTTACCATCACGTGATCTACTTATTCGAAATGGGATTGCCTGTGTTTGCTCTCGGGTGATCTGTGTTCAAACTCCAGTGTAGACAGTGACGCTTTATTCCTATATAACAAGAGATCAGGAGGACAGCAGATAGCGATTGACACTGCATTAAAACTTTTGCAAATTGGAAATCGTGAAGCCGGAAGTCAGTTCTACAATCGAGAATTGCGTGAAAATAAACTGCTAGCATATACTCGACGGTTACATCTAGTCAAATCGACTGTAAATTTATGAAATCTCGTCACCTGCCTACTACTGCCCTTAAATTAGATGAGTGTAGGCACCATAGAGATGAACGATATTTAATCTGTACAATATACAGAAATGTGATATAAGGCCAAAATGGCAAATGCGGGGGGGGGGATGGTCTTCTGTCTTATAATTAATCTTAGCTAGCCACAATTACTGATCAAAACATACCACAATATTCTTTACACAAAAACAAAGCATTCTCATCTTTCTCACTACATCCACCATAATATCTCAGAATCTCTATGAAGTCTTAACTAGACCCATAGAGAAGATCTCATCTGAAAAATCACAATGAAAGTATTTATAGAAAACACAAAGGGTAGCAAATTCACAGAGGTAGGAAAGAGATTGAAGACGCCAGAACAGGGCCTATAATATTGCTATTCACTTGTAGTGTGCAGACAAGTCTGCCAAAGTCGATCTGGTCTGACGAGGCACCTGAAGATACAACGGGCTCCTGGTCATGTGGAAATCGACAAAGAATCTATACAGTTGGAACATTTTGTTTGCTAAATCTCTGGAAACGGATGTATGGCACTGACTGGTTTAAAAAGTCGCTGTTGGTCTCATGACCGACAAATGATTTACATTAAAAAGTAACCGACAGTCATGCTCGTGGATTTGACAGCTACCAGATCATGAATGGTTGTTATAATGGTATCGCTGAAGTTTCCCAATATGACAGTTATCCATGTAGTACACACACGCGCGCGCACATACACATACATACATATGTAACAGTGGTGTGTACATCCTTCGGGAAGATGTGTATACACGTATTTGGGTTATCTGTGTAAGTACACACGTACGCAAGTTAATATATGTTGTATTATACCTAGGACTGATAATGGGTATGTCCCCATTCGCATAAATACAATAGTAAATACTGTATGTTAGTCTGCAGTTGGATATTCCTCTCCAGCTGTGCTGGTCAAACTTTTTGTTTCTGGGCAGAGAGGATCCCCAGACGAAGCTATGTCGAAGAGCACTGTGTGTCGTCTCGGGAAACAGCTACTCGACACCGTTTTATAGGGGGTCTACGGGGAATTTTTGGCCAAGCCTACGGGCGCGGATAACCCACATTACATTCGGCAATATGCCACATCTGACCGAGTGGGACGGTTGGTAGATATCCTGCAGTTAGAGATTCGTCACCAGCTGTGGTGGTCAACTCTCTGTCTCTGGGCAGAGAGGATCCCCAGATGAGGCTATGTCGAAGAGCCGAGTGTCGTCTCTGGAAACAGTTACCCGACCCCGTTTTATACGGGGTCTACGGGGAATTTTTGGCCGACTCTACGGGCTTGGATACCTCACATGAAATTGGGCCTTGTGATATAACATCTGACTGCGTGGGGCCGTTGGTAGAGATCCTGCAGTTGGAGATTCATTGTGGAATTCACTTGACTCACTTCTAGCAGTTAACTACTTCTACGCGCCGCTGGCGAATCTTATATGTGTTGTTCTTGTCGTAAGTATTATCGTCCATTACCAACCTTCATTTGATTATTCTGTTCAGTAATCTTCCATATGTTACAACAATATATTTCTGCTTTAAAACGGGGTCGTGTTGGAATTCGCCTGCGTGTTAGCGTGTATATGTTTTTGCTTACCATGTGCGTGTTTTTGTATACATGTCTATGCTTGCATATGTGTTTTTATAATGTATTAGGAGTACGCAATCCAATTGCCGTGAGGTTTGTTCCTTTCAATGCTTTCTCTACAACAATGGGTTAAATATTAGGACATGTATTTGGAAAAAAATCATTGTTTTCTACGCAAAATTCTTAATACAATATTCACTCGCTAAAGAATTTTTTTTTTTTTACAATTTCGGCTTAAAATATCTCACAAAATAGTTGACCAGTCGTCAAAAAAAACAAAAAAACAAATCGATCAATCAATAGATTCCAGGCTCAAAGGGCAATGGGTTTCCGAAGAAATGTAGAATTTCATTTGTATCAGAAGATTTCCCTGTCTCAGCCAAAAGAGCATTCCAGTGAGATTCTTTACGTTCTTTCTCGCAAAAAAACATAACGAAACTCTTTAAACCTGTAAATATTTTGTCTAAGAAATTTCTGTGGAATTAAAAAGGTTAAAGAGAAAATGGTTAATAGAAAGAAAAAGTAATAAAATAGGAGAGGTTGGAAGAAAAAGAAGAAGGAGGAAGAAGAGTTAGAAAACTTGTGCCGGGGAGGGCGGAGTTAAGAAGATGGGGGATAAAAGAAAAGAAAGAAAGAAAAAAGAACGAAAACGGAGAGGGTTGAAAAAGAGGAAAGGAAATTAGCGGAGGAAAGAAAAAGAAGAACCAAACAAAGCAAGAAGAAAGGGAAAGGGAGAAATCTATCACTTTCGCCCCAGCCCCTCAACTTCCGACGTCTTACTCTCTGGGTTGAGGTGTCTACTCGGCTTAACCGAACTTAAGGGAGTGAACGTAGGTCCCCTGAGCATCCGTAGATCATTCGACCCGTCCACTGATTTAATCCTGCTTCCTGCCCACGCTGTGTTTGATTTGATCCAGAAAGCAGAAGTGATATCCATCCATTCACAGTCGACTGAAGATGTAGACACGGTTGGTGAGTCTATGCTAAGAAATTTAGAATGCACCAAATATATATATATATATATATATATATATATATATATATATATATATATATATATGATAGAAATTGTGCTTAATTATATATATATATATATATATATATATATATATATATATATATATATATATATATATGCAGAAAGTAGGACAAACAACTATTCAATGGTTGAATTGTTAATGCCTTTTATATAGCAGAAAAGAATTGTATAGAAAAGAAACGGGTTACAGAAAAGAAAGTAATTGACGTAAAATCTCATACACTGGATTCTAGACAGAGAGAGAGACAGACAGAGAGAGAGACAGACAGAGAGACAGACAGACAGAGAGACAGAGAGAGAGAGAGTGGTTTGTGATTAGCTTGTGAAATCGTCTCAGAACGATATACGACTCTTGCGATGAAGAGATAAAGATTCCTGTGCGCGGCTTAAAGTTTATAGTTGCGTTCCTCCTCGGTAGTAGTAACAGTAGACGTAATCTTCGTGGTAGCCGGAGAAGAGGTACTTATATCAACAGTACATGTTAGCGGGGGTTTTGTTCCAATCTTGACGTCACTTTCGTATTTTTTTGAGCCTTCAATTCAACTCTGCTCACTTTCAATACCTCTCCACCCAGTTCGACTGCACTCGACAAGAGACGAGCCAAACGCAACTCTTTCATTATTGTAGCTTATTCAACGTTTCCGTTTCCAGTGGTAGTAATAATAATAGCAGTAGCAGTCTTAGATGTTGGAGGAAGTAATTCGCTTCTTCGTACATATATCAACAGCACATGTTAGCGGGCGTTTTGTTCCAATCACTGAGGTCACTTTCTTACTTCTTCGAGACTTCAATTCAACTCTGCTTTCAATCTCCAACATCACATCACCCAGCTCGACTGCACTCGACGACAGACGAGCCAAAAGCAACCTTTCGTCTCGTCCGTCTGCCTCTTCTGTCTGCCTAACTACGCGTTTATATAGATAAATCTGGTTGATCATGATCGACCCTTGGTCCTTACCCGATTATCACTGGTGCTCCTTTCAAACCAAAATCATGTGAATTTCAAAGGTCCTCCTTGCTTACTCAAGCTCTATTTATAATTTTAACTGACAAAAATTTTTCGATCATTTTTCATTGTCTTTTCTAATGACCCAATTCCAAAGGCCTAGACCAGATTTCCCATCAGTAAACAAAACGTTCTGATCTAATTTCGCTACTCAGATTCACTCCAATTTCAATAAAAAAATATACGTGTCTGTGTATGTTTCCCAAACTCTCTCTGTTACAGAAAGAGAAAGAAAAATGGAAGAAAATGAAGGAAAAATGAAGAAGGAAAACATGAAAAAAAGCATGAGGTAATTAAAGAAAGAAAAGGAAGAAAAATGAAAGTGAAGGAATAAAAGAAACGAAAGAAGAAAATGAATGAAAAGAGTAATAGAATAAAAAAGGAAGAAGTAGAGGAGATAAAAAGAAAGAAAGTTGCGACAGAAAAGGAGAAATTGCACACAAAAAAGAGAAAGAAAGAAAAGATCCACACTAAAAAGAGGAAGAAAGAAAGAAAGAATAAATTGCGCACAAAAAAGAAGGAAAAAAAAGAAGAAAAAAAAGAAAAAAGGTAGTAAAATATTCGAGAAAAATAATATGTAAACAAAGAGAAAAAAATCGTAATACGAAACGGACAAATTGTACTTGGAAAATATGGAATTCCCAGCCGCTCCCAAAAGATGACATTTGTCTAAAAATAATTTTACTTTTTGTGTTCTCACGTCCATATCAAATTTTGCATGGGAACTTAGACACATAATGTAATGTTTAACAAGTTTCTAAATCAATGACAATTCAGTAGTGAGTTCGATCCTAATCGTGTCCTTGTTAGCTGCAACCTCGTGTCCCATCTAAGCTACGCATAGTAAATCACTATTTTTCCATGTGACATTAAATTAGAGAGGCACTCGATTAGATTTATTTTATTAGGTTGTTATACCAATTCATATTTTAGTTATTAATAGTTAATAGTTCTGATGAATCATTCAACAATGTATTGCCTTTCATTGTTTAAGAACCTTCTGCCAACGATCCGCTAACTGTTCAGTGTCTCGACGATAAAAATCACTAGGTTTTGACACGAACAATTCATCAAGCCATGTTTTAAGCTCCACATAGTTGTTGAAGGAAACACATCTCAAATTGTTAGAAATCGACTGCAAAAGTGGTAGTCTGAAAGGGCTAAATTAGAATATAGTGGGTGTAGCAGAACTTTTTGACCGGGGGCTTTCTTTGTACCTACGAGTAGCCTGGTGTCGTGCGAGTAAAGTGGCTGCAAAGGAGAAGCACTGGAGTTTGTTTCTCTCGGTCAATTCGTGAGGCACGCATGCATTGTATTTCTGGACATTACACATTGGGGGATGATGATGACACAATATCACGAGAGACTGCTATCTTCTGAGCCAATTACCTAATAGTCTGGCTCACTCCATCTTTAATCGGTGAGTGCGGTTGGTTCTCTTCAAACTGAACAGATCGACCTGTACACGGAGAGTCTGTGAGTTCGAACTTCCTCTCCTTGAAACGGGAAATCCATTCTGTGCCATTCTGACTAAATGAAGTCATCTCCATACACAAAAAAAATGTCTCCAGCAGCTTTGTGGCTATGATTTCAAAACAAAGAGGTTAAGATGTCGAACATGTTCATTCTTGTCTACTTGGCATTCCCTCTCGAAGGGGTGTTTAGTTTGAAATAAAATTTCAATAACGTTAAATATTTTACAGGATGAACAGAGTTACTCAGATGCAAAAATGCTGTGAAAGATTATTCTTCGAGATAATTCGAAGAACATTATAGAAAAAACGAACGAATATATGTCATTATCTAATATTTGAGCTTTGGGCAAAATTACTGGAAAAATACAGACGATCAAATGTTCGACTGTAAAATTATCGAAGAACTTACCCGCGTCCCTGACGTGATGGGACATCAGGTGAACTTTCTCGACCTTTTTCTCACATACTGTCATGAAAAATACTTAGTAAATGCTTTAACACCACGAGCACGTCAGACGATTCCCTAGTCAGTGTCCAAATTAATGCGAAGCCAAAGGTATCCCGTTGATTTTCCGTTTCATAGAACGATTTTTTCGCTACACGAAAGCAGATTAGTACAGATTCAGATCTTAGATGGCGAAAGCTCCTCTCTCAAAGTTCTTCAAGCATACTGAAAACTGCTGCCCTTGTCCCAGAATAGATCCTTTCTGGAATGTAGCGTTTTACCGCCCACCCACATTCCAACAAAAAAGAAATAGCCAACTATGGCTTATTCCGCACACGCTGCAGTCATATCTCACCGTAACAATTACTTCAATATCTATTGCAAGGAGCGGTATATTTTGTCTTTTGAATTGAGAACCGCCCGTAATCGTTTCAAGAAAATTCTGGTAAATGCAAAGTGTCTACCCAAGCTTTCCAGGCCAAGGTTGAAAATAAATAAATTGGATCCCGATGATCACCATCCAAATTATAATCAAATGCAAAGCGACTGTACCCGTCTTCATAAATGGCCATATCTTCCTCGACAGATGAGATGAAACTCTTCGCCTCAATCTATATATCCAACTCGACATTTAGAAGACACTGGACATCCTCTTACACGACTTCCCCCGTCTCACTGAGCCCAATCTCAGTAGTATTTTTATCACTCCCCGAGAAGCATCAAGATTTATCAAAATACTTTACCTTAAGAAAGCCACTGGCTCAAACAAAATACCAGCGGTTGACCTTAAGTTTGTCATCATGGAACTCTACTCGATCTTAGCGAGTTTATTTAAACGCTGCTAGAAGGAAAAAAATCTTTCTATGTCTGTGAAAAGTGTCAAGTCTATACCCGGTTTTCAAGAACGCGGGGGAATGCTCATCCGCATCTCGGTATAGATCCATCAATCTCTTCAGTATCATCAGCAAGGTTTTTGAAACTATAATCAACCAGTAGGTTGGTGAACACCTAGATAAGAACAGGCTCTTGAGCAACAAGCAGTACGAGCTTCGATCGTCTCGATCCACTGCGCATATCCTATATATATATATATATATATATATATATATATATATATATATATATATATACTACAAAATGACTGCGATGAAATATATTAATAATGCATATATATATATATATATATATATATATATATATATATATATATATATATATATATATATATATAAACATCGGTACAGATGCCATTAAATATCTGTAATGGTACTCGCCTGTTTCCATGATATTTTAGTATTAAATGTAACAACGAGTCAAAACTTGAAGGAGGAATTTACACTATCATTGTAATGATTGCCAGGAAGAATATATTGGAGAAACGTCTAGAAGTTTAAATAAACGATAATATGAACACAAAAAAAATAAGCAACACACAAAACGCATTGGTTGTTCCCAGTAACGAAACGGGCCACAGTGTTTATATAAAATATGTTACTCTAATTAAAAGTGAAAATAATTTCCTGCGTCAAAAATGCCTAGAAAGTGTTTCAATCGCTAGTTCATCCGCAATAAATTTACGTTCAGCTTACAACTTTTCCCCATTCTTGGCAGATTTTCTGTTATCACAATGTGGGATATTTAATAACAGAGATGATGAAGAGAATAAGAATATAGATGAATTTTGCTAGATAGCAAAACAAAAGAAAAATACTTATTTTTAAATTTTGAAACTCCCAGCGTCTCTTGCTCATCCGCATGTGTAGTCACACCAGTGTAAACAAACTCAGTCCGATAACGGACGAAACGCGCCACAAAACCTTTTTTCCAGTTTGGAATACATTTTTTCTTTCTATCGAAATTATTCTTTACATATAAAATTTTATATAAAAATTATATATGGTTATGCCATTAAATGTAAATACAGCGGATTTTATATGTTAAACTCTAGACGTCTATGTTTTATTTTCGTGTAGAGTGACTCAACTATAAAACATTAGTTTAAGATCTTTATTTTAAATAAACTGTCCGGCGCTCTGTTAACTGGAAGTAAATTTACTGTGGATGATCTAGCGGTTAAAGTATTTTCTAAACATGCTCTTAGTACATAGTTTCTCTCTTAATTAAAGCTGAATTTTTAAATCGAAATTATGGTCTGTCTCATTACGGTGATCAGTTAATGCATTTAGTGTGTTGTTTTGCAAAAGATCCCTTTTGTGTTCATATAATCGTTTATTTAAATTCCTTGAGGTTTCTCCTATGTATTCCTTGTGGCAATTATTACAGGTGATCGAGTATATTCCACCTTCAAGTTTTAGCGTATTATTTTGTTTTATAGTAATTGTGTTTTTTATTGTTTTAATTTATAATATAGTGGAGTTTGAAACAGTCTTTATTGTGTACAAGAAATAATCTTTAAAATAAACGTCTCTAAAATACGAAAATACTTTTCATACCAATTGTTATATAATAGTAATATTAATAATATACTGAATTCTGAAAATCTTCAGGTATGCATATGACATATGTCTTCGGGTCTGTAAAAACAAAAATACAGCGTTTCGTAATCTAATAACTTGACCAATTCTCATTCAAATGATCTCGAATTTTAGCAGTATCTGTAGAAACAAATAAAAATTCTACGTTTGATATTTTATGCTTTTTATCATTTCAGGTGTAGAAATAACATTCTCTGGAAAGGAATAGGCGTTTTGTGTGTTAGATTATGCTAAAACACTGACGTACAAGACTGTGCAACGTACATTTATGAGAGAATTTGCTTAAAATACACGATTTGCAATGTATATTTGGACATGACACATAAAGTTCTAAGAGGAAGCCTGTATGTGTAGGGCAAAAGTATCTGGACGACCACCAGTATCAGAAGTGACGGTCGAGCGGATTCGGGAAATATTTCTGCGAAGCCCTAGGAAGTCCATAAGAAGGTGGTGTTTGGAAACCCAGATTCCTCCAACGACAGTCTGGCCTGTCGCAAGTAAACGGTTGCGCAAGACAGCCAAAAAAAGCTGCATCTCGTTCAGATATCAACAGCGACAGATGACAGGCAAAGCGCAAGAACTCTATGTCAAAATGCAAGAGAAACCTGAAGGCGAGTTTGAAGAGAAATCTAAAGGAATCACGGCTGCAATGAGGACTCTTACCCTAGATATACTGCATCGTGTTTGGTAGGAGCTGGGCTACCGACTGGATGGGTTCTCTGCCACAGGGGGATGCGGATATTGAAAACTTGTGAAATCGTGGAAGAAATTCACTTACCTTTGCATTTATTATTCAAATTTTGATGAATAAATCTTATTTTTCTCAACAATAAGCCTGTTTAGTTTCATTTACCTAGACTACGTAATTACTCAGATATTTACCTATCAGATGATATGATTTCTTCTGAAACACCCTGTTATGTATCGGTCGAGCTACCTCGGTCATTCAAGAATCTGTCACATCAACAATCACGGTCCAGAATCAAGGTCGGAAGATCATTTGGGAGGCATTCTCAAGCATAACATAGCTGGTCAATGAAGTTGTTTGAGGTGGACCAAGCCGTCTTTCTCCATGGCTAGGGGTTCAGAGCAGTAGGTCACTCGGAAGTTCATGTTTTGCTCGCCAGCAGTGCCCTTATTTTGATAGTGTAATATATTCCCTTCGATTTTGAGTATCACGGCTTCATATCTATTTCAACATGAAATATATGAGCTTTGTTGGAATTAATTTAAATAATCGGCAATAATCCACAACCGGACACTGATTAAATCTTTTTCCATATGCCAATCCTACCGGAATCTTACGATCAAAATGTCCCACATAGCATTAACACTGTTCAGAAGATGGTGCTATTAAATTTTTCATCACTAATATTTTATTTGTGAATGTTTTTGTGTTTGCCCGTCTTTTTGATAAGTTTTGGCGCGAAGTCTACACCAGTTTCTTTTATCTGTTGTGTCAATGTTCCCTTCCTCATTGCTTTACGTGTTTTTTTTTCTAGCAACTAGATACCCATAATTTTATTTGTCTGATTATGCAGGAAATATATTTTAGTGTAAGAGCAGGAACCTCCTAAAAAAAGAAGCTATTTTGCCAACTGTCAGCTGGTTTAGACACTTTTCCTTACTGCAAAAAGAAAGAAAGAATACCAGACATCCGTGAAACTGACGTTCAAAGATGCGGAAGGCAGACAGTCCGACGAAAGTTTCTGCCGGGAAAGTAATAGACAAATACAAGAAAAATTGAATAGAGATGCAAAAATGTGATTTGCTTATTTCTGAATAAAATTTAGTCAAATTACATGAAAATTGTAACAATGCAATCTCATTGATGTCTGATCCTCTAGGAAAGTGGTTCCCCAATTTTTTTTTTCTCTAAGCCTTATTTTAGGAATGAAAATTTGCTCACGCCTCACCAAATTTTATAATAAATAAGACTCAACCACTGCATAAAATTTTAAAGGACAAACATTTATTACAGTATACACATACAAAAAAGAAAAGGGAAAAATAATTAAAAAATTACTTAAGACTCTGACGCAAAAATTTCCCCGTCCTGGGTATGAGAATAAACTACATCCGTGTCCTGGGTAAGATGATAAACTACATCCAACTGCAATGTTTTTGATCAGGAGGTTTTGAGAAGTGTGGAACCACCTTTTAATGGCTGGTGTTCCCAGGTCCACCCCGACTCAGACATACCTTAGTTTTTTGAACGGCTGTGATAACTTACATCGTGGATTAACGGAATTATTTCTTAACTCCAATACTTGGAGGATTAAAAGTGCATTTGTGTCACATAACGTCGTAGGAGTTCAAGGAAAAGAATATAGCTATGGAGATATGTAAGAAAATACGCTGTGTTTATGGTCAATACATTATAAATGACCGGCATATCCAAAATTTGTTTGGGAAGATTCGGTCTAGAGAAATGCCATTGGAAGATAAACGCAGGATGTGGCGTTCGTCGGACTTTGATGATAAACTTATTAGTGGGAAACAATGCACAAGAAATAATATGAAATTAGCAAATATGTTAAACAAATTCAAATCTATCACTTAGGAGAAAGAAAGGACATGACAGCAAGCGGAGCATTTACTCTGGGTCAGGCGACCATATATATAGTATTTCCCGCCATATATATTAATAGACAAATATAAGAAAAATTGAATAGAGATACAAAAATGGGATTTGCTTATTTCTGAATAAAATTTAGTCAAATTACATGAAAATTGTAACAATGCAATTTCATTGATGTCTGATCCTCTAGGAAAATGGTTCCCAAACTTTTTTTCTCTCTAAGCCCCATTTTCGGAATGAAAATTTGCTCACGCCTCACCAAATTTTATGTCATGAAAATTACATTTAAAAATTAGACCCGCCCCCCCCAAAAAAAACAGAGATAGTGTTAAAGGGAGATAACCGCGGATTCGAAGTCAAAGCATTATCATTAATAACTCTCTTCTCCAATTAGCGGACCAAGTTACTATATTCTTAATACTTGATATCATGCAAAAATATCACAATGGTAAAATCGGTCAATAATTATTTATATCTGCTTATATTGGGACTCATGCATGCATTTACACGTAATCCATAATAATATTTTAAATTTTGAAATCATATTTATTTTGGGCATATTAATTTTTTGGAACTGTTTCTAAATCGTCGATTGTCTAAATCATTCTGCCTCACCTGCTATCTTCTTCCGCCACACCTGATATCCTCTTCTGCCTCACCTGCTATCCTCTTCCAACTTACCTGCTTTCCGCCACGCCTCCTATCCTCTTCAGACTCACCTGCTATACTCTTCCGACACCTGCTACCCTCTTCTGCCTCACCTGATATCCTCTTCCACCTCACATGATATCCTCTTCCGCCACACCTCCTATCATCTTCTGCTTCACCTGCTATCCTCTTCGGCCGTTTCTGCTATACTCTTCCGTCTCACCTATTATCTTCTGCCACACTTCCTATTCTCTTCTGACTCACCTGATATCCTCTTCTGCCTCGCCTGCTATCCTCTTCCACCTCACCTGCTATCCACTTCCGCCTCAATTCCTATCCTCGTCTGACTCACCTTCTATCCTCTTCTGACTCACCTTCTAACCTCTTCTGCCTCACCTGCTATCCTCTTCCGCCTCACCTGCTATCTGCTTCCACCGCTCCTGCTATCCTCTTCCGCCGTTTCTGCTATCCTCTTCCGCCGCATGTATGACGCGCACCGCACCGTTTGAGAACCACTGATCAAGACTGCTATGCTGTTTGACCGGAAACAAGACCATCACAAGCAGTGATGTCACATACACCGAATCCATCTTAGAAATTCAGGATGTGGAATTAGTAAATACTAAGCTCTTTAAATACCTCGTTGTACGAATCAGTTATGAGAAATTTAGTACAGGGGACGAGGAATTAAACCATAGCATACTCAGTGCTAGTGCTACTTTCGTCCAACGTCGCAAATAGTTACAAAAACAAAACAATAAACTAAAATCTCGGATCATATTCTTAAATAGACAAGTCAGATCGAAACTTTCATAAAAACATATCATTCAGAAATATCTAAACGGTCTGCTGCACAGATCTGCTTTCTTAGATCAACATTTTAAAACGGTTTCGATCGAATGGATGTTCTGAGCGAGGACCGTTCTTCTTCAAATATCGTAGACAGGTACTGCACGATCAGAAATAAAGCATTGTAGCAAGTAAGACAAACATGAGATTTTCAACAGTAACAACTAAAATTGATCTTACATCGAACTCGAAAAGAAAATAAGTGCATAATCGAAATGTTGCCTTTATTTCCTACTTTGAACAAGTGGCTGGGAAAAAATCGCTATCAATACTAGAAAGAGCAATAACAGTTAATGCATATGAGAAACATTTTCCTGAAAAATTATTTCAAGAGAAAGATTTGATACGTTCAAACGTGCAGTAACACTGCCTACTCAGACAATGAATGTCGAGTGTTTCCTTATAAGGAAACGATTAATATTACCGTTAGCTTTAGAATTAAGGAGAACAGATGCTACACTTTCATCCTAGCCGAATGACCAGTGAGTGAAGAAAAGCTTCATACAGGCGGCTTGGGAAATTAATGCCGAATGTTTTCTTATAAGAAAACGGTTAATATCTAGGATCAGTCTTTTGTAACTGTCTGATTCTCGGCCCATTTGAATTGGGATCATGTAGTACATATCTCACATCCACCCATTTTGAGGCGCAATAATTTAACGCTTTCTGGGTGCGAAAACTACATGATAGTATTTATCATTTATTCAATGTGAAAAGAGAGTGACACACACACACACACACACACACACACACATATATATATATATATATATATATATATATATATATATATATATATATATATATATATATATATATATGCACACGCACACCAACACACATTCATATATATATATATATATATATATATATATATATATATATATATATAGATAGATAGATAGATAGATAGGTAGTTAGGTAGGAAACATTTATCAATCTAACATGTTTCACTTTTATTAAAGCTTCTTCAGAAAATGAAATATGAAGTAAAAAGAAATACCGCCATTTTTATTTTGTGTTTTTTGATTTTGTTGGCTTTGTGTAAATTTGACTTTATTATTATTTACTAGCTTAAAAGCAGCCCTATTCGGTGTAATTTAAGATTGCTTCTGCAGAGGGCTCTTAATTGGGCCTTCATCACAATAATAGGTAGGGAGGAGTAGATCCGATTGACAACAATTAGCTACAGAAGAACTCAAAATTGATAGATGCATTTAAGTATTGCTTTAATATTTAAGCTTATCTTTTAAAAGTTCACCGAGAATTGTTCTACCGCCTTTAATTTAAAGACAATTTGATGTACGTAAGTCCTTACTTTCCGTACAAACAATAATTTAATTTCACGGGTGACTTTCGCTGGATTTCGCAATTAATTTCGATTACTCCAAAATTAATTTCCAATTTATAAAAATTGTGAAAAAAAAAATCTTACAAAAATTTCGTTGCAAAACATCACGTAGAAATCGCCGAAAACAATCGCAGTAATAAAAACATGGGAATCCTAAATTTCAGGATTCCATGCCAGAATTCGGCACGGAATAATTTTAATTTGCTCACGGAGTCGGCCTGATTCCAAAATGGTATGACATGTTGTGCTACGCCCTCTAGGAGCAAAGTTGGAAAAGTGTGACACACTGACACATTGACATTCGCATCTGTTATATAGAGGGCATTCAGAACTCAAGAAGAGTTGATGCGTCGTTTCTTAACTAAAAAAAAAACAAAAACAAAAAAAAACTAAATAAATACTGGATTCCAAACTTAATTAGAAAAACGTAAATATTATAACTCTAACATTTTTCGGCATTTAAAACAACATGCCTGCCCGCGTACTCAATTCTGAAAACTATACTTAAAGATGAAAACAATAAACAAAAACTAAACATTCTTGAAGCTATATACATAAAACAGTTGAAACCTAGCCTGAACAAAGTAAACTATGAAATCTCCACAAATATTCTTAAATGCCTATAATTGGTAACAGAAGCCATTGGTTTATAGCAACGGCTTCCCATACTTAATACTTCTCATTTTCACTCTCGCTTGGTCAGCGTCTCGTTTACACGAATTTGTCTTTGCTTGGAAATCTTCCAGGTAAACAAAAACAGACTATCACCACTGTTTTGTCCGTGTATTGCTTAATATATTGTAATGTAATTGTCATCTTCGATAATGGCTTATGTAAGCCGAAAGCTTAGATAGGATTAAAAAATATGTATCAATATTGTGCTTTTCTTTCTTCGTTTAATGATAATGTTATTAAGCTTATCAGACGATATGAAAACAATTTACATAAAATAAACAGACAACACTTGTCTATATTATTTAATGAAACATGCATCAATATATATATATATATATATATATGTGTGTGTGTGTGTGTGTGTGTGTGTGTGTGTGTGTGTGTGTGTGTGTGTGTGTGTGTGTGTGTGTGTGTGTGTGCCTCATCGGCTTTGTTCATGTTTGGTTGTTTTCCAAATGAAGATCTGGGGGCATTTTTACGCAAACAACTCTTGTGGTAGATAAACATACGTTAGATTCTTTAAGAAGGGATTTAATAAAGGTTGGTGATGTAATATATATTTTGTCGTATGGTTATAGTTTATATGATTTTTCTACTTCACCTAGCTATTCGGGCCTACATATTTTAAGGGCTCTAAGCTAGATTCCTATGACTATTCATGATTTTATTTTTTAAACTCTAGAATAGAAATTAATTTCATCGTCATTGTTAGTAGGTTTGCGGTAAATTGTAAACTCCAATTTGATATTGTTATGTGCTAAGCAGATATCCAGGAAAGGACGAGATTTGTCAGTTTCAAATTCATGCGTGAAGTCGATGGTACTTTCTAAGTTATTATGTGCCTTTATTATGTCTAGTAGATATTTATTTTGAGTATATAATAAATGAACATAATCTATCTTACATAACTGGAGTTTTTAGGTATATGTTTAAATGGGCCGAACTCTACAATTAGTTATCTGCAGTATTATGATCTTTAACATCTCGTCCAAGCCAATCGGAGATAAAATTAGAAGAAAAATAGATCTAGCACCACTTCAGATGCCGGGATGTATCAAATAGAATTTTTATACTGTAAAAACATTTATATTGGCGAAACACCTCGAAACCTAAAAACCCATAGATACGAGTACAAAAGGGATATACGTTGGGACATCTCTTTAAACTTGTTCAAAATATGCAGGAACACAACTGGTCATAATTTGATTTTACAAAAGACATTCTGTCTATATTTCAGAGATGAGGTATTATGTACACTATTTACATTATTCGAACTATTGTCCTCATCATTGTCGCAATATTTATTACAACGTTTCGGCTGTTGTACGCTCCGGCCTTCTTCAGGTGGTTGGAATGTCGAACTGAACCCTTTATTTCGCTCACTGGGGTAGACTGTTCTAGTTCCACGTGCCATGTTTAATGGATGTCAGTTATCAGTTATCTCCTGGTAATTCGCCTCTCTAAGTTCTCCACTGCCATAACCGGATATTGAACTCATACTCTTTGGGTCCTGTCACTGAATCTAACCAACACACATACACAAATGTGCTCAAGGACACATTGCTCAGTGGATAAAGCAGTGTTTACTTTTTTTTCTGTTAGGCTTGAAATCCTTTAAGTTTTTGTCGCTTCGAAAGAACGCGTCGTCTCTCCTTTTCAGAAAGCAATAAATTATACTAATGCTGCTTGACAATTCAAATGCAGCTTAACCAATGACAATAAAAAAAACACAAAAATAAAAATAGGAGGATTTATTTTTGCTCTATATTTCTATTGTGGCCTTGTTACGGCCAGAAATAAAGACACAAAGAGAGGAATTGAGTTAAATATACTAACAGAAACAGTAATACAAACATATACAAACGAGAGTGTTACTGCAAAAATGTTCGGTCCGACTGTCAGAGCTGACTGCTGGAAACTTCCTTCACCAAAAGGCAGTACCTGCTCCTATTTATAGCTGGGAGAGTCCATGCGTGCGTGGGTAAATTACCATAACAATCTCATACTCTGATGCCTAGTAAGCTTTAATTAAAGGAAATATGTTAGATTATAAACGTTTCCTATTTGTTCTTTATCCTATCATTCTGTCGGATTCCGATCTATATTTGATCTGCATTTGAGCCTAAACCGTAGATAGATAAAGTGTTTGTGTATGTGCGAGAGAGAAAGAGAAAGAGAAAGAGAGAGAAGGAGAGAGAGTGAGGGGGAAAATTAGAGGTTAAGGTGAGAAAAAGAGGATGTGCAAAAGTAAAGTAAGAGGTAAAATACAAACAGAAAAAATAAACAAAATAAAAATTTAAATATTTGTGTGAGCGTGTGTGTGCACGAGCACGCGTGCGGATGCGCGTGCGGGTGAAAATGATATATACATCTTTATATGTCAGAATAATAATAACTTTTATATGACACAACAAAATAAAATCAGGAATAATTATCGAATTATATTTAAGACCACACAGAACTTGCACACTTCAACATTTATATGAGGAGCAAGGATTAATTGAAGATACTTTTAAGCTCCTCCGATAATCTAATTATTCCATATTCAACGTGAAACAAAAGTCTCCTAAAATGAATTTACTCTATCACCTGTAATAATTGCCACAAAGAATACATAGGAGAAACTTCGATGAATTTAAATAAAATATTTATATGAACACAATAGAGATCTTTTACAAAACAACACGCTCAGTGCATTAGTTGCTCAACGTAATGAGACTGGTCGTAACTTCGATTTAAAAAAATGCTACTCTAATTAAAGGAGAATATAACAGACTAAAACGAAAGTCTATAGAATATCGGTTGACCTCTAGATCGTTCTTCTATTATTACAATGTGGGATGGATAATAGCAAAAGTGATAAAATACAAGCAAAAACAGAGGAACTAAGTGAAATTAGTTATACTCTATACTCAGACACACCTAAAAAAAAAATAATTTAAAAGTTTAAAATTTCAGCATCCCTTCCCGTGTGTGTGGTTGTATCGGCAAAGATGGTTACATTAGTTCGATTATGTCATAAAGGAGAAAACGCGCCGCAGGAAAAAAAATTACAACTTTGTCATTAATTAATCAACTCAATAAGGCTTATTTCTCAAACATAATAGACGTGTGACATACTCAGTTAAAATTTAGTAAGCATCCCACTAAACCACCAATATTGCTATTTCATTTCGGAACTATTGTCAAGTAAAGCTTATGTGTTGATTATCTTTAGGGTATGACCTTGGAACGGTGAAAACAAGGATAAAGAGTGACCACTGGATTAGGAATTATATTGAGGAAGGGATTGTGGTTCTGATTGAGGAATCGGTGTGCCGAGTTCGAATTCCAGTCGAGTTGATTAAATTCACTTACTTGCTAATACACTTGGAATCCATGTCTTCTCCACCTACCCCACAGCTATGAGTAAATAGCTTCTATAGCATTGGATGGCAACTGGTCATGGAAAAGGAAACTGAATTGAAAAAATCTAACTATGAATAAACATTAGGACAAAATGAGTTTTATAGCCATGATTGACAACCAGAGTAAGAGGACAAATCTGAATTCAAATTAAAAGCCGGTGTCCTTAAGACAGTCTGCTGTCATATTCAGTTTCGTTCTGACAAAACGACGACGCTGTTGTCAAACTCTATTCGCCTCTGCCTTTCCCTTGGACAACATCGGTGGCACAGATAGAAGAGACATGCTGCATGGGCAACTGCCAATCTTTCATAAAAATTAAACCTGCCCAGATATAACTCTTTGGGCGCGGTCCATGTTTTCTCGAGATCGATGGATACCATACTATACTGATATAGTCAAAATTTATTATTCTGCTCTCCAAATCTATCACAATGCAATTTTATCTAAGCTTAGCATTAAATCTTTTTACAAATAACTTCTAGAAAAAGGAAGTATTTGATTATGTTATATAGGAATAAAATGTCACTGCCAACACTTTAACATAGATCGCCAGTGAGCAGACACAGGCGATCCCATTATTGAATTAAGTAGACCACGTGACCATAAAGAAAGCGCATATATGGAAGGCAGCGTTATGTTTAATCGATCTTCATTTCTAGTCTGTCCTCTCTTACTATTCAGATCATCATTTCTACTCTATCCTATATTACTATACGGATCACTATTCGCTTCTCTACAGTATTCTTTATACGGATTAATATTCGAGCAAGTACTATCGAGAAAATACTATTAGTGCAAGTGTTACTCGAAAGCGCCTGACACCAGTATTGTTCAACGGCGTTACTATAGTTGTGTCTGCGATTACAAAGTCTCTACTACAATGAGCATTACGAGACTGACAATGAGTATTCGTTGACATCACAAAAGATTAATACAAAACAAAATAATAGCAATAATCTAAAATTTCATTTATTTGATTTAAAACATTTTCATTAATTTTATAACATTTCTCAGAGCAAAAATAAAACATTGTATCATTATAATTTCAATATATTTCTTTTGTTTTAAATCAAATATTGATTGTGAAAAATAAATCCAATTATTTATTCATTTAAAATTCATTCATTCATTTATAAAATAGATGATGCAACGTATTTCCTTGGTTCAAGAAAATGTGTAAATTATACGATTTGGATATCGTACTGGAAAGGTCTGAAGACTGTTAACTCAGGGCAAAGGCAGAAAAGCTCGTTTAGCGAGTTGGGGTTATGCGAGTTCGAACCTTACCGTAGAAATCAGTTTTTAACAGTATCCGACGAGACATAGAGGCAGATTTTGTAAAGGAGTGTTTCTGTTAATCAGAATATCATTCCGGCTGGAGCATTTTCTGCTGCTAGACGCCTTATGGGAATTGTCCTGCTCATAATTCCCGCGCATTGGTCCCAGTGGAATATTTGGGAAATAACAGTACGTTTGAGAAGACGAATGTAGTATTCATAAACATGAGAGAAACTCGCACATGCGCACACAAATACATATTAACGATTATCACCGACTCCATTTTCCAATTCACTAGGATGGCTACTCAAACAGACATAAAATTACAAATAGCTGACACCAAGAAACCATTCTGGAGAGATCTTGAGTATCATCGTGGGAAAATACGATTATCCCAATGAATGTGTGTGTGTACATTTCGTCCATATAAGTTCATGTATAAAGTGAAAGTGAGCGTGAGAGACAGAAATCTATTCGCGTGATCCATAACGATACAAAGCGAAGGAAGGAAGGAAGGAAGGAAGGAAGGAAGGATAAAACAATGAATGAACGGATGAAAGAAAGAAAGGAAGGAGAAACACAAGAAAACGTAACGAAAGAAAACAATAAAGAAAAGAAGAAAAAGGAAAGGTAATTGAACGAAAAAGAAAGGATAACGGAATGAAGAAAGAAATTAAAACGTATGAAAAGAAAGAAAAATAAAACATATATATATATATATATATATATATATATATATATATATTGCATATTATATACATATATATATATTGCATTTTATATACATATATATATATATATATGTATACTCACACACACAAACACACACACACACACATATATATGTATATATACATTAAAAACTGATGCAGGTGAATATGAAAACGAAACAAACGGTTCTTTCGTATTGAAATGAATGAAAGGAAAGAAAAAAGAAAACGAGAAAAAAGAAAAAGAAAAAAGAAAACATATATATATATATATATATATATATATATATATATATATATATATATATATAAAGACCTGAAGCATTTGAAAATGGAAAAGAAACAAATGCTTCCTAGGTATTTGTTGATATATTTAATCAAGATAATATTTCCCCTCCTTATCGATATCATAATCCAATCTATTTAGAAAGTTGTTGATGCCTCAGGCGTAAAATTCTTCAGATTTTAGATGCAAAGAAGCACTCACTATCATTATGAACAATGGGGCAAAACTGCCATATTTAGTGACATAATCATTTCCTAAATGATTCGGGCAATATGTGGTCGTGTATTATCGTGTAAGAGCAACACGCCTTTACGAGCAACCAACGATGGGCGTTTTTATCTCCAAACATTTGCGCAATCGACAATACTTCTTCACATTATCCGTTTCATTTTGTATTAGCACATCGTCATAGTCGATACACTTCATATACCACCAGACAAAAAGCATACATTTTTTTCGAGTGTAGTCCTGGTTTGGGAGAATCTCTTTTCAGTGGGTGCTGTCCATTATCATTCTCGTTATATATAGGCATGTTGAACCCGTGTCGATCAGTATTTAAGGCCATGTCATCGTGCATCTCTCGCTCATAACTAGAGTCCTATCTCAGATCTAGTCGTTCCACTGGAAGCAAAGTTTGTTTTAGTTTGGTTTTGGATTTGCTATAGTTTACATCTGTAGTCGCTTTAAGATATTTTTGTTTTTGACATTTGGAATAACTTTAGCTTATTTAATTGGAGTAAGTATAAGATTTATTTACTTTAATTACTTCTGACATGCTATATTATTTTCATTGCAAAAACAAACATTTTTTGTGGGAAATTCACTAAGCGATTTAATTTAGGAGACCTGTTCTTCTTACTTGGCAGTTAATTTTACATTTTTCGCTTAAAATTTAATTTAATATTCTTCTATGAGAAATTTTTATTCAGAAAAGCAAATACACTAATGATCAAATTCATTTATTTTTGTGGAATCTCTTTATAACAAATGAAAATGTCTGTTGAATTTTTTTATCACGCATCTTATACCGAAATGTAATATTTTAATTTTACCTGATTTAAAGATATATTTTATTAATCCAATTTTCACTAGTTTTATTACAGATGTTATAACGTCTCCCCGAAGAAAGTTAATTTTAATAATGTTTTCTTTTTATATTTTAACAAAATTTCCTTTTTTCTTCGATTCTGTTTTTATATTGCGAAATTTATTTAAAAAGTTTAATATTTATGATATAAAGTTAATTTAATATTTTTTCTGTTATGTTATCATTCATACTAACAAATATATTGATGATAAAAATTTATTTTTTATGAATAATTTGGTTTCCTTTTTTAAAGTGTATTTTTAAAAAGCTATGTTGAATTTTAGCTTAGTTTCCCGTTAAAAAACATAAAATAGAAGCAAGTGTAATAATATATATTCCAAAATTAATGAAAATCATTTAAGAAGGTTGTGACGCAAGGTAAATATCGTATTTTAATTCAATAAATTTAACCCGATATTTTTATTTAAACTATTTACATCGTTCGGAATGTTGTCCTTATATTTATTGCCCTATTCACGACGTTGTACACCTCGGTCTTTTTCAGTTAATATACGTTGCGATTTCGAACCGAATCCACGGAGGTAGATTGTTCTAATTCCACGTTCCACGCGTTTTTTATACCGTTAGTAACTCAACTCTCCAAGTTTTTCGCCCTTCTGTCATGAACAGATATTGAACTCGTAGCTCCTTCGGTCAAGTAAAGTTTTTGGATTACTTCAACTACTGGTTTTATTCCCAAGGACACATGGCCCAGTTGATAACGTGTTGGTTAATGTTAATCCAAAAATTTCTTGACCCAAAGAGTTGTGAGTTCACTACCTGACCATAAAATTGAGTTACTAAAGGGAACAGAGAACATGCCACTTCATTGATGGTAACTCGCCGGGTCACCATTACTATCTCTTGAACTTGCAGAATTTTCTCATCACTGTTGGAGGTTGATGGGCTTTCTTGCTCCTTAGTTGTGCGTTACTATTGTCGAGCCACTTTTAAAATTCTCGATCTACTCATAAAAACTTTATGCGACAGTGCCGTATTGTGTTAAATGACTCCGATGTATTCTAGCCCCTGACACATTTTCCAACCAGAGAAATCGGATCACACACACACACACACACACACACACACACACACACACACACACACACATATATATATAATAGGTGACCGCTCGTATTGGAGGGCACCCGTCTATTAGGGCGGCTAGCCAATCCCTTATTGCAGACGTTCGCTCAGGCACATTTGTGTTTCTTCAACACCCACAGAACCCACCTGTGGTTCATGCTGCAACTATGCTGAGCAGACCTTAGTTACACTTTCTGGCGTGATCAACAATCTGAACAAGGCCAGAACACTCATAACCTGGGTCAGGATGACTTGTGACTTAGTGCTTGCCCAGCTATCGACAGTCCCCAAAGTGTTCCGTCTACCCAATTTCCCTCACAAGGCTTGGGTCAACCCGTGATCTGGTTTTCAGGCACTGTCTAAAGGTACCATACATATACATATATATATATATATATATATATATATATATATATATGTTATTTTCTTTTTTCTGTATGTTATAGAGCATCACTTGGAGATTAAAATGTTGATATATGATGTCCAGCAACGTGTAAAACTGATTGAGTTTTTCTATTCCAATGAAAGATCAATTATTCAAACTCAGAGAAAATACTGGCGATAACATGATTCGGAACCTAATCTCCCAGTTTGAAAGAACTGGATCAGTCGGTGAAGATGTGCGCACTGACGAGGCGTTGGAAGCTGTACGGCAGAGTTTCTTTGAGGATCCACCAGCTTCTAGCCGTCGTCGCTCTGCTCAAATAGGCATCGCCAGAAGATCGCTACAGAAGATTCTGACATTGGATTTAAAAATGTTTTCTCACACAAAATTCAAATGGCCCAAACTTTACTACTACAAGATACTCATGTGTTTGTAAACGTTGTTTTGGTTTGATATCATTGAATCTTTCAGTGACCACCCTATATATATATATATATATATATATATATATATATATATATATATATATATATTTATATTTATATATGTATGTATGTATTGTCTTCCACTGACAGACTGTTTCGCTGTATAGAATCAGTGTGGCTAGACATCCGGTTGCCTCAAGCCAGGATCGAAACCCGACTGATTTGGCATCAGTCGGTGATTTTTTCCCCTGTGCTATCGGCACTCGGCAGATAGTAAGGTGAACTTTACGTATTTATTTTGAATAAAAACGCCAGTAACTATGAGTGCTCGATTCATGGAAGAGCTTTGCATTATCAGCTGGAGGAGATACTGTTTACAAATTCGCGCTTTCTCACTAAAGTGCTCGACCGAAATTTATTTTTTCGGGGGGCGTATATATATTGTTATCCACAGACAGACTGTTTCACTGTATCACAGCTCATCATAGCTCATCACAGCTAGACATATATATATATATGATAATGGAATTTTCTTCCCTCTGTTAGATTTTAATGCCCTCTCCACCTTCGGACCTCCCTGTCTCTCTCGTCTGTTACCCCTCTATATAGATCACAGGTCCCCCCACATTCTCACACATACTCTCACCAATTTTTCCCGGAGTCGTTGTTCCGTTTTCTTTTTGAATCTGTAGGTCTGATGAATTGGATCGTTCTTACAATTTCAATGGAATAAATTATGACCATGGAATATTAGTGTTTAAGTCTTTTTATTATATATATATATATATATATATATATATATATATATATATATTTCATGGACATTTCATTGAATACGACAGACAAGGTGCTTTTATTTAGTTTTTATACAATTTCTCATGCGATCTAATAATTTTTTACTTTTCGGATGATAAATTATATAAAAACTGTCCGAATGTTCTTTTTATCCGAGCGCTTTTGGCTATACATTGAACCATTTTCAAGGATTAAATATTTTAACTGTTAAATAAGAAATAGTTTGTTGCATGTATGTATTTATATAGTGTTTTCATTACATATATATATATATATACATTGTAGATAATCTATCCGAAACTCATGTTTGTTTTTTGTTCTAGTACTTTCAAGAACCACGTGAATGCCAGTGTACTAGGCATGATTCCGTTGGCTACATCCTGGTATTCTTTAGAATACCAGGATGTAGCCCCCACCACCATCCCCCAAAAGAAAAGAAATACAATATAATATTAATGCATTCTATTTGGTGTCGTCGCGCTTCACTTAAACTTTACACATAACGTCATGATACGCCAACTTTTGTGCTGGATTTGAAATGCTATTTATTTTTATTTATAAGCAATTATCAGTAATGGATATGTCCTCTTAACGTTTCTTCAGTTGTCACGTGTTACTGTTAAATATGATCAATTTTCGGCGTGGATATAAATGAATACATATTTGTTTTTAATAATCTTTGCACTGGGATATCAATTTTTCAAAATTCAGTATGGCTTAATTCAGATATTCATAAATTTGCTAGGGAAATTCATCGACTAGTCAAGTCCTTTTGTTTTTAATTAAGACGGTGGGGATGACAATTTTTTTAGACATTTACAGATCCCGAATCTCCCATAGGATTCACATTTACAATTTTAGACGATTTTCAAATTGATGTAGGTAAAATATTTCCAGCATTTTCTTGAAATAAAAATTAATTAACATATTTTCCAGTTTACAAGACGCACATTTTTCCTAAAAAATACCCTGAAAAATACGTGCGTGCCGTCCAAGACGAATGTAAAACAATGCCCAGGCTCAAGTAAGCGTGGACGGTCAGCTAATTGGCTTGACTGATAGGGACGTGGATTTGTATGTTGAGTCATTACACTATAATCTGTAGCTATCAGTCTTTTTATATGATGCAACCTGAGTACTTAGATTTTAAAAATATTTCCAAGACTATAAACATTCCTGGAGCCAAGCCACAAGCTTAAACATGCTCTGTTTACTAGCAGCGGCGGGAGACTTTCTGCTCTTGACTAGTATGTTTTTGCCATACAAACAAAATCGGACGATTGATTAATGTAAACAATATGTCAAACCCCGCATCCCCGGTCTTATAAATCGGATCAGAGGTTTATCTCTTGTTTCCTGTTTAACATTGGGTTTCCGGTTCCTTCTAAAATCTTTTTCAGCTCTGTAATCCTAACGTCTGCACCTGAACTCTGAATTGTATTCACTAAGTACTTATTTCAATTTTTATCACCTCCACGAATTGAATTTTGGACAATAAAAAAATATTAAAAAATTAAAATCTTCAGATACACTGGGTTGTATATTAATATTCTTTCGTCTTTATTATTATTTCATTTAGATTCCTCGACTAGTTTCGGCCAACATGGCCATCATCAGGAGAAAAAAAAATTCTGCTTGCTGGTAGCAGTGAACTACAGAAATGAATGGCTTGATGGAGAAAATGAACTTTTTGGATTCATGCTGCTCTGAATTCCCTTGGTCATTTTGAGTTTTAATGGTCCCTGGAAAGGGGATGTGTCTGTTAAGTGTGTGTGAGTTATTTGGTTCTTAGGGAGTGAGTGAGTATGATGTGTGTAAGCGTGTATATTACTATGGGTGTGTGTTATCATTTGGCTCATTAGTGTGTATATTCGTGTGAGTGTGTGTATAAGTGTGTGGACGCAACACCTCCGTAAGCATGTCTGTCTTGCGTGGGTGAGAAATGTGGGTAAGTCCTGATTTGTGGGGTTATATATTAATACTATCCATATTGTTAAATTTGTGATTTAGCCTGTCTGGATAGTGCGTTTTTAAACGTTGTATCCATTTATTTTCATGGAACTCTAAAATATTTCCTATGTTATCTGCAGTGAACTTTTCTATTCTATTAATTATAGTGAATTTGGCATGGGTTTTAAAATAATATTTTTCTAGGCGAAAATGTTGTTCTACAGGTAATAATCTTTCATGGGGAGTCGACTTAATTCGATTGCGTTAATTATTAACTCTGTAGTGGAAGGGCCATTCAGATTTTCCTACATATTGTTTCTGGCATAGTGTGCATTCTAGGAGGTAAATTGTGTTATGACTTCTATAGTTGGAGTCGTGGTAGATTTTGAAAGTAGATTTAGTGACTGAGGTAGTGAATGAATTCCTGTGTTTAATGTGGTTGCAGCATAAGCTTCTTGTGTTGTTACATGGTTGGGAAAATCCTGTTGCTTTTGTTGTTGGTTTATTACGGATTATCTTGTCCCCTGAAATGTGGTTACTACCTATAATTTCTTTTAGGTTCCTAGGTCTACAATATGCTAGAAGGCCGGGTTCCTCAAACAATTTTTTAGGTCTGGTTTGAGATGTGGTATTTCCCAGCGACTTTTGATTATTTGGGATAGTGGAGGCAGAGTGGGGTTGAAAGTGGTTACTAGAGGGATGTGGCTGGGTTTATTTTTAATCTTGTACATTAGGGTGTCTTCTCTAGGTGTGGAAATTGCTTTATTTATTTGTTCCCTGATTAGGTGTTGTTTATAGCCCCGTGTTGTGAATTGATGCTCCAGATTTCGAATGCGTTTATTTAGTTCTTTATTGATGGAACATATCCTTCTGAGTCTAAGTGCTTGTGAATAGGGAAGGTTCTCTTTGAGGTGTTACAAGCTTTTATAGGTTTATTTGTCGGCTAGCTGATTGTTGGCCTCTTTAATGTATTCTTTGATTCCCCAGATCACTGTGGCACTCCCTTTGTCAGCCTGTGTTATGATTAGGTCATCTCTATGTGTCAGCGTGTCGAGGGCTATACATTCCCCTTCGGTAATATTGTTACGTGGCAGCTTACGAGCTATTGTTTTCTATATGTCATTTACTACGGCTATTTCAAATGTCTGTATCGTAATGTCTGTGTTTTGTGGGGAGAATGTAGTGTCCTTTTCTTTTAATGTATCAAGCATGGAAGGTGTGTGATCATTGTTCCCGTAGTGGTCTTTTAGCCGTATTCTTCTTCTGAAGAATTTCAGGTCCTTTGGCAAGGTGTCTTTATCAAACCTTGGGAGACTAGGGCAAAAGCTTAGTCCTTTATTTAATAACCTGAATGTGTTGAGTGAAAATTTATTGTTACTTAAATTTATAACTCGTCCGTATGGGTCAAGTTTGTATTTGCAAGCATGGCGAAGTTCTTTCGTAAAAGCTCGAAAGCTTGCATCATGTCTCCTTTTAGAGATGCTATACCCACATCCAAGTGTCCTGGTTGGGGGCCTATCCCGTTTTTGTGAAGGTTGAGTGGGTTTGCTGTTGATTGTCTCCTAGGGGCTAATCTGGGTGGTCTGGGATGTCTAATGTGGTTATGCGTTCTGTAGAAGGGCTGCTGTGTTTTGGTTTGTGTATGTTTGTATGACACCCCAAGGATGTCCGCGTAAGTTAGTGATTTGTTTTGTGTGTGTGTTTGTTTTGAGCTTCTAGTTATGGTTGATGGTGACGGTGTTGTTATTGTTGGCTGTAGTGCTGGTGGTTGTCTGTTGGTGTATTTATTTGTTCTGTTTTATGTGGAGAACGTCAATAAACACATTGTTTTTGGCATCTCGAAAACTGAGACCATCACCTTCCCTGTAGATGAAACGACCCCAGCCGTCTTTGAAGTGAGGAGCGGTGGATTGTCTCTGGCTCAAAGTGATGAACCCAACACTCATCCTGGGTTTAGAAACATTGGAGGAAACTGGCTGGATCTGCCACAAACACTGCCAATATTCCCCGTTATGTGATTAGCCTGGTGCGCTTTTCATCAGGTTTCAGAAGAGGTGACACCCACTGAGATGAAACCTTCGTCATGCAAAGTTTATGTGTAGAATATTGTCAACACCCTTATAGTATATGTTAATAGCATTGGCTATTTGATTTATAGTCAATCGCCTATCATCCATCACACGCAAATAACCTTAGCGAAGATATGCATCCATCTCCTCCCCAAATATATGGGATAAATAGTTGAACATCATACTGTTATTCTCAATAAATTTTTAACGCAATATTAATTCGCGAAAACAAAATATGTTTTGGCTTTAAATATCTTACAAAAGGTTGAAAAGTTGTAAAAATCTAACCAATCACTCATTAGCAGAGTATTAACTGCATATCTTAAGTTGTTAAGATTGTGACCACGAATAATAAATTCTAGGAATTTTTTGAATTGCTAGAGTTTATCATTATTATTATTATTATTAACTATTTAATTCTATGGGATTAGTATAATATTCTCCTAATTAATATTTCGTTCAAAAATGCCATTATTTAGGTAAGCTTTTAAATAATGCCACTGTTGATATAGAAGTGAATCGGCTAAAAGTTATCTCTGCACAGACTGTTTTGCATGAGAAGAAAGATAATACGTGTGTAGCATTTTAAGTGCCTTATCTCAAGTCCTGATGAATTAAAAGTCTATATATTTTGAGCTCAAGAAGTGGGTATTTGAAAGTGTAAATATATCTATCTATATCTCTGAGATGAGATATGATGATTACTTTCACTATTTACATTATTCGGACTGTTATCCTCATCTTCATTGCCATATTCACAGCGTTTCGACTGTTCTATGCAGCAGCCTTCTTCAGGTGATTGGAATTTTGAACCGAATCCTTTATTTCGTCCACCGGGGCAGACTAGGTATTCCATTCTGACTAAGGTAAGATTTCTTATTACTTTAAGCCCTATATAATTTCGGATACACATGGTTGCGTATACCCCCAGCTTTTTAAAACACTTTTTGAATTACGAATGTCATTCAATAAATAAGGTGAATTTTTCGGTATAAGGACTTCTAATACAGATAGAAGCTTACTCTTTTTTATTTTTTTGTTTTGTTTTACTTCTTTTTCACATGGATTTAATTTCTTTTGCAGATTTAAAAAAAACTTTGAGAGTTTTGGCGATTAACAAAGATGGCCGACCAAGAAGCATGCTCCAGGATTGAACAGCGGTCAGTTATCAAGTTTTTGGTTGCTGAAGGGTGCAAACCAGTTGAAATTCATAGGAGAATGTCAACTGTGTATGGTGCCACATGTTTCAGCCAAAAAATGTCTACAAGTGGGCTAAATTGTTTAAAGAAGGACGGAGCAGTGTTGAGGATGAAGAAAGGCCGGGGAGGCCTACAGAAGTGAGGTCTCCTGAGGTGATCGAATCAGCCAATGACCTCATTCAGTCTGACAGAAGGGTGACAGTGGATGACATTGCAAGGACTTTGAGCTTATCTGTTAGGACAAACGCAGGGGTCATCAGTCAGAATGAGTTATCTTGCATCATGACAACGCAAGGCCTCACACTGCAGCCCAAACGGTGCAAACCATCAACGAGCTGGGCTGGAAACTGCTCCCTCATCCCCCTTACAGCCCAGACCTTGCCACTTCAGACTTTCACCTGTTTGGTCCCTTGAAAGCGTCCACGAGAGGCACGAAGCTTAAAAGTGACGATGAAGTCAAAAGTGTTGTGAGCGACTGGCTGAGACATCAGTCCAAAGATTTTTACGCTGAGGGAATACGGAAGCTTGTGCACAGATGAGAAAAGTGTGTGACAGTACTGGGAGACTACGTTGAAAAAAAAAAGTAAGCTTATATCTGTATTAAAAGTCCTTATACTAAAAAACCCACCTTATTTATTGAATGACCCTCGTACATCTACTGATATATGTATTCGACTGACTTAAAAACATATGCCCTGTAGCAGAGTTGCAACAACCAGCTGATCTGCTTTGTTCGGCTTCTCCAGGGAAAGCTTCACAGTAGAGTATGCTACAATTACCATTTTTAAAGAATGCAGCCTTTCGTTCAGATCTCGAAGGTCCATACTGCCCGAAAATTAATATCTGCTAATTGTATCCTGCTATCCGAAACGGAAACAAGTTTATTCATAAGGAATGAATAGATTTTTATTTAGATTCCGGCATTGATTATTATTATTATTTAAACTTCATATTTTTGTAAATGCACTTGTTTGAGTAGACGCACGATGGTTTACAATACAAAACGGAACATAGGTCGCGAACTCTCCCGGACAGCAACATATCTTTATTAAGATTCTCGAATGCACAGACCGCTTGATGTAATTCCCACTGTTTAAACATGCATCGCCTCGGGTTGTCTACATGTGTATCTACAAAAAATGTAACGTTTAAAACAATTAGAAATATTTTCGCGTTTTGAAACTAGCGTTCCAAAACTTCCTATGCACTAAGCAATACTTTCCCCCTTATTATTCCTTCTTGTTCATGTTCTGAGATCTATTTCCAAAAACACGTTAGTTAATATGACTCGCCCTTCTTTCCTTCAATATGTCCTGTGAGTGTTAGATTCTTCAAGCCACTTTAATGTGTCCCAGAAATTTTAAATGTTTTTTTTTCTAAGATATTCTAAGCAAAATGTCTTTTTCATTCCCATTATCATTAAAACTTCCTCATTGCTCCTATGTTCCAACCATGGTATTCTCAGCATCCTTGTACGGTATGGTAGGGTATGGAAAAAATCTCAGTTGATCTCCTCTTCATCTACGAGGAAATTTCCCTGCATTAACGGCAACATAGCAGAATTGGTATTATGTTACACTTCAGCAGTCTTACCTTTGTTTTCAAAGAAATTTTCTTGTTTATAAATATTGTCACTAGTTCCAGGAAGGTATAATGGCAGTAAAAAGAAGAATGATGGACTATTTGAATCTGTAGAATTTTTAAAACCTGCAGCCCGAAATCCCTGCTTTCAAATTCAAATATACGTCTATCTTCTGGGTGAGTTTACGTGTAGGGCAGTTTCACAGAGCTCTGGAACGTTTGTTTAAAATAAATATCCTAAAATATTTTATAGTTAAAAATCACTCTCCACGTATAAAGCCCAGCCAGCTAGTTTTACATATAAAACCTGCTTTGTTTACATTTAATGGGATAATGATATAGAATGTTTTATATAAATTTTTATATATCAAAAACAATTTTGAAAGAAAAACCAGATGTATGACGAATTGAAAAAAAAGGATTTTTCTGACGAGTTGGTGTTTCTTGACGTTGTTGCGACGACATATGCACACGAATGAGAGAGGCTGGGAGTTTCAAAATTTTAAAATTATATGCTTTTTTGCACTCGAGACAAATTCATCTATATTCTTTATTCTTTTTCCTTCCATGAACTTTTTTTTTAAATATCCCATATTGTGATAACAGAAAATCTGCCAAGTATGGTGAATCTTTGTAAAACCCTGGATGTAAATTTACTGTGGCTGAACTAGCGATTAAAACACTTTCTAGACATTTTTGTCTTAGTGAAATATTTTCTCTTTTAATTAGAGTAGCATTTTCATGTCAAAATTGGGGTCATTTTCGTTCCGATGAACAATAGATGTATTTGTGTGTTGTTATTTAAAATGTCTTTTTGTTGTTCACAAAGACTTTTGTTGAAACTTCTTGAGGTTACTCCAATATATTCTTTCTGGCAATCCTCGCAATTTATAGAGTAAATTCTTCTTTAAAAAAAAAACAGGGAAAAACTTGAATGCGGAATTTTTACTATTTTGTATTCATTTCTCTCTCACTCCACCTATATATATATATATATATATATATATATATATATATATATATATATATATATATATATATATATATATCATGTTGTAGGACGAAAAAGTTTTATTTATGACACATTTCAGCCGTTATGATTTCATCGGAACTGGGTGTGTTGACCTTGCTTGATCAATACAAGCGCATAAACGAGAGACACTGGTAGTTTCAAAAATGTTTGGAAATAATTTTTTGCAGTCTAGCCAGATTCATCTATATTCTTCTTTTTTCTTCCTTCTACTTAAACTTCTTGAGGTTTCTCCAATATATACTTTCTCGCAGGTAACGGAGTAAATTCCTCCTTCAAGTTTTGGTGTGTTGTTACATTGAATATTACAATATTGTGGAAATAAGCAAGATAATAGTACTGGTATTTAATGACATCAGTACCGACGTTTTGTATATATATATATATATATATATATATATATATATATATATACATACCATTTTTTTCGCCTTGGAAATGCGATCTGATGAATCAGGTAAAAAACACCTACCTGGAGAAATAAAATATAATCAATGGGCCCTTAACGTTGTCTGGTTTCTAATTAAATTGCATTAAAACATATATATATATATATATATATATATATATATATATATATATATATATATATATATATATATATATATATATATATATATATCTATATATATATATACATACATATTTATAATATTAATTCAGTAATATCAGCATCCGCTACGCAGTGTTTTATGTGATAACAAGCAACAGGCGGCCAGATGATTGTTATCACATGAAACTCCACGGCCAAATGCATTTGACCTTTAGTGTTGTCCTTCTGGACTAATCAAACATCATGGCTACAGAACGCAGTCTGTCCTGTCATTATAGCCGGTGGGTGAGAAGAAAAACTGGATTCGTACATTTTCCAAGATTATTTTTGCGAAAGTGAACGCAAAATACTCATCCGGCATTTGAACTGAATCAGTAGAATAAGGTGAGGGTAGCAGAACTTCCCAACCGAGCTCTTTACTTGCATGTTTGGTCATGTTAACGACGAGGGGACAAGCATTGTCATACTGAATGATAACACTGTATCACCGGCCAGGTCTTTTCAGCTGAATTGTCTGAACCCTGTTCATTTGTTCAACTTGCACTTTACCATTAATGGTTTGGTTGATTTGAAGTATTCCAACTCCGGGCACAGCACAAAAGGTTCGAGTAGCTTTGTGACCATGATTGAAAGCAAAGAGATGAAGATGTCGAACATTGTCCACCACGGAATATGTGAGCGAGCGGAGCTATATAGAGTCTGATTTGCTACCTCTAAGTCACCGAAGCCCATTGAACAGTTGGTATTACGTTCGCTTAATAACCTAACTGTCCTGGTTTCAGTTCTCGGTAGTGGATGCGCACTGATGATGAGTCCCAAATATAGGATGAAACGCCCGTCCAGTGCTTTCTGCATTCTGTTGAGGTTTCTTTCAGACTCAATGAATTACTTAATTTTATATATATATATATATATATATATATATATATATATATATATATATATATATATATATATATATATATGTTTGTGTGTGTATGTTACACCCTAATACTTTCTTCATTCGGACAGCTCCAATTCGTTGCTCATGTCTTGGGCTTACAATTGATAATCCTTTCTTTTACTACATCACTCAGGGTCTGTTTTTTTTTTCATCTGTCTGCAATAAGTATGGTGATTTTAATTTAAGTAGGTAAAAAATAGCAAGAAATCCCAAGTATAGGCCTCAGTATAGCAGTAATTGATTTAAATACCGTTAGATGTATTAATAAAGACGCATTTAAAGAAATATTCAATATAAAATCTCCTTTCCGATTAGTTAACATCAAATTCCCTAATTCGAACCAGGAAATTGTCGGGTAGGTAAAAACTGGGGTATTTCGGGTGTTAAGGTCACGGAAACGTTGATGACGACTTTTCTGGCTGATAATCAGGAATCATCCTCAAGAGAATTCAGTTGCAGGATTTAATGAACCTTTGATCAAATTAATTTGCAATCAGGAATCAATTTTGTATTGTTCAGTCGGCGCTGATTACTGTGAAAGCGGTCGTCACAGGAAAATGGTGTTTACACGTGATGTGACGTCATGCTTACGTCACAAGGAATGACATGATTTCGTGACAGCAATGTCAACATCGGTGAGAGGTTAAAAGAAATAAGGACGAAAAAGCACGAGTTTTTTTTTAAATTTCTATATTTAGTGCGAATGCACGAAATATTTAAACAAAATGGAATTGCCGTATATTCTCGTGTAAAAGTCGATTCCATTGCATTGATTTACCACATTGATTTCGGCAAAACACATAACCGATTAATTGCCTTTCGCGTGCTCTCATGACATTTAAGACTCGTTTAGGATTTTAATTTTACTTTTTTAATTTCAAAAGTTTGTACATATTCATGAAATGTTTAGACAAAATTAAATTGGTGTATAAACTCGTGTAAAGGTATATTTCTTTCAAATTTTCTGGATTTTACATCAGACCACACAGACAGTTCTTGACTGAAGATATGTAGTTTTTTCATGAAGAAAAGAACAACCATCTGAGTTAAGTTGGCTTATTTACAAAATAATCTTGCATTAAGGAGTTACCCGCCAGTAATATAGTGGTCGGCAGTTTCTTAGGCGAAATAAATTTGTGTTTATATATATATATATATATATATATATATATATATATATATATATAAATATATATATATATATATATAAGTGAACATAGAAGTCAATACTTAGGAGCGACAGTCTGTTTCATACTAGTGCAATCGTCAGGCAAGTAGTGCTGTTATTTTTCTCGGCTATTTATATATAAGGGTCAGTGATGCATATATATATATATATATATATATATATATATATATATATATATATATATATATATATATATATATAATGTGTGTGTTCGTGTGTGTGTGGTTAATACAAAGAAACAGCTTCCAACGCCTCGTCAGTGCGCACAGTGCGCTTAGGACATCTTCACCGACTGATCCAGTTCTTTCAAACTGGGAGATTAGGTTCCGAATCATGTTATCGCCAGTATTTTCCCTCAGTTTGAATAATTGATCTTTCATTGGAATAGAAAAACTCAATCAGTTTTACACGTTGCTGGACATCATACATCAACATTTTAATCTCCAAGTGATGCTCTATAACATACAGAAAAAAGAAAATAACACACACACACACACACACATATATATATATATATATATATATATATATATAAAAGTGAACATAGAAGTCAACACTTAGGGGCGACAGTCTGTTTCATGCTAGTGCAATCGTCAGGCAAGTAGTGCTCTTATTTTTCTCGGCTATTTATATATAAGGGTCAGTGATGCATACATACATATATATATATATATATATATATATATATATATATATATAATGTGTGTGTTCGTGTGTGTGTGGTTAATACAAATTAAATTTATCTCTTCGCTGATGTATATTAGATTCAGCACCTCAACTCCAGATTTTTGGTGATCAACATTTTTGTAATTGTTCAGTCCATTTGTCAGGAGGTTTCAGCGATTGACTGCCGATTTTCTCATTTTTCGTTAATTATTTTACTAAGTTTGACATAATTTACGAGCTAGTTGGGATGCGACTGTTCTCGAGGTTAGGTCGATTTTTTTCTATTTTGTGCACGTAAGTGTATGTGTGTGTATGCATGCGCATGTGCGTAGCTGTAAAATAATATATATATATAAATATATATAAAGGGGTTGAAAAAAATAATTGAAGCACTTGTTAAATTCAAAGAAAATATATTTAATATGGAGTTGGTCCTCCTTTAGCTTCACATACATCTTTAATACGTCTAGGAATGGAAACATACAGAGGAATTTTCAGCCATGCTTCCATTAACACCTGCTCCAGCGCTTTAAGACACGACAGTGGAGGATAGCAACTCCTAACTTGTCTCTCCAAAATCCGATGATTTTTTGCCACATTGCGTTTCAATGCACGTCGATACCTGTCAGTAAGCCCAGCCCGAATTGCTACGATTGCTAGAGGTTTTGCCCTGTTTCTCGAATTGCATCATAATTCTTCATATGATAGCTCTTGAAAAAGCAAACATTTCAGCAACCTTAGTGATCGAGGCTGCTGCCATGTGAGCTCCAACATTTTGCCCTTTTTCGAACTCGGAGAGGTCACGTTTTTAGCTTAAATTTTACTAAATTCTAAAAGTAAATAAGACAAAGACAGTAAATTAGATAAATAAACGTATTTATAATAGATATAACCTGCAATTACGAATTTTTAGTTAAACTTCATAATATAATAGGTCTTTGAAATATAGGAGTGGAATTTGTACCAACCCCTGTATATTATCTGTGTACAAGACTGACAAGTTACATATTTTAGGGTTTTATTATGTTTTTCTAAGATGTGTACACATGATTTATTTATGGACGTATTAATATAAAAAATGACCAAAATGTTTGTTGATCGCGAGCGCTTTCTGCTAAACCATTCCCCATTTTCAAGGTATTTTCTTCCACTACTATAGAAGATGCTATTATCGACAGAATAACAGTTGCTGAAAATCGACATATTATTACTCTCCAAACATGTCTAGTTTACAGCGTCAAAAAAAGTCCTTACATACCATTTATTATAGTAGTATAACAAATTAGAAACATAATGTAAAATGTGGGCTTGGAGAAATTAACACTCACAGGACATATCAAAGACAAAATGACTATGGGAAACAATGGATCACCTACTTGACCAGCTTTTGTGAATGATTGGCTGAACGGGATCGGGACCCAGTCGGTGGAGATCCCAGATCGCTCGAGTTCTGAAAGGAGAAGGCATATAGAAGTTGTATGATAAAATTCGTTGAAAATAGGTAAGAGTTTAGTTGAAAGCAAACGGGATCAACAAAATTATGGATAATTTTTACATTCATCAGTTTCGTTACAACCAAAGAAAGAGAACGTGATATCAGTTCTCCTATATGGCAGTAAATGGTAGACAACCTAGTCAAAGATGAAGAAGAGGCCTGAAGCAACAGAAATATAGTTCTACAGAATGATGTTGAGGATACAATTGGCCGAGCATATGAGCAACGACGAAGTTTTAGAAAAATGGAAGCAAAAAAAACAAAAAAACAATACTTTATATCAGAAAGAGACAGTTGAAATTTCTAGCTAATATAATAAGGAAAGGGAGCATGGAAAATCTGATACTCACACAATAGATTGAAAGGAAGACAGGCAGAGGAAAACAAGGCATAACAGTGAAGATGAGCAAATGGATGGCGGAACAAGGTTTATGGAAAATAATTAAAAGTCAAATTTTATTAAGGGCTACGAACGACAGGAAATTGGGGACATCTATGATCACCTACATCCTGAATAACATGAAGTGCAGAGAAGAAAGTACGTGTCCAAATACAAGAAAAAAAAAAGAATATATATATATATATATATATATTTGAATTGGACAATGTCCGACAATTTATTTAAAGACATTTATATGTTTAACGTTCTTTTTATAGATACAAGTATTTATATAATAAACAGTATTAAATAAGGTCGGTAAATGATATTTAATACTGTTTATTATAAAAAAAGAAAAACAAAAAAAAAACAGAGCATTTGCTTAAATACTTGTATCTATAAAAAGAACGTTAAACATATCATATGTATATATATATGTAATTGATTTGTGGAGGCTAATTTTATAGTAATTCGTCGAGCTTAGAATCCTCAATAGAATGCCGAAAACACTGGACGGCCGTTTCGTCCTCTCTGGGACTCATCAGCAGTGCGCATCCACTACCGAGAATCGAACCCGGATCGCTTCGATACAACGCGAACGTCATACCAACTGTACTCGGTGACGAAGAAGACATAAACTAGACTCGATATAGCATCCACTACCAAGAATCGAGTAGTGGATGCTATATCGAGTCTAGTTTATGTCTTCGTCACCGAGTACAGTTGGTATGACGTTCGCGTTGTATCGAAGCGATCCGGGTTCGATTCTCGGTAGTGGATGCGCACTCCCAGATAGAACGAAACGGCCGTCCAGTGCATTCTGTTGAGGATTCTAAGCTCGACGAATTACTATCATATATATATATATATATATATATATATATATATATATATATATATATATATATATATATATATATATATATATATATAAGTAGGCATTGAAGTCAGCACCCAAAGGCGACAGCTTCTTTCATGCTAAATGCAATCATCAGCCCAGATAATTATTGCATAAATGTACAAATACGCCACATGGGCAAAACGAGGAATCTGTTCCTCATTTGGTTTATCGATAACTTTGCTCGATTTTTTATATATACAGGTTAGCGATGCATTGACGGTAGTTTATTGAGTTGTGGGTTGTCTATTTTATTATTTTAACGTTTCTTTTTCAGTTAGTTTATTTACATATTAATTTGTTTCGATTCCTTTATTTAACTTTTGTTAGTTTATTTACTTTATTTTATTTATTTATTTTCATTTATTCTTGTTCGTTTTCTGTTTTCGATTTTTAACGTAGTAAAAATTTATTTTCATGCCTTCATTTTCAAATGACTTCCGATATTTTATTTAGTAGTTTGTTTTGATCTGGGAAAGTAATTATGGCTAATTTTTTTTCCAGGCAGAGTTTACAGTTTTTGGATTGATTGTTGAAGGCTGATGTTCTTTTCTTTATTTTCCATTATGTTCTGGTTGTTCTGTCTTTAATCTCTCATATATGTTTAGAAAGCATTGTGATGTTCGCGTATTTACTATTTGTAAAGGATGCATAGTTTCTTTGTCCCAGGGTTCTTCAGTTACTCCTATGTATATTTTTCCTTCGTTATCTGCTGATTTTATTATGGCTATATATATATATATATATATAATTATATACTAATTATAAACAAGATGAAAATATACTAAAAAAATAGTAAATACTAACATATCTACAACAGATCCTAGCAAAAAAATTAAGTTAATTATATACTACACTAAATCTAGTATATCCAACTCAATTATTCGCAATGATTCTTCTCTCCCGGTTAGCGATTTGAAAAAAACCAACATAGTTTACAAATTCAGGTGCCCTTTGGGAGATTGTATCTCCAACGAACTAAATAATATCTATGTTGGTCACACCATAAACTCGCTTTCACGACGCTTGACACTACATTTGAATGATAACTCTAACATTTTTAGGCATTTAAAACAACATGCCTGGCCGCATACACAATTCCGGAAAATCTTCGTCGAAAACACAACTATACTTAAACATGAAAACAATAAACAAAAACTAAAAATTATTGAAGCTATATACATAAAACAGTTGAAACCTAACCTGAACAAAATAAACTATGAAATCTCCACAAATATCCTTAAATGCCTATAATTAGTAACAGAAGCCATTGGTTCATACCAACGGCTTTCCATACTCAATACTGATCGGATTCACTCTCGCGTGGTCATGTGTGACGTCATCAGCTATTGTGCGATTTTCGCTTTCAGCGTTTTATATGCACGTGTTTATCGTTGCTTGGAAATCATCCATGTAAACAAACAAGACTATCATCAATTTCTTGTTCGTGTTTTGCTTAAATATATTGTGTAATTGTCATGTTTGTTAATGGCTTATGTAAGCCGAAAGCTTAGATTGGATTAAAAAATATGTATCAATATTGTGATTTTCTTTCATTGTTTAATGATAATGTTATTAAGCTTATCAGACTATATGAAAAATCCTACATAAAATATATAGACAACACTTATCTATATTATTTAATGAAACATGTATGAATATATATATATATATATATATATATATATATATATATATATATATATATATATATATATTATAAAATAGGCAGTTTATACTTTTATATTACAAAGAGTTAATCATACCTTGACTGAATTAGCAATATTAATGCAATTATTGGCGAAATACCTTCGCTAGTAGACATAATTATAAGCATTATATTACTAATAATCCATTGAATTATGAGATCCTTATGTATAAAATGGATATAGTGTATTTTGTAATTCAGCTAGTACTTTCAAATGCTTCACGCATTTATCTTCAGGCTGTATTTTTTCCATTAGAATCAAAACTGGAAGACGAAATAAATGTGTTTTTCCGACCGAAAGATGTTTTTAAGAATGAGCTATTTGTTAACGGCTATGTAGTGTTGGAGCTAAAGTTCAAATATTACAAGTGATAATTTTGTGAATACATTTATATATGCGTGAAGAGATAGATAGATAGATAGATAGATAGATAGATAAACTAACTTAATAATACGTTGCTATCATAGCATTGTTTTAAATTCACTTAACACGTCATTAATTAGACTGGAATTTTCTATGAGAATTGTATTTGTACTTGTCTGCATTATGCACAAATAGAATTCATCTTTTGGTTTATTTCTTCAATGCTGTCCGCTCGCTACGAGTGTAACCCAATAGACGTTCTCCTTGGAGACACGCTCCGGATTTTTAAAATCGTGACAGAGTATGAGGATAACAATAAGTGAGGACTGCCCAGGGTTATCCTTTAAGTTGCCCTCTTCAGATATCCACTTCACTTCTGTTATAATGCTCTCTTCAAAAACGGGGCCACGATAATGTAACGTGGTGGATAACAGAGGTCAGGCTTTTGCAAGTGGAAAAACGAAGTGGAAGAGAACAAATAAAAAAAAAAGATGGTTAAGATGAAGATGAGAAAAAACACATGCACTCTCTCTCTACCTCTCTCTGTCTGTCTCCATATATATATATATATATATATATATATATATATGTATATATATATATATATATATATATATATATATGTATGTATATATAGTACAGGTAATAAATCCGTTGGTATATAATCTAAGTCAATCCTACTAATATAAAATATTAAAACTGATCCACAAAAACAGTTCAATGTATGTATTATAACAGCGAATATAAATTACACAACAAAATTACATCATATTTTGGAGTGGGGGTATAGCGCTATTTCAACCAGCAAAATTACGTCAGTCTTATTCGACCCCGGTGTCAAAGTTTATACACCGGGTTGAATAAGACCGACGTGGTTTTCTCGGTTGAAATAGAATTATACCCGCCATATGAAGTAATTTTGGATTTTGTTGTGTAAATTAAGATATATATATATATATATATATATATATATATATATTAATTTACACAATCTACAGCAAATATCAAATATTGTCACCAAGTCTTATCTCCGTGCCTGCAATTTCTTTGGACCTACGTATGTCAGAATTTCGTTTAAAGACTTATTTTGCAAAACGAAAAAAAAAAACAGTGGAATTTCACAACATATATATATATATATATATATATATATATATATATATATATATATATATATGTGTGTGTGTATATATATATATATATTTCAGAATTTCGTTTAAAGACTTATTTTGCAAAACGAAAAAAACAGTTGAATTTATATATATATATATATATGTTGTGAAATTCCACTGTTTTTTTTCGTTTTGCAAAATAAGTCTTTAATCGAAATTCTGGCATACGTAGCCCCAAATAAATTGCAGGCACGGAGATAAGACAATATTTGATATTTGCGGTAGATTGCAAAAGTTATAAACAGCTTAGTTGTGTTTTGTGTACTTTTATTTTTATAAGAACCTGAAAAATGGCCCAAATGCAAGAAGACATTGTCCATTTTGAGGGCTTATCATTTGCCAAAAATGTCCGATGTCATAACCAAATGAGTTTTCCTGTCAATTATGACATAATAGCAGCGCCGGTTTTAAGCCTATTTGACCAATTTTATCAAATTGGGCCCCGCTACGACAGAGTTACTGCTTGTTGTTTTTTGTCTGTATTCTAAGAAGAATAAATCACTAAAACGTGAAATGAAGAAGGAGATATTATTATTCCTCACATTATTAATTTATTATGCATACTATATTAACAGGGAATTGTCGTCATGTCACTTCTATCAACAACCAAAAAGTTATTTCTTTAAACCAACAGGTTACCTAAAGATAGAGTTCTTCTGTGTTTAGGTTACTCTTCGATAAAAACACGTTTTTCTCTCATCATTTTTTTTTATAAGAGTCTTACTTTAAGTTTTTTTTTTATATTGTGTAAAGACTCTGTTTTCATCAAGTAAATATCATTGCTCTTTGGATATATTGTGTTTTATTTCGTATTTAATGATATATTATGCTGTAAGAACGTAATAGTCTGTATTTCTTCCGAATTATCTTTCGGTGAGTTGGCTTGATGAATGACAAGAAAGATAGAATGAGAGACAAATTTAACAATGGAATGAAAGAAAGAAAGTATGAAAGAAGGAAACAAAGAAAAACGGAAACAAAGAAAGCAAAAATGACGGAATACGAGGAATATATGGAAAGGTAGATTGCTTAAGGGCAAAGAAAACAGAATGAAAAACGGATTTACTAATAGAAAGAAAGAAAGAAAGAAAGAAAGAAGAAAACAGAAAAAGAAAGAATGGCTGAAAAAAATGGAAAAATAAAAAAGTGAATTGAAGAAGGACTTCGTTCATATTTTCTTTCTTACCTTCCTTCCTTCCTGCCTGCCTGCCTGCCTGCCTGCCTTCCTACCTTCCTTCTTTCTTTCATTGTTAAATCCAACTTTCGTTCTGTCTTCCTTTTTCTTCTTCAATCAAACTTTTCCCCTGTTTGGTCCTTTCTTTCATTCTTTCTTTCTTTCTTTCTAGCTTTTCATTGTTAAATCCATTTTTCATTCTGGCTTCTTTGCCCTTACGTAATCCGACATTTTATATCTCCCCCGTATTCAGTCATTCTTCCTTTCTTTCTTTATCTCCTTCCTTCTTTCTTTCATTATTTCTTTCAAGAACAAGAAAGAACAAGAAAGAAAGATGTATTTAAAAATTGAAAGAAAGAATGAAAGAAAGAAATGAAGAATGACGGCAAAAGGGGAAATATAGGAAGGTGGACTGAAGGAGGGCAAAGAAGACAGAATGAAAAATGGATATAACAATGGAAAGGTTGAAATAAATAAATAAATGAAGAAAGAAAGAAAGAAAGAAAGAAAGAAGGAAACAGAAAAAGAAAGAATGTCAGGAAAAGTAGAAAATAGAGAAAGGTGTATTGAAGAAAGACAAAAAGATACAATGAAAGATGGATTTAACAATAGAAAGAAAGAAGGAAGGAAGGAAGGAAGGAAGGAAGGAAGGAAGGAAGGAAGGAAGGAAGGAAGATTGACAGAAAGAAAAAACGACCAAATACGGGGAAAATATAGAAATGTGGATTGAAGAAAAACAAAAAAGATACAATGAAAGATGGATTTAACAATAGAAAGAAAGAAAGAAAGAAAGAAAGAAGGGAATGAAGGAAGGATGGATGGAAGACAGAAAGAAAGAACGACCAAATAGGAGGAAACTATAGAAAGGTGTATTGAAGTAGAGTAAGTATAGATTTAACAATGGAATGAAAGAAATAACAAATCACATATAAAGATATATAAAGAGATGTATTAAAGAAAGGTAAGAAGGATAGAAAAAAAAAGGTGGTTAAACGACTTCATGAAGCGAGCACAATATAACACGAAAAAGCAATAAGCAAAACAATGAAAAGACACGACACTAATGTAGGTTGAAGAATTAAAGAAAAAATATACCCACAAAAAAAAAAAAAAATCCCACAGAGCTGATTGGAATACCCACGGGCTGACAGCGACCTATTATTACCAGGCTGGGTGCGACAGAATAAGCGAAGAAGTAATCAACTCCGTCCAACCCCGAGAAAGCCTGGCTCTGTGGCCCGCGCTCTTGAAAACGGATCTGACAACCTTCCCAATTGTAAGACGGGAAACCAATATATATATATATATATATATATATATATAGAGAATGAAGCGTACGCTGATTTAACGGGAAAGAGGAGGAGGAGGATAGTGAACGAAAAAAAATGCAGGGGTCGGCAATCAGTGGAACTTTTCGTTTTGAGAAAAGAGAGAAAGGTGAGTAGGCAGTATTCGAAGATTAAGAAAAGGAAACTTTTTTTCTTTTTTTTTTTTAGAATTGTTGAAGCTTCTTTTTCTTTTCTTGTTTTTATCATTTAATTCCCATCTTTTTTTCCATTTCATCCCTGTACTAACTTGGCCGAAAATACACAAACCAACTAAAAACTGAAGCTATTGAACAAGAAAGGCAACCTCCAAATGACCCCTTCTGTATGTTAGGAGGTAATTATAAGCAATTATCCATCGATAGCCGAGAGAAGGGAACTAGACAATGCATACAGGAGGGGTCACACGCTTACACACATACATAACGCATACATACCAGATGGTGCTGAAAACTTATCGGCTCGTCCCACTTCTGTTTGATAAGATTTCGGGAAATGGGTCGAGACTGGGACGCAAGAAATCCAACAAAGGCCTTACTAATAACAGAAAAAAATTACTATATCACATGAACTGTAAAAAAAAAAAATGTTCAAACAATACAAGGCCCAAGAGCAACTGAGTGTAGAGGGTTACTCTATGATGTTGTATGAGCATAAGAAAAAAGAAGTGAAGGGTGCCACTTCAACGTGTGATCTATATGCTGAATGTGGTCGACAACAACACAGACCTACTACAAGAAAAAAATAATTACATAGATAAAGCCCTTCGTAAAGTGTGGGCTGTACTTGTCAGAACAATTTTTTGTATCTCTTTGAGGCATGGACTTCCAGGGATCCCTTCAATCAGCCTACTGGAATCTTTTCCAACCAGTCCTAGGGCTCCAACTACAACAGGAATTTTTGATGTTCCCATGTGCCACATTTTTGAGATTTCTATTTCAAGGTCCTTGTATTTTGACAGTTTTTTCGAATATCCTCAAAGACACATTGCAGTCTGCAGGGACTGCCATATCAATAAGAAGGGACTTATTTTGTTTGTGGTCTTTTTTATTATTATTATTATTATTATTATTATTATTATTATTATTATTATTATTATTATTTTCTTTCATATCTGGCGTTTACACATTTCTTTCCGGGTCCCGCCCAGGGACCTAACGTTATAAATGGCATCATGACACTTTCCACTGCAAAAAAAAAAAAAAAAAGAATTATTACATAGATAAAGCCCTTCGTAAAGTGTGGGCTGTACTTGTCAGAATAATTTTTTGTATCTCTTTGAGGCATGGACTTCCAAGGAATTGTCTTCATCATTTCTATTCTTTACTTGTTCCCGCCCCTTAATAATGTTTTTTCTTATATTCTTTCACAATCAGTAACCCCTGCGTCTTAGAGGCTTGTTTGCCTTGCTTTAGGTGAAATGATTAAAAAAAGGGAACTTCTATTACTGCATACATCGCCATCTTTGAAGACATGGTTTCACTAGTATAAATATAAGAGTTTTTGAACATAAATCGGAGTATCCGTTTTCTAATGTAATTAAGCAATGAACTGATCCTCCAGATTAATACGTATTAAGATAATAATTGGAAAAATATATTTCAATATTCAAAAATTTATACTCAGTGTCAATTGTTATATATACTGTCTTCTTCATTTCTGTTCTTTTATTGTTCTTTCTCCTTAATAATGCTTTTTTTTCTCTCATATTCTTTCACGCTAAGTACCCCACTGCCGCATCTTAGAGGTTTGCTGATTTGCTTGCGTTGGAGGGGGTAATAAAAACAAACGAAAACTTCTGTTACGTCTTACTTTTCACTGTCCTCAGGACGGGTAGTCAGCTAGTATTCAAAAGCTGAATAATATTAACTTCGATGCCAGCGTAATTTCAACCGATGCTTAGTTTAGTGTACAATGAACTGTCGGCGACCAGGCGTGTGCACGTATTAACGCCCCATACATGTGCACGTAATCGTGCATCTAAATTATGCAACCCTTCACCTTCTGCCTTCCTAAAGAGAGACGAGTACACCCGCCCCTAGAAGCGCCGGCCGGCGATGATTTCCTACCTCACGGCTAAAAACCAATGCACTCACGTGATTAACGGGACTCTATCATCGAACTTCGTGATCACTACCCTCTGGCGGCGACAATGAGAGTGTCCCTCGAGGGTAGTGTCAGAGGACCACACCCATGACGACGGAGCTGAAAAGGTCGTGCTGGATTCCAAGGCTAGTGAATACTTCCCCCAACATTTCCCATTGCCTGGCTCAACCCCAAAGGTAAATGGTCATAATATACACTGTAGACAATCCCTTCCTGATGATTATCGGTATTGTAAGATCAATTAGATATTATTGATAGCAATGATCAGGGGTTATAAGATGGTCTATGGGTTTCTGCAATTGGTAATAATAAGGTAACATTTGGAAATGTCAAAAAAATATCACATTTTTGATTTTTTAGTTTTAAATTTCGTATCTTTATTTTAATGTTCTTCTTTACCGCATTCTTAGTACTTTGAAACATTGCCACAGCATTAATACCGTTTCGATGACTTGAGTTAGGTATGCCTTCTTCAGGGTAGAAGGAATAAAATAAATATGAATATCACTGAAAAAATATCACTTTTTTTATTTTAGTTTTAATTTTGATATCTTTATTTTAATATTCTTTTTTAACGCATTGTTCGTACTTTGAAATATTGCCACAACATTAATACCGTTTCGGCGAATTGTGTTAGGTATGCCTTCTTCAGGGATGAATGAAAGAGAAAACTAGTTGTAAGGAAAATGCGTTGAGACTTTTGAGAAAACGAGGGGCAATAAATTATATTACCTCATCAGATCCGACGACAAGAAATCAAAAAGTTATATATATATATATATATATATATATATATATATATATATATATATATATATATATATATATATATATATATATTAAAAAGGCTTAAACACTAATATTCCATCGTCATAATTTATTCCATTGGAATCGTAAATACGATCCAATTCATCAGACTTACAAATTCAAAAAGAAAACAGAAAAAACAACTCCGGGAATAAAAAATAAAATTTAGTGAGAGTGTATGTATGAGTGTGTGGGACGAATGCTAGAGTAAATGAAAGATATAGGGAGGGGTAACAGACGAGAGAAAGACAGGAAGGTCTAAAGATGAAGGGGGGATTAAACACGCACACACAAACACACACACTCACACACATATGGTGTGCGATGGATAAATTGTCGCCTTTTTGTATTTTTAATTTCGCGCCTACACATTGTTTTTTATTTTATTGACTGCACAGTATACTAGATTCAGTTGGGCATCACCTGTGAGAAAAAAAGCACAATGACGCAATTCATTCCTCCAGAAATTTTGAAACGGATGCTGTACTGGTTGTCATTCGCACCGGAATCTCCAATACGAACATTTCAGAGTGCAGAGGATTCGGAAAGAGTTGGAAGAGTCTAATGTTGATAACGAAGGTGCTTGGAGAGATCGCTAGTGACGGCAACGTTATGTCTCCATTCATCTTCCCACAGGGCCTCAGACTTAATACGGAGGCCTACATAGAATGCCTTGAAGAGGTAGTGCTGCCCTGGGTCAATAGGGTGACTGCTAGAAGACCCTATGTCTGGCAACAGGGCTCTGCTCCATGCTAAACAAGCAAGAGAACCCAGTCGGATAGAGAGACAATTTTTGCGACCACATCACTCCTTACATCTGGCCACCTAACTGCCCATACTGCAACCTTCTTGATTATTATGCGTGGGACGCAGTTGAGCGAAACACCAAGTAAATGCCTTGTAACACCAAAGACGACTTGACGGCAAGGTTTATGGCAGCTTTAATCATCTTAAAAAGGAAATAGTTCAGGAGAGATGCTGGAGATTCCGATATCTGGTTGCTGTCGTTGAAGCCAAAAGCGATTTTAATGAATAAATTTCCTCTTTAGTATTTCAAGCTATTTTCGTTTAATTTTGGTAAATATATCTTTTAAAATGAGATGTGAGTCTCATTATCATTTTTGCGTAATTTAGACGACATTTTTTCCTTTGCGACCTCTATATCTACAGAAGGTCCTCGAGTTACGTCAGACCCGACGTTCGGCGTTTCGTAGTTACGGCGCCATCTCCCATAATATAATAGATCGTCACGCGGCGCTATATGAGAAAGACGGCGTTGTTTCTTCACCAGCTGTACGCCATGTTCGATTGTAATACATTCGCTATCTCTCGTTTGTGTCGTTTTGTGGGTGGGGGAATCTTTTGCCCTTCACTATGGTTCTCAAGTGTAAGGCAGACTCGTGGGTTCTTATGTAGGTGAGTTCCGACCTACGTCGAATATCAGGTTACGTCCTGCCGTAGGAACGAATCTCCGACGTAAGTCCAGGGCCCCCTGTATATATATTTATATATCTGACTCTGAGTACAGATTTATATAAGTATTTACTTCATTATTCGTACGCCCATCAATTTTGAATATTTTTATCCATTTTGCAGAATCTAATTGAAAATTCGAATAAGTCGTCTGTCACCAAAAAGCCTTCAGGAATTAGAACATGTAATCATTAAAGAATGGAAGAAAATCCCTGAAAAGACTTGTTCAAATTTATTCGGGAACTTTAGAAACGATTGCAGCAAGTTATAAAGATAAGAGGCCGTGCTATTGACTATTAATATTGTGAAAATAGTTCAATTTTTTCTATTTTTCATACTGTAAGAGTAATTTTGTCTGTTCCTGTTTTCCATAATTTGCTTGTCAAATTTGTTGTATTTAACCTATCGTTCTAGAAATTGAGTTTTATATTCCTTTCTTTTTCGTGCTTATTAACATATAAAAACCGTGGCATCATACGGGCATTAGATTCTGAGAAATGGATAAAAATATTCAAAATTGATGAGTGCACGAATAATTTCGTCGTTGACTGTACACACACATACATATACACACGCATATATATATATATATATATATATATATATATATATATATATATATATATATATATATATATATATATATATATATACACTCACATACACACATATAGATATGGCTTGATGATTAAGTTTAAGCATGAAACAGATTATCGCCTCTGGGTGTTGTCTTCAATATTCACGCACACACACACAAACACTGACATATATATATATATATATATATATATATATATATATATATATATATATATATATATATATATATATATATGGGAAAACTGTATATAAATTATTTTTTATACAACAGGAATACTTTTAGTGGAATGATGTCCTTTGGAGCGTCATCAGACTAAATTTATGTTTAAGCTCATGTAAACGACACAGGCATACGAAACGAAGGCAAGCGGGTGACGCAGAGAATTTAAAATTCTTGGCAGATCTTCTATTATCATAATGTCGGATACTTAATAACAAAAGTGACAAAATCACAAAGAAAACAAAATGAATCTAAATAAAATCGGCGAGATTACATACCCAAAGTTCATATTAATTTTTTTTACATTCTCATCGTCGCCCTTTCTTCGTGCGCATGTGTAGATGCATCCACTTAAACATAGATTTAGTCGGATGAAGTCCTATATCAATATATTACATCACATCGGTCAAACTACTACATGCCTATCCAGGCGATTTACGCTACATCTATGCGGCCACATCTCTATTAGAACTCGTTTAAAACAAACAAGAACATACGAAACTACCAATAGAAAATACAAACAAAATAATCTACATGTTAAAAAATATTAAAAATAATGAAAATCCTAATAATATTAATAATAATAATAATAATAAAACATACTCAATATCATTAACTATGAACACGGCCAAAATGTGCTGACCGTGTTTGGAAAAGAAAAAAGTCCCTATAACTTTACATATATACATAACACAACCCATGCATTCAGTTAAAACTAAAAATTATATCATCTGTGATAATGGCTAAAAGTATAACCGAAAGTGCTTGGAAATGCATAATTTTTGGATTGTTTTTACACATTTTTGTGTGCAGAAAAGAAAACACTCCCATCATTTTATCTGACGGGCTATACCACCTAGCTATAGAGAAGAGTCTGGTTAGCAAAGTCCAAATTAAATAGCTAAGTGGCATAGCATGTCGGATGAAATAAAGGTTATGTGTAGGACACAGGTTCGATTCCTGTTGGAGAACGCATATTTTCTACGAAATTTATGGAACATTCAGACCGGTAAATATAATTAATACTGTTTAATTAAAAAAACAGACCATTTACTTCAATAAATTGTATCTATGAAAATAACGTATAAAGAGAATATATATATATATATGTGTGTGTGTGTGTGTGTGTTTACCAGTTTGTGACTGGAAGGGATAATTTCGAGGTGGATATAAATCCAGGGAGAGCTCAATGTAGACTACAGAGCATTATGAGGATAATAAGAAGACAGAGACTTAAATTATGCATTTCGTTCATAATTTTTATTTCGTGAACACCGAGATGTTCAACTCATCAGAACGAAAACTTCTCCGCAAAACCTTTTCGTTCTGAAAATGGTTAATTAATTTCTTCTTCTTCTTCTTCTTCTTCTTCTTCTTCTTCTTCTTCTTCTCCTTCTTCTTCTTCTTCTTCTTCTTCTTCTTCTTCTTCTTCTTCTTCTTCTTCTTCTTCTTCTTCTCACATATATATATATATACACATACATATACATACATATATATATATATATACATAAATATATATATATATATATGTATATATATATACATATATATATATATATATATATAATATAGAGAAAACAACTGAAAAGTTGCAACTTAAAAAAAAAATTGAATGTTTTTTTGTGAAAGTATTTATTTATATTTATATATATATATATATTTGATATTTCAGATCTGCCCCAATCTTTCATCAGAAATAACTGTATTCAGAAGTGTGTTTACAAGTAGCGTCCGTCGCGAGACGCGGACGTCACGTGATGTGGAATGCAAATATATATATATATATATATATATATATATATATATATATATATATATATATATATGTGATTTCTCATCAACACTTATAAATAATAAAGTAAAAATACCAAGTCTCCATTCTGTTCACTTTCGCATTTCCCACTCAACGTTAATACAATCACCCTACTAATTTTAGAAATATTATGGAAGTAATTTCCTTTCCCCGCAAGAATCAGGACTTAAATTTAGCTTTACACTCCTTTCGTGCAGCTGACAAAAATCAAATGGCTACACCTTTCCCCAGAGAGGGACATCTTGAAGCATTTGGCCAATATCTCCATCTGAATGCTATTCCCGCCCCCAAACGCAGCCAGACTGTTATCAAGCAAACAAAACTCTGACGAAAGCAAATTAGTTGTTACTAATTACTTTGACTTCTCGAGTTTATTCGCCGTAAATTACGCTTGATCAGCGATAATGAACCACTTAAGATGAATTAGCATCTTTTTACCCCGTCTTTCTGGCTCGGCATATTCTAGCAATTTATTTATTTAGGGATTTAGAAAACTCGCTTCCTATTTTCGCTTGCATAAGGTTCATTCCATCGACCTAATTTACTTTTATTAAGAATCCAATCCCGCTGGATGCGTTATTCGTCTGCCTGATTTTTCGGATTATTAATTCAGGGTTGTTGTTCTTTTGATAATAGAAATTCCACATGCAGAGATTAATGACCCTGAAGTTAATAAACTGGAGATTCTCGCAAGAAACGACAAAAAGAGATAACTTATAATGGTCGTGTGTTATTAGTTTTACGATGAAGACGTCGAGAAAGGAATTTCAGGAATTAATTTTAGGCAAAGATTGATGTCTAACCATGATACTACGTAACCCTTTCGTATTCAAACTCAAAACTCTCGAATAACAGCAGTTATTACAAAAGGAAACTTTTATTACTCTAACTAATTTGGATAATCATTCATTATAATGGGAAACCATAGCCTTAAAGTGAAAGTTTCTCATTCCTACATCAATCTGCAGTTCCTACGAATGTGATAACAGATTCAGTGATTTAGACAACGATTGTTAGCAACGTTAATATCTTCACTGTGGAGTGACTAGCATTACATTGTGTGACAAACTTTTGTTATTTTGTGATGTCACTGGTCAACGACCGGAGCGTCTGGACATCATCACCAGATGAGGATGATAAAATAAAATGCTAATCCTACTTATATTAAACAACAACTGACAGGAACTGAAACAGGATCCTCGTTTGAGCTGCGCATATATGCAGATAAATATTTTTTAATACTAGTGTACCTGTGCCGTCAAAATTGACGACAAGAAGGAATTTATTATTACCTGCCTTAACCAGGTATTGAATTCACACTCTTTGGCAGTGGAGAACTTGGAGAGGGGAATTAACAGGAGATAACTGATAACTGACATCCATTAGACATGGCATGTGGAACTAGAACAGTCTACCCCAGCGAGCGAGATAAAGGGTTCAATTCGACATTCCAACCACCTGAAGAAGGCTGGAGCGTTCAACAGCCGAAACGTTGTGATAAATATGTCAACAAAGGTGAGGACAATAGTCCGAATAATGTAAATAGTGTACATAGCACCTCATCTCAGAAATATAGACAGATACTGGATGTGAGAAATGAATGAAAGAGTAAGCGAAGATTATGAGGATAAGTGGCTAGATAATGATTGAACTTTGACCTTCCAGCTTCTTTATTTAGATAAAAAATGAACTTGAAATCCAATAGACGTCCCTACCGTGGAGCCACACTGAGAGTATGTCCATTCATTGTAACTGGAGAAAACTTATGGTCACATCGCTGAAACGATACTAGTGTGATTTTTGAGGTACCGAAAGCTACAGGGCAGATTTTCCCCATTGAGCTGTTAGAGCTCGATCAGAGAATAGTTCTGCTTCAAGTTTCTGATCATCTTAATTTTTGGAAGTGCGCCCATACTGTGATATCACTTTCATAAATCTTTAATAATGATCTGAGAATGCTCCTAGCCTGATCGTTAATAGAAAGCAGAAAGAAGGTAGAAACTGGTATGAACATCACCCATACTAGGCTACAGAGATAGGACCTGTAATAATTTTATGGGACTTTACAATACACACAGACAGAACAATGAAATCTAATCGCCTAGACATCGTGATCAAAGACAACAAAAGCAGAATGTGCTATTTTATTGACATGACAGTCCATGGAGAGTGTAATGTATCTTTGAACGTCTTCCAAAAAACTATCAGAATACAAGGATTTTGACGTGTAAATGTTAAAATGTGGCAGATAAGGACAGCAATAATTCCACCTGTGGTTGCAGCCCTTGGATTGACTGGAAAATGTTTCGATAAACGCATTGAAGGGATTATTGGTAGCCCATGTCTTATGGAAATACAAATACTCACAAGGACAACTCACGCGTTACGAAGAGCTTTATCTATGTAAAATGTGTATGATCTAAGTTTTTTTTTTGTTTTTCGTTTTTTTTTTACAAAAATGATCAATTGAAAGTGTCATGAAGACATTTCTAGTCTTAGGTATCTGGTTGGGACCCAGGAGGAAATATGTATACAACAGAAATCAAAGGAAACAACAACAACAACAACAACAACAATAATAATAATAATAATGACAACAACAACAACAACAATAATAATAATAATGATAATATAACTGATATTACACCAGACATGGTCTTCATGATTTTTGATTTTAATTAATTGGATATGCGTATGATTTGTCTTAGCAAACTAAGATGAATCACAGTAAATATAGAATTCAATACTTCTGTATTGCTTGTCAATTGCCTGATCACAACCAGTTTATTATGTCCCATCGGACTGAGGCATTGTGGATATTTGTCCACGACCGGGAGTGCGACCGGGCAGTATCATATCTGGGCGTGGAAGGGATAGTTATTTTAAGATTTAAGGATAAGGCAGCCGAGGCAACCTGGGATCACTTCTTGATTTTTTGGAAACACTCGCGGTAGGCGACAGTCTGTGCGGACTGACTTAACGGATGTCATACTTGTTCTAACTGGACCACACCATTAAATAGTATGCGCTACTTTTTATCAAAATCTATCGCCGCATTGATCACCCTTAGCAGTGGTGCTTGTGGCTTATCACACTGTGTCATGATGGATATATTGGGTTTCATATATTCATACGTTAGTGTCACTATCTGGCTTGACTAATAATAATAATAATAATAATAATAATAATAATAATAATAATAATACACCTACAAACATAAAAAGGTAGTGACATATGTGCACTGAAAGATATGCAATAAGCACAAAATCGAAACCACTGAGAGATGGTATGAGAACCAACCAGACACAGTTACCCAAAATTACGATGTACTTATTGTGTGGGACATGCCAATTCAAGCTTACAGGGAAATAAACCTAACAGACTTGATATTATCATAAAAGACAAGAACTTCAGGAAGTGTATGCTTATTGACATAGCAGTGTCACTATGAAAATTATCGAGAAATTGTTCAATTACAAGGACCTGGAGATCGAGATTATTAGGAATGTGGGGAATGAAGACTGAGATGGTACCAATAGTTATCGGAACTCTGGGCCTCGTGAGAAAAGGAATGGACAATTTTACTAAAAATGTTCCAGGTAATATGAACATACAAGTTGCCCAGAAGATCGCCCTACTAGGAACATCCCATATACTAAGAAAATTGCTATCAATTAAATGACAATTCTTCTATAGGCTCTAAGGACCATAGTTTGGACCCAGCTCTACAGGTTACAAAGCAAGAAACATAGCATACGGAAATAATAATAATAATAATAATAATAATAATAATAATAATAATAATAATAATAATAATAATAATAATAATAATAATTTTTAAATTGCTCAGTGGAAAATGCAATAATGCCATTTCTGACCTTAGGTCCCTGTTGGGAACCCGGAAAGAAAGAATTTCACATCAGAAATCAAAGGAAATAATAATAATAATAATAATAATAATAATAATAATAATAATAATAATAATAATAATAATGTTTTTCTTGCTGCACAGGACTAAAGCATGCTTACTAGACATTACCAAGCACACATATTGAAAAATTGTGTTGACTCCAAATATAGCTTCTCTGATGAATATCCAGAGACAATTTTACATCTTTTATCAGATTAGAATCCACCAATTACATAACTTAGCATAACAGTTTAGGCCAATATCTGTACTGGAAAATCTGCAACATTTATCGGAAATAAAATGCAAGAAATTGGTAGGAACATCACCTAGACCAGGTTGCGGAAATAGGGTCTGTAAAAATTTTATGGGAATTTACAATACACACAGACAGAACAATCAAATCAAATCGTCCATACATCGTGATGAAAGACCAAAATCAGAAAGTGCGTTTTCATTGGCATGACAGTCCCGGTAGACTGCAATGTATCTTTGAAGAACTTTAAAAAAGAACTTTGAAAATACAAAAATCTTGAATGGTAATCAACATTGTGGCACATAAAAACATCAATGATTACAGTTGTGGTTGGGGCCGTTGCTTTGATTGGAAAAAGATCTGATAGACATATTGTAGGTTCCCTGGCAGCCCATGCCACAATTAGATGCAAACATTTAGTCTCAAAAGCACTGCTCACATCTTCTTAAGGTCTTTGCCAATGCTTGTGGTTTTAGGTTGTTTTATTTTTATTTTTTAAACAAATGTTTTGATACTATTTTTGACCATAAGTCTTTGGTTGGTAGCATGAAGGGAATTAGTATACAGCATAAATCAAAGGGAATAAAACTAATAATGCAACCCCCCCCAAAAAAAAAACAATGGCAAGATAAGCCTCTTCATGTTCAAACAAGCTAATGGAGACAAATTCCATACGAATCAGTGGTGACGTAGTTTTTAGTAGTAGGACCAATTCTTGATAATTAGACTTAACCAAGCACACATATAGATATTGTGTTGATCTCAAATGCGGATTTCGTGATAAATATCCAGAAACAATTGACCATTCAATATCTGCATTGGAAAAGATGCAACTTTTGCGGGAAAGAAGCGGCAAGAAAATGGTATGACCATCACCCAGAACCGGTTAGAAAGATAGAACCTGTAACAATTTTATGGGAATTTACAATACACACGAAGAGAACAACCAACTCTTATCGCGCAAACATCGTGATCAAAGACCACCAAAACAGAATGTGCTTTCTTATTGACATGGCTGTTCCTGCAGATTCTAATGTAACATTGAAGATCTTGAAAAAAATATCAAAGTACAAAGAAAATTGGACAAAAAAAGATCGGCTACAGATAAAGCATGTTTGCAGAAAAGAGAGATAAGACATGAATAGAAGCTTTAGGCCAATGACTTGCTGACCAAATAAAACCAGCTTTGATAATAAACTGAATATCTGATCTTGAGTTACAGAAAATATGAAAGATAATAGACAATAAAGAATGTGGCCTACTGACAGAGAAACATATTAGAATCGCATTCACGTATGGGTAATTCTCAGATATTTGCACAGATTTCTTTGTATGCATCGACCACAATTGTGTTATTTTTTACTCCTTGGTTGCATTGCACCTCATCAGTTTGCATCTTCTGATAGAAAAAATCTTGTTTCTTGAAGTCTATGGATGAGATTTGGGGGGCAAATCATATGCAAAGCAAAGGCAAGACACAATAATAATAATATAATAAAGTGGGCCAATATCTGCACTGGAATATATGCAACTTTTATGGGAAGGAAACTGAATGAAACTGGTATGAACATCACCCACACCCAGTTACAGAGATAGAACCTGTAACAATTTTATGAGAGTTTACAATACACACGAGAGAACAACCAAAGCTAATCGCCTTGACATTCGTGATCAAAGACCACAAAAACAGAATGTACTTTCTTATTGACATGCCAGTCCCTGCAGATTTTAATGTATCTTGGAAAATATTAAACTATCCAGATACAAGTATTTCGAAGTGGAATTGTTTCATTTTTTCTTAATTATAATAATTTATAAAGTATCAAAAATATTTTTAAAATTCCTCAGCATATTGGTCTCGTTAAGTTTTTAAGTTATAAAGTGAAAACTACATTTACTAAGCGAAAATAAAAAGCTTAATACAAATCATCACGCCCAAAGATTTTAAAATGATTTTTAATTTTTTTTATATGTATAAACGTGCCCATTTTGAAAATATGGGTGAGCATAAACGACATTATCAGAAAATAAGATCGATGACTATAGTAAATTTGAAGTCAACATTCCTAAAATTAGATTACGGAGAATATTTCCAACATTTTGAATATTACGGAGTACTTAAAAATTATATAAAATAGCGTTCACCCGTCATTTTTTTAAATTGTGTTTTAACAGATAAAATCTCCGCAGAACAACAATGAATCAATCAATACCTTCAGAAGCACTTGCTAAGTGATTTATGAACGTTAACAAGTAACAAATCTCCGCTATTGTTTGTTTTGAAATCAATTTCTCTGTTATTTTCTATTTAGTGTAAATAATATTTGTTTCAAAAAAGTTTTAATAAAGAAAATTATATTGTGATGACAGATAACTAAAACAGGGCACTTATCAGCTATTTTTATTCCTAAAAAGTGAATCGGGCCCAATCAATATAATTTCTACTTGATATAAACAGCAAAGTATTTTGCTCACTGGAAATAGCAAATTTAACCGTTTAGCTTTAATGAAAGCTTTCTAATTTTTTAAATTCATTTTAAAGCTTAGGTATCGCGAATTATTCGCTAATTAGTAGACATACCTAATATATATACGTACATACATACATACATACATACATATATATATATATATGATTTTTTAATTTAGATTAAAATCCAATGGAATGGCAGTTACATTGGTAGAATTTAGAATGTTTTGTTTCGCTGATCCGGGTCGATAAAATCAAATTGGCAGCTGAGCTCAAAAGTGGCCTGCAGTCTGTCGTTAATTGCGACAGATGATGACTTGTTAAATTTAAAGCACCCAAAACAAAACTTCTCCGTTCTAATCATATAACAGAACTTTATTTTTTCTCCTTGCGACTTAACGTTTTCGCTGACATAAAGTCAAAATATTTTATTGAGCCAATCGCTAGATCTGCTGGTAGAAAATTTGATTCACAGTGTCGGGTAAATTAATAATTTCTCTCGCCAGAAACTACCTTACACAGTTATAAGTCTATCATACGCTTATGCATTGAATATTGCTTTCATATCTAGTCAGGTGATTCTGCTATATATAAAGAAATTCTTTATCAAACACAAAAAAGAATCTGCAATGTTATTGGTTCTGACCAGGCACCTTGGCTTCAGTCAAATTCCATCGCTGTGACCTAGCTTTCTATTGCCTTTTCTATATTTTTAATTTGCTACCAAGACTTTATGAATTTAAACGCAGTGCTAAATTGGCACGGTCTCACCATTTTAGAAATGGCTAGATATAACCCTTTTATGATAACAGTTTCTTTTCTCAAATTTCTCGCTTGTAGTACTCTCTTTCGGCTTCATGCTTTTCAGTCAACTTTGATATGCAAAAATTTAATGCAGTGTCAATTCCTGTTATTTTATCGTTATCTTCCCTCGGTAATGTTATCTTCTCATACACTCTAACACCCAGTAACCACTCACGTATTATTGGCTCCATTGTCTACCTTTGTGTGAAATGATTAAAAAAAAAAAGAAGACCGTCATCAGAGAAATAGATTTTATTTCAACTAAATCTACATTGGCGAAACACAAAGTTTTTCATATTGGCGCTTTGCAATCTTTTGTTATTACGTTAACTGTATCATTTTTACGGCTAGACTTTACTCATTTCAACTATGTTTTTATTTATATATTCATTCGTTTTATTTTTTTTTCGTATCCAACATAGTTTGAAAACAAGTTTAGTAAGATCAGGTGATACTCTGAAGATGGCCAGTCGTATAATAACCGCCGGGAATTCGTAAATCATTTCGCTTTCAACGTCTGAGTAAATTATTTCGTTTTTTAATAAAACAATTTTTCACGTCAAAATTTCGCTGGAGCTAATAGACGGCAGCAGATCTTTCAAACAGATCTCATTACTTAGAATGTGCAATAAATGATCCGTTATTCCATGTAGGCAATGTTCTACAGATCTCGAATAAGTAGTCGCTTGATGCCGAATGGAAACATACCAAAATTCTTTGTAGTTTTCCAAGTACTTTCAATCAACTTGGTTCATTTTCAAGGATTGATTCAATTGCCTTTTTTTTTTTGTAGCGGGGTTAGTGAGGCTTATCAACCTTTTATGTGTGTTTTAAAAAATAAATATATCTTTGGGATTGTGGGAATAATTCTTTTGGAGGTGCGATTATTTCATTAAAATTGTTTTATGACTAACAATGAATGATATTTGTTGAGACATGTCCATCGGTGTCGGAGGAAAATTTTTCAAAGAAAAGTCCATAGCAAAGGTGGGGAAGAAGGATTCAAACCTTTCCCAAGGGCATTTGGCTTCAAAGAAAGGATGTAGAAATTTCAAAGTTATCAAGTAGAGCTATGCTAATTGAATTGATTATAGCATGTGGGGACTTAAATGATTATTAAACTCAAAGAAATAATAATACAAGAGCACTGATATTAAAACGTGTTTTATACATGGCGAGTTTCCGTTTTTTGATTCGTAGGTCCACCAAAATTTGTAACCGTTTTTTTCAATTGAATTGGCAGAATACTGCAGACAGTAATCTGACTATATATATATATATATATATATATATATATATATATATATATATATATATATATATATATATATATATATATATATATATATAATGATAATTTAAGAAAACACCTTAAAAATCCATATCGGTTTTAAGATGTTACATTGGATTAAAGTCCTCTTTTGAATAATCCTTGCCAATTACAAATTAGTATTATATATATATATATATATATATATATATATATATATATATATATATATATATATATATATATATTTGTGTGTGTGTGTGTGTGTGTGTGTGTGTGTGCGTGTGTGTGTGTCTGTGTGTGCGTGCATACAGAAAGAAAGAATGGAGGAGATAAAGTTTTGCTCATGTACTTATGTATATATATTTGCGTAGGTGTATATGGTATCAATGTTTCGAACACAATTGCAAACTATATATATATATATATATATATATATATACATATGCGTGTATGTGTGTGTGCATACATACATACACAAAGAAAGAAGGTGTATATGGTATCTATGTTTTTTAACACAATTGCAATCGATATATATATATATATATATATATATATATATATATATATGTGTGTGTGTGTGTGTGTGTGTGTGTGTGTTAATGGTGATAAATAATGGTATTATCCGAATTCGAAAGACTTTTACGCCGAGCAATCACTAGTGCTTTTGTATATGTATCCAAATGTGTATGTATAATTCACTCAGAGTTCTCAAATCGTCAGCCGTTAGCGTACACACATTCATCTTCTATCGTGTAGGAAAACAAAAATACACAGTGAATCAGTTACACACTGTATGTAAGACATACACCCCTCACAGCCTTGTAATCTCGAAAAGCGCAGCTTGTAATTGAGTTCGAAACAATGTTTCATAAACATTTGCCTTGAAGCGTACACAATGACAAAATGGGTAAGCACACACTAGTTCTATATCTCGCTCCCTATCTTTTCCTTTTTTTTTCACTCTCAATCGCTCGCTCACCCCATGTGTGTGTGTCTGTGTCTATATATATATATATATATATATATATATATATATATATATATATATATATATATATATATACGGAGTTACAGAAAAGTTCGTGGAATGACCCATTTTCCGATGCAAGATTTCAATGCCCAAACATCAGAATACTTATTTTGGAAAGTGGGTCGCGGCAAGGACTTTTCAATTCATCATCATCATTATATATATATATATATATATATATATATATATATATATATATATATATATGAATGTGTGTGTGTGTCTAAATATATAAATGTCAATTTCTGTATGTTTGTCTGAATCAAGTTGCCGCTTAAACCCGTGAACCAATATTGATGAAACTTTGCATACATGTTAAAATAATTTCTAGTTTGTTACTAGGTTAATTGATTTTTTTTATAAAAATCCGTAATGGGACCGCTACAATCGTAGCTCGGCAGGTATAACGCGAAACGCTGTTTACTGTGTTTAAGAAGGGAGATAATTTGTCTCACAGACTATTTAGAAATTAAGATACAGGTGTAAGGAAATAATAACTCTTATTAAGCTTAAAATTCCAGAAAGATATGGATCTTTCTTCGATTTTAAAAAATAAATTAGGCGACAACCTCTGAACGAATCGCAAGTTATTTTCTTAGATTAACACATTAATTCAGCCTAACGTTTTTTTTAATACGGTCTCCGTGGTTTGTTTATATTGCACAAAAATTAATTCGTTTCATATTTCGCCAGTTCGAATTTATTAAATACAAAGAAATTGGTTCGATCCATTTGGTCATTTAAACGTAAAATAACATTTAAATTGGGATTACTTACGAATGGAAAAATGACTTAAGCTCATATTTCAACATACCCTTAAAAAGGCATATCATGGTTGTAGTTGTTATTGTCTGTCAAATAATAACCCGTTTGAAGGGCATTTTCGTGCTCTGTACCATCTGTGTAAAAACAAATCTAGCTGTGGATATAGACACACTTCTTAAAAACTCCAAACATCCGTAATCGTCATGCGCCACGTATCCTTCCCTCTTTAGTTTTGCTTTTAATCTCGCTGGCTTAATTAGACGATATAAATTCAAATCGCGACGAAAAACGAAACTGAAATTAAAAATTTAATAAAGAATTTTTATTTAAAACTTTCACTCCATTCAATATTAAAATCGATACATATATAATTTATCAGCCTTTTAGGATAGGTTCCTATAAATAGAATATCTATTCTTCGTAAGAAATCAGTTTGTAGATCAGGTTTCATTGAAGTATTTTTGTAAATACGTTTTTTTTTTTGTCGAGAGTCTGGTTTTATTGGTTTATATATTTTGTTTTACGCCATATCAGCACCTCAAATGGTTGTTTAATACCGACAAGATTTTTAGTATAGGTTCGTAGGAATAGAATATGTATTCAATGTATGAAATCAGTTTGTAGACCAGGTTTCATTGACGTGTTTTTGTAAAGAGTTTTTTTTTGTCGAGAGTCCGGTTTCATTGGTTTATATATTTTGTTTTACGCCATATCAACATCTCAATGGGATATTTAATGCCGACAAGATTTTTTAGGATAAGTTCGTATGAATAGAATATGTATTCTTTGTAAGAAATCAGTTTTTAGATCAAGTTTCATTGACGTATTTTTGAAAAGTGGGTCTTTTGTCGAGAGTCAAATGTATTGCTTTAAATATTTTTTTCGTAAATGTATTGCTGGTATTTTTACTATAAAAATCTATTTTTATACGTTCATAGATTTTGGCCCCAGTTTGGGGGTTCGCTGTTTGCTCATAGCTGGGATACTAACAGGTACAATCACCCTAGGTCAAGGTAGACCTGGAAACAACAGCGATTAAGAGTTGGTTCCACGCCCCACAAAACCTCGCGATCAGAGGCCTTGCTGCCGGATGTAGTTAATCGTCATACCCAAGACGGCAAATTGTTGGTAGAACAGGGCTTAGGAGAGATAGCAGAGAGAATTTAGTAAAGGCTAGGAAGGACAGCTTATTGCAGACGGTCATGATCGCCAACGTCCTGAAGGGACACGGCACATAGAAGAAGTGTGCGTGCGCGTGTATGTGCATGTGTGCTTGTGTGTAGAGTGGGCATTGACTGATATGCATACAGAGAGTTAAAGGGGTAAGTAATTACACAGGATAAGGTGCATTAACCAACATTTTATGCATTCTAAAATTAAAATCACCTCTGCATTTATCGCAAATCAGTGAGTTGATGAATACAAATGAAATCTCCTTCACCTGCGGCACACGTGACTCCCCTACCGCGCTTGACATCGCCCACTTTCCGCGTCCTTTCCCTTCCTATCCTCTGTTTCCATGCCTTCGGGTCAGTAGCACCAATCCCAGCACCACCGGCCCGCCCACTCCTACCATTATTAACTGCAAATTTCTCACTTTGCAAAACCATTCGCATGTCGTGCCCCAAGCTAACATCACTGAAAACGCAGGTTTCCTTCTCCGGCGTCTTATAAATATGAGTGCACTTACACGCACCCGGAATTATTACTCTGGCACGATTCTGCATATTCTATGGCTTCCGTCGACGTGCGCATGCGCCAATAAGGACGAGATCTGCATGCACGTACGCCGGGCGTTCTACTTGACTACGGCGGTGCACGGCGCAGGGAGTGAGCATGCCTGCATTTATACTATACATACATGCTAACTTACGCTTGTTCTGACTTTATCGACGAAGTTAAATAAGTGCCCTTCAGGTCAGCACCAAATGTAAGTGAATCCTAGTTGCACGAATTCAAAAAAAAAAAAAAAAGAAAAGAAAAGAAAAGGAAAAAATATAGCAATAGATAGACATATAAATTTTGATATGATATCAAGATGAAAAACTGTTGTGATCTTTTACGACTTATAAAAATAATTCTAAATGCTACCGGTGAAAATCGAACACATTAAAGTATCAACAGTTTTCTAAACAAGATATCTTTTACGTCAGAAAATATTATATTTACCAAGAATATAGTATAAGGACATATAGTCTGCTACAAGATCAGTACCTTGTGGAAACTCTCACAATGGATATAAACTCATTAAAAAGACTGCTTTACGTCAAAGTGCTAATACTTACTCAGCTTAGAGTAATCAGGTACAAGTCCATATAGATGGGCATCTCGTGGAAACTCTCACTCACTATAGAAATAATAGAATATATCCTTATATAGTAGTCAGGTACAAGGCCATATAGACGGGCATCTCGTGGAAACTCTCACTCACTACAGAAATAATAGAATATATCCTTATATAGTAGTCAGGCACAAAGCCATATAGATGGGCATCTCGTGGAAACTCTCACTCACTATAGAAATAACAGAATATATCATTATATAGTAGTCTGGTACAAGGCCATATAGATGGGCATCTCGTGGAAACTCTCAATCTCTACAGAATGTTTTCTAAATAGTTTTACATTAAAACGATATTTACTGTTAGCGTAGTCAGGTACAAGGCCATACAAATGAGCATCTCATGGAAACTCTCACTTGCTTCAGGAATAAGGCTTTCCTAACCATTGTCTTACGTGAAAGAGATAATATTTACTAAGGATATAGTAGTATGGTACAAGGCCATATAGATGTGTATCTCGTGGAAACTCTCAACCTCTAAAGAATTAAATGTTTTCTGTCTAGATTTTTACATCAAAACGTTAATATTTACTAAGCATAGAGTAGTCAGATACACAGTCATATAGATGCGTACCTCGTAGAAACTCTCACACACTACGGGAATAAGGATTTTTTTACTTAGTTTTAGATCAAACATATATATTTACTAAGGATATAATAGTCTGGTACAGGGAAATATAGTTGAGCACCTCCTGGAAACTCTCACTCAGTATACGAATAATGGTTTCTGTTTAGTGTTTCAGGTCAAGGAGATAATATTTACTAAGGTTAGTGTAGTCAGGCTCAAGGCCATATAGATGGGCATCTCGTTGAAACTTAATCCATACAGAAATAAACGTCTAGTAACGACTTCTTTACACCAAAGCGCTAATATTTACTCAGGTTAGATTTGTCTGGTACAAGGCCATATAAACGAGATTCACGTGGACATTCTCATGCAGTGCGGGAATTTTGTTTTCGAACTATTGTTTTATGTAAAAGCCCTAATATTTACTAAACTTAGCCTAGTCAGGTACAAGGCTGTATATGATGGGCACTTCGTAGAAACCCACTCACTACAGGAAGAAAAGCTTTATTTTTATTTTTTTTACGTCAACGCGCTAATATTTTTCAAGATTAAAGTAGTTTGGCACAAGGCTATATATGATGGAGTCCTCGTAGTAACTTATCACAGGAATGAATGTTTTCTAATTATTTTTTCGCGTTAAATCGCCAATATTTACTAAATTCTGGTACAAGGCTATGTATAATGAACGTTTTGTATTAACTCAAACTCACTGCAAGAATGGCTTTTATTTTTTATTTCAACTCACCAATATTTACGTGGGTTAGAATAGTATGTTACAAGGCCATATGCTATGGGCGCCTTGTGAAAATTGAAGTCACTACTACTGATCTATGATGTAATCTTACAGAACAGTGTTAAAACAAGTTATATCCAGTCCAAGGTATGACGATAAACTACATCCGGCAGCAAGGCCTCTGATCGGGAGATTGGAGGTTTAATTGCTGTTATTCCCATGTCCACCCTGACCCAGAGCGGTAGCACCTGTTAGGACCTCAGTTATGGGCAAATACTGAACCCTCAAACAAAAACAAGACACTATGAAAGAATAAATAAATTTATATAGTAAAATTACCAGCAATACATTTTTAAAGCAAATATATTTTATAGTAGAATTACCAACAATACAATTTTAAAGCAAGATGTCCTGCAATACATTTTATAGTAGAATAACTAAAAATACATTTTATATGTAGTTGGAGACATGAAATTGTGTTCAAAATATTTGGATTTCGGCATAAAATGATTCCATCAAGGTTGATATGTCGCTAAAAAAAACAAAAAAAAAACAGCAATATATTTTAAAGCAAAATGACCAGCAATACATTTTATAGCAAAATGACCAGCAATACATTTTATAGCAAAATGACCAGCAATACATTTTATAGTAAAATGACCAGCAATACATTTTAAAGCAAAATGACCAGCAATACATTTTATAGCAAAATGACCAGCAATACATTTTATAGCAAAATGACCAGCAATACATTTTAAAGCAAAATGACCAGCAATACATTTTAAAGCAAAATGACCAGCAATACATTTTATAGTAAAATGACCAGCAATACATTTTAAAGCAAAATGACCAGCAATACATTTTAAAGCAAAATGACCAGCAATACATTTTATAGCAAAATGACCAGCAATACATTTTATAGTAAAATGACCAGCAATACATTTTAAAGCAAAATGACCAGCAATACATTTTAAAGCAAAATGACCAGCAATACATTTTAAAGCAAAATGACCAGCAATACATTTTATAGCAAAATGACCAGCAACACATTTTATAGTAAAATGACCAGCAATACATTTTAAAGCAAAATGACCAGCAATACATTTTATAGCAAAATGACCAGCAATACATTTTAAAGCAAAATGACGAGCAATACATTTTATAGCAAAATGACCAGCAATACATTTTATAGTAAAATGACCAGCAATACATTTAAAGCAAAATGACCAGCAATACATTTTATAGCAAAATGACCAGCAATACATTTATAGCAAAATGACCAGCAATACATTTTATAGTAAAATGACCAGCAATACATTTTATAGCAAAATGACCAGCAATACATTTTATAGCAAAATGACTAGCAATACATTTTAAAGCAAAATGACCAGCAATACATTTTATAGTAAAATGACCAGCAATACATTTTATAGTAAAATGACCAGCAATACATTTTATAGCAAAATGACCAGCAATACATTTTATAGCAAAATGACCAGCAATACATTTTATAGTAAAATGACCAGCAATACATTTTAAAGCAAAATGACCAGCAATACATTTTAAAGCAAAATGACCAGCAATACATTTAAAGCAAAATGACCAGCAATATATTTTATAGTAAAATGACCAGCAATACATTTTATAGCAAAATGACCAGCAATACATTTTAAAGCAAAATGACCAGCAATACATTTTAAAGCAAAATGACCAGCAATACATTTTATAGTAAAATGACCAGCAATACATTTTAAAGCAAAATGACCAGCAATACATTTTATAGCAAAATGACCAGCAATACATTTTATAGTAAAATGACCAGCAATACATTTTAAAGCAAAATGACCAGCAATACATTTTAAAGCAAAATGACCAGCAATACATTTTAAAGCAAAATGACCAGCAATACATTTTATAGCAAAATGACCAGCAACACATTTTATAGTAAAATGACCAGCAATACATTTTAAAGCAAAATGACCAGCAATACATTTTATAGCAAAATGACCAGCAATACATTTTAAAGCAAAATGACGAGCAATACATTTTATAGCAAAATGACCAGCAATACATTTTATAGTAAAATGACCAGCAATACATTTAAAGCAAAATGACCAGCAATACATTTTATAGCAAAATGACCAGCAATACATTTATAGCAAAATGACCAGCAATACATTTTATAGTAAAATGACCAGCAATACATTTTATAGCAAAATGACCAGCAATACATTTTATAGCAAAATGACTAGCAATACATTTTAAAGCAAAATGACCAGCAATACATTTTATAGTAAAATGACCAGCAATACATTTTATAGTAAAATGACCAGCAATACATTTTATAGCAAAATGACCAGCAATACATTTTATAGCAAAATGACCAGCAATACATTTTATAGTAAAATGACCAGCAATACATTTTAAAGCAAAATGACCAGCAATACATTTTAAAGCAAAATGACCAGCAATACATTTTAAAGCAAAATGACCAGCAATACATTTAAAGCAAAATGACCAGCAATACATTTTATAGTAAAATGACCAGCAATACATTTAAAGCAAAATGACCAGCAATACATTTTATAGCAAAATGACCAGCAATACATTTTATAGTAAAATGACCAGCAATACATTTTAAAGCAAAATGACCAGCAATACATTTTAAAGTAAAATGACCAGCAATACATTTTAAAGCAAAATGACCAGCAATACATTTTAAAGCAAAATGACCAGCAATACATTTCATAGTAAAATGACCAGCAATATATTTTAAAGCAAAATGACCAGCAATACATTTTATAGTAAAATGACCTGCAATACATTTTAAAGCAAAATGACCAGCAATACATTTTATAGCAAAATGACCAGCAATACATTTTATAGCAAAATGACCAGCAATACATTTTATAGTAAAATGACCAGCAATACATTTTAAAGCAAAATGACCAGCAATACATTTTATAGCAAAATGACCAGCAATACATTTTATAGCAAAATGACCAGCAATACATTTTAAAGCAAAATGACCAGCAATACATTTTAAAGCAAAATGACCAGCAATACATTTTATAGTAAAATGACCAGCAATACATTTTAAAGCAAAATGACCAGCAATACATTTTATAGCAAAATGACCAGCAATACATTTTATAGCAAAATGACCAGCAATATATTTTATAGTAAAATGACCAGCAATACATTTTATAGCAAAATGACCAGCAATACATTTTAAAGCAAAATGACCAGCAATACATTTTAAAGCAAAATGACCAGCAATACATTTTATAGTAAAATGACCAGCAATACATTTTAAAGCAAAATGACCAGCAATACATTTTATAGCAAAATGACCAGCAATACATTTTATAGTAAAATGACCAGCAATACATTTTAAAGCAAAATGACCAGCAATACATTTTATAGCAAAATGACCAGCAATACATTTTAAAGCAAAATGACCAGCAATACATTTTAAAGCAAAATGACCAGCAATACATTTTATAGCAAAATGACCAGCAACACATTTTATAGTAAAATGACCAGCAATACATTTTAAAGCAAAATGACCAGTAATACATTTTATAGCAAAATGACCAGCAATACATTTTAAAGCAAAATGACGAGCAATACATTTTATAGCAAAATGACCAGCAATACATTTTATAGTAAAATGACCTGCAATACATTTAAAGCAAAATGACCAGCAATACATATTATAGCAAAATGACCAGCAATACATTTATAGCAAAATGACCAGCAATACATTTTATAGTAAAATGACCAGCAATACATTTTATAGCAAAATGACCAGCAATACATTTTATAGCAAAATGACTAGCAATACATTTTATAGCAAAATGAGCAGCAATACATTTTAAAGCAAAATGACCAGCAATACATTTTATAGCAAAATGACCAGCAATACATTTTAAAGCAAAATGACCAGCAATATATTTTAAAGCAAAATGACCAGCAATACATTTTATAGCAAAATGACCAGCAATAAATTTTAAAGCAAAATGACGAAAAATACAATTTTAAAGCAAAATGACCAACAATACAATTTTAAAACAAAATGACCAGCAATACTTTTTTAAAACAAGATGTCCAGCAATACATTTTATAGTAGAATAAGTAAAAATACATTTTATATGTAGTTGGAGACATGAAATTGTTTTCAAAATATTTGGATTTCGGCATTAAATGTTCACATCAGGGTTGATATGTCGCTAACAAAACATCAAAAAGTTGTATCATGAACTAATTCCTCTATCCACCTGTCTTAGAAATATCTCACTCAGTAGCGGCCCGATTTGTGTGTCTCTTTGTCATTGCTTTTGGGGAAGCTATTAGGAAATAAAAGAAACTTTGATGTCAAAAATTATTAAACAATCTGTTTAATTAATTCAGTTAATTTGGATAAGTTTCTCTTTAACCTTTCCACAGAATTTGATTCAAAAGAAATCAAAATGATCAACAATACATTTTAAAGCAAAATGACCAGCAATATATTTTAAAGCAAACTGACCAAAAATACATTTTATATAAAAATGACCAGCAATACATTTTGAAGCAAAATGACCAACAATAAAATTTTAAAGCATTTTGCTTTAAAATTTTATTGTTGGTCAGCAATACATTTTTAAAACAAGATGTCCAGCATTACATTTTATAGTAGAATAGCTAAAAATACATTTTATATGTCGTTGGAGACATGAAATTGTGTTCAAAATATTTGGATTTCGGCATTAAATGATCCCATCGAGGTTGATATGTCTCTAAAAAAACAAACAACCAAAAAGTTGTATCATGAACATAGACAAGCTTTAATTTATCCGACCATATTGGATGACCTCTTTGACGATGGAACTGTAATTGTACTGATCTCTTTGGTTAATTTTCAGAATAATTATTTTTGGTCCTTCTGTAAATATCTTCATGGTAAATGTGATATTCTTTCCTTTTTGGTACCTGAACTTTATGAATTTATACGTACATCTAGACTGGCGACAAGGTTTCATCAATTAACAGTTTACATGACTAAATGGAACCGTAACTGTTTGCTTACAGTTTTTTACTCTGGTTAGATTGGCATCTAGGTCTAATCATTTTACAGTTGAAATTGTTAGATCTAACCGTAAGTTTTATGCTAAGAGTTTCTTCTTTCGCATATCTCGCTTATGGACCTCTCTTCCGGCTTCTTGCTTTCCATTCAAATTTGATCTTTAAAAATTGAAATCCAATGTTAATCGTTATCTTCTGTCCACTTAATTTCTGTTTTTTTTATCGTCTCACTTTAATAATGTTCCCTTTTTTTCATAATCTCTTACACTTTGTAATCTTTTGCGTCTCAGTGGGTTTCATTGCCATTCTTGGAGTGAAATGAATTTTTAAAATGGTAATGGCCGAATGATTGATCTCATTTTATACAGGGTGTAAGAGCAAAATTGTCCAAATTTTGTAACAGTACAGTTCATCCCACAAAATGTTTAATATGTAAAAAACACTAAATTAATTGAGTTTCTTTTTTCCAGGATTTCAGATAAAAAGTTTAGCCATCTTGGCACCATTTGTCGTAAGAATCACTGAAAAACCCTTTGTGTTATTCAGCTACAAATAGAACACGTTAACATCATTTTGTGTCAGCCGCACTATGTCTTCCCAACTGAGCAATAGTGAGAGGGAAAAGATCATTCAGGTCTTCAGTAATGGTATCGATATTCATACTCTGGCTCCCATCTTCAAATTCCATTCAAGAACCACCAAGAGAATGGGGAATAAGTTTTTAAAAGCGGGAACAGTAGAGATGAAAACTGGATTAGGATGTCACAACAGCAAGAAGGACCATTCTTTCAACTTAGAGCTGAATACATACTTATTGTCAAAAGTAGAGCCCAATAACGTTATAAAAACCTCGGAAAATTACCGTAAGATATCTTTAATCATTTCTATTATACAACGGTTCAAATCTTCATCTAACAATTGGACATGTTTGCTGTTACACGATTTGGACAGTTTTGCTGTTACACCCGGTATATGTCTGTTTTTGAAATAATTTTTATTCGAAATTCTCTTTGCGTTACGTTCTCACATAAAAATTGATTACTGAACCCAATAGGTTTTCACTGGTATATAAGTGTACTGTACATGGGTGAAGATTTCCCGATCATCTTTGGGTATTTCTTTGAGGAAATATGAACACTTCACTGTTAGTAGTTAACTAGTTTTTTTACCCCCCTCTAGCAATTCCACATTAGTGGCCTTGTGTGAAACTAACATAAGCTTAGTAAGGATATCTTGCACAGCATCACCCTGAAATATTCTTATTAAAATCGAAGATGACTGCATTTTTTTAAATGTATTATCCTCAAGGGACACTTGATTTATTCCATTGTCCCCTACGCTGAAGGCGATAATGACTTTCACAAATTCCATTTCTTTATTATCTGTGAATGGCCATGACTTCCTTTAAAAGATTGTAGAATGGTTTCCTGGTAGTTTCTTTCTTTTTTGCAATGATGTTCACTCTCTACAAGACCCAAGAGTCACTCGAGATATAGGGTTACAGAGTAAGAGGACAATCTATGCGGATATGAAGGGAAGATAACGGTTAAGTTTAGACTTGAACAGATTAATATTGGAGTGATCAGTGAAGCATTCTCTTGAGAGCGGTTCCATAAAGCATCGGTGGAAAGAAGTTACTTGAAGTGGAACACACATCTCACCAATGGAATATGAAGAGAAGGAATGTGATTCACTAGAATGTGTGTAGCATGGTGGTTAAAGTTACAACTGGCGAAACTAAGAGATATAGTTCGTCTGATCATGGAAATAGCAGCAAAGCAGCGAAAGGGGTTGAAATGTCGAAAATAATTCGTCACCTAAAGGGACGTTGAGACGCATTTGTAATCTATCGAGATTGGGCAGCTCCTGTCCATACATACAGTACTTAATTTTAGGCCTGATTTGACCCTTGTAAAGGTAGCGGATAGAGGGAGTAGTTAGGTATTTACTAGAGCAATACAGGGAAACGAGTTTTTTTCCAGCATCTTTGGTGATAGATCGTACGTACGATTTCCATTTATGCAACCGCCACTTCTACTGTTAAATAATCGTTTAGCAGACTATGATTTTTTTTCAGAGGAAGTGTATCTCTGCTCGGAGTTCCTGAGGTTGAGCTTCCAGGTCAGATGGAAGACAAAACGAGGAAGTCGATTTTGATTGGCTGAGCTAAATGAGAGAGATAGAAAGATTTTCTAAGGAGTCGAGTCATACACATCAAGGAATGTAGACGTGATTTCTTTCGTGTCTGGAACGGCTCCCCAGTGGAGGGAGAGCGACCCCACTGGATAGTTAGAAAATGTAGACGTCGACGACATTAACAAAACTAAAAGAGAGAGAGAGAAAAACTTTGCAGCATAGGTTCAATTTGTTGCCGTGACCATAATCTACCAGCACGAGGGGGCTATACAACACTACTCCAATACTATTCACCTATGGAAATCCTGTCGTTTGATTGCTTCCCTGATGACTACAATCTTTAAACATTTAAATGCAACGTCAATCGCCATCTTTTGTTTTCTTGGATCCGCTTTATCTTTTGTGATTTCATCAATCCTCTCTATTCGCAGTTTTTTTTTCTTTTTCAATTCTCCCTGTAACACCTTGCATACTAATAGCATTATCACCTTGTGAAAGGTGAAATGATTGAAAAATAGCCTGTAAGTCCCAATATGCGCTCAGGTTAAGGAGGCCTTCCTGAGGGAAGATCCGTTCATCGCGATTGGTGAATGTCTTTCTTCGCGGTTCTGAATTCCTTCTATAAGAGAAGCTGCCACCCACGGCTAGACATCTCGGTCTATGCTGCTACTTAACCTTGAGTACATTTACACGTTAGGTGGGAATATCAAAGCCAGCTTAGATAACTGATAGGTTTCCGTAAACTAATTCAAATACTAGCAAGATCAATAATTCTTAACTTGATATCATTTGACGGAACAAAGTTCTACAGATTGATGCTGTTGAAGATGGGGTCACTAGGTTAGGTGCATTGACAAGGTAGGTGATTATGTTTAAAAATAAATGTTTGTTGTTTAAAATATATTATTCTTTTCATTATTAGACGTGGGGTTCTTCTGCAAGGAAAGTCGGTTCACTGTGTCGTGCCAGAAGGTTATTTTTTTCTCGTCAGAATCTATCTTACACCTCTTCAAAACTAACATTCATCTGTGAATTGAATATTGTTGCTGTATCTGGTCTGGTGTCACTGCTATTCATATCGAGGTTCTCGACAAAATTCAAAGAATGATCTGCAATATAATCGGTCCTCACTTGACATCTCGACTTCAGTAACTCTCTCATAGACATGATGAGGCTTCCCTCTGTCTTTTCTACACATGTTATCAGGGCGACTGTTCTGGTGAGCTATCTTCCTCGATACTTCGACTACATGAATTTAAGATGAATTGGCATCTAGGTCTCACCCTTTTTCTGTTGAAATAGTTACCGTTACTTCTACTCCAACAGCTTCTTTCTCCCACACTTCCCGACAGTGGAACTCACTTCCTCTTACTTGCTTCCTTGATAACTACAATCTTCAAAAATTTAAATGCAACGCCAATCTCTATTTTCTGTTGCCATGACGCCTGTTATATTCTATCCTTTCCTTAATTCCCTCTATACACAGTCACTTTCACGATCTGTAACAACCCCCCGCGCTGGTGGCTCTCTCGCCTTGCTTGAAATGAAATGCTTAAAAAATGACTTTATATGATTAAATATGATTAGTGTTGGTTAGGATGTTACATAAATTCCTTCGTTTTTTTTATAATTTAATTTTATACTTATTATTTATTAATATTAGGTTGGTGCAAAAATAATGTCGTTTTTTGACGTTCAACTTCATGTGAGAAAACGACATTATTTTTGCACCAACCCAATAGTTCTGGTGAATCATTTAGCAATGGATTCCTCTTTATTGTTTACGACCTCCTTCCAACGGCCCACTAACTGTTCATTCCGTGACGATAGAAATCACGAGGTTCCGACTTGATAAATTCGTCAAACTACGTTTTAATCTCCACATCACTGTTGAATGAAACTCCTTTCAAATTGTCTACTTGGCATTCCATCTCAAGCAATACAGACAAAATGAGTTTGTTGTATATAAAAATTGTTTATTTTATCAAGCCTTCACACCCAAACCGAAATGAATAAATAAAAAATTTAAAAAAAGTGGGAAGGAAGTTAAAGGAGATATAAACGGAAGTCCTGAAGGAAGTTTATCCGGAACCGGAAAAAAGAGTAACGATTCGTTGGAGATGTGAAGCTAATTGTCAAGAAAATTAGAAATCAAGTCTCGTCAGATTACGAAAGGGAAAGAAATTTGGTTGAAAGAAGTATCAGCGTTGACTGAAGTAACATAGCAGAGGTAAGGAGGCCATCGCGTAACGATCTTCTCAAGTGGACATAACATCAGATCTACAGTTATATAAATACACAACATCAAAGACATTCAGTACAGCTGACTACGTTTGCTCGAATATGCAACGTTAAACATTTTCAGCTAGAATTTTAGGAAACTTATCTGTCCAGCTATCTTTGAAAATGAATGTAAGAATTATATACACATATATAACATCAGTCAGTCAGTTATGTGCCATGCGTGATACACGCGTAGGCAATCATGTATCTTTCGATACATGACTGACGAGGCAGATTTTTTTTTTTTTTGTAATTTTTTCCCGACTTGTGATAATCAACACAAGTTAAGTGAAGGATCTGTGTTTGGTTCTCGTTCAAAAAATACCCTCATCTGTTTTTGTTCTACATTAGGGAAATCTTCGAAATGAATTTGAATCTCTTTACTTCTCCAGAAATTTAACTTTATGGGAAGTGTAGTAATAAACGACGGAAAAATTGACATGAAAAAGAGAAGGTCTATACGAAACTGGAAAGATGTCGGTAAGGAAAAATATACAAGATGCGGCCATAATATAATATAACTTGGTATTAATAGTGGAGTGGCGTCCCCTTGCCTTAGAGACTCGAGGCATCGGAGATGTGGTTCTACAGAAGGATGCTAAGGATATCATGGAGCGAGCGTGTGAGCAACGATGAGATCTTAGAGAGGATGCAAACAAGGAGGAAGCTTATACTTAACATAAGGATGAGGAAGATGAAATTTCTGGGACAAGTAATGAGAAAAAAGGGTCTGGAGAATATGATACTCAAAGGTCTGGAGAATATGATACTCAAAGGTCGAATAGAGGTCAAAAGAGACAAGGGAAAGCAACGCATGACATACCTGGTGGGCTCAAGCAAGTGGATGGCAGAACGTGGTCTGGGGGAGTTGGCAGAGGCACGAAACATATTGAGAGCAACAAGAGATATGGGGAAGTGGAGAGCCATGATCGCCTACGTTCTGAAAGGACACGGCACATAAAAAGAAAGAACAGGGAATACTTCCCACATACAGCTCCCAGAAGTACCTCTCACATAATGGTAAGGCATCAGCTAGGGGAAGATATCATTGCCAGTAATGTCTTACCCTGATGTGGGATATATTTCTGCCACACACTGTATTAAGAGATAGGAAATTATCTTTAGAATAATAAAAAAAAAAACTATGTAATATATAATCTCCAATATGACAGTGAAGGGTGGACAATCTCCTCACGATTAATGAAGAGACTTGACGAGGGAGAAAAGCGTTCACCGAATGCTAAGAATACAATGGACAAAATATGTGAGCAATGAGGAAGAAAATAAAAGGAAAATTGTGCGTGCAATCAGAAAGAAACACACAGTTGAAATTTCTGGGGCGTATAATGAGGAAAGAAAGTTTGAAGAATTTAACACTCATAAGGCCGGAGAAGCAGAGGGAACGATGAGTAAACTACTTAATGAAAAAATTTAAATCTGCATGGCACATGCAGATTTAAATTTTTCCCACTTGTGACGAATGCAGCTATCGATCTTTTTGCATGCTAGCATGCTAGTTAACATTCGTGTCAGTCAGCTGTTGGCTCTCACGCTGGCCAAGAGAATCTTCCTACCTATTCGTGGCAGCCAGCCACTCTGGCCAGTAGAAAATGGCCGCAAACTACATAAAAACTGCCGTAGAAGCATGAAAAAAATCGATTATTTGCACTATCGATGGGAGTTGGGAAATGCAAAGTCGGTCTTGGCCTTCCCGCTAACTTGTGCATGTAAATTTTGGTGCAAATCCGTCGAAGATTGCGGCCGTGCATTCGTTACACACACACACACACACACATACACAGCCTGCCTTTTATAGATAGAGATAAATATGAAAAGGCATCTTTTATTCAAAAGTTTACAAAGTTTTGAAAATATGTGTAACAAAAACAAAGCACTATTTATTACTAACCATTTTATAGATAAATAACTATGATAACAAATTCCTTATTTATAATTTTATAAAAAATATCTTTGAACGATAGAAGAAGAAAAAGGAAATAAAGACAACTTTTCCCGATATAATTAATTTTCTTCTCAAATTATTTAATATCTCAGATTAATTATTGTTTTAATTTTCCAATGTTTTTTATGAATGTCATCTTGGATTACTTACTAATCAATAGAAATCTAAGGCCTGAAACTCTATCAATATATTCCCCCCTCATTCTTACTCTTTATGAAAAACATAATTTTGAAAAAGTTTTTACATCTTTTTTAATTTAATTCTTTTTAAAGATGCCTAGAAAATTTGCCAATAGATTATTTATTGTCAGATTTTGGTTTAGTTTAGTTTGTTTTATGGCATATCAATCTCAATGGGTTATTTCATGCCTACAAAATTTTTATGGCTGGTAATGTTTTTCATCAAAAATCTATTTCTGCGAATATTTTTCCTTGAAGAAATCTATAGCTGGTAATATTTTTTTCAAAATATGTATAGCTGTTTGAATTGCTGTTTTTTTTTTTAAGTATTGCTGACAATAATTTTTTCTTCAAAGATTATTGCAGGTAATATTTTTTTTTATTACAAAGTATTTCTGTTATTAAAACCTATTTTTACACAAGTTTGGGTGTCAACTTTTTTCCCATAGCTGGGACCCTAACAGGTGCTATCACCGGGAGTCAGGGTGGACCTGGGAACGTCAGCAATGAAGAGGTGGTTCCACAATCCTCAGAACCTCCTGATCAGAGGCCTTGCTGTTGGACGTAGTTTATCGTCTAACCCAGGACGGTTTATTGTCAGACAAGTAATGACTAATGAAGAAAACTTGAATGAAGATTGGGCATTGAACAACTTGACTAAAGCATTTG
>OZ038497.1:54957497-54964997 GCA_964036315.1 Acanthosepion esculentum | reverse complement strand
ACAAACTAACCAACAGATGTATATTAAAAAATTCAATTTGTCTCAATCATGTGTCAATAATGTGTCTGCCAATGAAATCTACGGAAGACCGGAAGTATCATGCGTGCAATAAAAAAACGTCACTTATTAGCTAACTATTCAATGAAATTTATACAGTATTATTTTTGTATTATGTCAGTTATGATATTTTTCTATGAGATATTTTTAAAATTTAATAAAGTGAGCATAAAAAAGACAATGAAATTTCATAAGTGTACTTTAAATTATAGCATAATTTAATGTACATGTCTTGTTAAATTTTATCTCACTCAGCCACAGCTGATTAAAATGCTTGTTTCTGTCATTTAGGAAAATCCAACAAAATATTAGGTAAATATTCTCATTCGTCAGCAACATTAAACCCATCATAGAATGCAAAGTTCTCAATCTTATGCGTGTAATGGGGAAAAAGTTTGCTTAGAACTACAAAAAATGCAAAATTTACATTTTTTTTTCTCATTTTGGCCCCTGGAAAAATTTCTTGAGTCATTTAAACTGACCAATTTTATTTTTAAATGAAAGATCATATTGTTTGCTTTCAGAAAATATCTAGTTTCATGGGGTTCACATAAATTTTCCTTGATATTTTCTTCAGATGATAAAACATTTTTTTATTTTTACCCCAATAAAAATATGAAAATCCATTTTCTTTTTCAGAGAAAATAGGCTGTGACTTTTACTATGTTTGATTATTTTTACTGAGGATATAATTTTTTTTATGATAGATCTGAATTGACTTTATTTAGTAGGGTCTATATGGGCCCTGAAACAGCAGTGCAGCACTTGTATCTTAATTAATTTTTTTTTTATAGTATTTATAATTTCTCCAGATAGTATCAACAAACTTATAGTGAAAGCTACAGTACTAAAAACACAAAAAAAATCCAAAAATTGGATTGCTGAAAGTTTTTTTACTTTAATTATTACAAAGTACTACTTAAGCAAGTCCAATTAAAAAGAATATGTCCATTCTGTACTTCCGTATGAGAACTCGAATCTCACGTCAGCTGTCAATAATTTATAAATGTCATCTTTCATCACCTCTCAAACGTCGGAAATGTTAAGATCGGCGCCCTTTTATTTTAAACAACATTTTTCTACGAAGAAAGTAAGTAAAAGTTTCTTTCAAAATATTTTAAATAAACTTTAAATTTTCTAATTTTCTTTGAATAAATTTTGAAAAACGTATAATTAAATTTTTAAACGATTTTTAAACAAGTAATTTAACTTATTTTTCAAAAATCAAAATTTTCTAAAAAAATGGCTGATATCGAGTTTTTGTTCGATATTTCGTAAACAAGATTTTTAACTAAAATTTAAGACATGCTAAGAACGATTAAAATTTTCAAAAAATATTCAAAAAATACTTTAGTGTTTCTTCTAAATAATGAAATATACATTTAACACGAAGAAAAATTTTTTTCATTAATTTTCAGGCCGTTTTTGTCGAGTTATCTATTTTCATGGAGTTACCTACGTTACACATAAATAGTTGGAGCTTGTATTTGTCAGGGAAGCAGGAATAAGGAAGGGAGTTCCACAGGCGAGATGTGCGAGACATGAAGCTATTGGAGTAGAAGAGACGTCTACATCTAACAGTTTCAACGGTGAAGGGGTGGGAACGGGATGCCAGCCTCGTGGGACGTTTAAATTCATGAGAGGTCCGACAGTATGAGGAAAAATATGGAAAAACAAAAAATCCGAATATGCAAGTTTACTGTTTTTAATGTTGCTTCAATGTCGACGTCAGACGTTTCGGTCTAGTAGACCTTCTTCAGGACATAGTTATTAAAACATAATTAAAATTAGACGATTTTCAAGTCAACATGAAAAGACGATAGACATAAGAATAATCAAAACAAAATGACTGAATTTTAAGACCAGCGTTCCGTTTTGAAATGCGATCCCGTCGGCGTCACGTGGGCGATGTTGTGAAAACGTATTTTTAAAATAGAGTTGACATTGCAACAACATTAAAAACGGTAAACTTGCATATTCGGATTTTTTGTTTTTCCATATTTTTCCTCATATATATATATGTATGTATGTATATTTAATGAAACACATACATACACACATATATATAGATATATATAAGTGCGGATTTAAACTAAGTAACAAGATATTAGCAACTGTCTGTGCGATACCGTGCATATACAGGTAAGCAAATAAGTATTTATTTAATATATGGTGTAAACAAACAATGCTTAATGTAGATAAACAGAACTATAAAGTATATTAATAAATACACATATACCTACGTTTACTTTGCAACTCAGAATTTCATGGATCCCCAACACGTCAGGCACATCGGATCCATTAAACTACGATAAAACGTAGGTATATATATATATATATATATATATATATATATATATATATATATATATATATATATATATATCTTCGAGGATGGTATGCCAGGTATCCAAATGGCATTGGATCCCCAACACGTCAGGCACATCGGATCCATTAAACTACGATAAAACGTAGGTATATATATATATATATATATATGTATATATATATATATATATATATATATATATATATATATATATATATATATATATATATATATATATATATATATATATATCTTCGAGGATGGTATGCCAGGTATCCAAATGGCATTCCTATCCAAGAGGTACCCGTGGTTGTTCCATCAGCGCAGTTAGACAATATTGAATGCTTACGGCATGTCGGGAACCATCTGAGGGCAGATCACAACTTTGTTGAGAAAACTTTGGTGCATATATATATATATATATATATATATATATATATATATATATATATATTAGAGAGATAGATATATAGATAGATAGATAGATAGCAAAGTTGATTCCTTGTTTTGTGCTACACACGTTTTTTTTTTCGCTAAGAACTATCACACATTTATAAGTATAAAATCCGTCCATAGAATCAAAATTGCTGTCTCGTCCTGTCTGCTTGTGCTATGATAAAATGCAAAGAAGAATCTACAACGTTTCAGTCCTGGCATGGCATCTCAGCTTCAGTCATATCACACCACCGTAACATCTCTTTACTATACATTTTTTATGATATATTTTCATGGTCATTGTTCTGATAAGCTTTCCTCTTTCGCAACTTGACTTTGCAAATCCAGCTACAGTGCTATATTGGCAGCTAGCCCTCGTCATTTTACAGTTGAAATTGTTAGATGAAACCGTAAGTTCTATGATAACAGTTTCTTCATTCGCCCTTCTCGCGTAATTTCCCAAAATTTGAATTCAATGCCAATCCTTAACTTCTGTCTTTTTAATTTCTCTTCTTTTATTGTTCTTTCTCCTTAATAATGTTTTTTTTCTTTTTCTCATATTTTTCACACTCAGTCTTGGTGGCTTTATTGCCTTTTTGCCGTAAAATAATAGATAGATAAATAGATAAATAGATAGATAGAAATTACTCTCAATCAGGTTTATAGACAGATAGCTAGATACATAGATAGATCGATAGATATAAATTATTCTCAATCAGGTTGATAGATAGATAGATAGATAGATAGATAGATAGATAGATAGATAGATAGATAACTTAATTAAGATACAAATGACTTATCTTTCGACCGCCTCTCGCGCGTATACTGCTCATCGGGTTTAGTTAAATCTATTGAATTACTAATAGATATCATATTTATATTCTACATAAGAAACGCTAATCTTGACTCAGGCAGATTTATGGAAACAAAAAGGACACGTATACTCAGAATCAGAAAATGATAGCTGAAATTTCTTGGACACATATTGAAGAAGGAAGGCTTCGAGAAATTTAAACTCACCCGAAATAACGAAAGCTTAAAGGACACCTTGCCTAAATGGATAGCGGAACAGTGAGTAGGAGTCTTGACAAAGGGACACTCGTTGCTAAGGCTTACAAGGGATAGAAAGTTGTGGAGAGCCATAATCGCCAATGTTCTGAAGAAACACACTGAAGAAGAGAAAGCTGATATCCGTTAAAAACTTAACAGCAATATTCAGAGGCGATATAATATAACTATATTAAGGTTAAATGATAGATTTCGTTTTATTCATAGAATTTTGCAGTTATAATTTGTATTTCATAAAAAAATCTTATAAAATAGAATAAATTCAACAATGACCGTACAAATCGGAAAATTAGACACACGTAATCCATCGAAATATTCATGTCAATTATTTATTTTTAAATTTAGTTTCATTACATTTATTAATTCATATCAAACCTATTTTATAATAACATTGTTGACGACATTCATTTATCCCCCTTTTTTTTTTGTATAATTTCACAATCGTAATATTATGGAAAAATCTTTTAGGAAAATAAACTCGGAAAATCTTACCAACGCTTATTTACAATTATCGTAAGGTTAAAATTATTTTTTATTTACATTATTTAATTTTAATCGAATATAATTTATTTTCACAATAAAGAGCGTGCTACTGTCTGTTTACTCTCCAAAAATGACTAAAATATTCATAATAACATTATCACACCGAAGAGCTGTGATAAACCGCAACAGTCTGTCTGTGGATGAATATATATATTTATATGCTCTAGGGAAAATCCGATTGAGCTCTCTGGGGAAAAGGGTAACATTAAAAACAGTGGCTCCTACTGCTATTAACGCATTGCTCTTCAGCTATGAATTGAGCTCCCCGATCTTGCTGGCGTATTTCGTATGGAAAACGTTAAAATTTCCCTTTTCTGATGCCAAAACGATCAGGTTTCGATCTTGAAGCAATCTAACCACACTGAAGAGCTGTGATACAGCGAAACAGTCTGTCTGTGGATGTCTATATATAAAAAAGGATCGCCTCAAGAATCTGAGAGAATTAAGAATTAAGATTAAATCTCGGGCTAATACATCAGCCCATATGACCTCAAGCCTTCAGTAGGCCCTTCGTGGGGATTTGTTTGCAAATCCCGTGCAGGATTGCTGTCTCATAAGAAACAAAAACATAAAAACTGAACTGAAAGACACTCATACGTAGGAAACGACGAGAGAGTCCATCATCATCATCATCGTATATACATAAATATATATCTATATGTATATCTATCTATCTATCTATATATATATATATATACACAGACACACGCACACACACACACACACACACATATATATATATATATATATATATATATATATATATATATATATATATATATATATCCGGCAACAGATTCGATGTGTCAATGTATGGATTTCCTGTAAAAATAAAAATTTAAATTTGAAAAAATAGAAATGTTACATTTAACTCAATCATGTCTCTCTACCCCCTTCACTCCCTCACTTCGTAAATTTACTTATTACCAGTTACTTACCATTGTCTGAAGAAGTACAATCAAAGTATTGAAACATAAAATCTTTTGTGTAGCGATTTCAACATGTTTAATTACAATCTCTTATAATATATATATATATATATATATATATATATATATATATATATATATATATATATATATATAAATTCAAACAGGTTTGCTTAAATAATTTAGACATATCATGTCGATTAGATTTCGTTGTAATCCTTCGCGGATCAATTTCTTGTTGACTTAGAAAACTGAGTAAGAAATATCCCCAAATATTCTTTCGATTAGCTTTTATTTTTCCAAGTACTTTCAATCTCATCTGACTTCATCCTTAGAGGGTTAAGTTGTAACTGTATGTGTATGAGCAAAAAGGGAAAAGTTACTGCCCGTATACTGGTAAAAAAACAAACCAAAAACCAGGTGGACTTTGAATTTTGACATCTAGAACGCTGCATTATCAGTAAAAACGAACAGTTGAAATGTTTTGAAATTACAGAAACACGTGGACATACTCAAAGACAACTCAACACCCTGAAAATGGCCTCAGATTCTAAATCTATCAAAAAGACTTCACACACACACACACACATATATATATATATATATGTATGTATGTATGTATATATATATATATATATATATATATATATATTTCAAACATGTAGTGTTGAATGTTAAAGACAATATAGTCTTACATATTTTCTTTTGAATTTTCTCATATTCTCTAATGAGACATTGCAATATATTACCAGATATATTATAATATATCTGGTAATATATTGCAATGTTCATAATATATTTAAATTTTGTAGCGTATTCTTCGATCTTTGGGCTTGTGTATTGGAAATCTTTTTCACGCTATCACATGATAAAAATCTACGCCATGCACGTGATATAACATCATCGCGTCTTTTGAATTTAAAAGGAATTTAACGTTTTTAGTTTGTAAAAAAGTAGCAACATGATTACGCTACAAGATAATTGGCAAATGTTTGTTTAAAAAAAAAAAAAAAAAAAAAATTTTTGACTAAAATATTGACCCTGAAGATGAACAATGATGTTCGAAAGCGCTAGGTCATCGTATGGAAAATACATATTTCGGAACTATTTTCAAATAAAAAGTCTCATTAGAGAATATGAGAAAATTCAAAAGAAAATATGTAAGACTATGTTGTCTTTAACATTCAACACTACATGTTTGAAAGAAAAGTTGCTGCCAAATTACACACATATATATATATATATATATATATTAATCAGGAGGAGAATAAATAGCGATTGGTGTTTCACTTACATTTTTTCAGATTAAAGATAGATGGAAAGCATGGAGCTAGAGGAGAGTTTTACAAGCTAGAAGTGCGAGAAAAAAAATTGTTAGTATATCACTTTATTGATTCTAGGCTTTTCATTTCGGAAAGATTCCCTTACTTTAAAAAGTGACCCTTCACTGTTGACAAAATTATATGTATCTCTTACAAAAATCTCCGGTTTAGTGATTTTCTCTTTAGCCAAAATGTTTTTCGAATTTTCCACAATATTATATATATATATATATATGTTGGTCACACCACAAACTCGCTTTCACGACGCTTGACACCACATTTGAATGATAACTCTAACATTTTTAGACATTTAAAAGAACATGCCTGGCCGCATACACAATTCCGGAAAATCCTCGTCGAAAACACAACTATACTTAAACATGAAAACAATAAACAAAAACTAAAAATTCTTGAAGCTATATACATAAAACAGTTGAAACCTAACCTGAACAAAATAAACTATGAAATCTCCAAAAATATCCTTAAATGCCTATAATTAGTAACAGAAGTCATTGGTTCATACCAACGGCTTTCCATACTCAATACTCATCGGATTCACTCTCGCGTGGTCATGTGTGACGTCATGAGCTGTCGTGCGATTTTCGCTTTCAGCGTTTTATATGCACGTGTTTATCGTTGCTTGGAAATCATCCATGTAAACAAATAATACTATCATCAATTTCTTGTTCGTGTATTGCATAAATATATTGTGTAATTGTCATCTTTGATAATGGCTTATGTAAGCCGAAAGCTCAGATTGGATTAAATAAAAAAAAGTATGTATCAATATTGTGATTTTCTTTCATTATTTAATGAT
>OZ038497.1:54904997-54952497 GCA_964036315.1 Acanthosepion esculentum | reverse complement strand
AAAGAGGACCAGGAGAATTTAACACTCACAAGACGTATAAACGTAAAGGAGGGAAGTTAGTAACGAATAACCGATTAATGATCTTGAACAAGTATAAAGGGAGGTAATAAGTGGGTAAAAGTTAATTCATGCAAGAAATGACGAGTAGTTAGGGAGAGTCATAACTTTGTAGTGAAAGGACAAAGCATGTTAAAAAAAGGCGATTTTAATACAGGTAAAAAGACGAGGCCTCAATGACAGGATAAGACCGCATCACGTTGAAACACCGGTTCCCGTATGATCACTGAAGTTCAGCACCATTGAGCTTGGTTAATACCTAGGTGCTATAAAATTGAATGCGATCGATAATAGTTCGGAATTGATAATCGGAGAGACGAGTTCCAATTCCCGTTGGGTTAGTTATATTCAAATAGCCTTGGGAAACGCTTGAATCCTCCTCTTCTCATCGCTTCAGTTATGAGTTAATTCCCAAAGACCTGTATCACTGAACGACTATTATATAGAAATAAAAAAAAAAAAATTCTTACAATCTAAAAATATTTTCTAGCTTTAAATAAACTGAAGATGGTTGATAAAAAACAAATCAATCAATCCAACAATCAAAGACAGAAATTTATTCATTTAAACTATTGACATTGGTCGGACAGTTGTCCTCATCTTTATTGTTATAATCATCACGTTTCGACCGTTGTACGCTCCGGCTTTCTTCAGATGATGTACGTTAGAATTTCGAACTGAACTACAGTGTAACCCGGATATAAGAGAGTTGTCGAGACCGGATAACAAGTCTCTTATATCCGGGTTTATCTTACATCCGGGTCTCTTATATCCGGGTTACACTGTATTTACATTGTTCGGACTGTTGTCCTGATCTTTATTGTATAACCATCATGTTTCGGCCGTTGTATGCTCCGGCCTTCTTCAGTTGATATACGTTAGAATTTCGAACCGAACTATTCACACTATTTACATAGTTCGGACTGCTGTCCTCATCTTTGTTGTTATAATCATCACGTTTCGGTCGTTGTCCGTCCCGGCCTTCTTCAGGTGATATACGTTCATTCGACGAAAGAACTATAGCGTGGGAGTCGAACATTCAGACTGTAAAATTTAGAGATGAAGTTAAAGTTTAGAGATATAAAAGTAATTATCGCTTCTACAAATCTTTGTCCAAAACTCATTTCAGATACACATATAAAGACCCAATAATATTATTTCCTCCCCCCTCCCTCCTCCTCCTCCCTCCTCCTCTTTTTCTGTTTCTTCTATTATTATTGTTATTCCCCTTCTTTCGCGTCGCTTTTCGTTTTCAAGAGGAAATATTGCATTATGGGTGTTGGGTTCACTGGTTGAAAGATTAGCGCTTGCCGGTGTCAGCCCACAGTTGTCCGTCCGAGAAAAAGATATGGTGTCGAATTTTGAAGTACAATGGCGTTACGCCTTCGCTTTAGAAACTGGTGGAATGGAGTCTTTTGTTAAAAGAAAAACAAAAAAAAAAACAGCATTAGATTTTATTTGGTGAAATGTATTCATTATCGTAAAGACCTTTGATCAAAAATGAATGCCGAGTTTGACAGGGGCGTGACAGAAGAGGCAATAGTACATGTCTTGGCAATATTTTATATGTGTTTATCTGTATGTGCGTAAAAAGTGCTTTGCAAGTCTAGGCTACTCAGTATACTTCTTTACATATTTATATATAATGATGGTTTAGCCAAGCCCCTTTCAAATAATTGCTATTCCTTTTTGATCAAAAGTTTCATTAATATATATATATATATATATATATATATATATATATATATATATATATATATATATATATATATATATAGATATATAGATATATATATATATAGGTTTAATTTATATTATATTTATAGGTATAAATTCACAATATCACAGATAGAGCGTATATAATAATAAAAGTAGACATCGAGGTCAAAACCAAGCAGCAAGAGTCTGTTTCATGCTCCAACGCAATCTTCAGGCCTGAAGATTGTGTTCAAGCATGAAATAGACTGCTGTCTCTCGGTGTTGACCTCAATGTCCTCTTTTGTGTGTGGTGTGTATATATATAAATATATATATATATTGTATATATATACAAACTTATATATACACTGAAGTGGTATATATATACACACACACACACACACACACACACACACACACACACGCGTACGCACGCACACACACACACACACACACACACACACACACACACACGCGTACGCACGCACACACACACACTGAAGTGGTAGAATATCTGTCTGATGTAAAATCGTTCGGGTTTCGATCTCGGCTTGAAGCACTCGGACGTCTATCCAAACTGAAGAGCTGTGAAACAGCGACGAAGTCTGTCTGTCTGTCTGTGGATATATATATATATATACGTGATCCCTCTCCACTAGTACGACTCGGAGTTTCATGCACAACGCAGTCTTCAGTTGCTGAGTAAGCAGTGATTGTTACGCAATTTGAATTTTCATATATTTGGTTTATCACTATGTTAGCGTATATATATATATATATATATTATGCTGGGATTACTGTTTTTTAATTTAAAAAATTATATTTGGCAGTTGAAATAAGCGGAATTTATAAATTTATATGAGATAAAAGATAATTAATAAATTAAAAATATTTTTAGCTTTTGATTTAAATTTATTTTAATTAAAAGTATATTACTTGTTCTTATTAAAAAAAAAATCAAAAACAGTAATTTATTTTCAAAAATGAATAGTAATTTACATTGAAAGTTAAAAATGAATGTAGATCTACGTATTTAACACATCCTGCGAGTGTTAAATTTTCCAGACCGTTTTTTTTCATTACGTCTCCTAGAGATTTCAGACTTGCATTCCAGAAATTTCATGTTCTGATTCTGAGCGTAAGTGTCCATTTTGTTTGCATTTTCCTTACACCTTCCACATTTCTTATATGCTCCGTTCATGGTATTCTCAGTATCCTTCCGTCGAATCAAATCTGTGTTACCGCTAGTATCCTTTTCATCTGTAAAATGTCTACTATTCACCGCCATGTTTTTATTTATGCTTTGTTTAGTCAATTCGCCCCAAGCAAGTCGATAATGATATTAACTGGTTATAAGAGGTTATTGGAACTGAAAAAAACTTCTTTTTTTTTCTTTTTTCTTTACTAATGTTCACCCAATACAATGCCAAAGAGCCACTCGAGGTAGAGGTTTATAGTGTGGCGTTGTATGAGCATAAGAAAGGGTAAGAAGTGAAGTACTTGTATCTATGCATGAAATATAATAGCTAACACTAGACTTGAAGAGGTAAAGATTTCATTACTAAATAATTTTCAGAGTTCATTCGGAGACGTTAGAAGTATATTGTGGACGCAGACCTTAGAAGGAACCAGAAACACAACCCTAAACCGGAAACAAGAGATAAATATCTACTCCTGTTCAAAAGACTGAGGAGGTGTATGAACTGGACGATGGGCGAACCTATCTTCTCCTATTGGTAGAAGGAACCAGAAACCCAACTTTAAACAGGAGCAAGAGATATATCTCTACTCCTGTTCAAAAGACTTAGGAGGAGGAGTATAAAACCGGACGATAGGCGAACCTATCTATTTCTATTGGCAGAAGAAACCAGAAACGCAATTCTAAACCAGAAACATGGGATAAATATCTACTCCAGTTCAAAAGACTGAGGAGGAGTATGAACCGGACGATAGTCGAATCAATCTACTCTTAATGGTAGAAGGAACCAGAAACCCAACCCTAAACAAGAAAAAAAGGGATAAATATCTACTCCTATTCAAAACACTGGGGAGAAGTATGAACCGGACGATAGGTGAACCTATCTACTCCTATTGGCAGAAAGAACCAGAAACCCAATTCTAAACCGGAAACAAGGGATAAATCTCTACTCCAGTTCAAAAGACTGAGGAGGAGTATGAACTGGACGATAGTCGAATTTATCTGCTCCTAATTGTAGAAGGAAACAGAAACCCAACCCTAAACAGGAAAAAAAAAGGGATAAACCAGTATGATTGAGAAAATATAGCAGTTCAGCACTCGTTTTTCTTACGTTTTTTTTTTTGTTAAAGAAATTGTCCTGTTTTTAATAATTCGGTTAATTTTTGGGAAACATTATTCGCTATCGCAATGCACCTTCGGTTTTCGGTGTACAAAGTCTCTTTTGTTATTTGTTTTCTCCTGTTTTTTCTTTAAGTTCTTTTTTGTCCGAATTTTTTTTTAAAACAAGGCTTGCTTCGCTTTTTATTTTGTCTGCAATTAATGGATCTGATGACAACTAAGTCTTTGTTACTCGAAACTGACATTCACTCATATTGAAAAATGAGGCTGACATTTATTTAACGTGAAATCATTTCCCCTATAACTCTCTCTGTATTTCCATATATGACTGGGCAACTGCCAATGTGGAGAATGGGTGTAACAGTTATTTCTAGTGCAAGTAATTGCTAGTCTTGACTAGTAAGTTAGTGATTGGGAAGTGGTTCGTAAAAGAAATCATTATTTTTTTCTCGTCAGCTATCATACGAGGACAGTGATGAGAATTTTCGATCAATATCACTGGAGATATGGCAGACCAGGAAGAACAGAAGAGATATGGTTTTCCCAATAGTCTTCTTCTATACGGTGCTATGTTCATTTAGTATGTGAACAATCATGGTCCTCCACAAATAAATTTTCACAGAGTTCAGTCGGAGACGTTAAAAGTATATTGTGGAAGCAGACCTTAGAAGAAACCAGAAACACAACCCTAAACCGGAAACAAGAGATAAATATCTACTCCTGTTCAAAAGACTGAGGAGGAGTATGAACCGGACGATAGGCGAACCTATCTACTCCTAGTGGTAGAAGGAACCTGTTATTTTTTTACACTTTACTATCTCAATTTGTTCCTGTTATTTCTATATATGCCCACAAAACGTTTAAGTAGGTTACTCGCTGTTTTCCCTGCTTCTCTTGCATTATGTACATCATGAGGCTGTTATATTCTCCAGGTCCTCTTTCCTCATTATTTAACCGAGAAATATCAACTGTCTCGTTCCGATTGTTAGTATAAGTATCCTTATAATTTCTGTTCTCCCTAAAGTTTCCACGTTGCTACTCTCTTCAGTCCATTATCCTCAGAATTTCTTGGTGGAACATCTCCCTCCTTTCAGGCCACTTTTTGTTGTATGAGGAGATTATTCAGCATTTACTGCAATATTTATTTCTAAAAACATTCCTATCTTTTAATGCTTTAGTTACACGGACGATTGTCCTCATCTTTGTTATTATCACAACGTTTCGGCCGTTGTGCCTCCAGGCCTTCATCGGGTTTACCGAATGTAACAGCAAAATTGTCCATACCACAAAATATTTATTATCTAAAACAAAAAACAAAAAAACACTAAGCTAATTGAGATTCTTTTCCCCAGCTTTTCACATAAGACTTTTAGCCATCTTGACACCATTTGTCGTAAGAATCACTGAAATAACCTTTGAGTTATTCAGTTAAAAAGACAACAGGATAAAAATTGTTTCGTGTCAGACCCACTGTCTTCCCAATTGAGCAATGGTGAGAGGAAAAGGTTAATTCAGGCCACTAGTAATGGTACCAAAATTCATGCTCTGGCTTTCATCTTAAATGTTCATTCAAGAACCATCAAGAGAATGGCGAATAAGTTTAAAAAAGAGGGAACAGTAGAGAGGAAAACTAGGTCAAGATGTCACAACAGGAAGAGGGATCATCAGGTCAAATTAGAGCCAAAAAGATCAATTAGAAAAAGATGCAATTCAATCCATAAGACCTTTGTCACGTAAGAGAGGTGTTTCAGCTAGGACAATCCAAAGAGCAGAGAGTTAGAAGGTTAGAGTGGGCGAAGACTATCTTGAATAAGATGGAAAATGATCCTGAAATAATACACACACACACACACACACACACACACACACACATATATATATATATATATATATATATATATATATATATATATATATATATATATATATATATATATCAACTTTTTAACACACTAGGCTGTTTTCATGTAGGTTAATTCTTAATACTTTACTTACTTTCTACAAGGCCTCTTTCGCTATACCTATGTGCCTTGGGATGTTATGTCTGTTTCTGATTGCAAATATGGCTTGCGTTGTTGTTACTATATTCCTTCAAATTTCGTCGTTGCTCATGAGTTTTTCTTTTCATGGTGTAGGGATGCAACAGTCGATTATATCCCTTTGGTTGAGATGAAGTCATGAGTCTGGTAAGTGACGTCAGTTCATAGTGACGAAAGCCAGTTCTTAGCCTTCTGGAGACAAGACGAGCGGTAGTCCTCACCATAGACATAGAAGGTAAATCCAACCCGCTCATAATCCGTTTAGAAATATAAATATGGTCGCAATACATGGCCTCGCCATTTTTTCGTTGAGAAAAATCCGGATTCTCCAGAAACAGAACAATCCTCCAGCAGCTCGAATTCATTACAGAATTATTAGGAGACGTTATCTTTCATCGTTTGCTTGTTGTTGTATACATCTGTTATAGTTTCTCTGTATGAACAGTTGTAAATATTTGTATATAATTTTGCGTATGACTTACCATTATAAAAACATCTTTGAGAACAAAGCATGTTTTTCATTCCATTTCCTTCTGATCATCTATTCCGTAAGCATTTTAAGGTGTTACTTTATCATGGATATAATGATACCTATAATAGGGTAAAGCAAACTGGAATTTGTCTTGCACCCAAATTAATGCTATTATAAGCATTCGTCAGTAGAGCCACGTCTTTGTGGCTTTCAGGTGTAAAAAAGATTTTTCAGAATTCTTCAGTAGTCTTCAGGTCTAAAGAGATTTTTACTACATTCTCTGCTATATAGGAGATTAGATATTCCCTTAGAATTTATGGATTTTTCTTTGTTTCTAATGTTTATTACTTTTGCTTGTTTTTGAGATGACACCAGAAAGCTTCTTCCTAAGTCTCTCTATTTTGTGAAGCCGTCTACAGCGTAGATGCTTCCTCGAACACTTAACCTCTTCAAATCAAAGGCCAATCCTTATCTCGCTTTCTTATCCTTATAATTTCCCGGCACTACTTCCTTCGATTACGTTCACAGCATGTACTACATTCAGTAACCATTCACCTTGAGTTGGTCATAGGTCTTGTCTTTGGTTGACATCAATATGCAGGAGAAGCAGATGATTATATCCATTCATTTAGTATTTTTATTATATTATTACATTGTATATTTATTATTTAAAATTTATTAAAATAATATTATCTCTCTCTCTCTCTCTGTCTCTCTCTCTCTCTCTCTATATATATATATATATATAATTATTAAAAAAAATATGATTCCATCGCTACATAAGATTTTCTGTTCTATTTGCTTTAATTTAAAAGTAAAAATAAAAAAGATTTTAGCTACTGTTTTTGAAAGATGAGAATAATATAGGCTCTACTGTTGTACTGAGCACTGTTTTTTTCTTTAAATAAAAACAAAAATACCAAAGAACTTTGGATTATTAACCTAACGGTTCATTCCTATTTTCTATACACACACACACACACACACACACACACACACACACACACACACACACACACACACACATATATATATATAGAGAGAGAGAGAGAGAGAGAGAGAGAGGGAGATAGATAGATAGATAGATAGATAGATAGATAGATAGATAGATAGATAGATAGTTTTTCTAGTATTCTTTAACTTTTTCGTTTGATGTGGGTAAAGGAGTGTAAAAAAATTTCCTTAAGTCTATTGTCTCTAGGGCTTTCGGCGACTTCTGTAGCCATTTTAAAGGGTTTTGTTTTTAATTATTGTCAATTTCTTTTTGCGGTTGTCTTTTAAGATATTACCTTAAAACACATCTCAAAAGTTGAAACGGTGAAAAGAATTTAGCAACAATTTAAGCACAATTAAGGAGACATGGTGGAGTAATGGGTAGCGGCTCGGATTGAGGAATCGGAGTTCGAATTCCAGTCTGAACTCAAAGCCGGCCTGCAAAGGGTTGGGCTCCGTCAGGCTATCTTGTCCAAGAAACACCACTTCTACTGTGGCTGGAGTACACATGGCGCCCCTACGACCCTACGGGTCAAGGGATAAAAAAAATCTTATAACAACTTCTACTCACATCTAAATGTAATTCTTTCACTGTAGGGAGATTTTAATTACAATATATTGTAACATTACAATACATGGCATTCTCATCAATATGCAGGGGAAACAGATGGTTATATCTATTCATTGAGTATTTTTATTATATTATTACATTGTATATCTATTATTTAAAATTTATTAAAATACATATTATCTCTCTCTCTTTCTCTCTGTCTCTCTCTCTCTCTATATATATATATATGTATGTGTGTGTGTGTGTGCGTGTGTGTGTGTGTATGTATCTCGTTGAGCTCTCTAGGAAAAGGGTTTTTTTTAAAAAAAAAACAACAGCGGCTCCTTCTGCTACTAAGCATTACTCATCAAGTACGAATTGATTTCTCTGAGGCTCTGGCGTATTTCGAATTGAGAAAAACGTTAAAATTCCCTTCCTTTCTGTCTTGCGACGATGGCCTAGGGGTACAATATCTGGCTGATTTCTAGCCGCACTGTGGAGATGTGATACAGCAAAACAATCCGTCTGTAGATGACTGCATGCTCCCAGAAATCCGGTTCAGCTGTCTAGGGAAAGCGGGTTTTAAAAACATCGGCTCCTACTGCTATTAAGCATTACTCTTCAAGTATAAATTGAGTTCTCCGAGCCGCAGGCGTATTTCGTATAGAGAAAAAACGTTAAAATTCCCTTCCTGCAACGATGGCCTAGGGGTAAGATATTTGACTGATGTCAGATCAGTCGTGTTTCGATCCCGGCTTGAAGCAATCGGATGTCTAGCCACACTGAGCAGTTGTGAACAGTCTGTCTGTGGTATAATAGCACAACTGTCCAAATCGTGTAAGGCAGTTTCCAGTTAAGACGTTTAGCCATCTTGATGCCATTTATCGTAAGAATAAGTGAAAAACTGAGTTATTCAGGTAGAAAGAGAACAGGTAAAATAATTTTGTATCAGCCACACTGTCTTCTCAATTGGACAAAGGTGAGAGAAAAAATCATGCAGGCCTTTAGATTATGCTCTGAAAAGTTGTAACTTAGAAATGATTAAAGATATCTTACCGGAATTATCGGAGGTTTTTTATAACACTATTGGACTCTACTTTAAGAACGTATAATTACTCTCCAAACTTAGCAGAAGAATCGTGATGAAATCGATCAAAAACTGACATGTTCATCTTTAATTACATGTCATAAACTGACATGTTCATCATTAATTACTAATGGCTAAGGATTGGAAGCTCATGAAAGATTGAATTAAAAATCCTATATATATAATTCCAGGATCATTCTCCAACTTATTCAAGATGATATACGCCTTCTCTAACCTTCTAACTTTCTGTCCTGGAGTAACAAGGTGGTCACAGATATTACGTACGATTTTCATTTCCAAGTCTTTTTTCACTGCTATTTGGACTATCAGAGCTGAGATTCTTCTCTCACGCGCCAAACGTCTTATGGATTGAGTTGGATCTTTTCTAATTGATCGCTTTAGCTCTAATTTGAACTGATGATCCCACTTCCTGTTGTGACCTCCTGATACAGTTTTCCTCTCTACTGTTCCCTCTTTTTTAAACTTATTCACCGTTCTTTTTCTTGAATGGACTCTGAAGATGGAAGCCAGAGTATGAATGTTGGTACCATTACTGAAGGCCTGAATGATCTTTTTCCTCTCATCATTGCTCACTTGAGAAGACACTGCGTCTGACACAAAACGATTTTAACCGGTTCTCTTTCTAGGTGAATAAATCAAAGGGTGTTTTTTTTATTTATTCTGTACGACAAATGGTATCAAGATGGCTAAACGTCTTATCTGAAAGCCTGGAAAATAGAAACTCAATTAGTTTAGTGTGTTTTTTATTTTAGATATTAAAAATTTTGAGGGATGGACAATTATGCTGTTACACGATTTGACAATTTTGCTGATACACCCGATATACTGAATAGACTTTTTTCTTCTTTTATTCAACAGTTAAACACTTGTTTTAAGAGCCGCAACATCAACGATAATAATGTGTATGGAGGAAATGGGAAATGGTAATAAGCGTAAGGGGTTCGAAGAAATTATGATTGATCGTGCAAAGATGCAACAAAAGCGGGCTATGACATTGATCCGACATAATTTTCAGTCTGAACATGCAGAGAAAATATGCAGCGGGATTTTCTTATTCAGAGCAGGAGATGCTGATCGTTTAAGACTCCCAGTCTTAAGGATAGCCACGACGAAACACAGGAAATTTGTGTCAAATATGTGACAAAGGATGCGGGTCAGTAGACTGTCTGACGTGTCACATGAGAGTGCATAAGGACCAGATAAACTAGAAAACCATTGACAAGATTTCGTCTGGCATATATACAGCCTGCAGAAGTGAAGTGGCTCTTTTAAGTCACTTGTGTTCGCTGCCGCTCATTCCATAATGGAAGAGATGGCCTACTGCCAAGAAGCGGCAATCACAATATATATATATATATATATATATATATATATATATATATATATACATATATATATATATATACATATATATATATATATATATATATATATATGTATATGTATGTATGTATAATCATGACACATCGACAAAAGTGTGCGTTACTGGAGAAGTACAATTTACTGATGACATATTAAAAATATTATTGATTCTTATCTTAGACTTGACATATAAACGTCATATTTATATATGTTTTAGAAAATTTGTTTTATACATACATACATACATACATATATATATATATATATATATATATATATATATATATACAAACATATATACATACATATACATACATACATATATTTATTTATTCATATATATATACATATATATATATATTTGAATAAATAAATATATGTATATATATATATATATATATATATATATATATATATATATATGTGTGTGTGTGTGTGTGTGTGTATGTATGTATATTTAAGCAGACATTAAAGTCAACACCCAGAGGCAACAGCTTGTTTCATGTTAAATGCAATCATCATGCCAATGCATTTCTGGGCTGACGATTGCACTTACCATGAAACAGATTGCCACTCATGGGTGTTGACTTCAATGTCCACTTTTATGTTTTCGTAAACTCTATCCCTGAGATTGAGCGGTTTAATCCATATATGTATCATACATTAAAACTCTCTCTCTCTCCCCTCTCTCTCTCTCTCTCTCTCTCTCTCTATATATATATATATATATATATATATATATATATATATATATGGTTAGATTGATATATATAGTTGATTGATACGAGTTTGTGACCCTTGGTTTCACGTGCTCTGCGATCGTTAAGCAAACCTCAAGACAAGTTTGTCTGACGATCGCAGAGAGCATGAAACCCAGAGTCACATTCTCACATCAATCCAACTAAATATGTTAGATCTATCACTGATATCGAGTGCTTTCCAATAAGTACCGAGCATATATGATATATAAATAATATATATAAAAATTGCATATATATATATATATATATATATTTATATTTATATAGATACACATTATATATATATATATATATATATATATATATATATATATATATATATATATACAGTGTTGGTGACTCTCGCAAGGCCAACCTGAAGGGGAAAGTTCGCGTGAGGAAGGACCGAGAAGCCTCAGCAGCTCTATTTCAGACCAGAGCAGAGCTTTAATTGCAGTCCCTACGGCCGGACCTGCCTGTCCCGCATCGGCCTAGTCGACCATCAGCGTGCCTGCATCGACGTAGACAGTCCACTTCATATATGTTCGTTCGCGAAGCCAAGCCAAGCCAAGGGAATATATAGAAATATACACCGTATGGTAACCTTCAGTTTCATCCTCTCTCTCTCTCTCTCTCTCTCTCTCTCTCTCTCTCTCTCTCTCTATATATATATATATATATATATATATATATATATATATATATATATATATATATCTTTTTCAGTCTGGCGCGCACACACATACACACACAAAATCTCTCTCTCTCTCTCTCTCTATATATATATATATATATATATGTATATATATATATATGTGTGTGTGCGTGTGTGTGTGTGTGTTTGTGCCTGTATCTGCGTTTTTATAGTTGCTTGTACATGTTTTAATATCATGTGTTATGTGGTTGTAGGTAGCTTAGCTGGAAGTTGGTTATGTTTCTTTCCATATATATATATATATATATATATATATATATATATATATATATATATATATATATATATCGTTCTGGTTTGGTGATTAATATTTTCTTCTCTTCGCAAAAGTTGTATGGGTGGAATGGCACCGGAGGAGGTTTTGGAAAATTTTCCCCCTTCCTCACCCTGGTTGTTGACCGTGCCCCTGCAGCCATTGATCAGACACATATATGAAGCCACAAGTAGCACACTCACCCGTCGTCATGCTTGGCAGAGGTCAATAATTAAAGTATTGATGCATATGCATTCGTCCAATCCACGTGATGCATTTGCATTCTTTGTGGAATTAATTTTCGTCGATACACATCAATAGCTGGAGGCTGACTTAAGCCGACGGAGACCATGTGACCTATAAATAGCCCCTGGTTGGAAGCCAGTCAGTTTAAGTGAAATATGGTCAAGGCTTTACCAATCAATTAGCTCAAAATCCTCTTCCTTATTTTTTAAAATTTATTTTTCAATTACTTTTCTAAAATTTTTCTTTCAACAATTTCATCTTGTTCTTATCTTTCATATTCTTCTTTTTCCTATAGCTTTTCTTTGTTTTTAAAAATTAATTTTCTTTTTTATTTAAAAACAATAAAACCTTTTTCTTAAATTTTCACCTTGTTGTTCATTGAAGCTTTTTAAATTCTTGGCAAAAATGGATGAAAGTAGTTAGGTATCGCTGTTTAAAAAATTGTTTCATCTAAACATTTTTTCTTTTATTCACGTGACATTTTTTATTTTTTTCCTTCCTATCTTATTTTTATTATTTTCCTTGTCATTTTCTTCTTTTTTTTTTACCTATTTTCTTTTAATCAAGACTGCTTTGTAATATTTTCCTGGGTATGACGATAAACTACATCCAACAGCAATACCTCTGATCGGGAGACTGGATCGTTTTGAGAAGCATGGAACTCTCTCTTAATTACTGTTGTTCCAAGGTCCACCCTGATTCGGGTTGGTAATACCTGTTAAGGTCCCGTCTATAGGGTTATAGCATACCTATGGACGATAATAATAAATGCTGTTGATCTGCAGTTGGAGATTCGTCTCCAGGTGTGCTGGTCAAACTCTCTGCCTCCGGGCAGAAAGGATTCCCAGACGAGGCTATGTCGAAGGGCAGATTCTCGTCTCAGGAACCAGTTAACTGTGGGATTTTTGGCCGAGCTTCCGGGCTCGCATACCCCACATTAAATTCGGCCTTGTGCCACATCTGATCGCGTGGGGCAGTTGGTAGATATCCTAGAGATTCATTGTGAAATTCACTTGACTCACTTCTAGCAGTTGACTACTTCTACGCGCCGCTGGCGAAACTTATATGTGTTGTTCGTGTCTTAAGTATTAGCGTTCTTTACCAACCTTCGTGTGATTATTCTGTTCAGTAACCTTCCCTAGGTTACAACATAAAGGCAAATAATGAACCCCCATTTTTATAATAAAATGACCAACAATACATTTTTATAGCAAAGTGACAATTAACGCAACACTAGAAAAAATATAGAGATACAATTTTTATAGCAAAATTACCGACAATGCATTCTATGATCTACAAAATATATATATATATATATATCTAAAAACACATGCCTTTACTCTGAAAGTATAAAATTATGTATACAATATATGTAGTTGAAAGCATAAAATTAAATAAAATTTTTAAGACTTTCGTAAAATTATGAAGATTTCGGCATAGAGTTTGATACGCCGTCAAGAAAAACCAACCAATAAGCCAACACGAAATAAATCTTTCGTGACATTATTCCACATAATATTTTACAAATTCTTAAAGAAATCAAACTGTATTCCAAAATATAGCTTCAGAAACACCACAATTTAAAAAATCACCGCCTCTATTAATTTTTGAAAATTTTTAGGTCAAAAGAGAACAAAAGACACTCATTGTGTTACTAGCCCTAAGAACCTGCTGATATATTTTTTTAATGGATTGTGATTGGACGGTTCAAATGTGAACCTCCCCCCTTTGAAAGGGAAGGGAGAACTGGGATTGGACTTTAGCAGCAGTTGGAAACGAGACAGCTTAGAAAGAAGAGGTTCGTTTTCCTCTCCCTGCTGAAAAGGCAGGCAGCGTTTGCCCATAAGTGAAGGATGCATGGGTAACAAAGTTGCCGAGGGCAAGTTTCACCTTCAGAGAAAGTTTGAGAAGTCCTCTTGGAGAAGCCCCAGAAAAGAAAGTTGAAAAGAAGTCCATAAGTGGAGTTTGGAGCCAAAGCCGTTTGAGAAGAAGGAGCAAACACGTGCGTTCTCAAAAAGTGTTTTACCACGTGTTTAAGTAAATTTCCACCTTCTAGCGGCGGCCGTAAAAGAAAGGCGTAATTTCCAGGCGGACGGGAGGAAAATAAGTGAAGAAAGAAGGGAGTTTGGTCACCAGGAAGAGAACTTTGTTTACACAATAAAGAAAAGAAAAAAGATAAAAACTTTTGAACCTTAAAAGGACTGAAAGTGTACTGGAGAGCTAAGACTCTTCCCCACTTTTTTTATTGTTATCATTGTCACAGCAGGTGGGCGCAATTCTTTTTTGTGTGTGCATTGTAATTTGTTTTCTGCTGTTTTTTTACATTGTGTTACTCAGAGAATAGGTTATCATATTCTCAGCAAAAAGAGACGAATTTTTGCAAGAACCCTTATTTAGCAGGTTAGAAATAAATATTTTTTTCTTTGTAAATTAAATCTGATTTGCATTTTCTTTCTTTCTTTTTCGTTATTAATTCGGGCAATAGTGAAAATTCTGTTGCAGCAGGTTTTATTTTCTTTCAGAAAATAAAATTTCCGAAATATTACGTCCGCACAAACACGTATATGTACAAAATCTGAGTATCATATACCATGTATTCAATTGTGAAAGCAGAATAACTTATATTTCTATTACTCCAAAGCTCGCCAAAAAATTAAATTTCGGCATTAAATGACCCATAAGGAGTTGATATACCGTTAAACTAACCAAACAGATCTGTCTGTCTATCCTTTCTTCCTCTCCGTTCATTTAGATAGATAGATAGATAGATAGAGAGAGAGAGAGAGAAATTAAATTTGCGTGTAGTTGATATGTGGTTAAACAAAGAAATCAACCAATGTTTGTAATATTATTTTATTCACCACCTTAAGGATTTTCTTTCATTCTTCTTCGACAAACTGGAAGAAAATTTAAATTGCAAAAATATTGAAAGTAAGCGGGCTTTCTATTTGACATTTTTGCCGCAATACAGTCTTTCTGTTTCCTTATATCTTCTTATCATGACATTATCACTGCAAGGAGAAAGGGGGAATCTGTGAACATTTTCATTGAAAAAAAAATACTCTTTCTTGACTTTTAATCCCACCCGTATCAATAAAAATATATTTACGTAATTATTTACAAATATATTTTTACACCATATGTCACCGAATGCAAGACCCAAGTGTTACTCAAACAGAGGGTTACGACGTAAGAGGGGAAAAGCAAGAAGTGCATATTATGTGTATATGTAGGATAGATAAAGCTTATTTGCCTATATTTATGAGATGAGGTATTAAGTACACTATGTACATTATTCGGGCTATTGTCCTCATCTTTGTCGCCATATTATTAGAACGTTTCGGCCGTTGTACGCTCCGGCCTTCTTCAGGTAGTTGGAATTTCGAACTGAACACTTTATTTCGCTCACTGGGATAGACTGTTCTAGTTCCACGCGCCATGTCTAATGGATGTCAGTTATCAGTTATCTCTTGTTAATTCCCCTCTCCAAGTTCTCCACCGCCTTAATCAGGTATTGAACTCACACTCTTTGGATCCTGTCACTGGATCTAACCAACGCTTTTATCCAATGTGCCATGTGTCCTTGAGGAAATAAAGGGTTCAGTTCGACATTCCAACCACCTGAAGAAGGCCGAAATTTTGTAATAAATATGACGATAAAGATGAGGACAATAGTCCGAACATTGTAAATAGTATAGATAAAGCTTAACCCTAAACTTCATAAAGGTTGAGATCGTAGTGACCGAGAAAGCGTCTTTTCAGTAGTCTGGTTTCGTAACAGTTCTTCAGAATAAGATATCTATGTGGATCTTTCTTCTTACGGGAAATGAGTATAGGTCGGCTCAATGTACTGGGCATGCTAGGCAATAACCGTGGAGCTCTGATATGGTAGAACTAAGGAAAGTAGCTCGCCTAACAGTAAAAATGGACAGATAAAACTAAAGAATGTAGCATTGGGCAGCACCAGCCTTTCTATGGCACCAATACACCATTTCTGATTTGATCTGATTCTTGTAAAGTTGTAGAGTAGCTGACTGTTTCACGTACTTTCCGGAGCGGTAGAAGGAACCAAAAATTTCTCCAGCAATTTTAGTGATGAATCGTATATAAGAGTTGCACATGGGATCTGAAGTGGGTTTGAGTTCCAAAAGACGTTCAAGGCATGGAAGCACATTGAGAGTACAAATCTTACCCCAACACACACACACACACACACACACATATATATATATATATATATATATATGATTGTAATTATTTTTTAAATATATGATTCCATTGCTACATAAGAGTCCTCATGTTTCTTATGTAGCGAAGGAATCATATTTTTTTAAATAATTATAATTTAGGCTCTACTTTTCTATTGAGCACTGTTTTTTAAAAATAAAAACAAAAATACTAAAGAACTTCGGATTATTAACCTAACGTGTTATTTCCTATTTTTTTTATATATTTGCACACACACACACACACACACACACACACATATATATATATATATATATATATATATATATATATATATATATATATATAAAATATGTGGTGCAGTTCAATATATATTACAAAGAATCATTAAAAAAAAGTAAATTAGTAAAGTTAATGATATAAAATGTCGAAATCCCATCGCTAACAAAATTATTCAATGTGCATTAACCTATCAATCACTCGATGAATGTTATAATACTTGTTTTTTTTTAATTATAAGAAACACTATATACAGCTTATAATTTTAAAAAACAATTTAAAAAAATTTATTAGAGAAGGGATTTCGCCATTTTATATCATTAACTTTACTAATTTACTTTTTGTATGAATGATTCTTAGTAATATATATATATATATATATATATATATATATGTGTGTGTGTGTGTGTGTGTGTGTGTATTTAGGCAGCATATCTTCATTCAGACAGGTTTCACTGAATAATGTAGACATATTGTGAATACTTATTTTTATGTTGATTATTTCCAGTTGCCTTATCAGTTTCTTGATGCTAAGATTAAATTCATCAAAGACGGCGCCGCAGTTATTTTTTTTATCCAACAATAAACAAACGAACACTCAACAAAATTTATTACAAATATAATGACAACATATTAAAGTGCATATAACATGTAATGCCATTTTACATTTCTAACAATTCCCGTTATATTAAAACGCTTATTTTGCTAAAAATTTCATAACTACAACGGATAGATTTAAAATTCTAAAATAAGTATAACAGGGCAAATTCGCGCCTGTTTTTAAAAATCACCATCACAGATGAATGCAGATTTTATTGCAGTTATAATAAGTTTGTCTTTGCAAACTTATTGTAACCTGAAGATAATCATGGAAAATATTGAAAGTAAAAAAAAATAGTAGAAAAAAAAAGATAAAATACTACGGCACCTTAGTTGACGAATTATTCAATGAAATATATATATAAAATAAATAAATCCAAATGAGCCAGGTACTACCTACCCAGGTTTTAACACATGAGCCAGGTACTACTTAACCAGGTTTTACCACATTGGGTCATCAGAGTGAACTTATCAGGGTGAGCGTATTGAGCACTCTTCGTTTTAACTTATTAATCGCTGTTTTATTTTTATTTCTATCACACATTTAAGACGATTTCTTTAACCCGGTTCGGAGTTTTCTGGTTCTTTCTTTTTTTTTTTTCAAATATTTAATTCGGATGCCAGTTTGTTTGAAAATTGTGTTATCCATGTTTTTTCCCCCACCGAGTTTCAGTAGATTTATCTTATATATACATATATATATTACTGTATGTGTGAGTAAATGCATGCGAGCAAATATAAAGTTTGTAAATGGATTATTGTTAATAATTCATAAATACTCAGATTAATTTAATTTTCTAAATCTGATCAAATCTTTAAAGACCAGAAACAATTTTGTCGGGCCGGGTGGTGTTCTCTACATTGGTCGGCGAGGAAACATGGCGGTGTCAAATCAGCTCTCGTTCGGGATGTCAGCTAAAAGTGGGCTTATCCGCAACTGCATCAATTCGCCGAACACGTCAAGCTTTTGAGGATAAGAGTGTGTCTGGACGCACTGCCAGGCATTGATTCCACAAATTCGGGTTGGAGATTTGTCTCTTTGTGATGATGAAGCCCGCAGTGGTCGGCCACATGTCATAAATGATGAGACCCTGTAGGCGACCATAGAGAAGAAACAGTCAAACCTTTGGTGAGTTTAGCTAACGCTTCCATCTTTCTGATGAAACAGTCAGACTTTTCCTATACTGTATAGGGAAGGCGTACAAGTTGAGCAAGTGGGTAGCCCACACATGGTCGGAAAGCGACAAGCAACCACGCGTGACATTCTGTTTCTCGTTGATTCCTCGGTACCGCGACGTACCCATATTTGATCGAGTCCTCACCAGTAATACAAATTAGGTCCTGTATGACACTCCCAAGCGTCACCATGCCTTTCACCACAAAACCACACGCAAAATCATGCTCTGTATCTGGTTTACTAGTCGACAAATGTTGCACCAGCTGCTACCAAAGGGCCAAAGCATCACAGCGGACCTGTAATCGCAACAGTTGAAATGTTTGTAATAGACACTGAAGCAGGAGCCAGCATTGGTTAATCGCATGAGTGTACTGTTCCGCCATGACAATGTTGCTAGGACTCATGTGGCGCGAATAGCCAGGTATGCCAAACGGCAGACACTGTGCCATCCACCCTCCTGGAACTTGTGCTAACAGATTAGCACCTCTTCCATTATCTGGACAACAGCCTTCGTGGGAAATCCTTGCGGCAGTCACTCACAGACTTTTCTGTGTTGAAGACAACTGATTTTTTACACTGCGCAGCTGGATGGCACATTGGCAAAAGCTTCCGGATGCCGTTAGGGATTACTTTGAGGGCTAATGGTATTTCAAATTTGCTGTCTACCTATTTTTCTAATAAATCAAAAACGGCGCGCGCACACACACACACACACACACACACACACACACACACACACACACACATTGTGTCTTTAGGAAGCAATCCTTCTTTTATGCAAGCTTCATTAACTATGACAGCCAAGATGGTTTGATTTAGTTTTTTTTTATATGATTTCTCATATGATTTTATTATTATTTTTTCTTTTCAGAAGATAAATTATGCAAAAACATTTGGACAGTTTTTGTATAATTTATCTACTGAAAAGAAAAAGTTATAAGATATATGAGAAAGCATATAAAAAAACTAAATCAAAGAATCTTGTCTCTCATATTTAATAAAGCTTACACACACATATATATATATATATATAAATATATATATATATATATAATAGCTATATAAAGTAAAACCTATTTTATGGAAATTTGAATATATATATATCTATATCTATCTCTCTCTCTCTCTCTCTCTCTCTCTCTCTCTCTCTATATATATATATATATATATATATATATATATATATATATATATTCAAATTTCCATAATATAGGTTTTACTTTATATAGCTATTATAATTCTCTAAAACTTTAAATGTCGAATATATAATTAATTCTAATTTATATATATATATATATACGAGGGTCATTCAATAAATAAGGTGAATTTTTCGGTATAAGGAATTCTAATACAGATAGAAGCTTTTTTTAACTTAGTCTCCCGGCACTGTCACACACTTTTCCCATCTGTGCACAAGCTTCCGTATTCCCTCAGCGTAAAAATCTTTGGACTGATGTCTCAGCCAGTCGCTCACAACACTTTTGACTTCATCGTCACTTTTAAACTTCGTGCCTCTCGTGAACGCTTTTAAGGGACCAAACAGGTGAATGTCTGAAGGGGCAATGTCTGGGCTGTAAGGGGGATGAGGGAGCAGTTCCCATCCCAGCTCGTTGATGGTCTGCACCGTTTGGGCTGCTATGTGAGGCCTTGCGTTGTCATGATGCAAGATGACTTCTTCTCACTGATGACCCCTGCATTTGTCCCAAAAGATAAGCTCAAAGTCCTTGCAATGTCATCCACTGTCACCCTTCTGTCAGACTGAATGAGGTCATTGACTGATTCGATCACCTCAGGAGACCTCACTTCTGTAGGCCTCCTAGACCTTTCTTCATCCTGAACACTTCTCCTTCCTTCTTTAAACAATTTAGCCCACTTGATGACATTTTTTGGCTGAAACATGTGGCACCATATACAGTTGACATTCTCCTATGAATTTCAACTAGTTTGCACCCTTCAGCAACCAAAAACTTGATAACTGACCGCTGTTCAATCCTGGAGCATGCTTCTTGGTCGGCCATCTTTGTTAATCGCCAAAACTCACAAAGTTTTTTTTTAACCTGCAAAAGAAATTAAATCAATGTGAAAATAAATAAATAAATAAAAATAAAAAAGGGTAAGCTTCTATCTGTATTAGAAGTCCTTATACCGAAAAATTCAACTTATTTATTGACTGACCCTCGTATATATATATATATATATATATATATATATATATATATATATATATATATATATATATATATATATATATATATATTACAAAGTTTCTGTTTCGTAAAAAATTAAAAAGGCACAAGTGTATTTGATTTGTTCATTTGATCACCAAAGAGAAACTTTTCTGACTTTCATTAATGTTGCTGATGCTAAACTCCAGAGGAGAAAGACTTTGCGCCTTCCTGGATCTACGCTTTCCACTGACATGACATGGAGTGTTTATATTGAATCAAATACTACGTCTCCTGTTAGGAACGATGCTTCTCTGTGTCGGGCTTCAGGTAGTCCTTCTCATAAGTATCCCTCTTGTACGTTTATACATCTACATTTAACCCGTGCACTGAATACAGCTGCTATATCACGTCTGGTGCTACTGCTACGTATCCAAAGAAGGGTCTGTAATGTAATCTCTCCTGACCAGGCATCTCGACTTCAGTCCCTTTCCCGCCGACGTGACGTCGTTTCCATCTGTCTTTCCTACAAATATTTTCATGGCCGTTGTTGTGATGGGCTTTTCTCATTATTGACTCGCCCGTTCCACTGTGCGGCTAGCTAAAGTCAACTATCAGTATATTTCTTCTCTCGTACTTTTCGCCTGTGGAACACCCTTCCAGTTTATTGCTTCCCTGCCAACTACAATCTTCAATCATTTAAATACAACGTCAATCACTATCTTCTGTCTTCCGGAACCCTCTTCTTTTATTATCCATTTCCTTACTTTCTTCCCACTAAAATTTTCTAACCCTCTTTTATCCCCTGCATCCTAGTGAAATTATCACATTTGTCTTGGGGGTGGGGGCAAAATATATCTGGATCATAACATTCATCTGGCAACCGGCTTTTGGAACTATAGTGTTCTATATTAATCAATCATCTTCGAGCTGACCCTAGAAATGCAGTCTTGCTGATGAGTGGCCATACCATTAAAGAGACTAATTGCCTTTGGACGCCTACTGGGTGTAAAGCGTACTTACGACCCCATATGGAACACTTATGTTCGTACCATCGCAAAAGATGCTGGAGAAATGGTCTGTTCTTTGTATCGCTCCAAAAAATACCAAACTCCCGCTGAGATTATCTTTACAAGAATTAGATTAGACCAAGAATGGAGTATTACTGTCATATCTATGCTGGTTCTGCCCAATCGTCACTACCCACCCTCGACTGAGTTCAAAAGAGATTACGCGGCCTTGTGGATGATGAATTATTCTTCCCCCTGTACCCTTAACCCACAGTTGAAACATCGCTCAACTCTTACTATTCTATGAATTACATTCGTTAGTTCCATCAACTCAGACCTTCATAGCTAGGATCCGACATGCAATATTCATTGTGGCAAATCATCTTCACTCTCTTCGTGTTCCGTTGATAAGGAACAAGTTCCACTCAGGCAGCTTCTTTCCCAGAAGTGTTACTTTGTGGAACAAACTCCCGAGAGCATACTTCCCTGGCAACTACAAAGAAAGAAAGAAAGAAAGAAAGAAAGAATGAAAGAAAGAAGAAGAGTTTGTACCAATCCTGATGAGTGGTCATACCCTCAAAGAGGCTCCTCGCCTTGAACGCCTACTAGACTTAAAGTTCACTTCCAACTGCAAATAGAACACTTATATTCGTGCCATCGTAAAATATGCCGGAGAAATGGTATGTTCTTTGTATCGCTTCAGAAAATAGCAAACTCCCGCAAGATGCTCTGTCTTTACAAGAATTAGATTAGACCAAGAATGGAGTTTTTCTGTCATATCTAGACTGGCGCTGTCTTACCCTCACTGCTCAGCCTCGACAGAGTTCGAAAGCGATTACGCGGCCTTGTGGATGATGTATTATACTTCATCCTGTAACCCTTAACCCAAAGTTGAAACATCGCTCAACTCTTACTATTCTATGAGTTACATTAGTTAGTTCCATCAGCTCAGGTCTTCATAGCTAGGATCCGACATGTTATGTTCACTGTGGAAAATAATCACCATTCCCTTCGTTTCCAGTTGATAAGGAGCACGTTCCAATAAGACGAATAATAATAATAATAATAATAATAATAATAATAATAATAATAATAAGAAGAAGAAGAAGAAGAAGAAGAAGAAGAAGATCTTTTACCAATCCTGATGAGTGGTCATAACCTCAGAAAGTCTCCTTGCCTTGAAACTCTACTGATCCTAACGTTCACTTCCAACCGCAAATGGAACGCTTATATCCGTGCCATCGCAAAAAAAGATGCCAGATGAATACTCTGTTCTTTGTGTCGCTCCAGAAAATATATCCTTCTTTGCTTTAACTTTAAAAGAGTGAGATCAGCCCCAGAATAGAATATTGCTGCCATGTCTAGTCTGGTGCTGTCCAATCCATACTACGCAGAATTGACGGAGTTTAAAAACGCTTAGGCGACGTTGTATATGATGAATTATTCTTCACCCTGCAACCATTATCCCACAAACGAAATCTTGTCAGGTTTTCAATAATATATCGCTATTACTATGGCAGATGTTCAGACCAGTCCCATTCCTTGGTTCCACCAACTTTGACCTTCACAGCTAGGACCCGCTATGCCATGTTTACGGTTTATTGGGATTCAAGCCCACTGCTATTCCATTGGTATAAAAACAAGCTTCATTTACAGCTTCTTCTCCAGGACTCTTACTTCGTGGAACAAACTCCCGGGAGAATGCTTACCTGACAACTACGCTCTTGGCCTCTTTAAGTCCAGGATCAACTAATATCTATCTCACTCATCCTCATAATACTCTCTTAGTTCCCCTTACAGTCCCACTCTGTAATACTCTACCTTGAGGGATCGTTGGCCTTTGTATTGGGTAAACTATTAGTAAAGAAATAGATAGTCATCTGATGGGTGGATGTAATATCCGTCGAATTCTGAGAAGAGACAAGATAAGTGAAGATTGAATTTCTCTACGTTTATTAAAAGATAGAAATATGCAGAGAAATGAGCAGACTATGCGAATAATGAAAACGTTTGAAGGAAAGAAAAATGGAAGAAAGGAATGAAGGAAGGAAGAAAGAAAGAAAGAAAGAAAGAAGAAACGAAGAAGGAAGAAAAGAAGAAAGAAGCACTGTAATTAAAGTAAGAATAAATGAAGGCAAACTACAGGAGGTGAAGTAAGAAGTAAACAAAATGGAAGCAAAGAAATTTAAAAAAATGACAAAATTAAAGAAGAAATGGGAAAGAAAGCACAAAATAAAACACGAAGAGAATTAGAAAAAGGAAAGTAGAAAAGAATTTGAAAATGAAAGAAAGAAAGAAAGAAAGCAAGAAAGAATGTAAAAACAAGAAAAGAAAACGAAGAATTTGAAAATAAAAGAAAGAAAGAAAGAAAGAAAGAAAAAAGAAAGAAAGAAAGAATGTAAAAACAAGAAAAGAAAAACGAAGAATTTGAAAATAAAAGAAAGAAAGAAAGAAAGAAAGAAAGAAAGAAAGAAAGAAAGAAAGAAAGAAAGAAAGAAAGAATGTAAAAACAAGAAAAGAAATACGAAGAATTTAAAAAAGTAAAAGAAGCAGGAACGAAAGTTACCGGGTTAAGAAAGAAAGAAAGAAAGAAAGAAAGAAAGAAAGAAAGAAAGAAAGAAAGAAAGAAAGAAAGAAAGTACGTAAAATCAAGAAGGGAAAAACCAAAAATTTAAAGAAAAAGAAACAGAAACGAAAGAAAGAAAGAAAGAAAGGAAAATGAAGAATAAGCTTAGAAAAATAAAAACTAACCGAAATTCAGACAGTCGTCATAGAAAAAGACTGAAAGTGGTAAACCAAGAAGGAAAAGAAAAGAGAACGTAAAGAAGAATGTCACATTAAAGGAAGATAAGAAGAAGAAAGAAAGAAAAAAAGAAAAAATAAGAAAGAAAGAAAGGAAGAAAGAAAAAAAGAAAGAAAGAAGAAGAAAACACAAAACAATGCTAGGAAGAGGTAATTTCGCGTTCATATAAACGAATTTTTACAAAATGCTTGTGAAGAGTGAAAAATATTTCTGACACTCCATTATCGACATCAGCATTTTCCATCGTTCACTCAATCTTTTAACGGTTGACTTTTTGACAAGCCAAAAATTCGTGAATGAAGGTCAGGGAGGGAAGCTAGTCAGTCGCTAGTCAGCCCCGAATTCTGTATTTACTATTCCCGCTTTGTGATGGCATTCCCTCTACCCATGTCAACACTCGCAGACGCATTTCCCCCGCCCTATGTTCATTAGCGAAACTGTAAGAGCGGCGGGTGAAGAGGTAAAAATGAAAAGTAAAAATCGAGGTGGCGACGCACACAAATATCCGTTATCGCTAGGTAATTATTTAATGTGTATGGATGGCGGGGAACTTTTCACAAAGAAATAAATAAAAATAGTAAAAAAAAAAGCATAAAGGCAAAAATATTAGAACAGAGATTGATAAAAGAATAATGAATCATAATCTACAGCTAGCACGGGTGCTTCGAAATGTTGTAATGACGAGCAAGCTTGCTTCGTTAGATCAATTACGGCTGGGTAGTGAATTCGATCCTCACTAAGTGCCCCATACTTTCGACATCGTGCTACATCTAAGCGTAGCTTAGGAAATCACCATACAGGGTCAGTCAGTTATGTGCCATGCGTGATACACGCTTAGGCGATCATGTATCTTTCGATACATGACTGACGAGGCAGATTTTTTCCTGCAGTAGGTTGCCATTTCTTTCTGCGGTAGACCAGTTGCCATCCAAGGCTATAGAGCCCGGTCTGTCTTTGCTATTTACCCATAGATGGGGCGGGAGAAGAAGAGGATTCATACCTTTCCCAAGGGTATTAGCACGCAAGTGAATGTAATGGATTCGACTGGAATTCGAAATCGGCTCTCCAGTGTGACACTTCATCACATAGAAGAAAAAGTAGAAGAAAAAGAAGAATTAAAAAGGACGCTGTAAAAAGTAGAATGTTTATCTTTACCAGTGATTGCCAAATATAGTGAACGTCGTATTTATCTAATGGTGATTGTCTAGCGATATTCAGTTATGTGCCATGCGTGATACACGCTTAGGTGATAATGTATCTCTCGATTCATGACTGACGGGGCAGATCTATTTTTTCTGCAGTAGGTTGCCATTTCTTTCCTGTGGTAGACCAGTTGCCATCCAAGGCTATTGAACCCGGTCTTTCCTGCTATTTACTCATAGCTGGGAAGAGAAGAAGATTCATACGTTTCCCAAGGGTATTAGAACGTAAGTGAATGTAAAGGATTCCACTGGAATTCGAACTCGGCTCTCCGATTCCTCAATTCGAGCCACTATCCATTACTCCACAATATATATAGATGATGGCAGCATTCTCCAACGAGACCCTCCAGAAGAGATGCTGGAGATTCTGAAGTCGTCTGGAGACTGTGGTTGAAGCCAATGGCGATTTTATTGAATAAATTTAACCTTTAGTATTTCAAGATATTCCTGTGTAATTTTGATAAGTATATTTGTTAAAATGAGATGACAATGTTATTTTCATTTTTGCCTAATTTAGACGTCAATTCATCCATCTCGCCCGATAGTTCACCAGTCACTTCGATGGGGCGTAATGCTTATCAAGCTTGTCTCACAAGATCAATTATGACTGAGTAGTAGTTCTTTCCTCATTGATGCTCCATACTTTGGGCCTTGTGCAGCATTTCAGGTACGCATAGAAAATTACCATTCACCGGGTACTTCGACATGATATAATTGTATAACGAAAAAAACGGCGAATTACCTCGTCAAACCAAGCGACAGCGTGTCGCGTGTATCCTACGACGGAAAATGTGGCGAAAAAGATAGTTACTTACCGAATAAAGGGGTACGTATTCTGTATATTTATTGTATAAAAATACAATTTTCGCACAAGGGCACGTATTCTGCATATGTTGGAGACGGTATATTTAAATTAGAAACAAGTCAGTCGTAGGAGTCGCCATAAAAGTAATTTGATGTGCTAATATTGGGCGTCCTCTCCCAGTTGTTGACGAATGGAAAAAATGCTCGGCGATAAAAGCAGTTGGTTTTCTCGAATCGAGGAGAAAGTGAGGAAATTCGTGTATTTTGGCTGCCACGGTCGCCAGGGAGTGAGTTATTTTTTCTGGCTGGTTACGTGCACTGTGATTTGTGACATAGTACCTGCGAATCGAGATTTCGGCATTTCTTTCTACCCCTGATATTCGAGTCTGAACTTACAGTGATTTGTTCTTTGCACTGCGGAAGTAATCTGCGACAAATACTTCCTTTACAATCCCAGAACTCTTACAAATGGTTAGCAGTCTTGTCTCGCTAGATCAGTTATAACTGAATAGCGAGTTCGCTCTTCACTGGGAGCTCCATATTTCCGGAGATTAAATAAAGGGTTCAGTTAGGAATTCACGCAAGTTTCATGGGATCGACTAACACCTGACGAAGTTCATAGAGCTCAACAGTCGAAAGGTTTTGATAAAAAATAACAAAGATGAGGACAATAATCCAAGACGTAAGTAATGTATGATGCGCCATGTCATGTACACAGGGTCAAATCATCCTCATTCGGTTTCTATTCCAGTGGTAGAAAAAAACCAGGCTGCTTCGTTTTGAGGAGAACTACATTGTGGAACAGAACCCCGAGAGGCTTTTCTACTGATTACAACAATGTCAACTGTTTTGATTCATCCGTTATCTATCCTACATATCCTCATAATCAACGTTTATTTTCTCCTCTTACGTCCATGCAACAACCTCACTCAATAACCTTCATCCTCGAATGGCTCTCGTGCCAAGTATTGAGAAAAATTTCAGTGAAAAAGAAGTTTTTTGTTAAGTTTAATATTCAGGAATCTATATATAATACTAAATGTCTGTGATTACATGCGTGCTTGTTAGGTGCGTCCGTTCGGCGCATAATGATTTACAGACGATTCTTTGAATTAAAATATTTTAAAGTTAAAAACAGACACAAAGAGATCCTAATTTTGCTGTTTCGTCCTATTGTTTGTAGAGTAATAATTTATATCGCAGCGTTCTTTAAACAATCAATATTTTAAATATTGAAAAATGTTTTTGTCATAAATATTTTCAAGTGAATATGATTTTAAAATATTTTTTGTATATTAAAAAGTATTTTTAAGTTAATCTGAGTTAAAGTTCAAGTTTATCCCGTAATTTCTATTCCTATTAAATACTGTCAACAATCAGTAAAACGTTAAACATGAAGCTGAAAAAACAGACCAAAGATTATTTACATTATTCGGACTATTATCCTCATCTTTGTCGCCATATTTATTACAACGTTTCGGCCGTTGTACGCTCCGGCCTTCTTCAGGTGGTTGGAATGTCGAACTGAACCCTTTATTTCGCTCACTGGGTTAGACTGTTCTAGTTCCACGTGCCATCTTTAATATATGTCAGTTGTCAGTTATCCCCTGTTAATTTTCCCTCTGGAAAAATCAGGGGTGGCTGGCCACATATGGAGAGAGAAGGGAGATCACCGCCCTCTGTGGGATCAGGTTGAGATCATAGACAAGGAACACCATTGGAAAATTCGTAAACTTAAGGTATCAGCACATATAGTAGGCCACAAAAATCTCCTGAGCCGACCAAGCATAGAAATAAATACACTATGGGAATCAATAATAAGGAGTGCAGGAGAAAATCGATAATAACAACAAAGTTACAATATGAGCTCTACCAGAGCAATGATAACAGCAAAAATTGCAATATGAGCACTGGTAAAAATGGTTGCTGAAGACATTAGGTATATAATACCAAGATAAATCATACACAGATGTCCTCAAGGCACATGATACAGTAGATAAAGGCGTTGGTTAGATCCAGTGACAGGACCGAAAGAGTGTGAGTTCAATACCCGGTTAAGGTAGTGGAGAACTTTCAGAGGAAAAAATTAACAGGAGATAACTGACATCCATTAAACATGGCACGTGGAACTAGAACAGTCTATCCCAGTGAGCGAAATAAAGTGTTCAGTTCGACATTCCAACCACCTGAAGAAGGCCGGAACGTACAACGGCCGAAACGCTGTAATATATATGGCGACAAAGGCGAGGACAATAGTCCGAATAATGTAAATAATTCCTCATCTCAGAAATATAGACAGATGCAGACCAATGATAACACGAACGAACTGAAATATTTAACTGAATCATGATAAAATTAACTTTCATTTCAATGGTATGTTGAAATCACCTTCAATATTTTATAACCTGAACCGTCAGTGACCCAACGGCTTACGGGTAGTCTAGTTATTTAATATAACTACGAAAATAAACAATGCTATAAAGTCGTTGTTGCTAACTCCAGAAACATCAAATTTTGAACCAATAAAAACCTGGTCAAAATGACAATTCATAAAATCCGATATATCAATAATTCGTTGACAACGGCTGAGATATGCTGGGTCTGCTTCTAATGGTCTAAATACAGTGGTGGAAATTGGTTTCTCTACATTTAGGCGCCACGCATCGGTTCTTGTTTGATTGAAAGAATCGGAGCTTCTCGCCGAAAGATAAAAGCTGTCTCGTTGATCCTGTAAAAGACGTGAGCTTACCCGACTCGACACTCGATAACCCTCGCCCGGTTAATATATATTACAATACCCGAGCGAAACCCTTTCATATTCACATCAGAAATGGCTCCTCTCTGTCTCGACTGAACTCCCAAAACCATTAATCACCAACACTCTTCTAAAATTACCTCAATGGGTTAAATTGTCAATTGCATAATTTATTTCGGGTAAGAACTGTATTTCTGCAGAATATTAATCAAAGAATATTATCTTTTTGTTAATATATTGTATACTCTTGTAAAATCACATGATGTTTTAATTTTTTTTGTGGGGGGTGAGCACTCTTTGATTTATTTTTCCCACAGCTGTTTTTGTTTCTTTCGCTAGTCATTTATTTAAAATATTCATTCAAACGATATCGCAGTTTGAGAAAAAGATACTTGTAGTCTAAGATGAAATGATTATATCATTCAACAATTATAAAGCAATTCGAAACATATGTTTTAATGTGTTATCTAAATCAGTGTGCCTCAGTTTTTTTCTTCTTTGTGACTCATTTTTGGGGTTAGAAAAATGTCACTCACATCAGCGAAAATAGAAATTCCATATACGTAAGAAGAAATACATTTTATTTATGAAAGCAAAATGTGATAGAAAATATAAACCCTGACAAATGACTACACTGCTCCTCGTGCCTATCTACCAGCTTGTCAATTCGAACTTCCAAGCCTTGGTTCAAATTCGGTGGTAATCTGTAAATATAATTTATTATAAGAAGAAAACATCGAAAATTTTAATTAGATAATTTCTGAATTATTTGTTTTTTAAAAATATAGTAAAGCAGTTTATATTTTCATAATTTTACGCTGGATGAAAAAAAAAATAGAATTTCAAAGCCCACCTATTTTCCTTAGGCCAACTATAGGCCTATTTTAAACATTTCGCAAACCCATTGTGGGCTTAAGGGCCCACTTTGAGTATCGTTGATCTAAACTGAATCTTTATCTCTTTGCTTGAACGTATAATGTAGACAGCGAGTTGAAGGTTTTCTTGCCATAATTTGTAACCTTTCTTGTGGTCACTGGAAAATCACAACTTAAAAAAATATCGCGTTTTGTTTACTTTTCAAGTGTGAGCAATGGACACCTCGGGCTATTAACAGCATAATTCTCATAAACGTTTATTAACTTCTACGACTTCTACCGAAAACAGTTCAGTGCTACGCCTATAATTATTGTTGCAATAGAAATCAAGCAAATATACAGATAAAAAAAGTACTTAAATCACGTCTGAAATCTCTCAGATACGTAAATTAATTTATTTTTAATCATTTCACCGCCAGCAAGGCGATAATACCACTAAGACAAAATGGGCTTCTGGGAGTGAAAGAGAATGAAAGGTCTAGAGTAATAACTGGAAACCCAATCCCAAGCAGGAAACAAGGGATATACCTCTAAACTCTTTAAAAAAAAAAGACCAGGAAGGTGTGTGAACCGGGCGATAAGCGAACCTGTCTACTTCTGATGAGGAAAAATAAATACAGTGTAACCCGGATATAAGAGAGTTGTCGGTACGGGAGAAGATGTATCTTATATCCGGGTTTCTCATATATCCGGGTTTGGTCTATTATATATACATTAACACAGGCTCTAATTTGGGACCAGATAAAATCTATCTTATATCCGGGTTTCTCTTATATCCGGGTCTCTTATATCCGGGTTACACTGTAGTAATTCAATTTTCAGTTGAGATGTAAGCAACAGAGAGCAGAAGTAGACTTTAGATGGAAAAGAAAACTCAATCCTAAACAAGAGATAAATCTCTGCTTTTGCCCAAAACACCTGGGGGATGTGTGAACCGGAAGATGGGGGAATCCTATCTAGTCCTATTGAGAAAAATTAACTACTGAATTTGACGGCATATAAGACGCACGGGTGTATAAGACGCAACCCAATTTCAGCAGGGGCAATCAAGAAAAAAATTAGTAATTAGTAAATTTTAACTGTCATCTAGAGGTCATGAGATCAATCCTTGAGTCTAGTACTGACACACCAATTCAGCAGAAATGGATAATAACAGATATCACAGAGAAACTATTAACAGATTTCCTTTATCAACCAATGGACAACTGATGGTGACTAGAGGATACTTTATCGAAACGTTTTTGTCAATAATAACATCAATATTAACTAAACTGTGATCAATAGTTCGAAATAATACAAAAATACTTGACAATTGCTTATCTAAAACACAAATGAAATTCTAAAAGAAAAACACGTACTTCACCACAAATTGGTGACCGCGCTCGTCAGCCATTTGGAATAACATTTCCTTGCAATAGTATTGTGTACCTTTGCTGGAATGACCTCATCTAGTTGCTATGTTATAATCTCTGTCTGATTTCCTTCCTCACATTTAGAGCAAACTGGAATGAATTGATTGGAATCTGATAACAACATCAGCAGCACAAAGTTAGATTGTGTGAACAAAGCTTAGAATATTAACGACACTTATCAAAGTTAGACACAATATTGCTCTTGCGATTATTGTGACCTTATGGCCATATCACGTTGAAAGACCAGTTCCCGTACGATCACCGAAGTTAAGCAATGTCGAGCCTGGTCAGTACCAAGATGCGTGACTGCTTGGGAATACCAGGCGCTGTAAACGTGCATGTGCCGGTGGCGTATGTGATTACGGTAAACATCACGTTGAAACACCGCTTCCCGTACGATCACCGAAGTTAAGCAACGTCGAGCCTGGTCAATACCAAGATGGGTGACTGCTTGGGAATACCAGGCGCTGTAAGCATGCATGTGCCGGTGGCGTATGTGATTAGGGTAAACATCACGTTGAAACACCGCTTCCCGTACGATCACCGAAGTTAAGCAACGTCGAGCCTGGTCAATACTAAGATGGGTGACTGCTTGGGAATATCAGGCGCTGTAAGCGTGCATGCATGTGCGGGTGGAGTATGTGATTGCGGCAACATCACGTTGAAACACCGCTTCCCGTACGATCACCGAAGTTAAGCAACGTCGAGCCTGGTCAGCACCAAGATGGGTGACTGCTTGGGAATACCAGGCACTGTAAGCTTAGATGTACAGCTGGTATAAAGAGCATACAAGCACATCAAGTTGAAACACCGGTTCCCGTACGACCATCGAAGTTAAGCAACATAAAGCATGGTTAGTACCTAGATGGGTGACATCTTCGGAATACCACGCGCTTTAAGCTAAGATGTGAAGTAATGGATAATGCCTCCTGAGTATTAATCGGAGAGCCGAGTTCCAATTCCAGTTTGGTTATTTATGTTCACTTGGTAAAGTTATGAACACACATCTACTCACCCCAGCTATGGGTTAATTAGTAAGACTAAATTACTGTTATCTCCCACCAAAAAGTTCTTACATTCTATTTTTTTGGCGTTAAGTATCTAACAAACGTTAGTTGAGTCATAAAAAATTAATCTGAATAACGGCAGTGATGCGACGTAGAATAGAATTTGCCATATACTGAAATTGTTGCCTAGCTATATAGCAAAACAAGTTCTGAGTTTTGTTTGTTGGGTGTGACTGCAAGAACTTTAGTGTGGTCTGTAAAATATCCCCGTAGGAAATTTAGTGAAGTCTGGTTTAAGTATGTCATGCAGAAGGGTTACGAGAATGTCCGTAAGTCAGCTGAATACACCTGGAACCACTTTCAAGACCCCAGCGCAAGGTAGCTAAGGCGTTGTCGCATCTGGAACATATCATCGCCACTTTGGCACTAAAGGGGTGTAAATGGCATCAAACAGGATTTGTGTATACAGCACGTGTCAAGGGTGCATTCATTTTTACTTGTGGTCCTAGCAATTGATTTGGTTTTTTTACACTTTATTAATCTTATGTAGGTTATTTATTTAGTACCGAAACCAATTTCATATTTAGTATGTTGATTATAATGCCCTGTGTTACCAAGCGGTCCATCTAAGTATTGATGCTGCTTAACTTTACTAATTGACTGAGATCTTGTGTTTTCAACGTGTAGATCGGGTTCTTGCAAATTTCAACAACACATCGCAAATTGAGCCATCTTGCACAATACTTTGCGGGCAGCCGGCTTCTATTATGCTCTCCTCTATAAACGAATTCGATCGTTTGACCAAAGGAATTGGAAACAGGTCTTTTCTGACGAAGTGAAACGACGTCAGTGCTTCGTCGTCCAATAATGATGTTCTCTTGTCGAGCGGAGAAGTAGTAACCAATTATGTTCTGTCAATTATAGGATTCTTGTTAATTAATTTCAGAATCCCATGAAATAAACTCTGTGGACGAAGGATTTAAGTGTTACAACGTTGAATTGGGATATTATTCGATGCAATATTTTTCTTCATTTGCTGTCTTATGGTTATACCACGTTTAAACGCAGGTTCCCGTAAGATCACCGAAGTTAAGCAACGCCGAGCCTTTTCAGTACCTAGATTAACGTCAGCTTCGAAATGCCAGAAGTTCTCGGCTTTGATTTGCTGATGGTGTAATTGATAACGCCTCGTTATTTGGAATCGGAGAGCCAACTTCCAATTCTAGTTGAGTTCGTTGTATTCATTTACGTGCAAATAACCTTGGTAAAGGTACGAATCCATCTCCTCTCCTCCAAGCTATGGATTAATTAGTAAGACTGGCATATTTATTATGTTCCTACCATTAAAAAAGATTCTTACGATCTAAAAATATGCCCTGGCTTTAAATAACCCACAAAAGCTTAATAAGCCATAAAAATAAATAAATAAATCTTCGTTTAGTGTTTAACATCCTTGCTGGCAGTTCTAATATTGATCGCCAAAGATTTAACTCATTACTATTTTCAACCTTATATACACTTATTAATCTTGCTTCAGTAAAACAGAACGGTTGTCGCCTTGGAGATAGAGTAAAATTTTCCTGTCTCTTAATACTCCGCTTAGCTTTTGGAATGCATCTTTGGCCATCCCAATACGTCTTCGGATCTCAGTATCGCAGATTCTGTCCACTTCCCAGATATCTAAATTTCTATAATTGTTTGATTTTGCTATCCCCGATTTGTAATTTGCATTTTGAGCTCACCCTTTTGCTGATAACCATGTATTCTGTCTTCTTGTAGTTTATACTTAGTCCTTTCTTCTCGCTTTTCCTTCACTACCTTCTGTGGGACGTTTTGTAGTTTCCTTTCCGAGTCTGCTATCACTGTTTCATCTGCATATCTTATATTGTTAAGATGATCGCCACCAATAATTAATCCTGGTAGGACTTCTAATTCTGTCAGAATTGCCTCGTTGTATAGTTTGAATAAATCCGATGTGAAGACACATCCTTGTCATACACCCCTTTCTATTTTTGCATATCTGCTGAACTCATTTTCTGTCAGTCTGTATGTAGGCGGTTTGCTGCCAGTATAGATCCTTGATTATTGTCATGTCTTTCCTGAATATGTCAAGGTTACAGAGCACTCTAACAGATCTTTGTGTAGCACTTTATCGAACGCCTTTGTGTAATCTCTAAAGCACAAGTACGACTCCTTCTACATCTGTATTGCTTTTCTGATAACATATAAAACGTTCAAATCTCTGATCTCTTACTGAGTCCAATTTGCTCCACTGCGGCTTTCAGCAGAAACTAGTTTAAAACTCCGACTCGTAGAGTGGGTTTAGATACGTGAATTACTAAATGTTTTTAGTCCGATTTATTTATACCTTTCTGCTGCAGTATATTTTCGCCCAGATTTAACGTTTAAAATATACTTCACTGCTCTGGGATAATGTTGCTGAGCACATCTGAACGCTTTTTACGATAACGATAATAATTTCGATATGGGATGTGAATTATCGATTTTGTTATTGTCTTACGTTCCTTATGTCTCGCGTTTTTCCCCTCCTGACCGCAACAATGGGCGACGAAAGTACGTCATTAGACCTAATTGAACGCTGATTAACGAGACACTGCTGGTTCAGTGCTTCTTTCAATGTCTGTCTAGTCCAATTTATCCCAAACATCACTAACTAAAATACCATCAGATACAAGCCTTCACATTTCACAGCAACCATCATTCTTCAATACCTTAGCTGCTTTCGTATTCAAAGATAGCATTATCAGTCGACCGTAACAACCATTAACATCGCCCTCGCCAATATCAATACATTTATCACGTAGACCCTCCCTTTAGCGATGGTCCAATCAAAACGTTGGAATATTTGTCTCTGCTCGTTCTTAAAGGTATATGTTGAGGAGCTTTGACTGGCATATAGCCACAAACAGCAATCATATAGCGAGAATTGATTGACCTACCCATTCTTAAATTAGCTCGTTAAAGTGTCCTGTATTTCAAAACGGCTACGCAATTGTTTATCATTATTTAGCCTGGCAAAAGATCACAAAAGAGAGCACTTGGTAAATGTCAAATTCGTTATATGACAGTAATGATTTACTTAAAAGATGTATCCGTGAACATTACTCACTGCAGACTCCCTATTTTTAATTATCCGTGACGGTGGCGTAATGGATAGCGGCTCGGATTGAGGAGTTGTCGAATTCTAATCAAATCCATTATATTCACTTACGTGCTAATAATACCCTTGGGGAAAGGTATGAATCCTCATCTCCACCCCAAAGCTATGGGTATATAGCAGAACATTCGGACTATCGCCCTCATCTTTGTTGCCATATTTTTTACAACGTTTCGACCGTTGTACGCTCCGGCCTTCTTCAGGTGTTTGGAATGTCGAACTGACTTACTTAATTCACGCCGCTGGCGAGTATTGTATTTTGTTGATTTTATAAAGATTACCATTTCTCCGTTTTGGTTATTCCTCATTCAGTAACCTTTTCTAGGTTACAAGAAGAAGAAGAAGAAGAAGAAGAAGAAGAAGAAGAAGAAGAAAAGAATTAGTGAAAGTAACATTAGCAAAAAGAAGAAGAGGAAAAATAAAAGAATAAAAAAAGAAGAGATAGAATAATAATAATATAATAATATAGCGTACCTTTGAATACTAATGGATATGTCTCAATCCTCATAAATACGTTGGAGACTATTGTAAGTGGGGGTAATATGCTGTATAAGGAGACCACCACTAGCAGTGGTTTGCCTATTTCACGCCGCTGGCGAGTATTTTATTTTGTTGATGTTATAAAGATTAGCATCTCATTTCCAACCTCCGTTTTGGTAATTTCTCATTCAGTAACCCTTTCTAAATTACTACAATCCGTAAAGAAATTGTCTAGCCTTCACTACCACATAAGAGGATATTCAGCCATGTTTTGTTTTTTTGGTGTTTCCCCAAATTGTCTTCTTTTTTATATTTTGCTTAACTTTCGGAAGGCAGCTTCCGGTATTCCAGTACACCTTCCGATTTCTGTGTCATATTTTCCATCTTTTTCCCAGTTAATTAAATTTCTCTAATTGTTTGATTTCAGGTTTTGAGGTCTCCGTTTCGTCGATGTATGTTGGACTATCACTCCTGCCAACGACCATAGATTCTGTTATTTTTTTACAATTAATAGTTATTCCTTTATTTCCACTTTTCTGTACAGTGACGCAATCTTAAGAGAACGATGAGTCTTACTAGGATTTATTATTCCTTTATTTCCGCTTTTCTGTACAGTGACGCAATCTTAAGAGAACTATGAGTCTTACTAGGATTTATTATTCCTTTATTTCCGCTTTTCTGTACAGTGACGCAATCTTAAGAGACCTATAAGTCTTACTAGGATTTATTATTCCTTTATTTCCGCTTTTCTGTACAGTGACGCAATCTTAAGAGAACGATGAGTCTTACTAGGATTTATTATTCCTTTATTTCCGCTTTTCTGTACAGTGACGCAATCTTAAGAGAACGATGAGTCTTACTAGGATTTATTATTCCTTTATTTCCGCTTTTCTGTACAGTGACGCAATCTTAAGAGAACTATGAGTCTTATTAGGATTTATTATTCCTTTATTTCCGCTTTTCTGTACAGTGACGCAATCTTAAGAGAACGATGAGTCTTACTGCGATTTATTATTCCTTTATTTCCGCTTTTCTGTACAGTGACGCAATCTTAAGAGAACTATGAGTCTTACTAGGATTTATTATTCCTTTATTTCCGCTTTTCTGTACAGTGACGCAATCTTAAGAGAACGATGAGTCTTACTAGGATTTATTATTCGTTTATTTCCGCTTTTCTGTACAGTGACGCAATCTTAAGAGAACGATGAGTCTTACTAGGATTTATTATTCCTTTATTTCCGCTTTTCTGTACAGTGACGCAATCTTAAGAGAACGATGAGTCTTACTAGGATTTATTATTCCTTTATTTCCGCTTTTCTGTACAGTGACGCAATCTTAAGAGAACGATGAGTCTTACTAGGATTTATTATTCCTTTATTTCCGCTTTTCTGTACAGTGACGCAATCTTAAGAGAACGATGAGTCTTACTAGGATTTATTATTCCTTTATTTCCGCTTTTCTGTACAGTGACGCAATCTTAAGAGAACGATGAGTCTTACTAGGATTTATTATTCCTTTATTTCCGCTTTTCTGTACAGTGACGCAATCTTAAGAGAACGATGAGTCTTACTAGGATTTATTATTCCTTTATTTCCGCTTTTCTGTACAGTGACGCAATCTTAAGAGAACTATGAGTCTTACTAGGATTTATTATTCCTTTATTTCCGCTTTTCTGTACAGTGACGCAATCTTAAGAGAACGATGAGTCTTACTGCGATTTATTATTCCTTTATTTCCGCTTTTCTGTACAGTGACGCAATCTTAAGAGAACTATGAGTCTTACTAGGATTTATTATTCCTTTATTTCCGCTTTTCTGTACAGTGACGCAATCTTAAGAGAACGATGAGTCTTACTAGGATTTATTATTCGTTTATTTCCGCTTTTCTGTATAGTGACGCAATCTTAAGAGAACGATGAGTCTTACTAGGATTTATTATTCCTTTATTTCCGCTTTTCTGTACAGTGACGCAATCTTAAGAGAACGATGAGTCTTACTAGGATTTATTATTCCTTTATTTCCGCTTTTCTGTACAGTGACGCAATCTTAAGAGAACTATGAGTCTTACTAGGATTTATTATTCCTTTATTTCCGCTTTTCTGTACAGTGACGCAATCTTAAGAGAACGATGAGTCTTACTAGGATTTATTATTCCTTTATTTCCGCTTTTCTGTACAGTGACGCAATCTTAAGAGAACGATGAGTCTTACTAGGATTTATTATTCCTTTATTTCCGCTTTTCTGTACAGTGACGCAATCTTAAGAGAACGATGAGTCTTACTAGGATTTATTATTCCTTTATTTCCGCTTTTCTGTACAGTGACGCAATCTTAAGAGAACTATGAGTCTTACTAGGATTTATTATTCCTTTATTTCCGCTTTTCTGTACAGTGACGCAATCTTAAGAGAACGATGAGTCTTACTAGGATTTATTAATCCTTTATTTCCGCTTTTCTGTACAGTGACGCAATCTTAAGAGAACGATGAGTCTTACTAGGATTTATTATTCCTTTATTTCCGCTTTTCTGTACAGTGACGCAATCTTAAGAGAACTATGAGTCTTACTAGGATTTATTATTCCTTTATTTCCGCTTTTCTGTACAGTGACGCAATCTTAAGAGAACGATGAGTCTTACTAGGATTTATTATTCCTTTATTTCCGCTTTTCTGTACAGTGACGCAATCTTAAGAGAACGATGAGTCTTACTAGGATTTATTATTCCTTTATTTCCGCTTTTCTGTACAGTGACGCAATCTTAAGAGAACGATGAGTCTTACTAGGATTTATTATTCCTTTATTTCCGCTTTTCTGTACAGTGACGCAATCTTAAGAGAACTATGAGTCTTACTAGGATTTATTATTCCTTTATTTCCGCTTTTCTGTACAGTGACGCAATCTTAAGAGAACGATGAGTCTTACTAGGATTTATTATTCCTTTATTTCCGCTTTTCTGTACAGTGACGCAATCTTAAGAGAACGATGAGTCTTACTAGGATTTATTATTCCTTTATTTCCGCTTTTCTGTACAGTGACGCAATCTTAAGAGAACGATGAGTCTTACTAGGATTTATTATTCCTTTATTTCCGCTTTTCTGTACAGTGACGCAATCTTAAGAGAACTATGAGTCTTACTAGGATTTATTATTCCTTTATTTCCGCTTTTCTTTGACAGTGACGCAATCTTAAGAGAACGATGAGTCTTACTAGGATTTATTATTCCTTTATTTCCGCTTTTCTGTACAGTGACGCAATCTTAAGAGAACTATGAGTCTTACTAGGATTTATTATTCCTTTATTTCCGCTTTTCTGTACAGTGACGCAATCTTAAGAGAACGATGAGTCTTACTAGGATTTATTATTCCTTTATTTCCGCTTTTCTGTACAGTGACGCAATCTTAAGAGAACTATGAGTCTTACTAGGATTTATTATTCCTTTATTTCCGCTTTTCTGTACAGTGACGCAATCTTAAGAGAACGATGAGTCTTACTAGGATTTATTATTCCTTTATTTCCGCTTTTCTGTACAGTGACGCAATCTTAAGAGAACGATGAGTCTTACTAGGATTTATTATTCCTTTATTTCCACTTTTCTGTACAGTGACGCAATCTTAAGAGAACGATGAGTCTTACTAGGATTTATTATTCCTTTATTTCCGCTTTTCTGTACAGTGACGCAATCTTAAGAGAACGATGAGTCTTACTAGGATTTATTATTCCTTTATTTCCGCTTTTCTGTACAGTGACGCAATCTTAAGAGAACGATGAGTCTTACTAGGATTTATTATTCCTTTATTTCCGCTTTTCTGTACAGTGACGCAATCTTAAGAGAACTATGAGTCTTACTAGGATTTATTATTCCTTTATTTCCGCTTTTCTGTACAGTGACGCAATCTTAAGAGAACGATGAGTCTTACTAGGATTTATTATTCCTTTATTTCCGCTTTTCTGTACAGTGACGAAATCTTAAGAGAACGATGAGTCTTACTAGGATTTATTATTCCTTTATTTCCGCTTTTCTGTACAGTGACGCAATCTTAAGAGAACGATGAGTCTTACTAGGATTTATTATTCCTTTATTTCCACTTTTCTGTACAGTGACGCAATCTTAAGAGAACGATGAGTCTTACTAGGATTTATTATTCCTTTATTTCCGCTTTTCTTTACAGTGACGCAATCTTAAGAGAACTATGAGTCTTACTAGGATTTATTATTCCTTTATTTCCGCTTTTCTGTACAGTGACGCAATCTTAAGAGAACTATAAGTCTTACTACGATTTATTATTACTGGACAAAATATTAATAATATAAGATACAAAGATATTTTTTAGATATGTCATTATTTATTCTGTTTTCTAAAAACTAACCATCGGTATTTCCGAACTTGCGCACACAGTTAGAATGTAATCAAATGTCAAGTTTAATGGCGAGCACTCATACGTATTTTTTTTTTAAGCCTATCACCCCAAGCAAGGCTGGAGGCCACTAGCACGCAAGGAGTTACAGAAGGTTTGGAGGAAGAGCAGATAGAAGTGGTAAAGGAGAGGATGTGGAGAAAGATATTGGATCGATCAAGGCAAGGGTGTTACAGAAGATTTGGAGCGAGAGCAGATAGGAATGAAAGGTGAAAGGATGTGGAGAAGGGAAGTGGATAGATCAAGGCAACTGGAGATGTCGATTGACATTACACTTAAATAGTTGGAGATTGTATTTGTCAGGGAAACAGGAATAAGGAAGGGAGTTCCACAGGCGAGATGTGCGAGACATGAAGCTATTGGAGTAGAAGAGACGTCTACATCTAACAGTTTCAACGGTGAAGGGGTGGGAACGGGATGCCAGCCTCGTAGGACGTTTAAATTCATGAGGTCTAGGAACCAGCGAAAGCAGCTCCTCGGAGCAATTACCGTGAAAGTATTTGTAAAAAAGACAGAGCGATAATTGATTATATTTGCTCTACTCTATATTGAGCACGTTTTTAAGAATAGTACATTTTGTTTATCGATATTTATTCCGTATACACCAATCCTATACTTGGATATATATATATATATATATATATATATATATATATATATATATATATATATATTAGATATCATTCCAAAATAAAATTTGTACGGCGTAGATAATTTTTTTCTTGTAGAACCTATCAGTCTTTCAAGAAAAAACACATTTTTATCATTTTTTTTTATTCTACGAAGTTTTGCCTTTTCACATGACAGTGTGAACCATCTTTTGGATATCAAAATCCAATTATTCCTGCTATTACGTCTACAAAAGCTTTATTTACATATTAACCTATATTTAAATACGTTCGACTACATTAGGTAAACGCATTCGTTTTCGACCTCATTGTACGAAGTACATCTGAACCAGTTCAAAAAAATATAGTTTGGTCTGTTCGTATTATTTCCCAGCCTACCTAAGTCCGGAAATAGCCTAACAAGCTAAAACTTTCCCACATTAATGTCATACACTTGAGGGGATTAAAAAATCTAATTAGGAAAACATTTGTTTCCCGCCCATAATTAAATATGCATACGGCGAAAATAAAACTAAGTCTCAAATATCAGGTAACCCAAAACGCTTGTATGGTTTTTAGATTTTCGTTCATTTTTAGCAACTGAAAAACAATATACAAAAAAACAAAAACAAAAAAAAACAACAAAAAACAAAAAAAATAAAAACCCAAAAAACAAATGAAATTAGATGGTTAAAGTCAATAAGAATTTTCATCGTCACGCTATCTGCTGTCATCATTTATTAATATGTATACTTACATTGCTAACGAGAGAAATCAATATAATTAACAAAAACATTATTTTAAGTTGTTTTCTTTCCTGATAAGATTAAAATAAATTGATGGCGAAATTCAGTAAGGACTTTTAGTAATACGATGTATACACCAATAATATATTATTAATTGATTGACTGATTTTTTATGACTTATCAACCCATTGAAGGTTATTTTAAAGCAAGAAAATATTTTTAGATTGTAATAATTTTTTTGAGGGGGGGTAATAATGATTTACTGATAAAATTCCTAATAATGTTTATTTTTCGTTGTTTTCTTTTCTGATCAGATTAAAATAAATCAATGGTAAAATTCGGTAAGCACTTTTAGTAACACGATGTATACACCAATAATATATTAGTAATTGATGGACTGATTATTTTACGGCTTATCAACCCTTTGCAAGTTCTGTCTATATTTCTGAGATGAGATATTATGTACATTATTTACATTATTCGAACTATTGTCCTCATCTTTGTCGCCATATTTATTATAACGTTTCGGCTGTTGTAAGCTCCGGCCTTCTTCAGGTGGTTGGAATGTCGAACTGAACCCTTTTATTCTCTCACTGGCGTACACTGTTCTAGTTCCACGTGCAATGTTTAATGGATGTCAGTTATCAGTTATTTCCTGTTAATTTTTCCCTCTGAAAGTTCTCCACTGCCTTAACCGAGTATTGAACTCACTTTGGGTCCTGTCACTGGATCTAACCAACGCCTTTACCCACTTTATCCTAAATAATGATTTACTGATAAAATTCCTATTAATTAACCAATAACTGGAGGGAAATGAAGTGAATTATTATTTTTTTCAAGTGTATTTGCTCGTAAATGAATATAATGTATCCGACAGGAATTAAAACCGTCTCTCCCGTTTTCTATTCAGAGCCGTTATCCATTACACCACCCACACATCCATGCTTACAGCACATGGAATTCCCAAGCGGTCACTCATGTAGATAAGAACAAGTAAATTCAATGATCCTACGAGAACCGGTGTTCCAACGTGATATGCCCGTAAGCCTGTTTATATTATTGTGTAATCTTTCTAAACGTATACTTACATTACTAACGAGAGAAATCAATATAATAAGCAAAGAGTTGATTATTTTTATGTCCTCTTATCAGATTAAACGAAATTACTATGAAAATTTAGTAATTCCTTTTTGATGTGCAGTGTCTCTTTAGGACGTAGCTCTCCACAACATCCTATTTTTTGGCACTCTAAGTACGTTTTGACAATTCCACAACTCTCTTTGTCCTTGCTCCATCTTCCATATAATTTTCTCTCTTTCTTTGGCTTCGATCTGCTCTGTGAGAAGAAAATTCTCTGGGCCCTCTTTATTCATTATATGTCCCAAAATATTTAGCTGTCTCTTTCTGATTGTAAGTATACGTGTCCTCGTAGTTCCGATGTTCTTTAAAATTTCCTCGTCGCTGATATGTTCAGTCAATGGTATTCTCAGAAGAAAAGAACAACATCATTCTTACTTCAAATCTCTTATTTATCTTTGAGGGAATTATCCACTATTCACTGCCATCTACAATGATAGATATTACAAAGTATTTCAGCACTGATTACTATCTCTAATATTTTTCTATCTGTTAATAATCTATATGTAATCTATGAGATATATTGGTTTTCCTATGCGTCTTCGGATTTCGGTATAACGATTACCATCGTCTGTTTCTAAACGAACCAAGTTGTCCAAATTCTATGGCAGCGAAAAGACAATTTTCGATGTACTATACCAGTGGTTCTCAAAATTTTCGCCATATGCCAGGATTTAATTTCTCCCTTTTCCCGGATTGTCCGACTCAAAAGGTGCATTCTAAATAATGTGCATATATTAATGAAAATCTTCTTTCTTTTCCATATTTGTTCATATAAATTTACATGGATTATTTCTACAGAGGCATTTTACACATTTAATGGCAATAGAAAATGTTGATGCATTTTTAAACTTGAATACATGTACAGTAATTTGGTTTAATTCAAAATTAATTATTAAATAAATAGCCTGAAGCATGCTTCAATTAGCAAAAAGTTCAATTAAAAGTTACGGTGGATCCATATTTAATATGAGATTATATAATACCGTCGTTTTTGACTCTCGTAATGGGCTCCAGATTCTGTAAATAAAAAACAAGAAATAGCAAAATATTTTCCCACCTGTCACTGAAACTCTGAAATTCGAAATCATCAGCTTAAAACAATTAAACAGCGAGTAATCATTTTCAGCAGAACGAATATTACACCAATCATTTACTACGATGTAACCATCATAAGTGTATACCTACAATATAATGAATAGAAACAGTCAGTAAGCATTTTCAGCGACTGGAATTATACATGCATCATTTATTACAATGTAACCACCATAAGTGTATACCTACAATAGAAACGAGAGAAATAAATATGGCGGCCATAAAGTTGAGTTTTCGATGTACTTTTTCTTATCAGCTTAAAATATAATGAATGGAAACAGTCAGTAAGCATTTTCAGCGACTGGAATTATACATGCATCATTTATTACAATGTAACCATCATAAGTGTATACCTACAATAGTAAAAAGTTAAATCAATATGGCGGCAAAAATTTTGATTTTTCGAGCTCCACATTCTTATCATCTTAAAGAAAATTAAATGGAAACAGTCAAAGAGAATTTTCAGCAATACGAATTCTTCCCCCAATATTTATAACAACGTAGCTTTCGTGAATGCTTACTCATATTAATAACGGGAGAAATCAATATGGTGGTCATAAATTTGATAGTTCGATATTTTTCGTCCGAGTCAGCTTACGCCATATCAAATGGCAATAGCCAGTAATCATTTTCAGCATCAATAATTCCACACGTATTATTTATGAATACATAAATTTCACAAGTGTAAATCTATATTAGTTACGACAGATATCAATATGACAGTCAAATAATTGCCTGTCAGCGCTTATCTACTGCAAAAAATATAATCTTGGAACAAGAGTTCAGAAGCGGCCTGTAAGATAAGTACAAGCATTTGGAGAAGCTAAAAACAGAGACTGTGTTGCTTAAAACTGATTCAAGTATGTTTAAATCTGGGAATCCTCATTCAATATACACTCATAACTCGGTTTTACGGACGTCCCTTTAACGAATATCGGAAGCAACAGACAAAATCTGAAGCAGCCGATATAGTTTGTAAGTACCAGGTGCTACGGACGTATTTGTGGTAACACTGACTACAAGTATCTGCTCCGAAAGCTAACGGCTAGTTGGCGAGCCATCACTTTGTTTATACCTGTGCAAACACTCATGTAGATAATTGTTACATAGATTTTCCGACTTTTTATATGCCAGTACGTTTAAGTGGGTTTATATTCATCATTTTCTATAGCCATTTCGTCTATAAGAGTAGAAAAACAGAAAAGGGTGAATTGGGATAATGTACAAGATATGTCGCAAATTTAGCGAAGATGTAAAAATTAGTAGATGCTAAATTTTTCGGAATAAAGATTCCCGAGCTACCAATGCCCATTAGGGCAGTAGCCTCATTTTTGCCAATCAATAGTACACCGTAGCCTGTTTTAATAGTGGTCGCTAATGTATAAGTTTGAGTGAGTTGAGTGGCACCGACATACTTTGAAAAAGTGCCCTTTGATTTCTGCATTTGTGACACGTGGTCTCTCTAGCCGGGCACACTTTACAACTGTGACGTGACCTGACACAAAAATAACATATAGCGTTTGTTAAGGCACACGCATCGCCGACAAACGAATCTTTCAATATCTGTTTATATCTCTGTGATGAAGTATTATGATTATTTACATTATTTACATTATTAGGACTGTTATCCCCATCTTCATTGACATATTCATAATGTTTCGGCCGTTGTACGCTCCAGCCTTCTTCAGGTGATTTCGAACCGAACCCTTTATTACGTTCACCAGGCTAAATTTTTCGTTCTACATGTCATGACTCTTCTGGATATCTCAGTTATTTCCCTTTAACTAATCTCTCCAAGGATGCATGGCCCAGTGGATAAAGGCGTTGTTTAGATCCAGTGACTAGATCCAAAGAGGTGTGAGTTTAATACCAGGCTACAGCAGTGGTGAACCCCAAAAATTGGAGAGTTAACTTAAAGGGAATTTTTAACGGATATTTCTGCCGCATTAATGCATCGCTCTTCGTAAGAATTGAGCGCTATAGCGGCCAGTATGACGTTTCTATATCTCATATATAATGTGTTAAAAAAATTTCCTTCCTCAGCCGTGTGAGTCTCTGACTGATATTGACTTTCCAGGCTTGAAGCAATCGGATGTCTCGATACACTGATGAGCTGTGATACAGCGAAAGAGTCTGTCTGTGGATGAATGTATATATATATATATATATATATATATATATATATATATATATATATATATATATATATAGCCGAATGGGTAAATATAAGTGGATATACGAACGAGCGATCGTATACAAATATATGTAAATATTCTATAGTGTAAGAAAAAACATTACTTAATGTTAAGTAACAGAGCTATTATATATATATATATATATATATATATATATATATATATATATATATATATATATATATATATATATATATAAAGAAATATTACATAATAACTTAAATTAATAGCTCCAAGTTTCACGCCGAAGCAATTTTCAAGTGCTGGAGTATTTATATTTATTTTTATTTGTAAATACAAATAAAAATAATAATACAAATAAATACAAATAAAAATTTTAAAAAATACCTGTAGTAAATCCAGCGCTAGAAAATTGCTTCGGCATGACACTCGAAGTTGTGCAATTAATGTAAGATATTATTTATATATATCTATATATATATATATATATATATATATATATATATATATATATATATATATATATATATATATATATATATATATCTTTCTCTCTCTCTCGTTCCATTTCTATAGTTATAATGCTGTTCCTATCTATCTATCTATCTATCTATCTATCTATCTATTATGTTGTTCATATCTATCTATCTATCTATCTATCTACGTATCTTTTTTTTAATCAATTCACCCCAGGCAACACGATAATGCCACTAAGACGCAAGAGGTTACTCAGAAGGAAACAAAATGAGAAGGATTTCAAAAGAACCGCAAACCTAATCCTAAGCAGGAAACAAGGGATAAACCTCTACTCCTGTTCAAAAGGAGTAGATGAGTATAAACAGGAAAATAGGCAAACCTATC
>OZ038497.1:54869997-54902497 GCA_964036315.1 Acanthosepion esculentum | reverse complement strand
GTGGGTTGGACTCCATCAGTCTATCTTGCCCAAGAAATACCACTTCTACTGTAGCTGGAGTACACATAGTGCTCCTACAACCCTACGGGTCATTGGATAAAAAAAAATATTATAGCAACTTCTTCTCATATCTAAATGTTATTCTTTCACTGGAGGGAAATTTTAATTACAATATATTATAACATTACAATACATAACATTGTCGTTAGCATAAACCATAATTACAATTTTATATTTAGTGATATATTGATAGAAAATACCATATATTTTGGAGAAAAAACATTTGTAATGTTTTCACGCTAAATCAAAGGAAAAGGAAAGAAAAAAAAAGATAAACGATTCTATTCTTGCTTTGTTTGTTTAAGAAGATTAGCCGAAACAAAATTGTTTATAAGAAACAATTGTGAGCGATTTTCGAAGATTGAAGATTGAGGCCAGGCAGCCGCCATCTTTTTTCTGAGCTGATTATCGCTCTCATTGGAGACAGAAAGGCGGGGAAAATTTTAAAGTTTGGATTTTCTTTCCCCATCTCTTTAACTCTTCCTCTCTATTGATGTTATTTTCTTTAAAAATTATGTTTTTTTCCATTTTTCTAACTTTGTCTCATGATATGTACGGAGTATACACAAACGTATTTGGCAGCTGATGATATATTTAGTCAAAAATTGCTGCCAGTGAACGGCCGGTGATGTGACATCAGAATAAGTATAACGGACAATGCTGAGTTTTAAAAAAATCATCAGCATGTTTTTTTTTAAATTAAAAAGAAGTATAGTTGCCAGCAGTTGATCACAAATATTTTGATATTATCTCTTATAATTGGACAAGGAACATTGTTTTGTGTATGTAATCACGAAGCATTAAATAAAAGACTAAAAAATGCTAACAATATATATATATATATATATATATATATATATATATATATATATATATATATATATATATATGAAGAAATAAACTCTTCAGGTGTGCTATATTTATGGGATAAAGTGCTCAATATCAGAGATAGAGCGTGTGTAAATATAAAAGTGAAAATTGAAGTCAACACTTAGAGGCGACAGGCTGTTTCATGCTAGACGCAATCGTTAGGCCTGATGATTGGTTCTAGCATGAAACAGTCTGTCGCCTCTAAGTGTTGACTTCTATGATCACTTTTAGGTATATATATATATATATATATATATATATATATAATATAAATAAATACTTTCACAAAAAAATTTTTTTATTTGCAACTTTTCAGTTGTTTTTTCTATATTATATATATATTAAAAAATTATACGTGGCTTCTCATTATGCTATATATATATATATATATATATATATATATATATATATATATATATATATATATATATAATAAATATAAATATAATAATATATATGTAATAAATGCGAATGTCACTGTCCAATTTTTTTTAACTTTACTTATAGAGACTTTTGGAATCAGGGCGATTCCGTGAGCAAATTAGAAATATTCCGGGCCGGATCCGGAGCCGCCATCATGAAATTTTGGTTTCCCAAGTTTTCCTTACTGCGATTGTTTTCGGCGATTTTTTTATGTGATTCTTGAAAATAAATTTTTATACGATAACAGTTTTTATAACTTTGATATAAATCTTAGAATAATGGAAATTAAATGCGAAATCCAGCGAAAGTAACCCATGAAATAAAAGTAATTGTTTGTACGGAAAGTAAGGACCTACGTATATTAAATAGCGACAGAAGAATTATCGTCGAACTTTTAAAAGGCAAGCTTAAATATTAATGCAATGCTTAAATACAGCGATCAGTTTTGAGTTCTTCTGTAGTTTATTGTTGCCTATCTCATATACACCTCCCTACGTATTGTGATGAAAGCCTAATCAAGAGGCCTCCACAGGAGCTATATTAAATGCCGCCCAATAGAGCAGCTTTTACGCTATATATATATATATATATATATATATATATATATATATATATATATATATATATATATATATATATATGATCGCCAGTTACCAAATATCGCCTGAAGATGTATTGAAACCTGAAAGCGTTTGTGTAGCGATTTAAAATGGTTTTGTAATAAAAATATAATAATAATATTTTGCACTACTTTATTTGTTCTTTCTCTTATTTGTATATACATATATATATATATTATAAATTAACTGATTTAATAGTTTCTTCGCTACACAGCAATAGCCATGTTTCAAAAATCGAAGCTAAAAACTTCAACTTTAATTATATAACTAAATTAAAAAAATAAATGCTATGAACTGTGGATTTTTATTCCATTTGTTCTTTCTCTTATTTGTATATATATATATATATATATATATATATATATATGTGTGTGTGTGTGTGTGTGTGTGTGTGTGTGTGTGTGGATATATAATTGAGTGTATGCTGAAAAGATCTTAATCCTCCTGCATAAATTCGGACCAAATTATAGACATGATAACATGATAACTTTAAAGAATTACTTCTAATTATTGTTCATAGGTTTTTGATAAATCAGCGTATATAAAAAAACGTATATAATTTAACTATATGTCCTCCTGACCCAGTTCCAATAAAACAGTATGGTTAGTAAGTAATATAATAAGTATTTCTCTTTTACCAACTCTCTCTATATATATATACGCGCGAGCATTTTGGTATAATTTAAAAAAAAACTTTTAATACTCCATTTACACTGTTAAATAAGGTGAGTGAGATGTTTAATATACAGAGCCTCTCTAAAGGGAGCTGATTCCGTTAATGTGATATATATATATATATATATATATATATATATATATATATATATATATATATATATTATAAATTAACTGATTTAATAGTTTCTTCGCTACACAGTAATAGCCATGTTTCAAAAATCGAAGCTAAAAACTTCAAGTTTAATTATATAACTAAATTAAAAGCCTTATTTCTGTTTCATCTTCAAGCGAATTTTGGAATAACTTACTTTTAAATTTACTGAGTTTTAAACGCACATATATTTCATAATTTCTTGTTTACAGAGAAATCCAGTCATTCAGACAGGGGCGGTAGCGTATTCATTTTTATTAGGTATTGTTGTATCAATTATGTGTTACGTTCGAATAAGAGTTTATGGAGGTGCATTTTTCAACGAATTATGGCATCCGTTAAACGCATGTCTGTTTTTTTTGCTTTTTTTTAATTATTAACGATAAAACGTTTTTCGGCATTTTTCCGTTAAATTCGTACTTGTATACTTAAAGATTCTTTCTAAAAGGGGTGTTTGGGTTAGAATACGTTATATTTAACTACAATTTTAAAATATTATTTTTACTCTTAATTGTTAATACACTAAATTTCTTTTAAATAAATTAAAAATAATAGGATTGCTTAAATTATTATTACATATCAAATATAAGTATGTATATTACCAATACCCACTTTTTTATTTTTTTATTTTCATTTTATATATATATATATATATATATATATATATATATATATATATATATATATATATATATATATATATAGATAGATAGATAGATAGATAGATACACACACGCACAAACTAGCCTGAAGAGGTTTACCCAATGCAGATGAGCATTTAATAAATAGTCAACAGCCAGCATGCAACTAGGAGAAGTAAAATTCCTATGTTGCTGTGATAGAGAGAGTGTATATTGCTGGGCACAAGTAACTTTAAACAGTTCACTTTTGCAGGTTGTTCAGTAAAACCTTTATTGAGCCATCATCCGTTGTTCTCGGCGGAATAAATCCATCCGCCCAACACACAAAGACATATGCAACTATATATATATATATATATATATATATATATATATATATATATTCCGCGTCGTTATCCTCGCATAGCAAAGTCCAATGTAAACAAAACAAGATGTCATCTTTGATGGTAAAAATCTCTGTTGTAATCTGCATATAAGCACTCTGATGATGGCTTATGTGAGCCGAAAATTTAGATCGACGACCAATATAATAAAGGAATATCCAAATGTTGGTTAGTTTTTGTCTTTATTTTCTCTTGAATCTAAAGCCATCATACGACACTTGGTAAGGCTCATGATAAAACCTAATAAATATTTGTTGTCTGTTACATTTAACAATATATATATAATGCTTCTCCCGTCGAACTCGACGTATGAGGGCCAGACAGATCAGTTCCCAGAAACTGAAAGCCGGACACCCACACAAGATTTGATTATAGTGGTGAAGGCTTTGTGCAGGGCCATCCACACTTTTTGGAGGGACGAATACAGGGACCTGGTGCAACGAATGCCACAAGGTCCCCAAACGACCCTCCGCAGGTTTTGAATTCAGAGTTGTCCTTCTCCTAGACCAGTTGCCGTCCAAGGCTATAGAACCCAGTCTGTCCTGCTATTTACCCATAGTTGGAGGGAGAAGAAGAGGATTCACACCTTTCCCAAGGGTGTTAGCACGTAAGTGAATGTAATGGATTCGACTGGAATATATATATATATATATAAATGAATATGAATATATATATTAAAATAATAAGAAAGAGTAGTAAGATTTATAATCCGTTGTTCTTAGCAATTATACTAATTAAGGAAAAAGAGTGCTCAATACAAACAGTAGAACATAATATGGAAAACGGATCTCTGTGTTTGTGAGCAGGCACCCGCACCCCACCTAAACTTAACCTGACTTTTAAGTAACATATATTTGATACAAAAGTTGTCTAGGGTAATGAAAACCCAAACACCCCTAATCAAAAAAGATTGAATTTTCCTTAACCATAACAAATCAAAATATTTAGATTGTCTGTGCTTATAAATTAAGTAAATTTCTTACAAAGATATTCCTAGTATCGCTTGACAATGGAAAGAAAACCTGGATTTTCAGTTTAATTTTTATAATTAAACATACAATTTTAATTTCAGTTTTGAAACACAAAAATTTCTGTGTCGCGATGGAATCATATTTTTACAAAAGAAAATAATTCTCATATATATATATATAAATATATATGATTTTTTTCCTTCACAGATACACACTATCTGAAAATAATTTCATATATATATATATATATATATGTTTATATATATACATACATATATATATATATATGTGTGTGTATATATATGTTTATATATATATATATATATATATATATATATGTGTGTGTGTATATATATGTTTATATATATATATATATATATATATATATATATATATATATATATATATATATATATATATATATATATATATATATATATATATATATATTCAGGAATATGGCAAAAACTAGAAAGTGGGATGAAACGCTGCACATCGCTTAATCCAGTGGCCAGTTAAGTACACCTCATGCAGATGTAGAGTTGACGGTAGAAATTACAAAATCATCATCTTAGTGCTTTTTTTTTTATTATGTGAAAACTGAGAATCACAAACTTCATATATATATATATGTGTCTGTGCGTATGTGAGAGATTTTACAAAAGTTACTGCTCATAAGTGATATCTGAAGTCTTGTTTCGCAACACGGATACTGAGATTTAATAGCGAAACTGCCGATATTGTAACTCTTAAATTGTGTCCTAAAAATATATTTCCATGACCGTTCATAGACGGGTGGTCGATGAGCTCTGCATTTGCTTTTGCATTCAGCTTTTGGTCATGGCCATCATATCCGAGCCTTAGACGAAGGAATGGAGGAGATGGCTGGAAGGTAAGGCTTACCGAAATCTAGGCCGAGGAAGTTTTTAGAGATTCTAAAACGCAACTCATGGATTAAGCTAATCTGTTATTCCTGGATTAAAGAATAGGAAATATAAGTAAAAAGGTAATATTAAAAGGAAATGCTTCGCGTAAACCTTTTTAGAATCTTCAGAATGAGAAGAAAAATCGATAATTTTTTGTCGTTCAAAAAATCGATACGCATTCGAAAAATCATTCAAAAGTGCCGAATATTTAACTGTGAATTATTATTGTTTTTTTTTTATTATTTGTTATTAGTCATCGGATTTCTTTCTTAAAGGTTACAGCTGGATTTAGAAATATTCCCCAATCTTTACTGTAATTTTAGCAGATCTTTTTAATCGATATATTTTCTATTTTTTTATCAGTTGAATGAGGTCGAACTGTATGTAACAGATGCTGGAGAACACCTATCTCATAAGATGTAGCTATTGCTATACGCAGAAATATGAAATCGCTAAAGAATAAAAAACGAAAAAGAAAAATTATTTTACTGCACGTAAAAATTTGTCATTTTTTACGCCGTCGCCATCTACACTTGATTCGGGGTCAGTATAATATGTGTCGAAGAAATATGAGAACCTGTTAAACCTACAAGATAAGGCAAGAGAACAAGTAACCTATGTGACTTTGAGTCAGTTTGATACGTAATGATGCTTGAGACAGACATAGGTGAGTTTACTCCCGAAATCAAATTATATATATATATATATATATATATATATATATATATATATATATATATATATATATATATATGAAAGGTGAACATTGAAGACAAAACTTAGATGCTACAGGCTGTTTCATGCTAGACACAATCGTCAGGCCACGCTCTATCTCTGATATTGAGCACTTTATCACATAAATATAGCACACCTTGCGAGTATATTTCTCTCTCTCATATATATATATATATATATATATATATATATATATATATATATATATATATATATATATATATATATATATATATATATATGTGAATAAAGACTTGTACCCACAGAACCTTAGAATAGATTTAAACAACAGGGACGCCATTTTATTAATCAAACTATTTTTTATTTTTTGAATTTTTTTTGAATTTTTTATTATAGACATGAACACCTGAGATATCTTTCGGCCAACACTTATTCACAGGTAACGCGTTGGCACATTATTTATTAGTATAAAGGGGACACATATATATTGAAATATTTACTAAAATGGAAGAAAAGTCCGAACTATATATATATAAAATCCGATATATATATATATATATATATATATATATATATATATATATATATATATATATATATATTAATAAATATACATCTTACACCACGCTGAAAGTACGACTCGAAGTTGTTTGAGGCACTAAGCAATTATCGGGTATGAATGTAATTGTTGGGTATTATGTATCTGTATTAATATAAACTTAGTAACTCAGTTACAATGCATTGAACACTGTTTTATTTATACCAATATATATATATATATATATATATATATATATATATATATATATATATATATATATGCATGAGAATGCTTGAAGGGGCTTTTAGTGGGCACCCACATTTGAGATGACCGTCTGGAATGTTCGGGACACTTTATTAAAGAAAAAAATTGCGATCTCCGGTACGATTTGCACATACGTCGGTACGCTCTAACCAACTGAGCTACCAAGAAAATTCAATAAAACTGGAATGTTATTTTTAGTGGATATTCGTATTTTTGTAGACCCCCCGATTGTTTATTAAATAGTCCTTGGGAACGCAGGTTCATATTGGTTCTCGAACACACACACACACACACACACACACACACACACACACACACACACACACACACACACACACGCATATATATTGTACATTCAACACCATCACTTGATAAGTCACCCGAAGTATTTAAACAAAATGGCCATTTTTGTAGTGATTTTATTACATATTTATGTTATAATTTTCGAATAAATTATATTTGCCCTACACAGTATTGAGCACTCTTTTAAGAATAATATTTTTGGGATACTGGAATTTATTCTGTATACACCAATCCTATACTTGGATATATATAAACACCAAAACAAGAAGAAAAGTTCATATAAACATGTCTGCAAATCCTTCGTTTTTGATTTATTAAGTTCAAAGTAAGTTCATAGTAGAAAGAGCTGTGCTACCATCTGCACTAGGTTACATTTGCCACTCGTGTGCAGTAATGTGTTAACTGAGAATTTGTTCCATTTAACTAGGCAGGATATATATGTATGTGTGTGTGTGTGTGTGTGTGTGTGTGTGTGTGTGTGTGTGTGTGTGTGTGTGTGTGTGAAACAGCGAAACAGTCTGTCTGTGGATGACAAAAATATTGGCTCCTGAAAAATTAATTTCAGTTGAGCTCTGTAGGTGTGAAGCGTGCGTTTGTAAACTGAATATTAAAGCTAATATAGCATGACTCTACGGCAGAATTGAGTAACTGTCAGTCACTGTGTGTTTATCTAAATCTAAAAAAATAAACACGTTAAAATTCAAGAAGAATTTAGTTGACAACGTGAATATAATAACGTTTTCTAAATTTTTTCAGTTTCTAAGGACATTTTGTTTTGTTATTAATAGTTACTTTGTTTTAATAAATTCATTTCGTTTTTGCCTTGAAAAAGTACACATTGGACGAAACCCGGTCTTTTAATTTTAATATTACAGTTTTCCTATTGTCTTATATATATATATATATATATATATATATATATATATATATATATATATATATATATGTGTGTGTGTGTGTGTATGTGTGTGTGTGTTTGCGTATTTCATATATGAAGAAAATTTTTACTATAGTGTTTTAGTCACTAGTTCATCAACAGCAAATTTTCGTCCAGTTTCCTATAACATTTCATCAATCTCGACAACATCTATTATCAGAATATAGATATTTAATAAGAAAAGTCATGGAAACATGAATCTTAGCTTTTGTATTTTAAGAACAATAGTAAAAATTTTTTTAGCCCGGTTCCCACTCTTCCCCGTCCTTTTTATACTAGTTTCCTGCTTATATTTTGGTTTCCGCTTCCTTCCAAAGGGTACATCAACTTTCCTCTTCTAACGTCCTCGCTTGAACTTTATTTACTAGTTATTTTTTCCTTAGAGATAGAATTGATCGAGGCGTTTGAACAGAAATAGAGGTTTATCCTTTGTTTCCTGCTTAGAATTGGGTTTCCGGTTCCTTTTAAAAATATTTTCATTTTTTTTTCTCACTCCTAGTAGCCCCTTAATTTTGGGTGAATTTGTTAACAAAACAATAGAAATATATATAAGAAGAAACGAAAAAGTTAATGTCTGTAAAGTATTAAGTATGAAGAAGGAATACTCCAGAATATCTCTAATATATAAAGTCCGGATTTTCAAATACTTCAATTAATTATCCGATTAAGGCATTTGGATTCGTCGCATTTCAAAACAGAATTAGATGAAACATTGCCATAATATAGACATGAATTATATTAAAACAGTGAACTTAAAAAATACTGGTCTTTTATAAACTAGTGATTTATAAACAAAGCTAATTTATCTACATTTTGTAAAAATATGCAATGGTTTATTTTATTTTTCCCCAAACCAAAAAGTGACTATAATCTGATTCTTTTCAGAAACAATTCTTCAAATTTGATAAACTCTTTTGAATCAAAATGGATAGATTGCGCCTTCAGTAAACAAAATCCGTGTCAAGGAAATTTCCTTTCGTTTAAAATATTATTCACGGAAATAGCAGAACAAATCCAATATGTCTTCTGTTTTATTTTACATGAATTCCCCCTCCTACTTTTCTTCTTCTTCTTCTTCTTCTTCTTCTTCTTCTTCTTCTTCTTCTTCTTCTTCTTCTTCTTCTTTCTTCTTCTTCTTCTTCTTCTTCTTCTTCTTCTTCTTCTTCTTCTTCTTCTTCTTCTTCTTCTTCTTCTTCTTCTTCTTCTTCTTCTTTCTTCTTCTTCTTCTTCTTCTTCTTCTTCTTCTTCTTCTTCTTCTTCTTCTTCTTCTTCTTCTTCTTCTTCTTCTTCTTCTTCTTCTTCTTCTTCTTCTTCTTCTTCTTCTTCTTCTTCTTCTTCTTCTTCTTCTTCTTCTTCTTCTTCTTCTTCTTCTTCTTCTTCTTCTTCTTCTTCTTCTTCTTCTTCTTCTTCTTCTTCTTCTTCTTCTTCTTCTTCTTCTTCTTCTTCTTCTTCTTCTTCTTCTTCTTCTTCTTCTTCTTCTTCTTCTTCTTCTTCTTCTTCTTCTTCTTCTTCTTCTTCTTCTTCTTCTTCTTCTTCTTCTTCTTCTTCTTCTTCTTCTTCTTCTTCTTCTTCTTCTTCTTCTTCTTCTTCTTTCTTCTTCTTCTTCTTCTTCTTCTTCTTCTTCTTCTTCTTCTTCTTCTTCTTCTTCTTCTTCTTCTTCTTCTTCTTCTTCTTCTTCTTCTTCTCTTCTTCTTCTTCTTCTTCTTCTTCTTCTTCTCTCTTCTTCTTCTTCTTCTTCTTCTTCTTCTTCTTCTTCTTCTTCTTCTTCTTCTTCTTCTTCTTCTTCTTCTTCTTCTTCTTCTTCTTCTTCTTCTTCTTCTTCTTCTTCTTCTTCTTCTTCTTCTTCTTCTTCTTCTTCTTCTTCTTCTTCTTCTTCTTCTTCTTCTTCGCCTCATTGTCATTATCACCATAAGCAGCCGCAGAAGCTTCCTCCTCTTCTTTATGCCATCATCACCTCTTTCTTCTTCATTTTCTATCATCATCATCATCATCATCATCATCATCATCATCATCATCATCATCATCATCTCTTCTTCATCTTCTTTTTTTTGTTGTCGTCATCTCTCTTATTCTTTTTCTTCTTGTCATCATCACCTCTCTTCTTGTTCTTTGGATTCTCATTATTTCTGCATTTCCCTGTGAAACCACGAAAAAGTCCCTACCGATTGACTTCCGTCAAGTCTCAACAAATATTTATTTTTATTTCCTTTACTTTACCGCTGCTTATTATTATGATTATTATTATTAGTAGTAGTAGTAGTAGTTATAGTAGTAGTAGTAATAGCAGTAGTATTTCAAAATCCAGGTGAGAAGCATCAAGTCGCTGTTGATAGTGATATTGAACCAGAGATTATTCTGTCAAATATCACAATTTACCTGGAACCACTGTGGATTGAATTCACTATGAATTTCAAAACTAGATAACTAGCAATTGTTCCATTGCAAGATAGATTATATACCTCTTTGGATAAGTCCCACACTTGCTACATACATACATACATGTATATATATATATTTATATATATATATATACCACTGTGGATTGAATTCACAATACTAGCTATGAATTTCAAAACTAGATAACTAGCAATTGTTCCATTGCAAGATAGATTATATACCTCTTTGGATAAGTCCCACACTTGCTACATACATACATACATGTATATATATATATATATATATAATATATATATATATATATATATATATATATATATATATATATATATATATATATATACCACTGTGGATTGAATTCACAATACTAGCTATGAATTTCAAAACTAGATAACTAGCAATTGTTCCATTGCAAGATAGATTATATACCTCTTTGTATAAGTCCCACACTTGCTACATATATACATACATGTATATATATATATATATATATATATATATATATATATATATATATATATATATATATATACCACTGTGGATTGAATTCACAATACTAGCTATGAATTTCAAAACTAGATATCTAGCAATTGTTCCATTGCAAGATAGATTATATACCTCTTTGGATAAGTCCCACACTTGCTACATACATACATACATGTATATATATATATATTTATATATATATATATATATATATATATATATATTTATCTATATATGTATGTATGTGTGTGTGTGTGTGTGTGTGTGTGTGTGTGTGTGTGTGTGTGTGTGTGTGTGTTGTATTCAAATCTGAGTTTCCGTCTACCCTTTCCTTGCCTTAAAAACGAAATCAATACAAGCGATATTGGATTCTCGAAAATAGCACTGAGCATATCATGGAATCGAAAATTATACAGGATTCTAAGAGAAGAAATAAAACGAAACGAAGAAGACTTTAAAATACGCGGAAGCAATTCTTAACTTCAAATAGACTTCGTTGTCGCCACTTAGAGGTCAAGAGTGAAGTCTGATCGCCATTGAATATTCGTTGTCCCCCATGTTTATTTCATTTTATTTTATTACTTCTTTTATTAATATTATCAAATAGTGTGGACATTGCAGTCCGGGAGTTAGTTGAATGCGGTTGGGATTGTTACACATGGAATATTTTAGGAATTTATTTGGAAGAATCCTGTAAAGAGAACGCAAAATAAAGGAAAGAAAAAATACCTATGGCGGATTCATATGTTCGAATTCTTCAATATCGCTCAAAATATACAATTCAATCTGTATATGAAATCATTCATAAGTGTACGCCTTCGCTTGATGTAACGGTTATGAAATTATTGTAAAATATTTATAAATGTTTATTACTTCAGGAACAACGAAAACTCGCCAAAATGAAAAACTGCTGATATATATATATATATATATATATAAGAAAAATATTGGGAAAATTAATGACAAAGAGAAAAGAACTAATCCAACTTAGCAGATTTTCTATTAATATTGTCGCATTTTGGTTAGGAGGTCTGTAATAATAAAGACAATGCATTTCAATCTGAAGACTTCTGTCTGCAGAAGCGATACTCCTGCTTTTTATTCATGCATACACAATATGGCCGACACAGTATTTCTGTGTCTGAATCATAACTGAAATGGTTCTTCCGTTTCCTTACTTCCTGATTAGAACAATCACAATAAGGGATATTTAATAATAAAAGTGATACAATCGTGAACAAAAAGAAAAAAAGAAACCAAATGAACATCATTATACTATATACCAAAATACTTATTAAAAAAAAATTAAATTTCAAAGTTTCAAATTTCAGCGTTGCCTCATCTTCATGCGCATGAGTAGTTATATCAACGTAAATATAACTTTACTCTGATAAATTTCTCAGTGATGAAACGTACCACACGAAATACTTTTTCCACCGTTTCATTAATTTTCTTTATGTACGATTTTATTGGTTCCAGCTTGTCATTAATTTTCTTTATATACGAGGGTCATTCAATAAATAAGTTGAATTTTTCGGTATAAGGACTTCTAATACAGATAGAAGCTTACTCTTTTTTATTTTTTTTTGTTTTACTTCTTTTTCACATGGATTTAATTTTTTTTGCAGATTAAAAAAAACTTTGAGAGTTTTGGCGATTAACAAAAATGGCCGACCAAGAAGCATACTCCAGGATTGAACAGCGGTCAGTTATCAAGTTTTTGGTTGCTGAAGGGTGCAAACCAGTTGAAATTCATAGGAGAATGTCAACTGTGTATGGTGCCACATGTCTCAGCCAAAAAATGTCTACAAGTGGGCTAAATTGTTTAAAGAAGGACGGAGCGGTGTTGAGGATGAAGACAGGCCTGGGGGGCCTACAGAAGTGAGGTCTCCTGAGGTGATCGAATGCGTCAATGACCTCATTCAGTCTGACAGAAGGGTGACAGTGGATGATATTGCAAGGACTTTGAAAGACATAAACAACAAACGCAGGGGTCATCAGTCAGAAGGAGTCATCTTGCATCATGACAACGCAAGGCCTCACACAGCAGCCCAAACGGTGCAAACCATCAACGAACTGGGCTGGGAACTGCTCCCTCATCCCCCTTACAGTCCAGACCTTGCCCCTTCAGACTTTCACCTGTTTGCTCCCTTGAAAGCGTTCGCGAGAGGCACGAAGTTTGAAAGTGACGATGAAGTCAAAAGTGTTGTGAGCGACTGGCTGAGACATCATCCAAAGTTTTTTACGCTGAGGGAATACGGAAGCTTGTGCACAGATGGGAAAAGTGTATGACAGTGCTGGGAGACTACGTGGAAAAATAAAAAAACGTAAGCTCCTATCTGTATTAGAAGTCCTTATACCGAAAGATTCCCCTTATTTATTGAATGACCCTCGTATATATTGAATATACGATTGCGTTTACACAATCGTATATACTATAGTGTATATACGTAATGACTGTCGCCACTGTGTTGACCAAAATGATCACATTTATATTTATAATTACATACGCTCTGTCCTGATATCGAGCACTTTTAACTATATTTTATTAAATACATACAAACATATATATATATATATATATATATATATATATATGTTTGTATCTGTGAGAGTCCACAATATATAGGAACCGACAGCCAGACACCAGAAAATATGATTTGATTATAGTGGTGAAGGCTGTGTGCAGAACCAACTACATAAGGGCCGAATACAGAGACCTGGTGCACTACGTGCCACAAGATCCGCAAACGACCCTCAGCAGGTTTTTGAATTCAGATTTGTCCTTCTCCTAGACCAGTTGCCATCCAAGGCTATAGAACCCAGTTTGCCCTCCTATTTACCCATAGCTGGATGGAAAAGAAGAAGATTGATATCTTTCCCAAGAATATTATGTAAGTGAATGTAATGGATTCCACTGGAATTCGAACTCGACTCTCAGATTCCTCAATTCAAGCCGCTATCCACTACTCCAACGAGCCTCCACACACACACACACACACACACACACACACACACACACACACACACACATATATATATATATATTCAACCACAGACAACTTCGGAATCTCTTGCATATGTTCTGGACAGTCCCCATGTTAATTTGGTGAATGCTGCCATAATCCTTGACTTCATTTCAACTTTGATGTTACAAAGAGTTTTACTGGTCTCACGCTCAACTGCGCCACACGCATAATAATCAAGGGAGTTGCAATTTGGAGTGTGAAGTGGCCAGATATAAGGGGTAATGTGATCGCAGAAATTGTCTGACAGCCATGACTATGTTCTCCTGCTTGTGTAGTATGGTGCAGGATCCATGCTGCCAAACATAGTGTCTTCCAGAAGCCACCCTCTTGAACTAGGGCAAAACTACCTCCTCATGGCAAGATGTAGGCCTCCGAGTTGAGTCTGACTGGAGGCCTAACGTTGCCATCACTAAGGATCACTCCAACCACATTCGTAATCACCATTAGACTCCTCCAACTCTTTACGAATCCTCTGCACTGTCCACTGATTGACACCCAACGACTCTGAAATGTTCCTATTTTAGCTTCCGGTACGAATGCCAGGCAGTAACAGCAGGCCTTTCCAAATGTTTGGCGGAGTGAATTGCGTCATGGTTCTCTTTTTCTCACAGTCAGGGCCCAACTGACGATACTTTAATGTGCAGCCGACAAAATAAAAAACAAACAATGCGCATGCGCGAAATTAAAAATAAAATGGCGACAATTTAACTCTCACGCACTACATATATATATATATATATATATATATATATATATATATATATATATATATATATATATATATGAATATTAGGAGATTTTTTAGCCTGAATCGCCTGAAGATAACGAAAGAATGAAACCAAGATCGGTTGAATTTAAATACTCTGTATGTTAAATTTCTATTTTCTTTTCTTTCCTTTATATGTATATTGAGCACTTTTTAATAATGCTGTTTCCTGGTTTAATTCAACTCTGAACAATAACTATTTAATAATTATATATATATATATATATATATATATATATATATATATATATATATATATATATATATATATATATATATATAACAGTACATTATATTACTATGCAATAATGCAAAACGTATTATTTTCCTTATCTCAGGTTATGAATGCCCTTTATTGGACTCAAAGGGAGAAATTACTCTACCATGCTGGCGTGTTGATAGGGATGGATGTGACCTGCTAGGACGACCATGTCACTTTTCAAATCATGATAGCCCAAGTATTTGCGAGTAAGTGAATATAATGAACCCGACTGGAATTCGAATTCGATTTTCCGATTTTTCATTCCGAATTGTTATCAATTACACCACTCGCACATCGCACATGCAAATTTACAGCACCTGTTATACACAAGTGCTTACCCATCTGATTAGGTTCGACGTTGCTTAACTTCAGTGATCATAAGATAGCTTAATAGTTTAAACGTGATATGACCTTAATCTCATTAATTTTCTGCATATTCTTTTTCTTTTCAAAGCACCTTATCCAACGCTGCGCAATTAGTCATACAATTTGAATATACAGTGAACATGATCGACTTCATTTATATAAGACTCTCCGGTTGTTTTGACGTATGCGCGTACAACAGCTCATTTCATAGAACTGAACAGCCAGACTACTTGAACATATGATTTGATTATAGTATTGAGGTCTTGTGCAGGACTTGTGTAGAACCATTTTTTTCTTGTTTAACTGAATATGTAGATTTTAAAAAAAATGTATATCTAAAGATGGGGATGTTTTTAATTTCCGAAACTCGATCAACATGTCGTATTCGCATACATAATTGATGTTATTTTAATTTAGCTCCTTTCTATTGGCATATTTTAATCGTTTTTCTGCTCGTATTTTCCCAACGTATGTGGCGAACAGATATAGATATTCAATTAAACCAATAAAAAAAGTTCTTGATAGGATAGATTGGCTGGATAGATAGGTTGAATAGATTGGGTGGAAGCGCTATGATCTATTGATCATTTCGACAGCTATTACACACTTTCTGCCCAGAAAAGTAATCATTTTAAATAAAAGAATTATAAAAAGCGTAATTTCCCTGGCTTGTGTGTCACTTCAATGAATCTTGTATAAAGGAGGAATTGCTGCCAAATAAGCAATATATATATATATATATATATATATATATATATATATATATATATATATATATATATATATATATACTTTATTTCACATTGTTCGGACTTATCTGAATTCGGAATTATATAATATATAATTCCGAATTCAGATAAGTCCGAACAATGTGAAATAAAGTATATATATATATATATATATATATATATATATATATATATATATATATATATATATATATATATATTGATAATATTAGTGGTAAATATACACATACATATGCAATCATACATACATACACATACATATATGTATAGAAAATAATTCCAAGAGGATAGAATCCAGGTAGAACTCAATGTTCAGGACAGAGTAAGGATATAATAAAAAGATTTGAACACTAATATTCCATGGTCATAATTTATTCCATTGGAATCGTAAAAACGATCCAATTCATCAGACCTACAAATTCAAAAAGAAAACAGAAAAATCACCACCGGAAATAAAAAATAAAATTTAGTGAGAGTGTATGTATGAGAGCGTGGGGCGAATGCTAGAGTGAATGAAAGCCAAAGGGAGGGGTAACAGACGAGAGAAGAATAGGAAGGTCTAAAGATGAAGGGGGGACGTGTTTATGTTTTGAATCGTTTTTTGTGCCTACATTTAGAAAATATCTCACTACGAAGATTTAACAATACTTCTTGACTCTTATCTCTAATAATAAAAATTATATATATGGGGGACCCTTCCGTCGTATTCGACGTATGTTTCTGGCGATGAAACACTTGTAGCAAAATTATGGAAAATAAAGCATAATATATTTTTGAAAAAAATCCACATTACAACCAGAAACGATTGGTGTTTCTCTCTTTGTTTTTAATATATATATATATATATATATATATATATATATATATATTTATATATATATATATGTATATATATTTATATATATATATGTATGAATGTATATATATATATATATATATATATATATATGTGTGTGTGTATATGATAGTGATGCCCACAGACCATTATGTCGCCAATATTAATAATACACATGACTTTCAGAACAGACCATACAAAAAGTTATATATGATCTATCTTCTGAATTGATAAGCTTATATTCGTATTTTTGTTGGATAGAAATGTTGGCATACATATAAACTTACACACACACACACACACACACACACATATATATATATATATATATATGTGTGTGTGTGTGTGTGTGTGTGTATGTGTATGGGTGTGTGTCTCTCTGTGTGTGTCTGTGTTTGTGTGTGTGTGCGTCTGTGTGTGTACAAAGCTTATTGCTAATTATAACAATATATGCATGTTTATTTTCGTTTAGTTTGTGAAAAAACGAAAACTCCATGCCCACCCCATAGAGAATTATGTGGCTCTTTGGAGCGAGAGACGGGCGTTGAGTTTGAGAAGTATTATTATTTTCCGTTGGACTCAATTTGGAGCAACCTTATTTTTAGGCAACGCTTACAGAGACGTCAGAAAATTCCTTTTTAGAATAGAGTATTGTTTCTTTTCATTTTCTTTCGTTCTTTTTTGGTTTTTAATGGAGCAGACAGCATTGTGGGAATGTAAGCATCTTTCTATTACTGCTGGGCGTTAAAAGCATTGGTTGTGTAACAGAATATCGGGGGAGCCGATTTATTATACATATGTGTAAGATTTGTCGCGTTTGTGTTGGACGTTGGGGTTGGGTGTCTTCATACGCATCAGCATGCCATCCTTTCAACAGAACGAGGTAGATAGTAAATTTTACCATCTAGAAGATTTTAGTAGTATTTTGTTTTGTCAGATTTAGTTTTTTCGTTACTGTTTGAAACACAAATTAAATATTGCTTAATCTACTCAAAGAATGCCTGTAATTTTTTATTTACTGATAGAAGGCCCAAGAGTCACTCAAAGTATTCTTATTAAGTGAGAGTGTTGTATGATATGGGGAAGAAGGGATTAAGAAATGCATATTATGAGAACGTGTAGGATATACGTACTCTGATAAAAAGGATCGAGACTATTTCTATGGTAACGGAACTAAAGTGTGCAGGGTGGAGCCACTTGACATATTGACCTTGAGCTTGGTCGCGTATACACTGTATGTTATAACGTGCTTGGAAGGAAAGTGTGTAGAATGCGGCCGTCGCATCGAAACATAGAGGTTGCATTAATGACCATGGTTTGTGCAGCAGTTTTTGGCCAAGAACAACTATCCCCAAGTTTGATAATCAGAATATTTCACAGATCTCGCCCCATGCAACTGAATCTTCTTCAAATATCAAATCACACTTGAAAGGTACAAGATTTCAAGATGTCGGGACAATCCAACAGAATGTGACGAGACAACTTCTCGTTATTCAAAAAAAAAAGGTGTTCCAGGAATGCTTCCATCAATGGAAACGATGCTGGATAATGTGCGCGGCTTCAGAAGGAGTCTACTTGGGATGATATTATAATCCAAATTGATATGCGTTGCTGTTTACTTTTTATAGCACCAGTTCGGATACATGTTGATCAGGCCTCGTATATCGGTTGACATTTGTATTTGTCACTGAAGAATTTTCTAGAGTGTGTAACAGTTTTGGCGAAGAAGCTGTCTGATTAGAACTTATTCTTTACAAAGGAATATGAAGGGAATGGGGATTAATTTCTATGGTGAACACAGCGTGGTGGGTCATTGCTGTGAATATCTGAACAGGTGGACCTAATGAATGCAACTAGTCTGAACATCTGCCATATTAATAACGCGTAGTGAGAGGCTAGCAAAGTTCCGACTGTGGGATAAGGTCCGCAGAGTGGAGAATGATTCATCACCCACAAGGCATCTAGGGTTGCCTAACGGTAAAGACAACCACCATCTGAGATGGAACAAATACATTGAATCAATAGTTTCATTCATCGCAAGGAAAGTGTGTTCCCTGTGTCGCGCCAGAAAGTTTTTCTCGCCGGAGTCCATACTTCAAATCTATAAATCAACCATTCGCCCTTGCATGGAATAATGCTGCCATATATGATCTGTTGCCCCCGCTGTTCGTCTTAAAGCCCTCGGCAAAATCCAGAGACGGATATGAAGTGTGATTGGCCCTGATCCAGCATCTTGTCTACAGTCGCTCTCTCACAGAAGTGTCGTCGCCTCCCTCTGTCTTTTCTACAAATACTTTCATGGTAACTGCTCCGACGAGCTACTTTCGCTAGTTCCCAGACTGCATGAATTTAAACGTGCAACTAGGCTGTCATCTCGATCCCACCGTTTCACTGTTGAAACAATTAAATGTAGCCGTCTCTTCTACTCTAATAGCTTCATTTCTCGCAACTCCCGTCTGTGAAATTCCCTTTTTATTACTTGTTTCCCTGATAGCTATATATATCTCCAAATGATTTTATCTATTCCCTATCCTTCTCTTCATCCTTTCCTCTAATACTCTTGCTCCCACTCTGTTGGAATTTTTGGGTACCTTGGTGTACGAGTGAACCAGCCAAAATGAGCTGACTCATTTTATAGTTCACCAATAAAAGTGTTAACCAATCAGAAGGCTCAAAATATTCAATGCCACGTGTATAAAGGCGGCCATGTTTTTTTCCGGAATATTCACTTCGATATCGAAGACTGAAGAATTACGGAACAGCTGCTGGTGGTATTGGCGATATAGTCAGATTCATTAGACTGTCTGACTCGTGAGTGTTAATCTTTAACGTTGTTTCATTGAGGAGATTACGTACTGCGCTGGATTCTATATTCATAGACTATGGTGAACATGGTCAACACACTCTCTGTAACCCTTGCATGTTAGTGGCATCCCGCCTTTATTGCGGTGAAATACTTTAAAAAATGCACAAAATAAAATGTGTCATCTTCAAAATTTGGGGGATTTTGGTTTATAATTTTACTCATTATTGTTTTAACTGGGGTGGGGCAGATATTTTCGAACAAAGAATATCATTAATATCTAAGATCCAAAGGCGTCGCTTTCGTCTGATGACTTCAAAATGTTGCGAAAGGTAATATAGACATCACGCTTCTTGTTAATGTTCATTATACAATTCCGAAAGACCTTCTTTTTACAATAAGTTTCACTCTGTCCAAGCCCACTCGAAGTACAGAGTTACGTTAAAGGGTAGTTTATATGGATAGGAGAAGAAGATAACTGTTAACTCTAGACTTGAACAGGATTTTAGTGATCGGTGGAGTCTGTTTCACAGGGCAGTGGTTTGCGGGAGGAAGCTTTTTGAGTGGAACTTACTTCTCGCCGATGGAATACGGAGGGGATGTGGGTAGTTCGCTACAATGTAAGTGGCATGGCGGGACCTAGCCGTGAAAGTTAGACCGGGCGTAACCAAGGAATATAGTTCATCCGGGCAATTTCCATGGAAGTAGCGATAGAGCAGTGAAAGACTCGCCATATTCCGCCTGTGAGAGAGGGGTTGGAGAGTGGAAAATAATTCTTCTCTAACAAGGGCTCGGAGAGTCTTTTAAACTCTATCGAGACAGGAAAGTGAGGGCCCGGCACCTCCCGCCCAAATATGGTAACAGTACCTCTTTTTCGGCCCGATCTGTCTCTTATAAAGGTAAAAGATAACATGAATCTGCATCTTTAGCGATGGATTTTATATATGAGTTCTACTTTAAATGGGGTGTAAGTCCATTTAAAGTCCAATATTCTCTCAAGGAACGGTGGCTCCTCCAGGGGACATCCTTTCATCATGACAGGCGGTAGTTCGGGCCTTCCAAACACTATATTTATAAACTTTGATCTATAGTGCGTAGAAAGCACACGCTCACGGATGCAACTGTTCTTTTTAAGTCAAATCCTATAAGGACGGGAGAGAACATGTCTCTTCACACATTCCTGTCTCTTGTTACACTAAGTTATATGATTTTGAACCATTTATTTGTCTCATGTTCTGTCATCTATTAACACAGACTCTTTAAATAAGTTACTGGCTGTAAGCTCTCCGCTTTTCATATCTAGAAGATTTCCCGAGAGTGTTAGCTTTTTTACGTCTTCTTTTGTCAATATATGACTCAGAAATTTCATTTATTTCTTTCTGTTTAGAAGTATAAGATTCGTTTGTTCGTATTTTATTTAAAACTTGCTCATTGTTCACATGACCTGTCCATAGTATTCTTAGTATACGTCGATAGTATCACATTTCTGATTTTTCCTCACTTACATATACGAGATTAGATACTACATAGTTCAGCACGTTTTTCACTTGTTAATATCTTCTATTATCTTAATAAATGAATCAACCATAGTCGGGATCATCGAGAACGATCCTTTCCTTAGCTGCATACTATGTGCTTTCCCAGGGCTACATACAGTTTTGAATTCTGATGATTTTTCCTTCTCCTACACCGGTTGCCTCCCAAGGCTATGGGACACAACCTGTTAAGGAGTGGACAGTAGTGTTGATCACCGAGGGATGTAAACGATCCTTTCCTTAGCTGCATAGTATGTGCTTCGCCAGGGCTACATATAGTTTTGAATTCAGTGTTTTCCTTCTCCTAGACCGGTTGCCACCCAAGACTATAGAACACAGTCTGTTAAGGAGTCGACTGTCATCTGGATCATCGAAATGCGAACGATACTTTCCTTAGCTGCATATTATGTGCTTCGCTAGGGTTACATACAGTTTTGAATTCTGACTTTTCCTTCTCCTAGACCGTCTATAAAATCCAATTTGTCCTACTACTTACTCATATCTGGCGGTGGGGTGGCGGTAGGAGAGTTTGATTCATAACTTTCCCAAGTAAGTGAATGAAATGAACTCGACAGGGATTGCTCAATCCGACCTTCAATCCATTATTCTACCGTACCTCTTAATATATATTTATTTGATTATAATCAGCGATTTTATCACTTCCCTACAGGACTAGGGCATTCCATCATGTTTATATAGTGTAATGTGACTGACGTTGTCATACTGAGTGATAACAAGTTGACAGAGGGCGCTTAGCGAGAATTGTGCATTCTTTAAAACTTACTCTATTCATATGGGTTCCTGTAGCCTAACTGGTAACGACACATTTTGGATAATTTGGTTTCGATTTTTGCCGACAGGCGCCACTTTTCGTTATCAAGATTACACGATCTAGACCGGGTGTTATTAATTTCACTGTTAAGCAAAAAATAAATCATAGATGACAACGTATACCCACTAAAAATAACGTTTCGGAAATAATGTCGGATTAAAAAATATATTAAAAGCAAATATATATTATTTTCACTGCAATGTGACTGAAGGACTGACAATCTAAACAATCATCGATGATTGCTTAAGTTGTGAAACTTCCGGTTATATTATACCGTAGATTTCTTTGTCCACATTTTTTATATATACAAATACTATCTCTTCACTACTGAGCACTCTTGTCTCATACGCACGCACATACACACACAGATATATATATATATATATATATATATATATATATATATATATATATATATATATATATATATATAATTTTTGATATGCTTAATTTTTAGAAATGCTAAATACCAGAGACAGAGCGTATGTAAATATAAAATCAGACACTGTGGCCAACACCAAACAGCAACAGTATTTATCATGCTTGAACGCGATCTTCAGGCCATGTAATCCGTGTTTTGGCTCGACTGTTTATATATGCTGGTCATTGGTGCATTATGGGAAATGCACAGGCGCATCTTCCAGTCACCGACCAACAATAATCAAGTAACCGCATGTTATCTGACAATTCTTCCAATGAAACTGTCTTCAATGAAACCAAAAAAGATTATGAAACAACCCTAAAAGATAGTGGATTATCGACAACACGCAAATGCTCAGCCCACAGCACGGGAAAAGCTATAAAGAAAAAATCATATAGTTTAACAAATAAATAATACAACAAATAAAGTAAAATCAAACGTAAGAACAATATTCACTAAACTCATACACAAACACTTCCCCCATCTAGCACTGTTCACAAGATATTCGATAGAAACATTAAATAATTACATTGACAATATGTCACAATATTATAAAAGCATAACAGAAAAATAACCAGCAATCCATCCACACAAACCAAACATACGTCTAATTGCAGAGTAAAGAATGAATTCCCATTAAATGGCAATTGCTTGCAAAACAATGTAATACTCTAAGCCACTGTAAAATAAAAGATAACGAAGAAAAATATCTGAAAGAACCTCAAAACAGAGTAACTATGCACACAAAACATCCATTACAAATATGCAAAGAGCACAATGTTTTCTAAGCATATCTGGAAAATTATAAACAAAAAACAAATTACCGCAAAATATCATGTAAAATAAGGAAAAGATTGAATTTCCTACATAAAAATATTTATGCAGGAAATTCACAAAGCATAATTTTGTTTAGGTAGGAAATTCACAAAGCATATAACTTGTTTAGCATTTTGTTAAATTACCTCTATACCCCCACCTTTTATTTATTAGGAAACTACATTATCTGGTTTGCACAGTTTATGTAACCATATGTATCCGCTTTAGTTTGTCTGGCTGCCGTTAGCTGCCAATCTACGGGTCATGACTCATTTATAAAAGAAATAATTATTAAGTTTTGCATAGTTAAAATTTAATTTTATATCTGATTGGTTGATCAGAGTAAACCCCACACACCTTATAACCCTACATTTTTTATCGTAAAGAGGTTGTATTTTGCTTTTAAATCTAAATAAATCGTTCACTCACCAGTAATTTACAATCGCCTGATGAGATGCATTGATACGCATTGAAACACGACTGCAATTGTGTAGATATTTTTTACACATTTTCGGTGTAATATCTTAATAATAAGACAAAAAGGATTCATAGAAACACCGCATAATTATAATAATAAATTATATATATATCATAATCATAATAGTATATTATATATATATATATATATATATATATATATATATATATATATATATATATATATAAATACATATATATATATATATATCATAATCATAATAATAAATTATGTATATAAATAATCCTAATAATAAATGACTCATGTAAATAATAATTTACATGATTAAATGGATGGCGGAGTAAGGTTTAGGAGATATAAGAAAAAGACAAAATTTATTAAGAGCTACAAAGGACAGGAAATTGTGGAGAGTCATAATCGTCAACGCCCTGAAGGGACACGGCATACAGAAGGAAGGAGAAGGAAGTGTACGTCCTTGAAAAACAGTGCATAACAGACTTGATGAGTTTAAGCAAATGGATGGTGGATTTTAGTAGAAATAGTGAAAAGACAAAATTTATTAAGAGCTACAAAGGAAAGGAAATTGTGGAGAGCCATGATAGTCCATGGCACATAGAAAAAGATGAATTTATTTCTATTTGTTTATACAATACTTTAGAGTACATAACAGTAAACCATATAAACAAATTTTAAGGTCATTACTATATATTCTGTACATTATTTCGATTTGCATACGACAAATATAGTATAAATAACACTGTGTAATAGAATTTTGACATTTATTGTCTTTGGTCAGTGTGTGTTATTCCCTAATTGCTTCTGTTTAGAAATTAACCTATTTTCCATTACATTGCCGGCCGATTCAGCGCTGAGTTGTTGCAGGAGAATTGTCTAGAACTTACTAGAAGTTTCAAGGATTTTCGAGAAGTTTCTCAAAGTTTCAAGAATTTCAAAATCGTTCCGGCTACCAAGGATTGTACAACGAAGACATGATGGGAGACTAAATTTGGAGGTTGATTCTTGAAAGTAATTTACAGCATACGAGTAAATCGCGAAAAACTACTCACTTCTAGTTTTTTTATGATCTCTCCTGTGTAGTCCTAGAATAATAAATGCTACTTTTCATTCAAAAATCGTTTTGTTCCGACTTTGCTTAAACGACGAGAATGTTCACATTCGCCAGTTTTCCCAGAGAATCGGTAAATTTAAAAAATATCACTATCCTACTCACAAATGGAAAGTTTGAAAGGAATATTAGCCATTTTTCACACTTTCTAAGTGTAAATAAATAGGAAATAATGGTTGTTTTGCAAAGACAAAATCATGTGACACGGTATTTATTTTAATTTAGTTTTCATTTTGATTATGTTTCATTTTAATTATTTTGATTCATTTTTAAGAAAGCGAAGTCAATCTTGAATAATTCTTTTTACAATGTACCTTGATTTAATTATTTTTTGTTTTGTTTCTTTGTTTCAAAAAAGATTCTTTAGATGGTTGTAAGTCAGTAAAGTCTTTAAGCGAGAAATTGTTGTATAACTTGTATAAATTTTATAAATTGTATAAAATTGTATCAATTGTATAAATTTTATGAATTGTATAAATTGTTGTATATATTTTATAATTTGTATAAAATTGTATAAATTGTTATATAAATTGTTGTATAAATTTTATAAATTGTATAAATTGTTGTATAAATTGTAAAAATTTTATAAATTGTATAAATTGTTGTATAAATTTTATAAATTGTATAAAATTGTATAAATTGTTGTATAAATATGCATTTATAGTAATATAAATGAGCTTCAAAACTTAAATGTAAAAAAAAAAGAAGTAAATAAATTTTATATATGTACACATTTTCTTTCGTCTGGGATGAAGAGTTATCATTATTTACACTATTTATATTCGGAATATTGTCCTCATCTTTGTTGTAATCACAACGCTTCGACTGTTGTCCACCCCCGACCTTACTTAGATGTATACTGATCTGTGTAACTTACAGGATATCCTGAAATGAACCCGTTATTTAATCTACGGGGATAAACTCATCTCATTACACTGCTCAACACCGTCTAGTTTTTATTGTTATTTAGTATTGCCCAGCTATTGATCGCCCAGTCAGTTATGTGCCATGTGTGATACACGCTTAGTTGATCATGTATCTTTCGATACATGACTGACGAAGCAGATTTTTCCCGCAAGGCTATAGAACCGGTCTGTCCTGCTATTCAACTGAGGGGGATGAAGATTCATGCCTTTCCCAAGGGTATTAGCACGTAAGTGAATGTAATGGAGGTACGGTGGGATTGAGGAATCGAAGATCCGAGTTCGAATTCCAGTCGAATTCATTATATTCACTTACGTGCTAATACCCTTGGGGAAGGTATGAATTATCTTCTTCCCAACACCCAGCTATGAGTATATAGTAGGACGGTAAATAGCCTGGCAACTGGTCTACCGCAGAAAGAAATTGCAACCTACTGCGGGAAAATCGAAAGATACATGATCGCCTAAGCATGGCACATAACTAACTGATTGATCGCCCGTTTCCTGAGAGTGCAAGTACACACTGCCCGAGCCAGTGTCTGAACTCACAATCTCTATGTCACCAAATTCACAAACCCACGATTTTAACTACTAAATTATTGTCTCGTAGCTTGGGTTATCAAATCACTTCTGACATCGTTGGACCAAATAAAGCAAATTCTGGAAAATATCAAACACAGGAACTTGTTTTAGATAGAAAGAGGCTTACAGACTATTCTAAAAAAATTCAATTATCAATAGTTAACGAACTTTTATATTATAGATAGAAATATAAACTGATTCGATGTACAAAGCTAAGATTAGGAAATATATCTTATCCCGCCTCTTTCAGATAACTTTCAGATCGACAATGGAATGTCGCCATTGTGTTCAATCATACCCGGTTTAAACTTACAATTTATTTTATTTGCGTTTTATTTCACGACCTTCTCTTTATTTGCTATACTTAGCTTTGCAAATGTAAGTTTTTTTTCCCCGACTTGTCTTAATATCCGTTACTTGGCCATCGACTGTTGTTCTATTTAAGAACAATCTCTAAGCTACGTTTCTAATTGGGCCCCGTATGCGTGTGTAACAAAAGCCGGTCGTTAACTTCTTGACTAATACGTAAAAAAATAAGCAAAACATTGCTGTAAAAGCTCATACCCCGGGCCTAATTATGGTGCGTGTGTGAAGTGCAGAATCGAAGATGAGGTTTGGGGTGAGAAGTAAAGTTGTGTTGTCGGGTGGGATAGCTATTTACCGGCAACCCGAATTAGCGGCGAGACAAGAATAGTCTTTCAAATAGGAAGGAAGAGTGACGGGGGAAAAAAAAGGCGGAAAATGTAATGAAACATTATAATGCCAGAGAGAAGGAAAGAGAAAGAGAAAGAAAACCAGAGAGAGGGAAAAAAAGCTATAAAATATAGAAATGAGAGAGAACACAAAAGAAGGGAAATGAGAGAGGAAAATAACTATAGAGGGAGAGGAAGCTTTAAGGAGAGAAATGTTAGAGAGGGAGAACAAGAGAGAGAGAGAGGAGAGAGTAAGTGGGAGAGGATTAGTGATAAAGAGGAAGAAAGGATGAGTGAATGAAGAAAAAAGAAATTTAGAGCGAGAAAAATCAAATAGAGAGAGGTAGTTTAAGAGGGAGAAAGGTCAGAGAGGTTGAAGAAAAGAGAGATATATAAATGGGGAGGAAGCATCAGAGGATGAAAAATGAAAGAGGGAAGTTAAAAAGGGTGAAAGAAACAGAGTAGAAGAGGCATTAATTGGATGAGGAGGATGAGGAGAAGAAACAGATGAACAAAGAGCGAGAAAAGGAGAGTATATCTAAAAGCATGAGACAGACAAATAATGAGAAAGGGAGAGAGAGAGAGAGTGTGTGAGGAGAGATAGATAGAGACTGATATAGAGAGTACGACACTAAAGAAATAAAATAGAAAAGAGTGATGTAGATCGTAGGAGAGGGGGCCAAGCAAAAGAGAGACTAAGTCTAGACAAGAAACGAAACCGAGAAAGTCAAAGAAGGAAAAAAAGAAAGAAGAATGTTACTTGAGGAGAAGGAGCGAGCGAGCGAGAGAGGGGGGGATATAATAATGGATATTATTCTCATCATAACAACACAATAAAATCAGGTTTAATGATATATTTCTAAGAGTTCTCAGAATATGTAGTCCAGAACAGCTAAATAAAGAAATTATATTGAAAAAAGAAAAAACTCTTTCTCTCTCTTTCATTTCATTCACGATGCAAGAAGAAAAACAGAAAATACGTGATCGTGGTCCTTCACAATTTCCTCTCCCTTTTAATTCTTATTAAATTTTGTATTTCTGTTATTTCTCCTAAATTCTGTTCCGCTATCCACTTGCTCAAACTCATTATGCGTCATTTTCCCCTGTCGTTCTTGCCGTCAATCTGATTGTGGGTATCTGATTTTCCAAGCTCTCTTTCCTCATTATGTGCTCTAGAAACCTCAACTGATGTATAAATTTCATTTTTGTTTCTATTTTTTTTTCCAAAACTTCATCGTTGCTCACATGTTCGGTCCGTGGTATCCTTAGTATCCTTCTGTAGAACCACATTTCTGTTGCTTCAAGGTCACTAAGTATGTTTTTTTTTATCGGTACCACTCCAGGCAAGGCAGTACAGCATCTAGCACGCAAGGGGTTACAAGGTGAAGATGAATTAAGGACGGAGACATTAGTAATGAGAAGAAAGAGAAAAGAGGAATCAGGAAGACAGTAGATAGTGATAGACATTGCATTTAATTTTTTTCAAAATAAAGTTAGTTGGAAAGCATGCGTTCGGGAGGGATTTCCACAACAGAGAAGTGCGAGATAAATAAAAAAAAACTCGGAGCATGGAAGTTACGGCTTCATCTAGCTAGCTCAACTGTAAATTGATGAGATGGAAAAAAAAAGCTACAGAAAGGCAACCTTACAGCGGTATGCTTTGTTTTACTCGGTCACTTTTGCCTTCAATCCGACCTTTGAGTATCAGATTCTCCAAGCACTCTTTCCTCATTATGTACTCTAGAAACCTCAACTGTCTCTTCTTGATGTTAAGTATAAGTTTCATTTTTGTTTCTCTTTTTTTCCAAAACTTCGTCGTTGTTCCGGATGTCTCAGCTATCACTCTTTAACTCTACTCTTCAAGTTTTTATTAACCACGGCAATAGTCAGGTGCTGAATAATGTAAATAATGTAAATGATTACAATACCTCATGTTAGAAATATATACAGAAAATTACTATGTTCATAATTCTATCAACGAATTAAACTCAAAAATGATTTTACTGTCCGAGATACTAAAATTATAACATCAAGACATAAAATATTTCATCAACAAAAAATACATAATGTACAATGCAATGAACGCTGGGATATATACGATCGACTGCCTGTCTGCCATATGAAATATATGAGAGAGAGAGAGAGATCTACAAAACTACATTTATGAAAACAGATGAGACCTCTGTTTGGATAAACGATTAATTTTTAATAATAAAAAAAAAACAGGAGATAATTTTCATCTGAAAAAATGCTACCCGCGTAAAAAATAGAACCCATTACGAAGAAAATAACGAGAATAAATATTATTCAATAACTAATACACAATAAATAAGACACCAATATTCGTAAACCTATATTAATGAGTGTATGAGTGAAAGATTTATACATGATGTAAGCGGGGGTTATATGTTCGTTTCATAGTAATTATGGGAATTAAAATGCAATAATATACACAATTTTAGCATGCATTTAAATTACGCTAACAACGAGATGCCTACAAACAAGATATAAAATTATAATGTCTATACGACCAATGAAAATAAAGCAACAAAGAATTGAAAAAAAAAAATGAAAGCAAAAATTCCGCCTTATTTCACTTCGCAAAAATTTAGGAGAAAAGCGAAATAAACACCGAAACATGTTAAATGTATAAAGGTTTTCCTTCTTTTTCCTTACAAGGGACTTTTTTTCGTTTTTAATTCACTTGCCATACATATATATATATATATATATAGTTTATGAAAAACTAGGTAATTCGTATGAGTAGACCCAAGGAGGATAAAATCCAGGGAGCTCAATGTAAAACAGAGCTAATAATTTAAATAAAAACAGACCAATTTAAGGTTCCAAGTAATAAATTATTTCACCACAGCCCATTTAAAGGACTGCGGATCATCAGACTTTACTTCCAAAGGTTGAAACGAAAAATGAAAAGAAATTTACACATTTTTGACGGGCAGTATTAAGCATATGTAAATTAACGAAGAGAGGAAGTGAGGGGAAGAGACATGATTGAGTTAGATGTAATTTAATATTTCTTTTCTTTCATACTTAATATTAAAGTCTGGTGATCCGCGAAATAAAAGGTTCAGTTCGATATTCCAACCACTTGAAGAAGGCCGGAGCATACAACGGCCGAAAAGTTGTAAATAGTATATATATATATATATATATATATATATATATATATATATATATATATATATAGGCAGCAAATGCTCTTTTAACCATCTCTGATTGAATAAATTACCGACATTATGTCAGCTAATTTTTAATAAAATCCATTCATACTCCCGAATAACCTTAAAGGATGAGAGAAATGTGCTATAGCTGTTTAAATTTCTTTTACTTTCATTTCCCATGTACTTTCGATCTTTTTCCAAGAACGCACAACTTTGTATAAATACTTCAACTAATGGGCGACATATAGTTTTATACTACATGCATTCTTGAAGATGTCTTTCTTGGTCTTTGTTAAGCATGATAACTTTTATAAAATATGTTAGCGTTGTTTTGCCTTGGGTTCTATGAAGTGGTATGGCAAATGTACAAGATTTTCTATCATAATATTTTAAATCTATATATATATATATATATACTAGCAGCATGGCCCGGCGTTGCCCGTGCTTGATTCAAAAATCGTACGACGCATACAGCAATCGCTATCACATGACTTAAAATATTTTTGCCCTTCCTTGACTTTAAAGGAGTGTCCTTTGCCGTGCTGATGTTGCTACATGCCTTACTTCTTGCCTATCTCACACAGCGAATTTTTTCTAAGCTCTATACTAAACATTAAATCTGTTACTCAAAAGAACTAAACAAAATGAACACAAAACGATCAGCTTTAAAAAAGGACTCGTAACTGGAAAAACCGAATAAAAAAGAATGTTAACAACAAATACTTTTTCCCACCCAATCCAGTTCTGCGGAATCACAATCAACTTCCCGCTAACTCGGAGCATGTGCATGTAAATTTTGGTGCAAATCCGTCGAAAATTGCGGCCGTGCATTCGTTACACACACAAACACATCCTGCCTTATATATATATATATATATATATATATATATATATATATATATATATATATATATTCATGTAGTAAATTTCTGATACCCACTGAAGTGTCGACAGACAGGTCCGCCTACAAAAGTTTAATAAAGTGAATCATGTTAGATTTAGATGTTTCCTACTTGTTCTTTATCCTAACCTTTTCGTCAGATTCCAAGTAAACTTGATCTATATTTGATGTTCTATTCATATATCTTCATATTGCTGATGAGTACCAAATATAGGACTTTCTTTTGAGGTTTCTTCTAGATTCAATGAATTTCTTAATTATGATTATCTCATTATCTTGCACACACACACAAACACACACACACACACACACACACACACGTATATATATATATATATATATATATATATATATATATATATTCCCGCCAAAATAATAGTCAGAACAAACTACAACAATCAACCGCAAAATTCAACAAATAGCTTTAATTATCTTCCCAAACACAAACAAAACTATTAAATAAGCTATATAAACGATTTTTTATTACGTTAATAAAAGGACCGATCAAAATAAAAATAATAAATAAATATATAAGATAAAAAATAAAAATAAAAATAAATAAAAACAAACAAAATAATTTGACCCAAATGAATAAACAAATAAACGACTTCCGGTAAAATAACCGCCATAATAGACTAACCACAATAAGCTATATAAACAAATATTTACTACGTTAATAAAAACACCGATCAAAAATAAATAAATGAATAAATATATAGGATGAAAAATAAAAATAAAATTAAATAAAAACAAGCAAAATAATTTGACACAAATAAATAAATAAACAAATAAACGACTTCCGGTAAAATATCCGCCAAAATAAACTACCCACAATGCATCACTGACCCATATATATAAAAAGACGAGAAAAATAACAGCACTCATAGCCTGACG
>OZ038497.1:54862497-54864997 GCA_964036315.1 Acanthosepion esculentum | reverse complement strand
GATATGCATTCGGAGGCAAGAAGGTTATCTTTCAGGTCAATTCGCTGTCGTAGCAGGTTTCTCTGATGAACACTGGTGGGGGGTCTTATTTGTCATGATCTCAGATGAGTCACATGTTACATAGATATTTTCAATAAATTTTGAAGATACCCCCCTGCTTTTACAGTGAGTTAAAGACTGCTGAGTGTTCAGCAGAATCAAAGGTCTTTTCATAGTCAATAAACGTTAAGGAAAAGTGTGTTATATTATATTGTTTTACCACTCCGTTGATCTTTTCTTTTGCAGCCGTTTTATTATTGAGTAACCATTAATAACACGTTCCTGTTCCCTATGCTGTTTTTCAACTAGGTTGAAAAAAATCCAAATTACCTGAACAAGAAAGTTTTAAAACTAAACAAAATTAAGGAAAAAATTCTGAGATTAAATATTGCGAAAATATTTATAAGAATTGATGACAAAATGTGCGAGTTATGCGTCTTAAGCCTATGTATTAGGCTATGAGGGCGTTAGTGGGCCGAGTATTTCAAAACAAATTCTAAGCTATTTGTTCAGATAATCTACCCTGAAAACGCTTGGTTTTATGACAGATATCTCACTGAAAAATGTTCTTGTGCCCTCAATATTCTTAGCTTGTTAAAATTTCGAGATGTGTGTTTCTTCTCTATTTTTCATAGAAGAAGCTCTTTAGAAATCATTCAAGAACAGAGATTTTAGTTTTTATTATTAGTTTTCATTTTAAGCCTGAAAACGTCGTACGATTTTATCATATCACTTGAATTTACGGAGGCCTGTTATTGTCATGCAGTCTCTGTATAACATGCATAGGAACATCGGTAAATGAGGTTTATTAGGGTATTAGCAAGTGTATTTGAAAGTAGCAAGATTAGAATTTTATTTATCAGCGCTTAAAATAGCCGGCAAACACCAGATAGGTATAGCCGACTAGGCAGATGTGATGTTAAAATGATGGCTGATTTCTGCTGGAGCATCAAAAGAGATCAACCTTTTTGTTGAAACTTGACTAATGCATGGAATAAGAATGCAACACAAAATGTACGTAGAACAAAATGTATTGAAACAAGAAAGTGTACACAATATTTACATATAGTCTTTTGTATATTCCTGGGAAGACCGTTCCTGGAGAATGTGTTGACTGAGTCGCAGAGTCTCTGGTTGAATCTCTTGATTCATTCCCCTCTCTTCCCGGTACCAACCATATTTATATGGTCGGTACTCCACTATGCAAATTAGGTGGATCCTACCACAACACTTTTCAAAAGCAGTATCTGTCTATATTTCTGAGATGAGGTATTATGTACACTATTTACATTATTCGGACTATTGTCCTCATCTTTGTCGACATATTTATTACAACGTTTCGGCTCTTGTACGCTCCGGCATTCTTCACGTGGTTGGAATGTCAAACTGAACCTTTTATTTCGCTCACTGGAGTAGACTGTTCTAGTTCCACGTGCCATGTCTAATGGATGTCAGTTATCAGTTATCGCCTGTTATTTCCCCTCTCCAAGTTCTCCACCGCCTTAACCAGGTATTGGACTCACACTCTTTGGGTACTGTCACTTGATCTAACCAACGCCTTCATTCACTGTGCCATGTGTCCTTTTCAAAAGCATCGTAGATTTTCCAAGAAGAGAAGATTTATACCTTTGGATGGACAAAAATGAATGTTTTTTTCATTCCTTTCTATCTGCTTTGTCTATTTAGATTCAACAACTGATGACACATTAATTTCAGTTTGTGTGAGAATGTTCTGAAAACTTTTTCTGAACTAAAAATGCTGAAAATGCATTCTTTAAGTTATTGGGATACTTTTTTTATTTTATAAGCTATTCTAACTTGGAACCTTTAGGTTGGTTCTACTTGGTCCTGTCATTTCACTGTTAAACGGATATTTTGCGCTATTTTAAGAAAAATAGAAATTATCTGTACTGAGAAAACGTGATGTGATGGCAAAAAATTGACTTGATTTTCAGATTCAACGAGAAAAAACAACCCAGAAACATGTGCCTATTGCCCAACAACATTTGGGTCGAAAGAATATCAACCGGTGTTTTCTTATGGCAAACTAGGATCTTTATGCCCGCAGAAAGTCTGAGAGTCAAAATAACGGTTTTTCCCATGACACCGCTATTATTTTAATCATCTTCCAGTCTCGGCAATATTCATTGTTTTAATAAGCTATGATTAGAAAGGTAATGACGGCTAAACATATGATGAAAGTGAATTTATACATTTTTTGTCCTTAAGAATTTACAACGAAATATTAAACACTATTTATTAGAATGTTTATTTACACAGATAATTTTATATTCATAAAATTCTCAAAACTAATACAACTGTATTTCAAAACTAATGTAACGTAATATTTATCGTATACAAATTAATGAAGAAATAAATATAAAAACAATTTCTATTTATAAATTTATAAATATTTACTGAATTATAAATATATGTGAATTAATTATAAGTAAATCCTTAT
>OZ038497.1:54847497-54857497 GCA_964036315.1 Acanthosepion esculentum | reverse complement strand
TTTCAGCTAGAAAATATTTTTAGATTGTAAGATTTTTGGAGATAATATTGATTTAATCCTAAAAAGTCCTGCTAGTTCATCCACAGCGAATGGGAGAATTGGGGCATATGCGTGTAAATTAATATAACGAACCAGACAGGAATTGGAACTCGGCTCTCTCCGATTTACAATTCCGAGCCATCGTCCAATACGCCAGTCGCACATGCAAGCAGGAAACAACGATTATGATGCTGCTACAAAATAAATATGGATTGAAAGCCTGGAAACAACGCCTATGATGCTGCTATAAAACAAATATGCATTAAAAGGCGACAAACAACAAGTATGTTGGTGCTACACAAGCCGTATGATGCGCGGACACAACAGTTAAATAAGTAGATTACAACAAATGATACAATATAATAAACAGCTTAAAATGGCCCAAATGTAGTGAATATCACAATCTGACTATGCTAGCCTCAATTTGAAAATTGTTAATAATGACGATTTCTCACATTCTAAAATAATATTATTGGGATAAGAAAAAGAAAGTGAAAACGTGAAAGATGAAATGCTCCCCAGTAGGAAGCAAAAGTACAACAACTTTCAAAATAAAGTCCTCATTTGAGCAAATTGGATAAAAGGAATATTTATTTAATCTTTAGTATTTTTAGTTAAAATTAGATTATGTATATCACGAAAGATTTAAAAATATCTATATTTTTTTGAACCCACAAATTATTGAATGTCTTTCATAAATATGTTATCATACAACGTATATATATATATATATATATATATTAAGCTTATCACCCCAAGCAAGGCTGGAAGCCACTAGCACGCAAGGGGTTACAGAAGGTTTGGAGGAAGAGCAGATAGGAGTGGTAAAGGAGAGGATGTAGAGAAAGATATTGGATCGATCAAGGCAAGGGGGTTACAGAAGATTTGGAGCGAGAGCAGATAGGAATGAAAGATGAAAGGATGTGGAGAAGGGAAGTGGATAGATCAAGGCAACTGGAGATGTCGATTGACGTTACACTTGAATAGTTGGAGATTGTATTTCAGAGATTAACTGAATTTTCACACTCTTAAAAATCTTATAAAATCTTTTGAATCTGGCACTTTGATTAATTTACTATTAAGCATTTTATTTTTAAACCAGCCGAAATAATTGAATCTTGCGTCTCACGCATTTTTTGAAAGGAAATGATGATTGACTTTAAATCAGAGTTATAATGGAGAAAAATTATGCATTTCAATATTATTCAATGATCTTCTTGACGTGACTTCCATCCTCTAGCTTTCTTCTTCTATATTTTGGATAGGAACCATTCCCTTGTTCAAATTTAAACTTAATTTAAATCAAAGGGAAAACAATTCAGTGAGTTTTGTTCAAAAACAGCTTGATATGACCCCTTTGATATGTATGTGATACGGGATTTAATGAACTGATCAGCAGATTTCAACATTGCTATGACGATTGAATTGTCGTAACAAATATGCATTGTAAGGCGCTACCCACTGATTGGTGATTTCGTGCTCAACATGACGTCCATATTGTCTCCTTTTGATCTTGCCGATACGACCTCTATCTTCTGGCTTTCTCCTTTTATATTTTGGATAGGAGTCATTCCCTTGTTCAAATTTAAATTTGACTGAAATCAAAAAGAATAAAATTCAGTGGGGAGTTGTGTTCCCCAAGGGACACCCTTTGATCAAAATGAAATATACTTATCCAAGTACCCTAGAAGTCGTTCCTTTTTCAATTTTAAATTTAATTTATATCAAAGGGGAAACTATTCAGTTGGAGGTTTGTGGCCCCGGGAACCATATTCGGTCAAAATGAAATATACTTATCCAAGTACCCAGGGTAATTTAGTTTCAGAATATATATGGGTATGACGGTCTATCTCCAAAATCATAGGTTGAGTTCCATAACAAACAGACAGACAGAGGCTACAACTTTATATATATAAGCAGTAAATTCCACATTGCCGCCCAAACGATTCTTTGTGGCCGAGCGTTAAGACACCTCAGGCTATATGACGGTTCCGTCTAGGATACAGGTTCGAATCCTGTCGAGGACGAATATTTTCTATGAAAATTTCTCGGACATTCAGGCCGTTAAATGTTATTTAATACTGTTTATTATAAACAGAGCATTTACTTAAATACTTGTATCTATGAAAAGAATGTTAAACATAAAAATGTCTTTAAATAATTGTCGGACTTTGTCCTTTTCATAATGTACACACACACACACACATATATATATATATCCAAGTATAGGATTAGTGTATACGAAATAAATTCCAATAACCAGAAAATACTATTCTTAATAGAATGCTGAATACGGAGTAGAGCAAATATAATTTATTCGAAAAATATAACATAAATATGTTATAAAATCACTACAAATTAGCCATTTTGTTTCAACACTTCTGGTGTCTTATCAAGTGATCGTGTTGAATCTACAACACCATCACTTGATAAGAAACCAGAAGTGTTGAAACAAAATGGCTATTTTTATAGTGATTTTATAACATATTTATGTTATAATTTTGAATGAATTATATACAATATATATATATATATATATATATATATATATATATATATATATATATATATATATGATGAAGTGAATGTATTTGTTATCTAAATATAACCAAATAGTCAAAAAAGGGATAAAGTGAAGAGGAAAAGAAAAAAGGGAGATGATAGGAAAATTTACAGAAATCCTCTTGATAGCTTCAAATAAGGAATTCTTGCAAATCGGACTCTTCATATGATATAATCTGGTACAATATTAGATTAACGGTAGCAAATGGTATAATACATTTAATCCCGTCACTGGTTTGACTCGAATCTTTTACTGTAAAGTCACGAATTATTTTTTTTCTTTTACTCTGTTATCTTCTACTGTTCATACTCACGGGACATCGTCGATGGCATTTATGAGACTTCCCCAAGATCTCTTTGGAATATTTTAATCTGAAAAGGTTTGGTTTATTTTGTTTAAAGGAATATCAAACTCAATGGGTTACTTAATGCCGACCAGATTTTTAGGATAGGTTCGTATGAATAGAATATGTATTCTTTGTTAGAAATCAGTTTCTAGGTCAGATTTCATTGATGTATTTTTGTAACAATATTTTTTTTTTGTCAAGAGTCAGATCTAATGCTGGTAATATTTCTTTTCCAAAACTGTATTGCTGGTAATTTTTTTTCAAGAATGTATTCCTGATATTTTTACTATAAAAACTTACTTTTACACTTTCATGGTGTTTTAACCGCAGTTTGGATGTTAACTATTCGGCCATAGCTGGGACGCTAGCAAGTGCTACCAATCTGGGTCATTGTGGACATAGGAATAACAGCAATTAAGAGTTGGTTCTACGCTCATCAAAAAATCCTGATCAGTGGCCTTGGTGCCGGATGTAGTTTATCGTCATACCCAAAACTATAATCTGAAAAGCAGAATTGTCCAAAACAGGATTCTATTATTATCTTCTTATTAATTCCTTCTGTAAATATTAAAACGAAGTTTTCGTCCTAATTAATCTTATAATAAGAAAATGACTACACCTGCCCCGCAAAATAACGCATTTGCAATAGAAATACTATTATAATTCCATATAAAAGTTGAAATACAGAACTATTCTGGTACATGGTACAATACTTATTATTTATTCGGTTGAGTTATCTCGGGCGTTCATGTGTCTATCACGCCAACCACCACGGTCCTGCATCAAGATCGGAAGGTCATTCGGGTGTCATTTTGTATCATAACTTAGTTGATAAATGAAGGTGATTTCTTTGGGACCAGGCCGCTTTTCGCCATTGCTAGTTATCCATACCAGTAGATCACTCGTAATTTCCTGTTTTGCTCACCAGCAGTATCCTGCAAAGCGCATTCTGCGTTCGCGTAAGATTGTAGAAATGTCAGGGATGGGTCCATAAAGTTGTGATTTAGTTGGATGTTGTCTCCAAGAGATGTTAAGTATAGGTCTCAGCGTCCTACTGTGGGTTCTATCAAGCTTATCAACGGTTTTAGTTAAAGAAGTGGCACCATATATTAAAACCGTCTCTACAGTGACGCGAAAGTTTTTCCGTTTGAGGTTGTCTGGTAGATCAGATCTTCAGATTACATTTATTTAAATATGCGAATTTTCACATGCCTTTCAGTAGAGTTTATTTACTTTAAAACGTTTAAGACTGGATTCTAATTTCTAACGTCTTCAAGTTAACTCAAATTACATATATATTCACGCGGGATCATGCAAGCATTACAGTCAAACTCATCTCTTATGTCTTCTGAATATTCTATGTTTGTTGTCCTGATATAGAAATTTGATTACCTAGCGATTATCTAATCGCTACTTTCAGACTATTTCGACTCTATTTAAAAAAAGATCAGGTTGCCGAGGTTGATTTAATACCGCATACTCTTCTACAGTCAGATTAGTTTTGAACCAACCGCGTGTAATTAGCTAGTCAGATCTGGCCAGCTCACATGATAAGAGTTGAATATAACAAGAAAGCATGGAATCTTGATTCTTCCTGTAAATTAAAATGTGATCTTTTGCTAATTAGTAAAATATAATACCTATTCAAATGCATCTCCATGGTAATAAAATATAAATTAAATTTGAGCTTCTTATGATGCAACCGTAAAATCACGTCACCTAAGCCCATTACAGACATATGTGTACCATATATGATGAACTCTCCCATCGTTTTCGACGTATGAGTGTCTTTCCGTTCAGTTTTTATGTTTATGTTTCGTGTGAGACAACAATCCTGCACGGGATTTTCAAACAAATCCACACGAAGCGCATACTGAAGGGTTGACGTCATATGGGCTGATGTATTCGCCCGAGATTTAATCTTAATTCTTAATTCTCTCAGATGGTTGAGACGATTATTTCAAAGTTAGGTATACCTCGGTAGCAGGTATTTCTCCAGTTTGCTCGGTTTTCAACAGCAAGTTCGAACTCCTCAATAGGGATATTTGCAGCATTTAAATTTTATTTAACTTTGTCCTGGAAGCGTTAACAAGGACGGCCTACATTACGCTTACCATGAAAAAACTGATAAACATGAGGATTTTCGGCATCCTATCATCACTCATCCTTATGACGTGACAAGACCATCTGAACTGTGATTGCATCAGAAAGGATTCGATACCACCGATACCACATTTGATGAAACGATTAGGGTCGGAGATTTTGTCCTGCGGTGTATAACCGAATATTGAACGAAGACAGCGTTTATGAAAATCATCAAGTTGATTGACGTGTGTTCTGATAGGGTCCACAATTCTGACATATAAATACTGCAGTCTAGGGCAAGATAGCCTGATGCAAACTTTAGCATTCACATGACATAATAGAGGGATGAGGAACAAAGGAAAACAACGAGTAACTTACCTAAAATGCGTTGCGTTTTTTAATCATTTCACCCCAAATAAGGCGATAATACCACTAAGACTCAATGGGTTACTGGGAGTAGAAGAGAATGAGAACAAATTTAGTGAGGAGAAAGGACAATAAAAGATCAGGATAAAGAAGACAGACGATAACGATTGACGTATTTACATTTTTGAAGATTGTATGTGCCAGGGAAGTAAAAGAAATTGTATTCCACAGTTGAGAAATGCAAGAATAGAACGTACGGTTGCATTCAGCTATTTCAACAGTAAAACAATGAAAACTAGTAGCCATTTTAGTAGTACGTTTAAATTAATTAGATCGATGTACCAAGATGGAGAGCCCATTAGAACAACTGGCATAAAATATTTGTAGAAAAAAAAAACAGACGGAAGCCACGTCACAGCTCTGGAAAAGTGGCTGAAGTCGAGATGCCAGGTTAGAACCAATAGAATTACAAGGACACATGACCCATTGGATAAAGGCGTTGGTTAGATCCAGTGACTAAACCCAAAGAGTTGTAAGTTCAATGCCAGGTTACAGCAGTTGTGAACCAAAAACATGTAGAGGTGAGTCAAAGGGAAATAACTGAGACACCCGGAAAAGGCATGTCACGTGGAACTAGAAAAATCTACCCCGCTGGACGAAATAAAGCGTTCGGTTCGAAATTCCAATCACGTGAAGAAGGCCGGAGAGTAAAACGGCCGAAATGTTGTAAATATGGCAATAAAGATGAGGATAACAGTCCGAATAATGTAAATAACGTAAGTAGCATTACAGATATTTTAAATTTTGTCTAGAATCTCGAGATATATATCAGATATGACAATAATATTCAATGCACGAACAAATCAAAGGGTCGAGTTATAAATGTGCAAGATGGATTCTGATGATAAAAAATTGTATTGCACGACATTGAACCAAACTTTTTAGCAGCAGACCTAGCACCTGATACAATATAATTATCCCACTTCATGCCAGTAGAAAGCTTGACACTTAGAAGGTGCAATTAGTTGCTCTCCTGGGGGTTAGCATAAATCATGCTGGTGGCGGGAAAAAATAGTTTTCTCTGATGGTTAAACTTGTGCGTGTCTCAATGGATAACAGAATAGGTGGTTTTTACGAATAGTAAAACGACAACTATTTTTAGATACAGTGGATTAGAATTTGTGGAAAGCTATGATCACCCACTTTTTTTAAAGGACACGATGTATTATCGAACATAAACAACAACCAGAAGAGGCAGTTTTATAATATAAATCCACCACGATAACACCAAATCAGGAATAATTTTGAATCTGACATTTCATGTGTAAAATGTCAAATCTAAAAATTATCATTGGTATTAATACTACTACTACTAGAATTAATATTATTACTATTAGTGCTTTTTTTCCGTTCCAATCACTATCGAATAATTGTCATAATAATAAAAATAGAAAAGGAAATATAAAATAATAAATGAAAAAAAAAAGAATAAACGAAAAATAAAAACGAGGGCGGAGACATCCTCGAAAGAGAACTGAAAAATTATGGTACAAAATGAAGATATAGTTAGCCGCCCTTCTTTGTTCAGCAGACGTTTCATTCTTCCTCTACAGTAGTTAAGTGTACTTCTGCTCGAAGCAACTTCTGACGATGTCTCCTATTTCTTCCTGAAACGTTATCTCAGCTATGACCACCCCACTATCCTACTACCACCGGTCTGGAGTCTTGTTTACTTAATTTCGGAACAGACCAGATTTGCCCGAAGGAAGAAGAGTTTCCGCCAAAAGAAGCAGAAATTACTACTGCCATCCCGGACCCATGTCTTCCGAGATGTCGATTATGCAGGCTGCAGTGGTAATGGCTGTAGTGGGTGGTTGTAATGTTTCAGGTCTTGGCCTGACACGCGCCGGTCAGCCAGATGACCATGGTCGACTTTACCCCTTGTCGAAAAGTAATTCATACAGCCGCGGCATCACGGTTATTAAATACGAACTATAATCAAAGGTGATAGTGGGTGGGTAGGGTATCGGCCATTTCTTCTTATGGTTGGTGGCTGCAACTGTGTTTACAATGGCGGGAGTGGAATCGATCCCGATTGTTTTGTGTCCAGATGAGATTGTTACCGATTTGCCGGTGGCTAGATGTTCACTTCAAGACTTTTCCCCAAATGTCCTGGAGTCCTTTATTCTATATTGTTCTGTTCTTCAAATTGTCATTTTATTAGCTTTTCTTCTTCTTTGATTCATTTTGATTGTTATTTTCTTTCTTTCTTCCATTTTATGCATCACATCTCTCGTCGTCTCGCTTTCGTTTTGCCTTTCTTAAATATACTCACCTTCTAGGCTCTTATTTCCGGTTTCGCTTTTGATGTCTGTCTTTTGTCTTTCGAATTTTCCCCACCGTCATCCGTATCTCGTTTCGAACTTTCTTTTCTTCTCGTTTTCTTTTTTCATCTTCTTCAGAATATCGATCTGCAATTTTTTAACAGAAAAGATTCTAAACACATTCTTCTTCTGTTTTATTACAAATTCTTCTTTTCTATTTTCAATGACTTACCCCCTCTTTTTCTTCTATTTTATTTTCAGTAAATTACCTTTCCTTTTATTTCTTTTTCGACTTCTATTTTATTATCAATGACCTACCTTTTCGTCTACTTTTTTTATTTTCTATGACTTACGTCTTTTTCGTTTTTTTTTCTTTTTGTTCTTTCATTTTCTTTTCAGTGATTTATATCTTCTTTTTCTTCTTCTTTTTCTATTTCTTCTTCATTTTCTATTTTATTGTCAGTGACTTATCTCTTCTTTTTCTTCATTTTCTTCTTTTCTTTTTCTATTTTATTATCAATGACCTACCTTTTTGTCTTCTTTTTATTTCCTATGACTTACATCTTCTTCTGCTTCTTTTTCGTCTTTTTCTTTTTCATCTTCCATTTTACTTTCAATGAATTACCCTTTCTCCTTCTATTTTATTTTTATGACTTACCGCTTCTTCTATTTGATTTTCATTGAATTACCTTTTCTTTTACTACTTTTTCATCTTCTATTTTATTATCAATGACTTAACTCTTCTTCTTTTTCCTCTTCTATTTTATTTTCACTGAATTACCCCTACATTTTCTTCATTTTCCTCTTCTATTTTATTTTCACTGAATTACCCCTACTTTTTCTTCTTTTTCTTCTTCTATTTTATTTTCACTGAATTACACCTGCTTTTTCTTCTTTTTCAATCTTCTATTTTATTTTCCCTGAATTACCTCTACTTTTTCTTCTTCTATTTTATTTTCTATGACTTAACTCTTCTTCTTTTTCCTCTTCTATTTTATTTTCACTGAATTACCCCTACGTTTTCTTCTTTTTCTTCTATTTTATTTTCACTGAATTACCCCTGCTTTTTCTTCTATTTTATTTTCACTGAATTACCCCTGCTTTTTCTTCTTTTTCCTCTTCTATTTTATTTTCACTGAATTACCCTACTTTTTCTTCTTTTTCTTCATCTATTTTATTTTCACTGAATTACCTCTACTTTTTCTTCTTTTTCTTCTTCTATTTGATTTTCTATGAGTTAACTCTTCTTTTTCCTCTTCTATTTTATTTTCACTGAAATACCCCTGCTTTTTATTCTCTTTCCTCTTCTATTTTATTTTCACTGAATTACCCCTGCTTTTTCTTCTTTTTCCTCTTCTATTTTATTTTCATTGAATTACCCTACTTTTTCTTCTTTTTCTTCATCTATTTTATTTTCACTGAATTACCTCTACTTTTTCTTCTTTTTCTTCTATTTGATTTTCTATGAGTTAACTCTTCTTTTTCCTCTTCTATTTTATTTTCACTGAAATACCCCTGCTTTTTATTCTCTTTCCTCTTCTATTTTATTTTCACTGAAATACCCCTGCTTTTTATTCTCTTTCCTCTTCTATTTTATTTTCACTGAAATACCCCTGCTTTTTATTCTTTTTCTTCTTCTATTTCATTTTCAGTGAATTAACTTTTCTTTTACTACTAATTTTTCTTCTGTTTTATTATCAACGACTTAACCTTTCTTCTATTTTATTTTCTATGACTTGCTTCTTTTTCTTCTTCTTTCATTTTATTTTCAATGACTTACCGCGTCTTCTTTTTCTGCGTCATTCATTATATTTCATATCTCTTCTTCTTTTTCATATGTTTTTCATGTTTTATTTCATGTTATTTATTCATTTTATTTTTATTCGTATTCTCGATGTCCTCTTTTTACATCTCTTTAAATATTTCCTCTTCACACTTCTTCGTCAAATATTTTTTAGATACAATTTCTTCATTTAAAACAACAATGCCGTCTTGTCGTTGTTTCTTTTCTCTCTTCTCCCCGTTCTACCTTCTTCATATTTTCTTATTCTCTCTTTAACCACCTACTGGCCATTCTCGTAAAAGTTCGCCCTTCCCTCACTCATACTCATTTTTTCTTTTTCTTTCCAATCTCACACTACTTTCACCCTCTCTTTTCCTTTGTATTTTTCCACCCTTATTTTCAATATCTTATCCTCCTCTTATTTCTCTTTCATTTCTGACCCACCCATCTATGCTCTTCAATTTCCTGGCCACCGATTTATTTTTACTCTCCCA
>OZ038497.1:54837497-54844997 GCA_964036315.1 Acanthosepion esculentum | reverse complement strand
ATATTGTGCTAAAAAAACTTTACAACTCACTGAATAAATTAGTTAAAATTGACATTTGAAAAGAATAAGTTGAAATGGAAATGTGTTCTTTGAAAAACAGGGTATACAAGACATTAGAAATTTTGAAAAGATTATTTATAAAATTAAAGCAAGAAACACATTGCCTATTAAATTTTGTTTTATTCTATTTTATTTACTTAGTTTCTTTTTTTCATTGTTCTTTCTTTTATTCTTTATGACCAGCATCAACGAAATGTATATCGGACAATATTTTGATGCATGGAGTTAAAATAATTAATTTTGCATCCAGCTGAAGACAAGAATGAAAACGACGCACTACGAACATTTTTGGATGCTTTGAAATAGATATACTTAAATGTTGACTCACTCGGGCTAATCCAGACAAGACTGACCATGGGAATCGCCACTGATATATATATATATATATATGAAGGGAAGATATCGTCATCCTTAATATATTTTTCATTTTTTTAATTTAGTTGACATGTGTGAGTATGTAAAGGTATTTTAGGGTAAATTACAAAATTTTCATCTACTCGTGGAAAAAGTGACGATATCTGCAGAAGAAGACGATTTTTTTTAATTTCCCCAAAACTTTATTGTTGTCCCAAATATCAACTAAATAAAAATATCAACGTAATAAAAATAAATAAAATATACAGAGAAAACATATTTCATCACTTTTTATATAGGTATCTCCAAACATTTTCTAAAAAAAGAGCTTACCATGATGAAAGAAAATCCCCTAAACTTGATAAAACCAAAGTTTTATCGTCCAAATTATTATGTTATTTTTAAGAAGAAAAACCAAAATATTTTTAAAATATTTTATTAAACATTTTAATCCTTTCTTGCACGTTTTTGGTTAAAAGTCTTGCTTTTCTTGCGTCAGAGTGTCGCCTAAAGACATTTTAGACTCTTTTTTTATTGTTAAAACACTTTATATTTGGAAATACTTGCAAAAATAAACTAATTATTGGATTTTAATAAAATTTGCAGGACTTATTCATAAATGGATGAAAGTATTTTTTACTTTTTTAAAATTTTCGTAAAAGTATTTCTCTTTTTACATATATTCCTCCCCCCACTTACTTAATTTCATGAAATTTCGAGAAATATAATTTAATTTTCTCCATATTTATATTAGTCAAAAGCAGGAGTCCTTGGAGAATTTAAATCATTTTTTTTTGTCAAACAGAAACACCATTTACCAAAAATCTACTCTGAATCATAAAATAATAAATGCTGTAAAACTCTGACATTATTTAATTATGAAAAAATTAGTTGCATTTAGAAATAAGATATATTAATGACACTATTCTCTTAAGAAAATAATTTTCGATGAATGATGAATTTTACAGGAACTGGTTTCACTTTTCAAAATTTTAATTATAAAAAATAATTATAAAAAAGTTTTAGATCTTTTGAATATCTGCCATAATTCCCTCTTTGAAATGATATTATTTTTAAGCGAAAACTATATTTACTAATCCTAAATGGAAAAAGTTAATACAAATCATCAAACACCAATATTTTTAAAAGAGTGTTGAATTTTTTTAGCTGTATAAACGTGCTGATTTTTGTAAGTACGAGCGATCATATGAGACATCAGAAAATAAAAGTGATAACTATAGTAAATTTAAAACCAAAATATCTACAATTAAAAAAAAAACATTAAATTACGAAGAATATGTTCCTAAACTTTTAAGACAACTGAGTACTTAAAAATTATATATGAAAGGCGCTTACGTTATATACAAATATTTTTACAGATAAAATCCCAATAGAACAACATTATATGAACAATCTGTCATCAAGATGTCAACACACGTGACCTTCTTAAATAAACAGCTACCGACGTGTTAAAATAATCATTTCTGCGATATTTTAAGCTAAATAATATGTTTCCAATTAGAATAATTATACTGTAAACCAGGTAATATTCCTCAAATGACGTTTCAGAAAGTATATTTTATTTTTGGAAGATTTTTTAATAAAGAGAATTACGTTGCGATGAAAAACGACTAAAATTACGCTAATCAGCTATTTCAGAAAGAAAAAAACCTTCCAGTGAATTTAAATTAGTTTTGACTTACAGAAAAGTTTTTTGCTTCTTGAGGATATCATATTTAATCTCTTGAAATTAAAACTAAAATAAAGGCTTCAAGACATATTTTCAATTGCAATCCTCATGTTTGTTGTCATATTCACGACATTTTCTTCAGGATGTCTCGATATTTCTGGCATGAAGTATTGTAATTATAATCAGATAAGTCCGAACAATGTGAAATAAAGTATATATATATATATATATATATATATATATATATATATATATATATATATATTAATAATATTAGTGGTAAATATACACATATATATATATATATTAATAATATTAGTGGTAAATATACACATACATATGCAATGATATATTTAAAATATAAATATATATACATACATACATACACATACATATATGTATAAAAATAATTCCAAGGGGATAAAATCCAGGTAGAACTCAATGTCCAGGACAGAGTAAGGATATAATAAAAAGACTTAAACACTAATATTCCATGGTCATAATGTATTCCATTGGAATCGTAAATACGATCCAATTCATCAGACCTACAAATTCAATATATATATATATATATATATATATATATATATATATATATATATATATATATATATATATATATATATATATATATAATTATTATTTTTAGTATTATTATTATTATTATTATTATAGCTGTAACACCAAAACTTTCAAAATCGTGTAAAACATGGGATAATTGTCCATCCCCCAAAATGTTTAATATCTAAAAAAAAAACTAAAAAAAAAAACTAAACTAATTGAGTTTCTTTTTTCCAGGTTTTCGAGTAAGATATTTAGCCATATTCACACCATTTTTTAAGCTTGTAGAGTAATGATACATTCTTATTGCTCAAAGCAGAGTCCACTAGCGTAAGATATATTTAATCATTTCTAAGTTACAACGGTTCAAATCTTAATCTCGCAATTGAACAATTTTGCTTTTACACGATTTGGATAATTTTGCTGTTACACCCAAAAGACCTCCAAGATTTGTCCATTTATGTAGCCTCTTGATTTTTGATGTTCTCAATACCTAACTCACATCTTTGTCTATGTTTTTGCTGCTAAGCTTTTAATATGGCTTCGGACAGTTAATAGTTATTCTTTTCTTCTTGCTTTCCCTTAATACTTTGTATAATAGTGTTATTCACTTTCCTCTTATCTTTATAAATGTTTCCAGATTTCCTAATCTACTCTGCTTGCGTACGGTTACCGAAGTTTAGCAACGTTGATCCTGTTCAGTACCTCGATGGTTGATCGCTTGGGAATAGCATGTGCTGTAAGCTTGGATGTGGGGGGTGGTATAATGGATAATGACTCGAAATTGTTAATCAGAGAGTCGGGTTCAATTTCCCGTTGGGCGCAAATGTTTGAATATATCTCTTCTCCTCCCAGCTATGGGTTAATTAGTAAGAATTCTATCACTAAAACCATTATTATCTCAAAAAAAATTTTATAATCTAAAAACATTTTCTGGCTTTAAGTAATCTACAAAAGGTTGACAAGCCGTAAGAAAACGAATCTATAATTTGCTTCATTGCTCGAGTAACCGCTTTCCGTTCGCAATTAAATAATCAATATTTGTTCAACGATTTCACAAAAAAATCTTGTTTTACTTTTTTTTTTATTCGCCATTTTCCTTTTCATTTCCTCAGTAAAGACAGATTTTCACATTTGATAGACATTTTTTATTATTTTTGTTTACCTTAAACAATCGAAGCGAGTTTGACCTCCACCATTCAATCTCCGATTATGGCCTTTTGACAGACTAGGTAATTTTTTAAAAGTAGCGTTCGTCATAGTGTAATATTTCTCAAATATCTCTGGCTTACTATATTTTTTTTACATATTCTTCGCCCAGTATAAGGCTCATAAGTCACTCAATCTAGAGGGTTACTGAATGGATTTGTATGAACGGAAGAGGAACAGATACGAAGTGCAGTTTATGGGGAGTTTTGGTGTCATTAATACGTAACTCACATCTTTGTCAATCGTTTTTGCTGATAAGCTTGTAATATGGCTTCCAACAGTTTATAGCTATTCTTTGCTTTTTGCTTTCCCTTAATAATTTGTATAAAAGTGTTATTCAGTTTCCGCTTATCTTTATAAATGTTTTCAGATTTCCTAATCTACTTGGCTTGCGTACGATCACCAAAGTTTAGCAACGTTGATCCTGATCAATGCCAAGAAAGACAACGAGATGAAGACGTTAGGATTTTAGTGATCGTATCCTCTCAGGAGTCTGTTCCACAAACTACTGGTTCCTTGACATAAACATATCAAATGGAAACTCTTTAATTTCATACTAATGAAATACAAAAGGAACGAGGAGAATTAGTGGGCATTTGTGTGTGTAAGGAATGGTGTTCGTCCGAATATTTTTCATATAAGTAGCGATAAAGTATCAAAAGACTTGTAATGTTTCATCAATGGGAACAATCCTGCGGGGAAATCATCCCGGCTTTCCCGCATCCAAGTGTTGAGGTTAAAATATTGCGACAAAACGGGAGTAAAAAACAGCAACATTAGAGTGGACAAACTCTCTCTTTTAGGCGCGTAAGAATAAAGAAAAAAATCCTGTTCGGTGTGTAACAATAAAAGAAAAAAGTGTTTATTTACATATAGAGAAAAAAAAAGTGTAAAGGGATAAAGAAAATTAGGAGTGAAAGAAAGGGAAAAGAAAATGTCATTTAAGGGAAGAGAAAATGTTCATAACAGAAAAAAGGCCTTTTCAAAATATTTCTCTGAGCGCCTAAAAAGTTCTTTAAGTTAGTAGAATTTTATTATGGTTTAGAAACATTCACAGTTTTTGTAGAGTAGGAAGATTGTTGGTAGATATAGGAATCTTGCAGTTGAGTGAGTTCGTAGATCGACGACAGAAGTCCAGTGGACACGATAGAAGGAGCGGTGAAGAGATGCAGCTTCCAATTGTTTTTTAGTAGTGGGCCGACGTGCGTTCACGACAGCCCTTTAGTAGGTAGCTCTTCTTTGGTTGAAATGGTTCTGAAATTGACTGGTGCTTCCTCTCGTCGACCTCGCAGACGTGGGCTGAAGCCTCACTGCCAAATAGGCAAAGATTATCCAAATTTATGGAGATTTGGTCGGCTCAGAAGAATCGGGGACTTTTCACTCCCAAATTGTTAAACAAAGTTCCTGGCCATTGGTCAGAAAATATATTCTTATCTCTGATAAGAATCAGGGCTCTGGGATCCGGTTTTGAAAGTAATGAAAACAGGTTGGAGTGAACAAGCTGTGAGGTTTCCCCCAGACTTTATGGCACCATGGAAAGAATAATGGTGGTGGAATTCCTTTTTATATTTTCCAGCTCTCTCGTTAGTCAAAAAATATATTCTTATCTCTGATAAGAATCAAGGCTTTGGGAGCTGGTTTTGAAAGTAAAAAGAGGTTGGAGTGAGGATAGAAAAAATGTGGAGAATGTGAACTTGTAAAATATTGTTCTCAAATTAAATTCTAACAATCCCTACTTGGCACTCTAAATGTTCAGTGTATATCTAAAATGTGCAAATTGGTAATCATGAAGCTTATTTTGCAAATTGTTCTTTAGTGTTGGGAACTTGATCGGCTACAAGTGTCGAGCTTCTATAGTCTTTTTCTAAGCTTAGTTAAGCTTAGTAAATACTAATCATTTCAAAGCAGTGGAATTCTGGAATTACTAATTCGTTTTGAAAAATATTATAACAATAGTATGACTATTATAGCTTTAAACATCCCAACATAGGTTGATGTTCGATGCCAGGTAACATGACTGTGAATGTTGTTTTTCAAAGTTGAAGACTGGCAAAACACAAAATTTATCTTTCGTCTTTCGTCGGATGGTCGGAGACTAAACCGGCTCCATCAATTCGGTCTGAACATGAGCTGCGATAATCAATTCTATAGGAAAACAAAGAAGCGCTAGGGTTTATCAAAGTGTTAGCAGTCAACTAATTAGAAGATTGTGTCTCGATAAAACAGCAGAGAAAATAAAGAGAAACGACTCCACAGTTCTTCACGCGAAAAATAATATTAATTCACAGGTAACAGATATCAAGAAAACTCATTATCTGCTGAACATTTTAAATTCTAATTAAAATATAATAACTATTTTCGTGATCGATATGCCAGAGTTTTAGGTGTTTTTTTTATAAAATTTTGATACGCAGAAAGAGAAAAATCTATAGTCAGCATGTTTTGAAAATGGACTAATTTTAGATAACGACCAATGCAGGAAGGTTTTACCGTGTGTGGCTATTCTTTGTTTTTTAGGATAATAAAAAGGGAAGAATAAAAAGATAAGTGCACTAATTTCAAATTCGACAAGAAACACGAGAGAACACTTCATCAACACTTAATCGTAATCAACAAACCTGTTGTATCGATAAATGTATATATATATATATATATATATATATATATATATATATATATATATATATATATATATATATATATATATATATATATTACCCTATCACCCCCCAGCACATACTGACCATGGAGACCCGGGTTCGTATCTCACCATAGTCGATTTGTTAGGGAGGAGGCTTCCTGATGTTATCGGAATGGATGGTCGATCCCAGCGTGCGGCACCTTTCGAAAGTGGTTGACCCCAAGCGAGTGAAATTGGGTAGACGGAACTGCTAGCTTGATCACGCTAGATAACACGCTCTTTCCCATAAACTGCAACTAAGGTCTGCTCAGCATAGTTGGTGTGATCTGTGGGTGTTGAATAAGCACAAATGCGCCCGAGCAAGCGTCTGCAATAGGGATCGGCTAGCCGCCCTAGTAGACGGGTATCCTCGAATACGCATGGCCAACTATACTATGCTATCACCCCAAGCATGGCAATAAAGTCACTAAGACTGGGCGTGGAAGAGTTAGACACAGGAATATCGTTAAGAACGGAGGAAGAATAATCATGAAGGCAGCAGATAGCGATTAACATTGCATTTAAAATTTTGCATATTAAAATTGGCTGGAAAGCATGGATGGGAGTTCAACAAGCGAGAAGTGCGAGAAAGTGCATAGAATTTGCGGCTAAATCTAGACAGTTCAACGGTAAATTTGTGAGACCTCGTCGCCAGTCTAGTACAGCGCTTAATAAAGTCTAGGTACTATAGTAAAGTGATCAACTGAGCAATTACCATGAAAGTAGTTATAAAGAAGAAAAAGGGAGGTAACCTTACGGGATTGGAAAGTGACTGAAGTCGAGATGCCAGATCGAGTCCCATAATATTGCTGATTCTTTGGATTTTATCAAGGGGGTCTAGATAGTTATCAGTAGTACTGAGCCATATGTGACAGCAATATTCTAAGCAGAGACGAATGGTAGACTTATATGTAAGATAGACTCTGGAGAGGAAAACCATCACACA
>OZ038497.1:54814997-54829997 GCA_964036315.1 Acanthosepion esculentum | reverse complement strand
GTGTCTATGAAATTTATTGTTTTGTATTGCGTTTTATTTGAGAATTGCTTTGAGGAAAAGTTATACTATTACATTGCTTAAAAACTCAGCAGAATATAAAATGTGCATTCGACATTGTTCACTCTTCCTGCTTAATTTGAAGCACTTTGCAACAAAAACCATGCAGTGCATTTGGAAACTTTAAACGAAAATGCACTAAATGAAATCATTTCCTAATTTTACAGATGGAGATTGTGTGCAGACAGTTAAAGAATTCGTTGATAACTTCCAAAGTAATGGTGTAAAACAAGGTTACCTCCCTTTTAATAAGAGGGATTTATTGACGTCCTGAGGGGCCATCGATAATCACGTTGGCGATGACAGGATTTGGAGTTTTGCGTGCGACGGAGGAGGATGAAAAAGCCAGTTACGGTTCGGCAAATGAGAGAATACCATGTGTCCAAAATCGGAAGTAAAATAATATCCTCGTGGTTATGCAACGTCCACCTGGATCAATACCTCGATGATACGGTAAGCTTGGATGAGCAGATGGTGTAATGGACAATGTCTCGGAATTCTTAATCGGAGAGCCGTGTTTCAATTCCTGTTGGATTTGTTATAGTCATTTACGCACAAATACGATTAGGAATGATATAAATCTACATCTTCTCTTCCTTTCCACTGGCTAGCATGACTTGTATCGCCCCACAAAAAAGAAAGAAAAAAACTCTTCAAACCAAAATGTATTTTCTGGCCTTACATAAACTGAAAAACTTGATAGGCCGTAGAAATCAACAAAAAAAATATCACCAAGGTTTCATTGATAGAATCTGACTTTTTATGGCTTATCAAACTTTTGAAGGTTATTTAAAGCCAGAAATATTTTTACATTGTAAAAATATTATTGGTCATTATAAGAATTTTTATTGATACAAATTGTACTAATTCGAGCACTCTACAGAGTAGGTAGATTTGTCTTTAGGCTTCTTTCTTTTACTTTTTTTAAGTATTGTCGTTTTTGTTCGAGACTTTATCTGGATAAGAGTTTTAGGTTTTGGCAAGTTGTCCGTGGGTTCCATCAACTGGTTTGGTTTTCTTTAATATATATATATATATATATATATATATATATATATATATATATATATATATATATATATCGAGAGAGAGAAAGACGGGGAGAAAGAGATAGAGAAAGAAGCGGTGAGAAAAGAAGAGAAGAATGTAGAGAGGTGGTTATGTAGAACGTGAGATAGATAAAGAAAGATATACATTATATATACATATATATATATATGTATATATATATATATATATATATATAGAGAGAGAGAGAGAGAGAGAGAGAGCGGAAAGAAAGACCGTGTGTGAAGAAGAGAGGAAGAGGGACAAATAGAAAGAGAAAGAAGGTGATATATATATATAGAGAGAGAGAGAGAAAGAGGGGGAGAGACAGAGGGAGAGAGAGACAGAGGAGAAAGATATAGAGAGAGAAGAGGTGAGAAAAGAAGAATGTAGAGAGATGGAGCGAGGTGGTTCTGTAGAATGTGTGGTAGAGAGAGAAAAATATACACATATATATATATATATAGAGAGAGAGCGAAAAGAATGAGCGTGTGAGAAGAAGAGAGGGAGAGAGACAAATAGAAAGAGAAAGGAGGTGATATAAATAAATACACACACACACACACATATACTGGTTGAAATAGAAGTCGTCTGAAGATCACGAGAGCATGAAAATCAAGTTACGACAAGGGCCATTCATTCATGTGATTGAACATTGGTAAGCGCTTTCTGCTCGGTCTAGTCAATCTAGGCTTCGAGCACTATACTGAGTAGGTAGGTTTCCATTTAGGCCTTTTTTTCTTTTTCTTGTTCAGTATTGGCGTTTTTGTTCGAGACTTTATCTCGATAAGAGTTTAAGTTTTGGCAAGTTGTCAGTGGGTTACATCAACTCCATTTTTTCTTTAATACACACACACACACACACATACGCACACACACACACACACACACACACACACACATATATATATATATGTATATATATATATATATATATATATATATATATATATATATATATATATATATATATATATATATATATATATATATATTAGTTTACGAAATACTAGGTAATCCGTATGGGTAGACCCAATGAGGATAAAATCCAGACAACTCAATGTAAATCAGAGCTAATAATTTAAATAAAAACAGATTACTTTAAGATTCCATATAATAAATTATTTCACCACAGCCCTTTTAAAGGACAGTGGATCATCAGATTTATTTTTGGAAATAAATCTGATGATCCACTGTCCTTTAAAAGGGCTGTAGTGAAATAATTTATTATATCTGTTTTTATTTAATATATATATATATATATATATATATATATATATATATATATATATATATATATATATATATATATATATATATATATATATATACACATACATATGCGTGTGTGGGTGCGAAGATATAGATGGATGCAAGCGTACGTTGATACTAGTGTCTATATCTTTATATTTTGTGTCTGCGCATGCGCGCTTGTTGTTGATCAAGATGCAGGGAAAAGGTGTTTTGAAGACATGGGTCCTTTTGTTTCAAACCCCACTCCAGCCTTCATCGGAGAAATGATTCACTTTTACGCGATCATCAACCTCTTGTAATTAAACCTGTAATTGACTTCGACACTTGACAGAAAGGCGATACGGAATATGCTGACTCATCTCTGTAGACCGAATTTCTCCAGCTGCCGAACTGTAGAAACGCATCATCATATATAACTTCCATCTTGTTACCACATGTGATGTGAATGTTGCCCCAAATGTCAGATGAGAAATGGTCTTTATTAGGCTTTTGTTGAATATTTCAGTACTATAGCGTTAGCAGAGGTGTAAGTACTAATGGATAAACATTACCTAACTAGACATAACGTTATTGTTTATAAGACAACTATATTTATATTAAACAGTAGCAGGCTTCGCCCGCTCGCTATCGCCTCTCAAATTAAGATATATTCACTATTGAAATCTTTAAAATAAAAATTTCATTCATAAATTGGATTGTTATAGTTAAGGAAAATTTTACAAATAGATATCAAATTGTTGAAGGCCAAGTAAAATGTAAATTTCAATCATTTCCTGCACTATATAAGACGATATTCTTGAACAGAACTATTGAACAGTAATGAAGGACAGTTAATTAATGAAATATACTTTTTAAAAATCTAAATGCAAATTAGTTAAACCTAAACAGTCATATTGCCTAGAATTAGATAATATATAATATAGATATTGAGCATTGATCGCCTACATTACTATAAAGTAGAGTTGAGGCTTTTTAATCTCAGAAATCATCGGAGAATTTCGCTATTTATTCGTATAGATTCCATAATATAAGTTTTACTTAATTATCTGTTATATTTCTCTAACTCTTCAAATGTTGAATGTATAACTAATTCTAATTTCTGTTTTCCCATCTTTACACTATATTAAATTTATCTTATAAATTGTCTCTGTTCTGTCAGCCATGAAATAAAAATAATTGTACGGAAAGTAAGGATCTACGTACATCAAATCGTCTTTAAATTAAGTGGCAGCAGAAGAATTATCGTTGACCTTTTAAAAGGTAAGCTTAAACATTAATTCAATGTTTAAATGCAGCGATCAGTTTGATTTCTTCTGTAGTTTATTGATGCCCATCGCATCTACTCTTCCCTAGCTATTGTGATGATGACCAAACTATGAGTCCTCCACAGGAGCTAGCTTAAATGCCGCCCGAAAATATGTGTTACTCCCCTTGAACCATGAAAGAAACGATAATGGCTAGAATAATATATTAATATATATTTTTAACATCAGCACAAGCCGGCAACCCTGATTCTGAGCTCAATGAAAATAGTTCCCTGCTCATAACGTTTCTAGGGCTTTTGAATGAGTTATGAATCATTGAAATCGGACCAGTGGGCGAAGAGGAGTTGCTTGGAAACACACGAGCACAAACACACACATACACTGTACATTATGTATAAGATTACTGAGATATTTTTGTACTAATGTTTACCCAATACAATGGCCATTCAATGAAGAGGATGTGTGCTGTTGTATGAGCTAATGAAAAGGCAAGAAGTGATATTTATAAGGTTATGCAGGGAAAATAAGGATTAAAGTTACATTTGAAGCGGTCAAGATTATAGTGATTGGGAAAAATCCTACCTGGTGTCTGTTTCACGAAGCAAATCTTGTGAAGAAGTAGAACTTCTTACTGATGGAATACAAATGGAACAGGTATGATTCACATCTATGTAGCATGGCTGGCCCCAGTTTCAAAACTCAGGGCTGGTGTTGGGTTGGTTGGTTGGTTTGTTGTTTTGTTTTATAGCATATCAACCTCAGTGGGTCATTTAATGCCAACAAAACTTTTGAAATAGATTCATAGCGATAATTAAAAAAATAAGTGTGTATGTATACATATATATTTGAACCATTTTTCACTTACTCATATTTTTAGTACAATCCAACTTCTTAAGAATGAATAGCTGTTTGTATTACTGGTATTTTATTTTTTTAAGTATTGCTGATAAGAAAAATTTTCCTTAAAAAATTATTGCTCGTAATAATTTTTTTATTACAAAGTATTTCTGGTATTAAAACCTATTTTTACACAAGTTTGAGTGTTCACTATTTGCCTATAGTTGAGACCATAATAGGTGTTACCACCCGGGGTCATGGTAGACCTGCGAACACCAGCAATTAAGAGGTGGTTCCACGCTCCTCAAAACCTCCTGATCAGAGGCCTTTTTGTTGGACGTAGTTTATCGTCTTACTCAGGACGCGGATGTAGTTTATCGTCATACCTAGGACGGACTGGTGTTGGGTGGGGGATGTTAAATAACATAGCTCGTCGTAACACATGCCATGGATATAGCGATAGAGCAACGTGATTTTCGCGAAATTTTGAATGTGGAAAAAGTGTTGTACGATGGAAATTAATTAATCACCCATCAGGGGACAAAAAGGATTTTGAAACCTATCAAAACAAGCAAGTGAAGACAGGGTACGGTAATTTTCTAATCGTAGCTTAGATATGGCACAAAGAAGAAAATATGGGGCACAAAGTGAGGATCGAACTCATTATTAAGTCGTAATTGATCTAGCGAGACAAGCTTGCTAACCTTTACACTATGTTGAAACGTCCAACCCCATCTTAGATATGACAGGACTACTCAATGTTTGGTCTGATCTTGCTCTTGTAAAGATAGAGTATAATCGAGGGTGTCAGATATTTACTGGAGTCGTGCAATGAATCAATCATTTTCCCAGCAACTGACAAGTTTCATGTATTGGTATTCAACGACTGTATAACTATTAGCCCACCAGAAACCACATCATTGCCCCAAATACAACTATATTTGCATTCAATATTACGCTATTATTACCTTAGGTTCGATTCAAATTGTCCTGTTCTATCAGATACCTCAATTTATAAGGCACTCTACATATGATATTAATGTTTTTTTACGATGACAGTGTAAATGTTAGACTGTCGCGTATCTCGATCTTGCTTAGAAGGTACTTTATTTACGTGACTGATTGATTCGTTTTCTACGGTTTATCAACCCTTTGCGTGTTATTTAAAGCCAGAAAATATTTTTCAGATTGTAAGAATTTTTTTCAAATATGGAATGCCGTGTACGCAAAAAAAAAGGATTTATTTCTTGTTGTCAATGCTCAAGAAGAAAGAAAAAACATAAATTCACTTTCATATGTTTAGATTTTATTACAATTCTGATGAACGCTTTTTAAAACAATAAATGTTGCTGAGGAGTAAAGGTAGTTAAAATAAAATTGGTGTCATGGGAAAAAACATCTTTTTGATACTCAGATTGAGGTCACGGTGGTCAAGGTTTGCCGATGTTTTTTTGTTTTTTTTGTCGGAATAGTTTAGTGATAGAAATTCTTACTAATTAACGCGTAGATGTGGATTCATATATTTCCCAAAGGTATTTGCGTGTAAGTGAATATATATAAAAAAAAACACACGGAAATTGAAACTCGGCTCTCAGAGTAACAATTTCGAACCATTATTCATTACATCACACGTACATCCAAGCTTACAGCACGTGGTATTCCGAAGCTGTCGCCCATCTAGGGATTGGCCAGGATCGACGTTACTTAACTTCAATGACCCATGGGAACGGGTGCCTCACTCTATTTGCATATACCAAAGTATTATTACATTAAGTTCGGACTTCAAATGTATGACTTACTTTACGTCTAAGGTACGCCACCAATCTTTATTTATGCCTGTTATGGTCCAGGTTAGGACCAAGGAAGAACAACACGAACACAAGAGAAGAAATAACGAAGATATATTACACAGAATAATAATACAAGGAGTGGAAGGTGTTAGTATGACTGTCAGTCTGGTTTGGAGTGAACTACTATCGGCTCGACTCGATTCGTCCCTCTCTCTTGAGAGACGTGGTATACATAGTGTTAGGAAGAGTTCATTCTGTAGTTATAGGTAAGGACCCATAACAATGCCAAACTCATCTAAGGCAGTCAGTATTTTTGTTACAATTCCATCTGGCCTTCCGCCTTGATTCTTTTCGATTTGGTCAGTGCAGCTTCTACTTCTGTCTTGTAGAATTTCAGATCCGTCGGCAGTTCTGTGTATTGCTGGTTGTTCTCTTTCGTCGTGGAAGTGTTCTCCGATATATTCGTTCTGGCGCTGAAGAATTTTTCCCTTCCTCTAATATGAACGTTCCATCCTTTGAATTTATGCAGCCTGTTGACGTGCATTTCTTTTGTCCTGTTATTTTCCTTATTCGTTTATGCGTGTATCCTTCCTTAGTGGGGCACTCAATCTCTCTATTTCTGCACTTTTTTTATGTAGTCATTCTTTATAGCCAGCCTGCATTAGATCCATATTTCGTTGTGTAGTTTTCTGTATTCCGTTCTGCATCTTGGTAGAGTTTTCTGTTTCCTTTGCATCATGTCAAAAATCCCATCAGTCATCCATTCGTTTTTTCTTCTTCTTCGTCCATTCTCCTTTGGGATGATATCGTTTGCTGATGTCACTAAAGCTTCCCTTAGTGCGTCTCGTTTGGAGTTTCTATTTCCGTTATGTCCCTCTTATCTTCTTTTCACATTGTTCATATATTTTTCTTTCAGCTTCGGGTTGCTCAGGAGTTTGTTGTATTACAATCTGGGTGCTGCGTTAGGCTTCTTCGGTTTCTGTAGTTTCCCTCTTGGTTGACATATAAGAGGGCGATGATCGCTTCCGCAGTCGGCATTTGGATAGGTTTTTGTTATGACAATGGTGAAACATAAGAAAACATAAGGAAAAAATTAATTCCTTTAAATAATATGTGGAAATAACCATTCGTCGCCTGAAGCAGGTCACAAAACCCGTAACACGTGTAGCAAAAAATAAGAAAAATAAAGCATAATATATATTTTAAAAATCCACATTATAAGCAAAAACGTTTGCGTCGTCATTTCTCTTTATACATACATACATATATATATATATATATATATATATATATATATATATATATATATATATATATATATATATATATATTATAATTATTTTTTTAAAAGTACGATTCCTCCGCTACATAAGAGTTCTTATGTTTCAAAAACGAGAGCCGAAAATTAAAATTAAATTGAATTAAGGTATCAAGTCTACTTCTGTATGGAGCACTGTTTTTTAAAAATAAAAACAAAAATACGAAAGAACTCCGGATTATTTACCTAACGTGTTCTTTCCTATTTGTCTACATACCTGCATATATATATATATATATATATATATATATATATATATATATATATATATATATATATATATATCCTATTTATCTAGATACCTGCATATATATATATATATATATATATATATATATATATATATATATACACACACACACATATATATATATATATATATATATATATGTGTATATATGTATATATGTTGAGTTTTATGAGAATATTCTTATAGTTATTACGAGGAATGTAATCATTTAGATAGTCTACTCTCCCTCTCTCTCTCTGTATATATATATATATATATATATATATATATATATATATATAATTGGGGGGGTGAAAAAAACAGATAATACAATTTATATATAAAAAAAATATTAAACAAACTGATATCAGGGGAAATAATTCAATAAGAAAAAGAAACTAAACACATCTGTGTCGCTGCAAAATACTCAACCATCACTGCAATGCCTGGCCAAAAGAAAAAAAAAACACCGACATAGTAACCTAAGTTGAAACGTAAAAGTACTCAAACCTGAGTTATCCTGATGATTCGTTAGACGAAAGCTAGGTAGATAGATCTGATTCGTTGGGTTTTTAGTATATATATATATATATATATATATATATATATATATATATATATCAATTTGTTCATATTTCTCACACTGTTTTCCCTCTCATTCTATTTGTCTCGCAGCTTGTTCTTGTCTCTCTTTTTATCTATCTATTCTTCCCTTTCACATGAACTATTCTGGCTTCGTTTTACCCATAGGTCACGTTGTTACATCTCTCTCTTTATCTATAGCCAGTTCTATCAAAATAGGTCTTTCAGTTAGTTTAGCTCCTTCTTTCTATCCCAGATTTTTAATCTCTCTCCCTCTCTGCATATATATATATATATATATATATATATATATATATATATATATATATATATATATATATATATATATATATAATTAAGTAGTTCATTGAGTCTGAAAGAAACCTGAACAGAATGCAGAAAGCACTGGACGGCCGTTCGCCCCATATTTGGGACTCATCAGCATTGCGCATACACTACCGAGAATTGAAACCCTGACAGTTGAGTTATCAAGCAAATGTCATACCAACTGTTCCAACGGCCTCGATGACGAAGGGGTAGCAAATCAGACTCAATATAGCGCCCCTCGCTCACATATTCAGTCTTTTTTGCTACCTCTTTTGCTTGATAACTCAACTGTCAGGGTTTCAATTATCGGTAGTGGATGCGCACTGCTGATGAGTCCCAAATATAGGACGAAACGGCCGTCCAATGCTTTCTGCATTCTGGTCAGGTTTCTTTCAGACTCAATGAATTACTTAATTATAATTATCAAATTCTCCTAAATATTTCTATCATATATATATATATATATATATATATATATATATATATATATATATAGGGAGTCGTTGAGATTTGAAAACGATATGTGGACAATAGCAATCTCTGGATATGGAGAAGTATCAAGAGATAAGATAGTGGACGAAGAAGAAGAAATAAAAAAAAACGGATGCACAATAAATAATAAAGGAAAACTTTTCCCTAAAAACAAAGAATTTATGAAAAATCATAACACGATGAGCCTTTAAAATCCAAGCTGTCTTTACAAACCGTTATCCCTAAGCGATGCAAAATGCAATCGTTTTCATTACACCAGCGATATATTGCAGTTCTTGGCAAGAGAAGAGACCTGACTGGATATAAATATGAAGAGTATCTATCTATCTATCTATCTATCTATCTATCTATCTATCTATCTATCTATCTATCTATCTATCTCTTTCTGTCTCTATTCCCCCTCTGTCTCTCACTATCTATCTATCTATCTATCTATCTATCGAAGCAAAGGTATCAAAAACATAAATAAACCCAGCTGCCTAATTTACCTTAAATCGCATCTAATCGGGATGCGTTAACGGAGACAAGGAAACAAACGGCCATGTTAATCGGGATAATGACGACGGGGTGTTTTGCGTTAAACTAGGAAACGAACGAAATAATCATTGGGGCGATAGGAGGGAGTAAGATAAGAGTACGACATCAAGAGGGAGGGGGAGTAGAGGAGGAAGAGGTACGGGTTGGAGTTGGCGATAGCCTGAGGAACGCAGCTGGCGGCCGGAGAATCGAGAAAAGATGTCAGTTTCAAAGTGTTCACGGGTCGTACAAAAGAGTGATTACTTCCGGTTGTTAGCACTATCCATTTTCATGTGACCTCGGAGAACACATCTATCTATCTATCTATCTATCTATCTATCTATCTATCTATCTATCTATCTATCTATCTATGTAGCTGGGTGTGTGGGGTTTTGTCTGCATGCTGTATGTCTGTGACAGTGTATCTATCATCATTATGCAGGTATCTCGCCATATATATAAATACATACATATATATATATATATATATATATATATATATATACGCATACATATATATATATATATATATATATATATATATATATATATATATATATATATTAATCCAATGTTCCTTTGGGTGTAGACAATCTAATTGCACAGCTTCTCTTTCACTATTATCTTTGAATTTCTATGATATCGTTCGAAAGAGGATTTTTCATTTTCTTCGCCATATATATACATACATATATATATATATATATATATATATATATATATATATATATATATATATATATATATATATATATACATACATATATATATATGTATATATATATACACATACATATATATATATATATATATATGTATATATATATACACATACATACATACATACATATATATATATATATATATATATATATATATATATATATATATATATATATACATATATATATATATACATATATTAATCCAATGTTACTTTGGGTGTAGACAATCTAATTGCATAGCCTCTCTTTCACTATTATCTTTGAATTTCTATGATATTGTTTCGAAAGAGGATTTTTCATTGTCTTCTCCATATATATATATATATATATATATATATATATATATATATATATATATAGGAAACAATCACTCGTCCGGGAGTATCTGCGATTGTATTTCTCGCCTTTTTCTTTTATATATACACTTGTAATTGGTGCACGGATTTTTTCATAGTGTGTGTGTATATGTGAGTGTGTGGTATATAATCCAAATGGATCCTAGTAATATTTTAATATTAAAACAGATCTACAAAAAAGCTCAATGTATTTATTATTAACAATATCTTTAGTAAACAATAAAATCCCAAGTCACCTCATATGGGGAATAGCCTATTTCGGCAGACGAAGATATCAATGGCTTGTCTTATCAATCCCAGTGTGGACTGATTTCGTTTCACAAATAGAAATTGTTGAGATGTTGAGTGTTTCCACGTGAGTATATGGTAATAACGAACAAACACAGTCGTAGGGGAAAATACTGGTATATTCAGAGAGGTATTTACATCAGAGAGATTAGTAGTAGAACGAACGTAGGTTAGTAGTAACAATACGTAATAGTAATAAAGTCCAACGGTATCTTCCGGTCGAGAAACGGAAGTGTAACTGATCACTACAGAAGTCTCAAACTGCACTGCACTACAACACTACTCACAGTCTCTAGAACTACTGTTCTATTTATAATAATAGGATCAGTCTATTGTGGTTGTGAAGGTGGGTGCGCCCCAACAGAAATTTAACTGTGAAAGCTAAAAAAATCAACTCGTGGAAAAACTAATACAGAATTTATCCGTTTCAATAATTCAGTGAGATGAAAGGCACAAGACAGAGCCAGGGGAGGGTGTAAGGTATTAATTTTAATGGGAAGAGGTTTTATAAAATTAAACCCGGATATTAACCTTATGACATCAATTTGGGGTTATATGAAGAATGGAATATTAATTTAAAAGTAAAAGAGGAAAAAAAGGAGTTTAAAAATAACTTTAAAATATATAGATAAAATGATATAAGGTATTAAAGGAAAGACAATTGGGGAGATCTTAGAGTAGAGGAATGGTTATAAATTATAATTAATCTAGTATAAAGAGGTTATAGTGGGGGCATATAGAAATTAGTATTAGCTATGCATTCAACATTTGAAGAGTTAGAGGGTTGTAAATAACATGGAAGTACAGTAGCTAATTTATATAAATTTATGGAAATTTGAAATTGTTTTTATGTCGGCATTTTAACACTGATTCATTCCTCTGATTTAATAGTAGACTTTGATTATTGTAATTCTAAGTCTTTTCTCCTAAACATAAGTCACACCTACCTCTAAGACTATTACGACTACGTGCGGAATCTAAAATCTTCCAAACTATCTGTGGGCTCAAACCTTTCTCCTTCAATTCCCCAATTTTTTGTTTGAAAGACATGTCTGGTGTTTTAGTTTAGGGTTAGAAAATGAGTACCTATGGGCATAAAATATAAGTTTCCATTTCCCCACGGATATTCCAATGTCAACATCATAATTTTTCATATTTTGTTTGGGGAATATATATATATATATATATATATATATATATATTGCATCTAGCATGAAATAGACTGTCGCATCTAAGTGTTGAGTTTTATGTTCACTTTTATATTTACACACGCTCTAGCTCTGATATCCCATAAATATAGCATACTTTAAGACTATATTTCTTCATATATATATATATATATATATATATATATATATATATATATATATATATGAACTGGGATTAAATATAGATCAAATGTGGATTAGAATCCAACAGAATGTTAGGATAATGAATAATTTTTTTAATAAATTCAACATGTTTCGATTTTATCTAGCAATGAAATATGTAAAAGGAAAGAAATTCTGGTATTTTCGTGTTGCCAGTTTTTCATTGATTAAGTAGAATTCACGGTTATTTGACTTGTCGAGTCATGTTCGTTGTGTTTTGTGCCTCGTAATTCTAGTTAGTCGATGAAGAATTTGGTTGATAATGTGATTGTGCGTACATTTATGCGTCTAGTAGGATTTTTTAGTTCTGTTAGACTGCATGTTGATTGGGCATGTTATGTGTGGGAGTGAAAACATTTCCATTACATTACTTAGATTCTTTAAATATGGATTTTGCTATAATAAAATGTATATATATATATATATATATATATACACACATATATATATATATATATAGATAGATAGATAGATATAAATATATATATATATATATATATATATATATATATATATATAGATAGATAGATAGATAGATAGATAGATAGATATAAATATATATATATATATATATGTATATATATATATAAATACAGTCGTAGTTGATAAACTCCGAAAGTGCTCAATAAAAGGTAGAGCCTATAAAACTTAAGTTAAATAACGAATAAAATATAAAACGGTGGCAATTTAAGTTTCACCCTCAAAAATGAGGGATCGTCAGGTCAGGTTTAATCTTTATAGATTATAAACAAATACTGAACCTGACCTGACGTATATATATATATATATATATATATATATATATATATTTTAGAATTGGACATAGTCCGACAATTTATTTAAAGACATTTATATATATTATGTTTAACGTTCTTTTTATAGATACAAGTATTTATGCAAATGCTCTGTTTTATAATAAACAGTATTAAATAACATTTACCGGCCTGAATGTCCGAGAAATTTTCATAGAAAATAGAAATTCAGGCCGGTAAATGTTATTTAATACTGTTTATTATAAAACAGAGCATTTGCATAAATACTTGTATCTATAAAAAGAACGTTAAACATAATATATATAAATGTCTTTATATATATATATATATATATATATATATATATATATATATATATATATATATATATATATATATATATATATATATATGTATATGCGTATAGGTAAAGTGTTCCCTAATTTAGAAACAAACATTTCAGCCATATACAATTGCTCAATAAAATCTTCAACACGAACAACATTAAGATTAGCTACAGCTGCACCAGAAACCCCGAACAGTATACAGCACAATATAATAATATAACATTAAACTACTCTTAAAATAGCAATAGTAATATTAATACAGACAAAAAGCGTAATTGTCAAAAAACACTACCTTTCCACTAAATCATAAATACATGAATAAAGGCGTTATTTATAAGGCTAGCATTAAACAAAATGGCGAGACGAAGTTTTATTTTGGTCCCACTGCAAACCACTGGAAGACCCGGTATTGCTGATTCTTACCAATAAAAAATATTCAAATGCCACGGCACTCTCAAAATTTTACTAGGAAATGAAAACAAATAACTACACACCAGTAGTAAATTAGAATTTCGTCACCAAAACTACAACATTTTTCCAGCCGCGGCGACCGATGTGAACTCTGTTTGCTGGAAAAAATGATTCATGTCCAAAAATATAAACGAACCCAACCTGCTGAACAAACGCCGTGAGTTCATGATAGCTTGTACCCATAAAAATAGTTCTCTCCTAAAGTATTTTGATTCAATATAAATCTTTTTACCCAACTTCAACTGTCCGTTAAATATTTTAGGTTAAATACGTATTTGCTAATTTTAACCATTAAAGCGTCTATTAATACGTAACGGGTTACATGGCGTTCCTCATTTCTTTAAATATTTTTCTCATCTTTTACTTTCTCTATCCTCAATTTCTACGTTTTTTTTTTTAAATTTATCTCCTAATATTATTTAACGTTAGCTTTATATACTCTGCATGTGTGTGGGTGGGTGTTTGTGTGTGTGATTGAGAGGGGAATAAACCAATATATAAAATGAAACTCAGACGATATCTGAATCAAATATTGGATTAATCAAATCGTATCGCTAATAAACATGAACATTGTTTTTCGGCATACCTGTATTTTTTTTTCGTAACTCCCCCAAATAATAATACATGTTTTTTTTTTCATTGCAGGTTAATCAGCGATCAAAATCCTCACCAAACACAAAACCTGATTTCCCTGTGGATGAATGTCGAGCAAACATATATATATATATATATATATATATATATATATATATATATATATATATATATATATATATTTGCTCGACATTCATCCACGGGAAATACATATATATATATATATATATATATATATATATATATATATATATATATATATATATATATATATATATATGTATAAAATTGAATAGATAGGTTGGCTAATAAAACAAAGGCAAACGAAAGGGTAACGACGTGATCAGTACGAAAAACATTTATTAATTATTAACCACATGACA
>OZ038497.1:54609997-54812497 GCA_964036315.1 Acanthosepion esculentum | reverse complement strand
AAATAATAAATAAGAATCAATAATAATATCGGATTTGAATTAAAACACACACACACACATATACACACACACACACACACACATATACATATATATATATATATATATATATATATATATATATATATATATATATATATATATATATATATATTGGTATTTATTTAATCAAGAAAGTAATCTGATAATAGCAGTTTTCATTAGAAAAATCTTGGAGAAAATATTCGAAAGACAACGAATACGAGAGAGAGAGGCTTTTAAAACCGGTGCCAAGATGCAGCAAATTCTGGTTACATATCATTTCATTGGTGTTGATACATTGTGCTTAGCGCATGTCAAATTACAAGTTTCATCTTTCAATCCTTATTTGGGTGGATGAATGGACGCGAAAGACGCAAAGTCGAATGGTGTGTTCATTGATTTAACCCTTAAACGACGGGCATCATCACTTAATGTGTCAGCGGATGTCATCAATTGATGACGTAAACATTTTTCCAAAGATACGTGAATCGTTCATTCATAATTCGTGACTAAATGACTAAATGGAAAAATGCCGTTACTATTCATTCATATGGGTACGTCATTTCCGGGAGTATTTGCTTGCAAATAAATATGGAAGAACAAGTTCAAGACAGTGTTGTCTGCTTGCATACTTCTCAAAGATAACTTGATGCAAACAATACGCATCTACCTTATGCGTAGAATTCTTCAAGTTATTGTATAATGTTACAAAAAATAAATAAATTTATGAAACTAGCATCTTATTTCCCTTCATTAATGTTATAATCCAAAAGAATTTAAATACGGTGTGTGGCAGAAATACCTCCCATGTTTTAATGGTGGACAAAATGACAAAGTAAATTATATTTAAAAAAATATTTTACTGTTGTTTAAACAAATCGCTCAAAAAATGGCATCCTCAAAATGGTGGACTCTGTTCGTTCATACACTGTCATAGAAGATTTCTAAAACTTTTCCATCATCCAATGTGTTTTTGGACTTCGACCGCTTCTCGGTTTTCTCGGTGCTTTTGTGTTAGACGTTGAACCTGTGTCCCAGAAATTTTTTCAGTATCGAAACAGCATCATTACGATATAACATGAAATGATCGCAAAAAATTATCTGTGTTGCAATTACATATCTACCAGCCTTTAAAAAACCATTTCAACAGCGAACGGACGATATACACCAGTAGAAACCATGATAGCAACTTACTGTATCTAAAAGAAAAAAATACTAAGACATTAGGTAGAAGGGAACACCATTGTCACTTGCCTAAGTTCACGTGTAGCAGGCAGGTGACAATTTAAAATGTGGGATGTACTTATGCCGCAGCCTGAATATGTTTTTATAGGTGTTGTATAGAATTAAAACTAAAATAAGCATAAGAATACCCTTAAATTTTTTTTGGTTTTGTAACCGTTTGGCGTGCACGGTCGTAGAATAATATTCGCGCCATTTAAACGTTAAAGTCCAAAAGCCTTTACGCAAACGAGGCTGGCTTCCGTCTGCTCAGCATTAAAGTTTGCCAAGTAAGTCAGTCGGTTTGGCCAGATTTACTTCTACTCGGATTTCTGATATTTCCTGTATTCAAAGTGATAAGCCTGTCATTTGTCAGAGCGTATTTGAACGGCCAGTGTATGTAAAAATGCCGGCTTGATATCTTTCCTTTTCGTCTTTATTTTATTTCTTTTTTGGGGAGGCTTTGTTCGTCTATATCGTCTGAAAGATTTTGTTGGGATCCATGCATTCGTATCAACAGAAGAAAAGACCATATCATGGTTAAAATGAAAAAGAAAAGGAAGACAATTATTCGGAATATATATATATATATATATATATATATATATATATATATATATATATAGTTATTTTCTTAGCTTAGATATGGCACAAGGCCGAAAGTATGGGGCAGCCAGTGAGAACCGAATTCACTACTCAGTCGTAATTGTTCAAGAGAGACAAGCTTTTTATACATCACACCTGTCCTACACACACACACACACACACACACACACACACACACACACACACACACACACATATATATATATATAAATATAAAAGTGAACATAGAAGTCAACACTTAGAGGCGACAGTCTGTTTCATGCTAGTGCAATCGTCAGGCATCTAATTTTAAAGTGTGCTATATCGTAGTCCAATATCCTTTCGAGGCACGGTACCTCCTCGAAGGAGATCTCCGTTCAGCGTGACAATCGGTAGTTCAGGGCCGGGTCGACGATGATGGAACGTAACCAGATTAGTTGCCTGACGATTGCACTAGCATGAAACAGACTGTCGCCTCTAAGTGTTGACTTCTATGTTCACTTTTATATTTACACACGCTCTATCTCTGATATTGAGCACTTTATCCCATAAATATAGCACACTTTAAGACTATATATATATATATATATATATATATATATATATATATATATATATATATATATATATATATATATATACATAAAAGGAAGAGGTTATAGTGGTTCCAACGAGAGAAAAGTGGGTATATTAAAAAGAAGAGAAGTACCACAAACGTTTTCAGGTAAAGGATGGAGATTTCCACATATTATTAAAAATAATTAATTTTTTTTCCCTTTATGTTTTTCAATGTTAAATATTCTCGATACGAGACATTCTCTATTTTTGCGTTAGTCATCCGAATGTCTTTATTGAAATGGCAGTGAAGATATATATATATACATATGTATGAATCTTCGAATAGCATTATGAATTTTCGAAGTGCGAAGTCTTTTCCGTGACCGTTATCGTCGCATAGCAAACTTCTTTGTAAACAAAACAGGATGTCATCTTGGCCGGTGAACCTCTCTGTTGTAAAGTCCAAATAACCATTCTGATAATGGCGGAAAACTTAGATAGATGAACGACCTAATAAAAAATATCCAAATGTTGGATAGTTTTCGTCTTTATTTTCTCCCGAAACAATTATAACAAGTATACGAAGCTTAGAATGGGTCATGATAAAAAACAATAGACATTCGGTGTCTGTTACATTTAACAATATATGTTTGAATATATGTATATATATATATATATATATATATATATATATATATATATATATATATATATATATATATATATATATATATATATATATTTATATATATATATTTATATTTATATATATATACATATATATATATATATATATACATACATATATATATATATATATATATATATATATATATATATATATATATATATATATATATATATATATATAATCTACCTTTTGTAGATTCATTGTAATATAAATTGAACTGCACCACATATTTGATTTAAAAGAACTGATCCGACGAATTTTCGGGATAACAACTGAGACATTTCTCTATTTATTGAACAATTTAGTTCATGCCACATTGACTGATAAAATCCTACAATAACAAAAATTCTCAAATTGCCAAATTAGTAAAAAATCGCACCTTCTTAAATTTTCAAAAAATTCAACCTTAGCGTTGCGACTGCAAGCTCCGAAAGTTTTTATCCGTTAACAATAACACATTAAAAAAAACAAAAACATATTTCGATTCGCATTTAATTTTTTCGTCTCGAATGCTACCTGAATTTTAGCAAAAACAAAATCATTTCCATACCTGAATATCACTGAATGTACAGTTGAAAGTACTCGCGTATTAAAGAAACAACTTATACAGCTTATAATTTTTAAAAACAAGGATCATAACATTCATCGAATGATTTCTAGGTTAACGTACCTTTAAAATTTTGTTTGCAAAGGGATTTCGCCATTTTATATCATTACCTTTACTAATCTACTTTTTGTGTGAATGATTCATTGTAATATAAATTGAACTGCACTACATTTTATATATATATATATATATATATATATATATATATATATATATATATATATATATATATATATATATATATATATATATATACCCCAGATGTTATTTTAGTAGATAGCTGTGGATGCATAGACGTCCAGTTTTGGAAAAGTGATTATTGCGCCTACCGGCCATGCAGAGCACCACATTCTGTTTACCTATTTCAGGAATGTAGATCTCATTGTTTAAAAGTTGATTTCTGCTAAATTTCGTTTCAGAAATGTATATATATTGAGCAATTTATGAAAAGTTTTCAGATATTGTTTTTAATCCGTCGCTATAACTACTTCAAAAGCTATGTTAGTGGATAAACGCGATTGGATAGATATGAGAGAAACAGAAAACTGTGTGTATGAGAGAAATTGTAAGAGAGAGAGATCAGCTTCTATTTTCGTATATATTTATCAGAAAATTCGTATATATCCTTTCTTTCATGATCTATCACATGCTATTCATTATCTATCTATCTATTCGTGTGTGCGTGCGTATATATATATATATATATATATATATATATATCAGTCTCTTCATTATCTATCACTATATTATCTCACTCAATCTCACTCTCTCTCTCTCTATATATATATCAGTCTCTTCTTCATCATCATCATCTTTTTCTGTCTTTCTCTCCCTCTCTCTCTCCACACACACACACACACACACACACTTATATATATTTATATATGTATATATATATTTTTGTCATCCACAGACTCTTTCGCTGTTTCACAGCTAATCAGTGTGACTAGACGTCCGGTTGCCTCTAGCAAGGATCAAAACCCGACTGAATTTGCGTCAGTCGGAACTTCTCCCACTAAGCCATCGACGGATGAAAGTGAAGTTTTGTTCAGTGAAGGTGTTTATTTTTATATACAAACACTCAAACAGGGTGCAATGGTTAAATTGTCGCCTAAATTATGCAAAAATAAAAATAACACTTACATCTTATTTTAACAGATATATTTATCAAAATTACACAGATATATCTTGAAATACTAAAGAGTACATTTATTTAACAAAATCGCTATTGACGGAATCTCCTGCAACTCTTCTGGACTGTCTCCTTGTTTAACTTGCTGAATGCTTCCATAATCCTCGCCTTCAATTCATCTTTGGTGTTACAAGGGATTTTGTTGGTCCCTGGCTCAACTGTGCCCCAAACATAATAATCAAGGGTGTTAAGACTGGGGAGTTAGGTGGTCAGATGCAAGGGTTGATGCGGTCGCATAAACTGTCTGACACCCATGACGGGTTTCTTCTGTTTAGGTGACGGTGCAGGGTCCTTTTGCCAGACATAGGGTCTTCTAGCAGCCGCGCTTTTTAGTCGAGCATCACTACCTTCTCAAGGCACTTGATGCTGACCTCTGTGTTGAGTTTGAGGCCATCAACCAACTAATTCGGTGGATCTTTTCTTATAAGAACGATCACAATGAATTTTCCGAGCTGCCGTACCTTCGGAATCACCATTAGACTCATTCAACATTTTCCGAATCCTCTGCACTGTCCTCAGATTGACACCGAAACAGGCGTCAATCTGAGGACAGTGTAGAGGAGTAGATTGCGTCATGGTACTCTTTTCTCTCTGACGGTACCCAATTGACCCTACTACCCTGCCAAATCAAAAGCACACAACACGCATGCGCCAAATTAAAAATGGCGACAATTTACCCGTTAAACACTGTATATATATATAATTGACTGTTGAAATCTCTCATATTTTGTTCATTATCTATCTATCTATCTATCTATCTATCTATCTATCTATCTATCTATCTATGTCAGTCTCTTCATTATCCATGTATTTCATTTTCCTCATTATCTATCTATCTTATATATTAATTAACATAAAAGTTTGAAACACCAAAAAACAAAAATAAAACAGGTACCTCTAATACGTCACATACCTTAACAATCATGCGTACCCATAGAGGAACCAAATATAGATACAAAAGAACAAAATAACTCTAACATATGAGCACGAAAGCACACGTTCGCTCAAAGAGAGAGGGAGGGAAAGATTGAGAAAGCGAAAGAACGAAATATATATATATATATATATATATATATATATATATATATATATATATATATAGAGAGAGAGAGAGAGAGAGAGAGAGAGAGAGAGAAAGAACGAGGAGGAGAGAGAGAGATCTATATAGGCAACGCCACATACGTAGACACTCTGATGTTTTCGGAGTATTCGAGGAATAACTGAAAGGTAACGTCTCTGGAACATTTTTTTTTACCATTGACTCTTCTTGGTGAATTTATAAGACGCATACATTATGACAACATACATCCCATACCAGCAGTTGTTGTAGAAAAGGTCGGCGTCTAAGGTTTCAGTTCATGTCCGTTCGCGTCTAACATCGGCCGTGAGACACAATCAACTGGCTGGGGCATGAGATGCGGTTGGCCGGGGAAGGTGTGTATGGGTAACGACCGTCGACAGAGACGCATATTATTTAGGCGTATAAGCTTTCGGGGCACTGCACTCAAATCCGTACACGTGTACCGGGGCACACACTACTTTCTCTTTTTTTTACGTTTTCTAACGGAATATTTTTAGACGTAAGGAATATTTTAAAGGATTCCAACTGAAATAATCTATCTGTACGTATATATGTCCCAGTTTGTCCATATATATATATATATATATATATATATATATATATATATATATAATTTTTTAAAAGTTAGGTTCACCCTTTAGAAGGCCTGGGGCCCAACTGAGATAGAGGGCTACTTTTGGAGGCCATTTGTGTATTATATAGATAACGAAGATAACGGTTAACCCTAGCCTTGAACAGATTGCATTGATCGGAAAAACATCCTGTTGGGATTTGGTTGCACAGGGCAGTGGCTTGCAGGATGAAGCGGCCCGAGTGGAACTTCTCACCGATGGAATACGGAGGGAATGTGTGTAGTTTGCTAATATATAAGTGGCAATTGCGTGTTCTTTCTGTGAAGGTTTTCCTCGTTGTGACCAGGGGATGTAGTTCGTCTAAGCACTTTCTGTAAATTAGCGATAGAGCGGCGAGCGGCTTGCCACATTCCGCCTTTGGGAGGAGAGTTTGAAGGGTGGAGATGTTTCAATTTGACAAGGTATGGCACAAGGTTCTATGAGAACTGTTCAGAAAACTAGATTTGGAAAGGATCTTAGAATCATCCACATCTCATGGTGGGATCCCACCGCAAAATATCTGGTAAGTTTTATTTTTTTAACAGAGGACTGTAGGTGCAATACTGGGGTACGAGGGTCCATTGGGATTGCCAAAGAAGCTTCCCAAAAGCTAAGATGAGTACGGAGAAACAGGAAAAACTTGGTTAGAAACAAAGAACTGAACTGTGATATCGTCCTCTTATATAGCAGTAAATGCAGGGCAATCTCCTCACAGATGAAGAAGAGACTTGAAGCAGCATATAGAAGGATGCTGAGGATACCATAAACGGAATACCTGACAAACGACGAAATTTTAGAGAAAATTAAAACAAAAACGAAACTTATACTTAAGATCCGGAAGAGGTAGCTGAAATTTCTAGGACACATAATTAGGAAAGAAGGCTTGGAAAATTTGATGGTTACAGGACAGATTGAAGCCAAATGGAACAAAGGAAAACAAAGCATAACATACTTAGTGACCTTGACTAAATGAATAGCGGGACATTAGCAGAAAAAGACAAAAGTTTTTAAGAGCTACAAAGGTCAGAAAGTTGAGAAAAGCTATGATCATCTTCGTCCTGAGCGACCACGGGACATGAAGAAGAAGCTACACAAAAATAGAAAGATGTGCAAGAAAAGAATATATCTTCTATCCAGATTTATTCAAACTCTACAGTGAGGTTATCTTAAAGGAGCTGGAGAGACTAACATGATTTATTAACGGTGGACGTAATCTTAACAATTGTTGCATTCTGTGTCCTCTCGGGATCCCAACTGACCATACTACCCTGCCAAACGAAAAAAAAAAAAAAAAACAAGACGCATGTGCTAAATTAAAAATGGCGGCAATTTAACCATTAAACACTATATATATATATATATATATATATATATATATATATATATATATATATATATATATATATGTCATCCACAGACAGACTATTTCGCTGTTTCACAGCTCATCAGTGTGGCTAGACGTCCGGTTGCCTCTAGCTAGGATCGAAACCCGACTGAATTTGCGTCAGTCGGAACTACTCCCACTAAGCCGTCGGCGCACGGCAGGGATGAAGGTGTATTTTAGCGTGTTTATTTTTAGATTTAGATAAACATACAGTGACTGACAGTGAATCAATTCTGCCGAAGAGTCGTGCAATATTAGCTTAAATAGTCACTGTTTACAAATTCACACCTCAAGCCAAAGAGCTCAACCGAAATTAATTTTTCAGGAGCCAATATATATATATATATATATATATATATATATATATATATATATATATATATATATATATATGTATGTATATATATATATATATATATGTATATATATATATATATATATATATATATATATATATATATATATATATATATATATATATATATGTATATATATATACTTGACTGCTGAATCTATCATATTCTGTTCATTATCTATCTATCTATTTATATCAGTCTCTTCATTATCCATCTATGCACTTCATTATCACTCTATCTCAGTCTATTCATTATCCATCTATTTCATTGTCCTCACTATCTATCTATCTATCTATCTATCTATCTATCTATGTCTGTTCATATCTATCTATCTATCTATCTATCTATCTATCTATCTATCTATCTACGTCTGTTCATATCTATCTATCTATCTATCTATCTAGCTATCTACGTCTGTTCATATCTATCTATCTATCTATCTATCTATCTATCTATCTATCTATCTATCTATCTATCTATCCCAGTCTGTTCCTATCTATCTATCTATCTATCTATCTATCTATCTATCTATCTAACAGGGCAGATTGACGTTAAGTAGAACAGAGCAAATCAACGGATAGTAAGCTTGACTAAATGAATGGCGGGACAAGTTTTAGAAAAAGAAAAAATAGAAGAAAAAGACAAAATTTATTAAGAGCTACAAAGGTCATGTCGTTGAGAAAAGCTATGATCATCTTCGTCCTGGTCGACCACTGAACATGAAGAAGAAGCTGCACAAAAATAGAAAAGACGTGTAAGAAAAGGATGTATCTTCTACCCAGATTTATTCAAATTCTACAGTGATGTTATCTTAAGGGAGCTGGAGACACTAACATGATTTATTATCGGTGGGCGTAATCTTAACAATTGTTGCATTCTGTGTCCTCTCGGGATACCCACGCTACGAAATAAGAGGGTAGCAACGAAAAGGGTCATTTAATGTGGTATTCGTCTGATAAAGAGTGACAGCTTAGATTCTAAAAGGCAGGAGTGATGACATCACAGGAACGCATGTCGCACGTTGGCTCAGCGTCTCTCCGTGGGTTGTATTAGCCGGTCGCACACCTGGGAGTGGGAAGCATATCGACGTTTCAGAATTCTTGTGACCTTCTGCTGAATTCTCACTGTTTTTTTTTTAACTTATATTCAAAACCCAAACAGAGCAATCTATCAGTGCTAAAATTCTCCGTCCACGAGGAACTCCGGCCAATCGCTGACCATTCTGCTCCTGCATTCTGTAACACAATATCTGATACGCAGATGACACTGTGTTGACGATTGCCAGAGAAATAAAATCACAGGACCCTCAGGATCAGATAGAAAGGGAAGCGTGGAAAAGGTACTATCTCATACAAGAAGACATAAAGTCATCTACAAGCAAAAACGCCCAAGATGCGAGTTATATATCGGGATGTCAATATTAAGCAGATGCAGTGGTTGACATATTAGGAAAGTATTTTAGCAGGGGATGGAGCATTCTATAAGTTAAGTACGTAAAGTGATGAGAAATAGAAGCATTTAGCTTGAAAAAAGAAACGGCGTGCTGGATTGCTATGTGATATTTGTCCAGTTATATATGGCAGTGAATGCGTGACAATCTCCTCGAGAAAACTTGAGGCTGCAGAAATGTGGTTCTGTAGAAAGAGACTAAAAAAACGTGGACAGACTGACTAAGCAACAAGATAGTCACAAATAAAAAGGTACCAGGAAGAGAGATATGAAATTCCTTGGGCATATAATGAGGAAGAACGGCATGGAAAATTTAACCATCAATGGGTATATTGAGGGCAAAAGAGACAGAGGATAAACAGGGAGCCAATTATTTTTTAGACATTTTTTTCTCTTTCTCTTCCAGTATTTCTCGGTTTTATTCGTGACTGTATCTGGATAAGAGCTTTAGGATTTGACAAGGTATGGAACAACGCACACAGACACAGACACACACGCACACACACACACACACACATATATTATATATATGTATATATATGTATATGTATACATACTACAGTTCAAAGGTTCGAGGTGACACGTGGTAATTTTTTAAATTGATCAATGATGGAGATGTTTTGTATTTTAAATAAGAGAAAATTATTATACACTTCGAAAATGTGAAAAATTAATTTTGGTTAGAAACTTTATTATCTCAAAAAGAAAAAAAAGCATATTATAATTAAATTTTAATCTCATCAAATTATCCTCCAATAGCCTTCACTACAGCAGCACAGTTTTTTGGTATTCGTTGCAAATGTTTCTTAAAGTATCATAATAGATTCCATTCTTTTGTCAAAAACTCTAAAATCTCTTTTGCATTTTTTTCACTCTTCTGTCATGTTCACACCATACTAATTTTGGGGGTGTCTTCAAATATTTGATTTATAGTGTATACATACATACATACATACATACATACATATATACACAGACATAATTATGGCCACGTAGCACCCTAAAAACATGTTTTTTTGGCTCACTTCCTTTTTCGCCCCTTAAACAGCAGTTTTTAGCAAAGAAATTGCGCCCCTTAAACACCGTTCTTTGTGATTTCTTTCTTTTTCGCCCCTTAAACACCGTACTTTTCACTTTCTTTCTTTTTAGCCCCTTAAACACGGGTTTTTTCACGTTTCTTTTTATCCCCTTAAACACCGTTCTTTTCGCTTTCTTTCTTTTTCGCCCCTTAATTACCGGCCTTTTCACATACTTTCTTTTTAGCCCCTTAAACACCGTTCTTTTCACTTTCTTTCTTTTTCGCCCCTTAAACACAGTTCTTTTCACTTTCTTTCTTTTTAGCCCCTTAAACACCGTTCTTTTCGCTTTCTTTCTTTTTCGCCCCTTAATTACCGGCCTTTTCACATACTTTCTTTTTAGCCCCTTAAACACCGTTCTTTTCACTTTCTTTCTTTTTCGCCCCTTAAACACCGTTCTTTTCACTTTCTTTCTTTTTAGCCCATTAAACACGGGTTTTTTCACCTTCTTTCTTTTTATCCCCTTAAACTCCGTTCTTTTCGCTTTCTTTCTTTTTAGCCCCTTAATTACCGGCCTTTTCACATACTTTCTTTTTAGCCCCTTAAACACCGTTCTTTTCGCTTACTTTCTTTTTAGCCCCTTAAACACCGTTCTTTTCACTTTCTTTCTTTTTCGCCCCTTAAACACAGTTCTTTTCACTTTCTTTCTTTTTAGCCCCTTAAACACCGTTCTTTTCGCTTTCTTTCTTTTTCGCCCCTTAATTACCGGCCTTTTCACATACTTTCTTTTTAGCCCCTTAAACACCGTTCTTTTCACTTTCTTTCTTTTTCGCCCCTTAAACACAGTTCTTTTCACTTTCTTTCTTTTTAGCCCCTTAAACACCGTTCTTTTCGCTTTCTTTCTTTTTCGCCCCTTAATTACCGGCCTTTTCACATACTTTCTTTTTAGCCCCTTAAACACCGTTCTTTTCACTTTCTTTCTTTTTCGCCCCTTAAACACAGTTCTTTTCACTTTCTTTCTTTTTAGCCCCTTAAACACCGTTCTTTTCGCTTTCTTTCTTTTTTGCCCCTTAATTACCGGCCTTTTCACATACTTTCTTTTTAGCCCCTTAAACACCGTTCTTTTCACTTTCTTTCTTTTTCGCCCCTTAAACACAGTTCTTTTCACTTTCTTTCTTTTTAGCCCCTTAAACACCGTTCTTTTCGCTTTCTTTCTTTTTCGCCCCTTAATTACCGGCCTTTTCACATACTTTCTTTTTAGCCCCTTAAACACCGTTCTTTTCACTTTCTTTCTTTTTCGCCCCTTAAACACAGTTCTTTTCACTTTCTTTCTTTTTAGCCCCTTAAACACCGTTCTTTTCGCTTTCTTTCTTTTTCGCCCCTTAATTACCGGCCTTTTCACATACTTTCTTTTTAGCCCCTTAAACACCGTTCTTTTCACTTTCTTCCTTTTTCGCCCCTTAAACGCAGTTCTTTTCACTTTCTTTCTTTTTAGCCCCTTAAACACCGTTCTTTTCGCTTTCTTTCTTTTTCGCCCCTTAATTACCGGCCTTTTCACATACTTTCTTTTTAGCCCCTTAAACACCGTTCTTTTCACTTTCTTTCTTTTTCGCCCCTTAAACACAGTTCTTTTCACTTTCTTTCTTTTTAGCCCCTTAAACACCGTTCTTTTCGCTTTCTTTCTTTTTCGCCCCTTAATTACCGGCCTTTTCACATACTTTCTTTTTCGCCCCTTAAACACCGTTCTTTTCACTTTCTTTCTTTTTCGCCCCTTAAACACAGTTCTTTTCACTTTCTTTCTTTTTAGCCCCTTAAACACCGTTCTTTTCGCTTTCTTTCTTTTTCGCCCCTTAATTACCCGCCTTTTCACATACTTTCTTTTTAGCCCCTTAAACACCGTTCTTTTCACTTTCTTTCTTTTTCGCCCCTTAAACACAGTTCTTTTCACTTTCTTTCTTTTTAGCCCCTTAAACACCGTTCTTTTCGCTTTCTTTCTTTTTCGCCCCTTAATTACCGGCCTTTTCACATACTTTCTTTTTAGCCCCTTAAACACCGTTCTTTTCACTTTCTTTCTTTTTCGCCCCTTAAACACAGTTCTTTTCACTTTCTTTCTTTTTAGCCCCTTAAACACCGTTCTTTTCGCTTTCTTTCTTTTTCGCCCCTTAATTACCGGCCTTTTCACATACTTTCTTTTTCGCCCCTTAAACACCGTTCTCTTCACTTTCTTTCTTTTTCGCCCCTTAAACACAGTTCTTTTCACTTTCTTTCTTTTTAGCCCCTTAAACACCGTTCTTTTCGCTTTCTTTCTTTTTCGCCCGTTAATTACCGGCCTTTTCACATACTTTCTTTTTAGCCCCTTAAACACCGTTCTTTTCACTTTCTTTCTTTTTCGCCCCTTAAACACAGTTCTTTTCACTTTCTTTCTTTTTAGCCCCTTAAACACCGTTCTTTTTGCTTTCTTTCTTTTTCGCCCCTTAATTACCGGCCTTTTCACATACTTTCTTTTTAGCCCCTTAAACACCGTTCTTTTCACTTTCTTTCTTTTTCGCCCCTTAAACACAGTTCTTTTCACTTTCTTTCTTTTTAGCCCCTTAAACACCGTTCTTTTCGCTTTCTTTCTTTTTCGCCCCTTAATTACCGGCCTTTTCACATACTTTCTTTTTAGCCCCTTAAACACCGTTCTTTTCGCTTACTTTCTTTTTAGCCCCTTAAACACCGTTCTTTTCACTTTCTTTCTTTTTAGCCCCTTAAACACCGTTCTTTTCGCTTTCTTTCTTTTTCGCCCCTTAATTACCAGCCATTTCACATACTTTCTTTTTAGCCCCTTAAACACCGTTCTTTTCACTTTCTTTCTTTTTCGCCCCTTAAACACAGTTCTTTTCACTTTCTTTCTTTTTAGCCCGTTAAACACCGTTCTTTTCGCTTTCTTTTTATCCCCTTAAACACCGTTCTTTTCGATTTCTTTCTTTTTCGCCCCTTAATTACCGGCCTTTTCACATACTTTCTTTTTAGCCCCTTAAACACCGTTCTTTTCACTTTCTTTCTTTTTAGCCCCTTAAACACCGTTCTTTTCACTTTCTTTCTTTTTCGCCCCTTAAACACCATTCTTTTCGCTTTCTTTTTATCCCCGTAAACACCGTTCTTTTCGCTTTCTTTCTTTTTATCCCCTTAAACACCGTTCTTTTCGCTTTCTTTCTTTTTAGCCCCTTAAACACCGTTCTTTTCGCTTTCTTTTTATCCCCTTAAACACCGTTCTTTTCGCTTTCTTTCTTTTTATCCCCTTAAACACCGTTCTTTTCGCTTTCTTTCTTTTTATCCCCTTAAACACCGTTCTTTTCACTTTCTTTCTTTTTAACTCCTTAAACACTGTTCTTTTCGCTTTCTTTCTTTTTATCCCCTTAAACACCGTTCTTTTCGCTTTCTTTCTTTTTATCCCCTTAAACACCGTTCTTTTCGCTTTCTTTCTTTTTATCCCCTTAAACACCGTTCTTTTCGCTTTCTTTCTTTTTCGCCCCTTAAACACCGTTCTTTTCACTTTCTTTCTTTTTAACTCCTTAAACACCGTTCTTTTCGCTTTCTTTCTTTTTATCCCCTTAAACACCGTTCTTTTCGCTTTCTTTCTTTTTCGCCCCTTAAACACCGTTCTTTTCGCTTTCTTTCTTTTTATCCCCTTAAACACCGTTCTTTTCGCTTTCTTTTTATCCCCTTAAACACCGTTCTTTTCGCTTTCTTTCTTTTTATCCCCTTAAACACCGTTCTTTTCGCTTTCTTTCTTTTTCGCCCCTTAAACACCGTTCTTTTCACTTTCTTTCTTTTTAACTCCTTAAACACCGTTCTTTTCGCTTTCTTTCTTTTTATCCCCTTAAACACCGTTCTTTTCGCTTTCTTTCTTTTTCGCCCCTTAAACACCGTTCTTTTCACTTTCTTTCTTTTTAACTCCTTAAACACCGTTCTTTTCGCTTTCTTTCTTTTTATCCCCTTAAACACCGTTCTTTTCGCTTTCTTTCTTTTTAGCCCCTTAAACACCGTTCTTTTCGCTGTCTTTCTTTTTAGCCCCTTAAACACCGTTCTTTTCGCTTTCTTTTTATCCCCTTAAACACCGTTCTTTTCGCTTTCTTTCTTTTTATCCCCTTAAACACCGTTCTTTTCGCTTTCTTTCTTTTTTCCCCTTAAACACCGTTCTTTTCACTTTCTTTCTTTTTAACTCCTTAAACACCGTTCTTTTCGCTTTCTTTCTTTTTATCCCCTTAAACACCGTTCTTTTCGCTTTCTTTCTTTTTCGCCCCTTAAACACCGTTCTTTTCACTTTCTTTCTTTTTAACACCTTAAACACCGTTCTTTTCGCTTTCTTTCTTTTTAGCCCCTTAAACACCGTTCTTTTCGCTTTCTTTCTTTTTCGCCCCTTAATTACCGGCCTTTTCACATACTTTCTTTTTAGCCCCTTAAACACCGTTCTTTTCACTTTCTTTCTTTTTCGCCCCTTAAACACCGTTCTTTTCACTTTCTTTCTTTTTATCCCCTTAAACACCGTTCTTTTCGCATTCTTTCTTTTTAGACCCCGAAACACCGTTTTTTTGTGCTTTCTTTTTAGCCCCTTAAACACCGTTCTTTTCACTTTCTTTCTTTTTCGCCCCTTAAACACAGTTCTTTTCACTTTCTTTCTTTTTAGCCCCTTAAACACCGTTCTTTTCGCTTTCTTTCTTTTTCGCCCCTTAATTACCGGCCTTTTCACATACTTTCTTTTTAGCCCCTTAAACACCGTTCTTTTCACTTTCTTTCTTTTTCGCCCCTTAAACACAGTTCTTTTCACTTTCTTTCTTTTTAGCCCCTTAAACACCGTTCTTTTCGCTTTCTTTCTTTTTCGCCCCTTAATTACCGGCCTTTTCACATACTTTCTTTTTCGCCCCTTAAACACCGTTCTCTTCACTTTCTTTCTTTTTCGCCCCTTAAACACAGTTCTTTTCACTTTCTTTCTTTTTAGCCCCTTAAACACCGTTCTTTTCGCTTTCTTTCTTTTTCGCCCGTTAATTACCGGCCTTTTCACATACTTTCTTTTTAGCCCCTTAAACACCGTTCTTTTCACTTTCTTTCTTTTTCGCCCCTTAAACACAGTTCTTTTCACTTTCTTTCTTTTTAGCCCCTTAAACACCGTTCTTTTTGCTTTCTTTCTTTTTCGCCCCTTAATTACCGGCCTTTTCACATACTTTCTTTTTAGCCCCTTAAACACCGTTCTTTTCACTTTCTTTCTTTTTCGCCCCTTAAACACAGTTCTTTTCACTTTCTTTCTTTTTAGCCCCTTAAACACCGTTCTTTTCGCTTTCTTTCTTTTTCGCCCCTTAATTACCGGCCTTTTCACATACTTTCTTTTTAGCCCCTTAAACACCGTTCTTTTCGCTTACTTTCTTTTTAGCCCCTTAAACACCGTTCTTTTCACTTTCTTTCTTTTTAGCCCCTTAAACACCGTTCTTTTCGCTTTCTTTCTTTTTCGCCCCTTAATTACCAGCCATTTCACATACTTTCTTTTTAGCCCCTTAAACACCGTTCTTTTCACTTTCTTTCTTTTTCGCCCCTTAAACACAGTTCTTTTCACTTTCTTTCTTTTTAGCCCGTTAAACACCGTTCTTTTCGCTTTCTTTTTATCCCCTTAAACACCGTTCTTTTCGATTTCTTTCTTTTTCGCCCCTTAATTACCGGCCTTTTCACATACTTTCTTTTTAGCCCCTTAAACACCGTTCTTTTCACTTTCTTTCTTTTTAGCCCCTTAAACACCGTTCTTTTCACTTTCTTTCTTTTTCGCCCCTTAAACACCATTCTTTTCGCTTTCTTTTTATCCCCGTAAACACCGTTCTTTTCGCTTTCTTTCTTTTTATCCCCTTAAACACCGTTCTTTTCGCTTTCTTTTTAGCCCCTTAAACACCGTTCTTTTCGCTTTCTTTTTATCCCCTTAAACACCGTTCTTTTCGCTTTCTTTCTTTTTATCCCCTTAAACACCGTTCTTTTCGCTTTCTTTCTTTTTATCCCCTTAAACACCGTTCTTTTCACTTTCTTTCTTTTTAACTCCTTAAACACCGTTCTTTTCGCTTTCTTTCTTTTTATCCCCTTAAACACCGTTCTTTTCGCTTTCTTTCTTTTTCGCCCCTTAAACACCGTTCTTTTCGCTTTCTTTTTTTTTATCCCCTTAAACACCGTTCTTTTCGCTTTCTTTTTATCCCCTTAAACACCGTTCTTTTCGCTTTCTTTCTTTTTATCCCCTTAAACACCGTTCTTTTCGCTTTCTTTCTTTTTCGCCCCTTAAACACCGTTCTTTTCACTTTCTTTCTTTTTAACTCCTTAAACACCGTTCTTTTCGCTTTCTTTCTTTTTATCCCCTTAAACACCGTTCTTTTCGCTTTCTTTCTTTTTCGCCCCTTAAACACCGTTCTTTTCACTTTCTTTCTTTTTAACTCCTTAAACACCGTTCTTTTCGCTTTCTTTCTTTTTATCCCCTTAAACACCGTTCTTTTCGCTTTCTTTCTTTTTAGCCCCTTAAACACCGTTCTTTTCGCTGTCTTTCTTTTTAGCCCCTTAAACACCGTTCTTTTCGCTTTCTTTTTATCCCCTTAAACACCGTTCTTTTCGCTTTCTTTCTTTTTATCCCCTTAAACACCGTTCTTTTCGCTTTCTTTCTTTTTTCCCCTTAAACACCGTTCTTTTCACTTTCTTTCTTTTTAACTCCTTAAACACCGTTCTTTTCGCTTTCTTTCTTTTTATCCCCTTAAACACCGTTCTTTTCGCTTTCTTTCTTTTTCGCCCCTTAAACACCGTTCTTTTCACTTTCTTTCTTTTTAACACCTTAAACACCGTTCTTTTCGCTTTCTTTCTTTTTAGCCCCTTAAACACCGTTCTTTTCGCTTTCTTTCTTTTTCGCCCCTTAATTACCGGCCTTTTCACATACTTTCTTTTTAGCCCCTTAAACACCGTTCTTTTCACTTTCTTTCTTTTTCGCCCCTTAAACACCGTTCTTTTCACTTTCTTTCTTTTTATCCCCTTAAACACCGTTCTTTTCGCATTCTTTCTTTTTAGACCCCGAAACACCGTTTTTTTGTGCTTTCTTTTTAGCCCCTTAAACACCGTTCTTTTCACTTTCTTTCTTTTTCGCCCCTTAAACACAGTTCTTTTCACTTTCTTTCTTTTTAGCCCCTTAAACACCGTTCTTTTCGCTTTCTTTTTTTTTCGACCCTTAATTACCGGCCTTTTCACATACTTTCTTTTTAGCCCCTTAAACACCGTTCTTTTCACTTTCTTTCTTTTTCGCCCCTTAAACACAGTTCTTTTCACTTTCTTTCTTTTTAGCCCCTTAAACACCGTTCTTTTCGCTTTCTTTCTTTTTCGCCCCTTAATTACCGGCCTTTTCACATACTTTCTTTTTCGCCCCTTAAACACCGTTCTCTTCACTTTCTTTCTTTTTCGCCCCTTAAACACAGTTCTTTTCACTTTCTTTCTTTTTAGCCCCTTAAACACCGTTCTTTTCGCTTTCTTTCTTTTTCGCCCGTTAATTACCGGCCTTTTCACATACTTTCTTTTTAGCCCCTTAAACACCGTTCTTTTCACTTTCTTTCTTTTTCGCCCCTTAAACACAGTTCTTTTCACTTTCTTTCTTTTTAGCCCCTTAAACACCGTTCTTTTCGCTTTCTTTCTTTTTCGCCCCTTAATTACCGGCCTTTTCACATACTTTCTTTTTAGCCCCTTAAACACCGTTCTTTTCACTTTCTTTCTTTTTCGCCCCTTAAACACAGTTCTTTTCACTTTCTTTCTTTTTAGCCCCTTAAACACCGTTCTTTTCGCTTTCTTTCTTTTTCGCCCCTTAATTACCGGCCTTTTCACATACTTTTTTTTTAGCCCCTTAAACACCGTTCTTTTCGCTTACTTTCTTTTTAGCCCCTTAAACACCGTTCTTTTCACTTTCTTTCTTTTTAGCCCCTTAAACACCGTTCTTTTCGCTTTCTTTCTTTTTCGCCCCTTAATTACCAGCCTTTTCACATACTTTCTTTTTAGCCCCTTAAACACCGTTCTTTTCACTTTCTTTCTTTTTCGCCCCTTAAACACAGTTCTTTTCACTTTCTTTCTTTTTAGCCCGTTAAACACCGTTCTTTTCGCTTTCTTTTTATCCCCTTAAACACCGTTCTTTTCGCTTTCTTTCTTTTTCGCCCCTTAATTACCGGCCTTTTCACATACTTTCTTTTTAGCCCCTTAAACACCGTTCTTTTCACTTTCTTTCTTTTTAGCCCCTTAAACACCGTTCTTTTCACTTTCTTTCTTTTTCGCCCCTTAAACACCGTTCTTTTCACTTTCTTTCTTTTTAACCCCTTAAACACCGTTCTTTTCGCTTTCTTTCTTTTTAGCCCCTTAAACACCGTTCTTTTCACTTTCTTTCTTTTTAGCCCCTTAAACACCGTTCTTTTCGCTTTCTTTTTATCCCCTTAAACACCGTTCTTTTCGCTTTCTTTCTTTTTATCCCCTTAAACACCGTTCTTTTCGCTTTCTTTCTTTTTAGCCCCTTAAACACCGTTCTTTTCGCTTTCTTTTTATCCCCTTAAACACCGTTCTTTTCGCTTTCTTTCTTTTTATCCCCTTAAACACCGTTCTTTTCGCTTTCTTTATTTTTATCCCCTTAAACACCGTTCTTTTCACTTTCTTTCTTTTTAAATCCTTAAACACCGTTCTTTTCGCTTTCTTTCTTTTTATCCCCTTAAACACCGTTCTTTTCGCTTTCTTTCTTTTTATCCCCTTAAACACCGTTCTTTTCGCTTTCTTTCTTTTTAGCCCCTTAAACACCGTTCTTTTCACTTTCTTTCTTTTTATCCCCTTAAACACCGTTCTTTTCGCTTTCTTTCTTTTTATCCCCTTAAACACCGTTCTTTTCGCTTTCTTTCTTTTTATTCCCTTAAACACCGTTCTTTTCGCTTTCTTTCTTTTTCGCCCCTTAAACACCGTTCTTTTCACTTTCTTTCTTTTTAACTCCTTAAACACCGTTCTTTTCGCTTTCTTTCTTTTTATCCCCTTAAACACCGTTCTTTTCGCTTTCTTTCTTTTTCGCCCCTTAAACACCGTTCTTTTCGCTTTCTTTCTTTTTATCCCCTTAAACACCGTTCTTTTCGCTTTCTTTTTATCCCCTTAAACACCGTTCTTTTCGCTTTCTTTCTTTTTATCCCCTTAAACACTGTTCTTTTCGCTTTCTTTCTTTTTCGCCCCTTAAACACCGTTCTTTTCACTTTCTTTCTTTTTAACTCCTTAAACACCGTTCTTTTCGCTTTCTTTCTTTTTATCCCCTTAAACACCGTTCTTTTCGCTTTCTTTCTTTTTCGCCCCTTAAACACCGTTCTTTTCACTTTCTTTCTTTTTAACTCCTTAAACACCGTTCTTTTCGCTTTCTTTCTTTTTATCCCCTTAAACACCGTTCTTTTCGCTTTCTTTCTTTTTAGCCCCTTAAACACCGTTCTTTTCGCTTTCTTTCTTTTTAGCCCCTTAAACACCGTTCTTTTCGCTTTCTTTTTAGCCCCTTAAACACCGTTCTTTTCGCTTTCTTTCTTTTTATCCCCTTAAACACCGTTCTTTTCGCTTTCTTTCTTTTTCGCCCCTTAAACACCGTTCTTTTCACTTTCTTTCTTTTTAACTCCTTAAACACCGTTCTTTTCGCTTTCTTTCTTTTTATCCCCTTAAACACCGTTCTTTTCGCTTTCTTTCTTTTTCGCCCCTTAAACACCGTTCTTTTCACTTTCTTTCTTTTTAACTCCTTAAACACCGTTCTTTTCGCTTTCTTTCTTTTTAGCCCCTTAAACACCGTTCTTTTCGCTTTCTTTCTTTTTCGCCCCTTAATTACCGGCCTTTTCACATACTTTCTTTTTAGCCCCTTAAACACCGTTCTTTTCACTTTCTTTCTTTTTCGCCCCTTAAACACCGTTCTTTTCACTTTCTTTCTTTTTATCCCCTTAAACACCGTTCTTTTCGCTTTCTTTCTTTTTAGACCCCGAAACACCGTTTTTTTGTGCTTTCTTTTTCACCCCTTTAACACCGTTTCTGACACTTTCTTTCTCTTAAAATATTCGTCTTCCGACAGGATTCGAACCTGTATCCTATGCGGAACCGTCATATAGCCTGAATGTTCGAATCTTGTTGGAGGACGAATATTTTCTATGAAAATTTCTAAGATATTCAGGCCGGTAAATGTTATTTAATACTGTTTATTATAAACAGAGCATTTACTTAAATACTTGTATCTATAAAAAGACTGTTAAACATAAAAATGTCTTAAAATAATTGTCGGACTTCGTCCATTTCATTATATATATAATCCACAAACAGACTGTTTCGCAGCTCATCAGTGTGGGTAGATGTCCGGTTGCCTCTAGCTAGGATCGAAACCCGACTGAATTTGCGTCAGTCGGAACTTCTACCACTAAGCCGTCGGCGCACGACAGGGATGATGGTGGATTTTAGCGTGTTTATTTTTAGATTTAGATAAACACACAGTGACTGACAGTGACTTAATTCTGTCGAAGAGTCGTGTAATATTAGCTTAAAATAGTCACTGTTTACAAATTCACACCTCAAACCAGAGAGCTCACGTTTTAACAGATATATTTACCAAATTACATAAAATATCTAGAAATAATAAAGGATACATTTATTCAATAAAATCGCCATTGGTTTCAACCACGTTTGAAGACTCGCAGAATCTCCTGCATCTTTTCTGGGCGGTCTCCTTGTTTAAGTTGGTGAATGCGGCCATAATGTTTGCCTTTATTTCATCTTTGGTATTAAAAAGAGTTTTGTTGGTATCTCGCTCAATTGCATCCTACCCATAATAAGCAAGGGTGTTGCTATCTGGGGAGTTAGGTGGCCAGATGTAAGGGGTCATGTGGTGGCAAAGATTTATTGACACCTATGACTAGTTTCTCCTGCTTGTGTGGCATGGTGCAGAGTCCTGTTGCCAGTTATAAGTTCTTTCAGCAGCTAGCCTCTTGACCCAGGGCAGCACTACCTCCTCAAGCCATTGATGTAGGCCTCAGTGTTAAGTCTGAGGTTCTATGGGAAGATAAATGGATGCATAACGTCGACATTACTAGTGATCGCACCAAACATGATGTTGACTGGATATATCATCCAAATATTTCCAAATCCTATGCAGTGTCCTCAGATTGACACTCAGACACACTTAAATGTTTGTATTGGAGCTTCCGGTGCGAATGACAAGCAGTACAGCATGCCGTTTCCAAATTTCTGGCGGAGTGAATTGCATCCTGATGCTCTTTTTCTCGCAGACGGTACCCAACTGACCCTACTATACACTGCAATCGACAAAATCAAAAAGAATCAACGCGCATGTCCGAAATAAAAAAATAAAAAATGGTGACAGTTTACCCATCACACTCTGTGTTACGAAACCGAAAAAATTTGTTAGAAACAAAGAAAATAATACTGTTATGTAATATCAGTTCTCCGAGATGGCATTGAATGCTGGATGACTTAGTCGGACTCTGTCTTCGGATAAAGACTCGGCTGAGAAAAACAGACCAGTTCTGTACTCGATCCCACTTTGGCGGGGGCTGGATAAATTTTCACCAGTGAAAACCCTCGGGCATCTCCACAATAAACTTGACCTTGTGTCACATCTAGTCCACAGTGGGGCGACCAGTCCGTCGTAGTCAGGCAGTTCTCTGCCAGGCTCGCGACTGACGTGTCGAACTCTCTGCCTGCAGAGAGGAACCCAAACGAGGCCATACCTACGGGCAGAGTCTCGTTTGAGGAGGTAGACAAACCTGACCTCGTGTATGCAGGGTCTACGGAGAATTTTTGCTTGAATATGCCTCACATAAAAATCGGACTTGTGCCACATCCTGCCTTGTGTGTGTGTGTGTGGGGGGGGTAAGTACTTCTGTTGGAGTCAGTTCCAGGCTTGTGACAAGACAAGGCAAGACCTCCGTCTTCGGGCGGAGGATGACTCGGTCGTGCCCTGTCTTCGGGTAAAGACTCGGCTGAGAAAACAGACCAGTTTTGTACCCGAGCCCGCTTTTGCGGGGGATGAGTAAATTTTGACCAGTGGCTCGGATGGAAACACTCGGGTTCCCCACAGTAAACTTGACTTTGTGTCGCATCTAGTTCACAGTGGGCCGACAGGTAAATATCAGTTCGTTGGAGTCAGTCGAGGAGAATTTCTACTGGCGTCACGGCGAGTAGCCGAAGTGAGGCACAATATTATAACGGCTAGGAACGTTACTCACACTTCCTATTGAAGGCAAATGAGAGAGAGAAAAACCCTGCATAACCTACCTAACGGACATGTGTAAATGGATGGTAGAACAGTTTTAGGGGAGATAACAAAACTTATTAAAAGTTACAAAGCACTGAAAATTATGGAGATCCATAATCGCTAACATTCTTATTTTTCTTCTTCTTTTTCTATACTTCTATTTTTTTCTTCTATCATTCTTTTCTTCGTCGTCTAATAATAATATTCTCTTTTCTTCTTGTCTTTCATTATTATTTATTCCCTTCGACGCCTCCTTATTCTTTGTCATGTAATGCCCCTTTCTATTATTCTCATTTGCATTACAATTTCTCTTTTTTTCCTTCCTTCCTTCATTCATAAATTGATTCTTCCAAATAGCTGTGAATGGTTGCCTTCACAGTAAAGCATAGATTTACAAACGACATTATCGCACGTGACATTTTCCCACAATGCATTGGGTTTTTCGCTTTTATTTCCACATTGTATAACTTATGAAATCCGTATTTACATTGATTTGTAAATAACGAAAACAAACGCACATTTAAAAAAAAATACATTGATAAGAATGATAAGGTTACAATGAACGAAAACAATTCCATACAGATTTAAGAAATAAATAAAATAAAAAAACTGCCGACAAAATGACATCAGCACGACTGCGAAAAGGACATTTGAAATGGGGAAAAGAAAAAATAGTCTGACACATAAGCAAGACAATAGGAACGAACATTGTCAAAGTTTTCACACACACGCACACAAACACACACACACACACTCACATATATATATATATATATATATATATATATATATATATATATATATATATATATATATATCAACAAATAAAATCAACCAATAAAAGTGACTTAATAAACTTCTATTCCCATCAATAACAATAAAATCAGGAATGATTATTGGATTCTATTTAAGAGCACACAGAATTTGCAGCCCTGAATATTTACACGAAGAAGAGAAATATATTGAAAATACTTTCAAGACTTTCAATACTCTATTTCATATTCAATGCAAAGCAAAAGCCCATTATTCCAAAATAGAAAATCTGTTCATTCCTGACAAACGCAACGAATCAAACAATATATATTCTTCTACATACTAACTCTATCATGACTACAACCGAAAAGAATTACCTAAGCTCAAAATAACATTTGCTATAAAAACTACATCTAAAACAATCAAAGAGTTAATCAATGATAAACAAAACAATCCAAAACTTGAAGGAAGAATTTACTCTATCAAGTTCAGGAATTGCCAGAATGAATACATTGGAGAAACCTCAAGAAACAAAAGTCTCTATGAACACAAATATATATATTTGGTGGAGATGATGTTAAGTAACAGCTATTTATTGACGTCATTGCATACTGACGAATGTGGCAGTTACCCGGTCAGTCCTACAGTCAGTCAGCTTTTAAGCGTTAAACCAAGCATTTGCATTTTAAGTTAAATCTTCCTCACCCAGCGAGATCAAACGTGGTGCAGCTTACAAGCCTCTGGCGTCATTTTGTTTTGGACATATATTTTCAGCAGATATAGAAATAAACTATCTCGAGCTCGTAATCCTGAATTTTGGGGAAAAAATAGGACTCGCTGTTTGCGAAATATGTCCTCGCTAGAGCCATAGCGGATGAATCCATCCTGCTCGAATCTAGAATCACAAATATGGCTTCTCCATAAACACAGAAGAATCTGCTGCAGGTACAATATCCGTTGAGAATTATTACACCTAAGACTCTCTATTTTTGTCCCCTTCTTACTCTGTTTTTCCATACGTTATATTTTCTCTGTGTGGGATGCGTGTAAATATGTATATATAATTTTGTCTATGACTTAGCGGTAGAAGACTCTCTCTAACAACAAAGCATGTTTATCATTCCTTTTTTTTTCAGCTATTTCGCTCCGTCCGTGAAATACGATGTTATTATATCATAGGTATAATACTGCCCATAATGGGGGAAATATAATCTCATCCTATTATCTGGGCCAACCCGACGTGACATGATATTATTTACCCCAACTAGTATCGTGACAATTGTATTAGCGTGCATTTTTTTTTACATGTGGTCAGAATTCTCGTATATTTGTTTATTGATTGGAACATTGAAGAGAGAAAAAATATGCAACACTTTAGAACGATTAATTTTTATTTTAAGAAAGGTAAAAATGCAGACCAAACACAAAAATATATTTAGATTATCGAGAAATCACGGTCAATGATCGACAGGGTCAGAAGTGTTTTTTGAAATTTCGTGCTAGAGATTTCTCGCTGAATGTTGCACCATGGTCGAGTAAATTAGTTGATGTCGCTAGTGCTCGCAGGTGAACATATCGTGGAAATTGAAATAGACAGTAGTTCCTATTGTTTATGGAACACTTGGAGCCAAACAGAAATGTTCAATTAAATGGAAATCTCAGAAAAGTATTAAGACTATCCAGACAACACCATTGCTGAATACTGCTACAGAGCTCGAGAAATGAAGACATTGCTGGCATTTGGTCTCCAGTACAAACGAGCTTTGTGAATGACTCAGAGTACAAATAATAAAGGATACTAGAGAATGTGCTGGGAATTTGAAGACATTTTCTGCCACTAGGTCACCGACGGTGGACGGTAGGTGTGACGCTGAGATCCGAAGACGGATTGGGATAACCACAGATGCATTCCAGAAGCTGGGCAGAGTACTACGAAGCTGGAGGATTTCTATGGTGACAAAGAAAAGAGTACTGAGCTGCTACTTGACATCTGTCCTCCTATACGGCAGCGAATGTTGGACGGTATCCTCAAGGATGAAGAAGAGATTCGAGGCGACGGTGATGTGGTTCTACTGAAGGATGCCGGGGATATCATGGACCGAGTATGTGAGCAACGATGAGGTCTTGGAGAGGATGCAAACAAGGAGGAAGCTTATGCTTAACATAAGGAAGAGGCAGATGAAATTTCTGGGACACGTGATGAGAAAGGAAGGCTTGGAGAATCTGATACTCACTGGACGAATAGAGGGGAAAAAGAGACAGGGAAAGCAGCGCATGACATATGTGGCGGGCTTGGGCAGGAAGATGGCTGGGCGTGGTCTGGGGGAGTTAGCAGAAACACAAAACCTGTTCAGAGCCACAAGGGATGAGGGAAGTGGAGGACCATAATCGCCTGCGTTCTGAAAGGACACGGCACGTAAAAAGAAAAGGTCACCGATGACAACAGTTAGATATTCTACTTATCCTGCGAAGGTCCTTTGTTGGACGTAGACCTTCCCCAGGTCCACGAGGAAAAATGAGTTATTAACGTTCCGCGCTGCGATGCGTGTTTGTAGAAGCGGTAATCCATCTACGTACTGACAAGGATTAACGTAGATTAACTTCAGTGATTGGACGAGAACCGGTGTTTCAACGAGATATGGCCATATGCCACAACCAGCTATATGAAGATTTAAAATCTAGATAAAAAATTATCTAAAGAGATTATCTAAAGCGATTATTTAAGAGATTATCTGAGGCACGGCAGTGGTTGGTTTATTGAAGATACTGTGGAAGGTGCTGCAGCTCATTTGGAAATTAGCTGCCATTCGGCTTCTATCGATGACCTCCAGTCATCATGTACGAACATGTAAATATAAGCGCTCTATCCTCCTCTTGCGGGCTTTGGAAGAATGTAACTTTCTGTCAACGTGTGTCATGTTTTTAAAGAAATATATAACTATAAAAGGAATGGTGAACTCTTAGAACCAATGTAGAGAAGAAAAAAAAAACAGAGGCATTCGCTTTTCGATTGCACGTTCTGACGTCTTTTGCATTTAGCAGTCTATTTCATTTCTTTTAATATATTTCTCTTGCTTTCTGAACGAGACACGCTTTCAGCTTCGCGCACTACCAACGTTCGTTTTTATATTTTTAACAACTTTTCTTATTTTCACTAGTCGGTACTCACCCCACTGGAAAAAAAAAACATTAATAAAGATCCCGTTTTCTATGTCCAGCTGCGATCAGAGATAAAGAGAATTCTGTACAGGTGAGAGAGACAGGCCCGGCAGTTGCTTCCATTAGCCGATTGGATTTTCGTTCTTTTTTTTAGTCATTTTTTTTTTTTGCGAATATATCTACGTGAGTAAATGTATGTTTCGTTTTTTTTTTTTTTAGTTTTTATTTATGTTTTCACGTTTTCGCTTCTTCTGATTCTCCTTCTTGGAGATATTTTTTTTCTTGTTTTAGGTTTATTTATTTATTGTACTTTTTAATTTTTTTTTTTTTTTTTTTTTTTTACACTTGTAGCTCGGGTTTTCTTAATGGAGTGGAAGAAAAATGCGTCTGGACATGGTTCCAAGTTTGGACACGAACATTAGTATTATGTTGTGGGAAAAAATTGAATTTTCTTTTGGAACATCCACCAGAGCCTAGTGGTTAGCGAGCTGGTTGTACGTCCTGGGTATGACGATAAACTACATCCGCGTCCTGGGTATGACGATAAACTTCATCCAGCAGCAAGGTCTCTTCTCGGGAGATTTTGAGGAGGGTGAAATCACCTCTTAATTGCTGGTGTTCCTATATCCACCCTGACCCAGGGTGGTAGCACCTGTTAGCGTCCTAGCTATTGGCAAATAGTTAACCCCCAAACTGGGGTCAAAACACTATGAAAGAGTAAAAATAGGTTTTAATAACATCAATACATTTTAAAGAATATACTAGCAATGCATTATTACCAGCAGTAAAATCTTGTCGGTATTAAATAACCTATTTAGATCAATATGCCGCAAACCAAACCAAGCCAAAACAAAACAAACAAAGCTGGTTGTGTAGAGTTTGTGTAAGTGTCTAATGATTGTAGCCTTTTGTCCAACTAATTTTCGCAAATTATAAAATTGCGTACGTAAATTTAAATATTTGGAAAGAGTTTAAATAGCGAATGGAATATGTGATGCACAAATTAGAAGGTCCATATTTAAAACTTGGCCTTGTGCCACATCTTGCTGCGTGGGGCAGCGGGTAAATAATTTTCTTGATTTCATTCGCCTACGAAAATGCAACCTTAAAGGAAACTGCGTTGCGACTCATCGCGGTCGAACGTTGAAAACATATTCACACACATGCACGTACGTAGGAAATTTTCCTAACTACATTACAAAAATACGAAACATTTCCAAACCAGCAACAAGAACTTTTCTCTTTAAAAATACTCTGATCATGTTTTAGCACACATCTGAACAAAACAAAATTGTAATATTCTGCTTATAAAAAACTGTATTTGTTGTTTCAAACATATCCTTTTTGTCGTAATTGAATATCGTTATTATTTGATTTTTTATTTAAATTTATGTTTGTGGATAGTGCATGTTTCATTTACAGCGAAAGATTAAAATATTCATGCAGCCTCCATAGATCCACAACACCCTCACTAGGGGAAAAAAAATTATTACGTAAGATGTAATGGCCAATCAAATTACAAGTGTATGGTAATTCAAATAACTCGACAACAGATCTTAGATATAATTTACTAATACTTTAAAATAAGTATTAGATTTTATAGGAAATCAGGATAAACAATTAATCTCCAATCTTTTGTAATTTAAAATTAAAGTTACGCATATTAAGCTCTAAATTAAACCATGCATCATGTTGAGAAATTAACATAAATATTCATAGAAAAAACGGAGAAAATATGTGTAAACTTTCATGTATTGTTCTTAGAAATGGATTAAAGTTTTCATCCGAATCAGAGCGGTTGTAAGAGGTACAATATATGACTACGTAAGCAGTTACTTTGATAAGGTAGTGATGATAGGTTTAGTTGACAAGGCGGAAAGGTTTATTTGTAGCTACAGATACATACATGACGTCATAATAGACAAACACTGTGATTGAATATATAAGCACGCAAATATATGAACGACAAATAGATTCATTCGGATTCAGTCTTCCAACATAACTACAGAGACAACGCAAACTACCCGTCAAAATCCAATAAGAGTTACAACTATTAAAATATTAACTAAATAATCCACTTTATATTGAATTCTTAGCAAATAAAGATAGATAACAATCGGAAACTTAAGAAAAAAAATGACAGACTTACAATACCATTTCATCTTTATATACAATATTCTAGCTAGCTAGAAAACAAGTTAAAAGGTAATTTATGTCCGAAGTTCTTTCCTTTGATTTAAAAGGTTTATCTTGTCCTTACATTTAATGATTTCAAGCTTTTCATTGAGACAAAGATAACATGGGGTGTGTAAAGAATTAGAGGTACGAGCTCTTCCAATTAACTTCAATTTAAAGGTGGGAGTTTTGTTTTTCTCCTTTACACTCCAATAGTATTTGGACAGTGAGGTAGCATGTTTATGAGAACTATTTTTGAAGGAAATGAATTTATTTTAATTGCAGTACCATCACTTGACATAACACCCGAAGTGTTGAAACAAAATGGGTATTTTTGTAGTGATGTTATAACATACCTATGTAATAATATATATATATATATATATATATATATATATATATATATATATATATATATATATATATATATATGTATATGATAAAAGAATAGTTTTACTGTATGTATATTACATTTGTGGGAAAAAGTGCTCAGTATCAGAGATAGCGTGTATTTAAATATAAATGTGGACACTGGGATAAACACCAAGCAGCGACAATGTGTTTCATGCATGAACCGAATATTCTGACCTTAAGCATGAAACAGACTGTCACCGTTTGGTGTTTACCGCAATGTCCATTTATATATATATATATATATATATATATATATATATATATATATATATATATATATATATATATATATTTGTGTATTTAGGCAGCAATCCTTCTTTCAAGCACATTTCATTAAAAACGACTGACAAGGTGCTTTTATTTAGTTTTTTATATAATTTATCGTGCGATCTAATAAAGTTTATCTTTTCAGAGGATAAATTATATAAAAATTGTCCGAATGTTCTTTTTATCCGAGCGCTTTCGGCTATATATATATATGGAGAGAGAGAGAGAGAGAGAGAGAGAGAGAGAGCGTATATTTTGGCAGCATGTTTTCATTAAGACATGTCTCATTAAATAATTTAGACAAATTTTGTCTGCTTATTTTTAATAGGATCCTCTCGTAATTACGAACAGGTTTCTTGCTATCCTCATTAACGGAAGAAAACTACCATGTTGATTCGTAGTTGCATTCGGGCAGTTTCTTCCTAAGAACAGCTAGCTTGTGGAACAGATTCCCGCGAGGATGCTTACTCGATCACTAAAACCTTAACCTCTAAAAGTCTAGGGTTAACCCTTTATCTTTCCTATATATCTTCCTAATCTGCATTTCTTACCGCCTCCTATTACGCCTATACAACAACCTCTTTCATGAAGTTTCTGCATTGAGTGGGTCATGGGCCTCGCCTTTTTTGATCAGTTAGTAAAGCAAATATGGGACCTTTAAACATTAAGTATTTCCATCGTTTTAATGAAAATGATGTCATTTCGGAAGAAAAGCTCTGTTCGTGATTATAAACCTGGTCAGATTACGAACACCGCCAGCGGGCATTATTGTGCTAGCTGCATCTGCACACTCTATTTTATCCCAGAGTCCAGTTACCCATCTAGGAAATCCCACGATCGGGTCACAACCTCTTCATTAGAGGACCCCCAGTTGGCGTCTCAAATACAAAGTAGTAATTTTGTTCGCAGTCCTTGTCAGTTTTGATTTAAATTCTATCAGGCAGAGAGGAAGGACTTGCGTGACGGTCTCCAGAAAACCGCACATCTGGAACTTTCTCTGCCTACTTGTCTTAATAAGCGCTCAAGAAAGGATAAACGAAACTTTTAAAAAATCATAAAAATAAATAAAATAAGCGACGTTTAAGCCTGCAGGGCTGAGAAAAGAGTGTTCAACCAAGCGTCTAGTAATTTAATTACTAATTAGGCGCGTTTATTTCCCCCCAACCGGATGTGTAAAAAGGGACTATAGGAAAAAATATTGACAAAAATATTTCTTTTAAAATCATACAGAAATTCTCATGTTATAATTTTATCCTGGGAGAAGGTCGGTAATTAGAATTTAAAATTCTCTACGTATATGTATGAGTGGATGTTTAGCAGGGATTATTTATTAACAGAAAATTATAACATTTTGAATAATATACAGAGTTGTCGAAACATTTAAACAAAATACTGGATGCGATGGAAAAATTGGCATCTAAATTACTCAAAAATGAAAATAACACAGACATCTCATTTAACAAATATATTTACCAAAATTGCACAAAAATATCTTGAAATAATAAAGAGCAAATTCATTCAACAAAATATCAATTGGCTTCAACCATGGCCTCGAGACAACTTCGGAATGTTATTTCTTCTGGATGATCTCCATGTTTAATTTGGTGAATGCTGCCATTATATATATATATATATATATATATATATATATATATATATATATATATATATATATATATATATATATATATATATATGTATGTATATATATATATATGTATGTATATATATATATATGTATGTATATATATATATATATGTATGTATATATATATATATATAATGAAATGTATTAATATATATAATATATATATATAATATATATAATATATATATGTAATGAAATGTATTAAGTTCAACAATTATTTAATATATTTTCAGTTTATATATTATTTTTATAGATACAATTATTTAAGTAAATTTTCTGTTTTAATTAAACAGTATCAATTACATTTACCGACTTGAATGTTCGAGAAATTTTGTAGAAGATATACGTTCTGCGACAGGAATCGAACCTATATTCCTATACGAAAACCGTAATTTGATATAATGTGCTATACCATTTAGCTACAGAGAAGCGTCTGGTTAGCAAATTCCAAATTACTGATTATACAATATTCGTCGATTTTTCTCGATTGATTATTTCTGGTCACGAAACGTATCTTAAACAATGACGTAAGTGTGAGGGTATTTAGACCATTGGGGTATTATTCATTTATAATTCTTAAAATGCAGTCATACACTAGATGCACATTTATACGTTCAGCAGCTGCAACATATCCATAAATGTTTGGCCGATATGCGCTTCGCATTCGTCAGTAGGAAAAGTGTTGCTCTCCTCCATGTCAACGCAAGAATCCAGTAACAATAAAATATGAAATGATTTTTTGGAATTCGGTCGGTCTGTTCCACCTCAAACGCCATATCCCCCTGACCGTGAACCAACCGTGAACCAATAATATTATTACCTGTGATAGGGAAAACTAACTCCAATGAAAATCAGGTATCGTCGACCGTCCTGTGTATGATGATAAACTACATCCGCGTCTTGGGTAAGACGATAAACTAGATCCGTGTCCTCGGTAAGACGATAAACTACATACAACAGCAAGACCTGTGATCAAAGGTTTTGAGGAGCGTGGAACCACTTCTTAATTGCTGGTGTTCCCTGATCCACCCTGACCCGGGATGGTAGCACCTGTAAGGATCCCTGCTATGGGCAAATAGTTAACCCCCCCCCCCCAAAAAAAAAACTGGGATCAAAACACTATGAAAATGTAAAAAATAGTCTTTAATACCAGAAATACTTTGTAAAATATTATTAGAAGCAATACATTTTTGAAAAAAAAATTACCAGCAATAAAAATTATCGGCATTAAATAACCATTGTGATTGATACGCCGTAAGACAAATGAAACCACACCAAACCAGATATTGTTTGTATTCAGTCGCAATTGATCTAGCGATACAAGTTTGCTAACCATAACGCCACGTGGAGGTGCCCAATAGCGATTTATTACTCCACGCTTAGTAAATCGCTTAGCTTAGATGTGGCACAAGGCTCAAAGTATGGAGGACTCAGTGAGGATCGAACTCACTACTCAGTCATAACTGATTTAGCGATACACGCTTATTAACTATTACACCGCATCAAAATGCCTTTGTTTTACCGTAGCTTTGATGTGGTGCCAGACCGACAGTATGAAGCACTCAGTGAGAATCGAACTCACTACTCAATCGTAATTGATCTTGCTAACCATTACACCACGTCGTTTTGCGCCAAATAATGGTGAATAAAACTTAATTGTGGTTTATTTTTTAAGAATAAAGTTGATAAAAAAAGAAATTATTTATGATTAAAAAAAAAAAAATTCAGTATTCTGAATCGGGTTTTACAACTTGTTTACCAGTAAAAACATCTAACACGAAATTAGAAAGAGACCCTTGATGAATGAGAAGCAAGTTAAACTCAAAATTATACTTGGGAATCGTCCATTTTCAGTGTGCGACAAATAGTTACCTCCCTTGATTTGTTTTACATTTTCTTTTATACAGTGAACACCATTTTAACGTTATCTGTGATCATTGCAACTTAATAATGGTTCGGCTTTTCCTCTTTTGTAGGCCAATATAATTAGTTTAATTCTACCAAAATAAATCTCTAAAATAAAATGATCAACAGCGGTGGCCTTTCACCGTCAGCTACAGCTGCAACACACTCACACACCCGACTGTTTCCAGTGGACTAAAAGTCTGACTCACACAGTCGAGGTTATGTTCTAAGGAATTCGGTGAACATCGGAAGTTGCAGGGTGGGTGCTAGGTTATCGAGAAACTTGCGTAAGGAAATTGATGGTTATGATCTGTGTGATGTCATACGACACGGGGAGATCATTTGCGTCAACTGCCTTTGACTCAGTCTTGGGAGCCAGCTTTAGAATTAGTTAGTGCGTGCATGTGGGGACAGGTGGCGTTCCATTTAGTGCTGACGGCTTATTTTATTTTTCATTATTTTGATTTAGCGACTGTGTTAAACGACTTGAAAGTAATAATAGTCAACAGTAGTTCTTGCACCATATATCTTCGTCTCAATCTTTAAGCTCTGCTCTCAGATGATGATAATAATAATAATAATAAGAAGAAGAAGAAGAAGAAATACAAAAAGTTGTTCTCACGGGTACAGCCCACACATTATGAAGGGTTTTATCTATGTATTTTTTTTTTAGAATTACTCAGTGTCCAATGTCATGATGACATTTCTGACCTTAGGTCTATGGTCGGGACCCGGAAAGAAATGAGTACACACCAGAAATCAAAGGAAATAAAATAAATAATAATAATAATAATAATAATAATAATAATAATAATAATAATATTGATATGGCACTCCCTGCAGACTGCAATGTATCTTTGAAGATATTCGAAAAGCTGTCAAAATACAAGGACCTTGAAATAGAAATCTCGGAAATGTGGCACATGGGAATATCAACAATCCCTGTTGTAGTTGGAGCCTTAGGATTTGTTGGAAAAGATTCCAGTAGACTAATTGAAGGGATCCCTGGAAGTCCATGCCTCAAAGAGATACAAAAAATTATTCTGACAAGTACAGGCTACACTTTACGAAGGGCTTTATCTATGTAATTTTTTTTTTTTCTTTTTTTTTTTTTTGCAGTGGAAAGTGTCATGATACCATTTCTAACCTTAGGTCCCTGGGCGGGACCCGGAAAGAAATGTGTAAACGTCAGCTATCAAAGGAAATAAAAAAAATAATAAACTAAATAAGTGTTATTTAGGAAGTTTAATTTATTAAGAAGAATGTCTCACTAAGAATTATTATATTAAGTGTATTTAACGTTGTATTTATTAACTCACTTCTACATAGGCGAGAATAATTCTGCTTTTTTTGTATTTAAGCTTAACATTTCTCTTTGATTACGAAAGAGGACGTAATTTTCGAAATTGTAGAAAAATCATTTCGAGTTTTCAGGTTTGTTTTGTTTTTCGTTGACTATTGTTTCACTATCGTCGATTTCTTTCTCTATCATTTATCATTCAAATATTTTTAACATTTGCCTCTAATTATATTCATTTAACCTTCTCTTATTTTTTGATTGTAACGCAATATTTTATGGCCGAGAATACATTTTCAAATTTGTAAAAAATGTTTCTAGTCGTAACGTTATTTTCTTTTGTTTACTATTTTTATTATTCGTTGTGAATAGACAATTTCTTCTATCATTTCTCTTTCAAATATTTTTAATAAAACAAAATGTTCGCATAAATTTGATGATCATATTATACTATTATTTTTCTTATTGATTTATTGATTTCTATTGTTATCATTTAAAGTAGTAATAAACATTTTAATAGTGGTACAAAACTTAATCACCGCGATAAATAGATAATTTTTATTTGTATTTTAATACCTCATATGATTAAAATTAAAATAATTAAAAAATGAAAAACGAGCTAGCTAACTGGTTTCGAAACTTTTCACCAGCGTGTCTCTTATTGAGACTATTGACATATATGCTTATATCGTAGTAAACTGTCCTCTCCTCCTATTTCGGAGGATATTTTTGTCGAACGTATGAAATTTGCCACGATGTTGGCTGAATTCAGTTTGGCAAATTGATGGAGTCTCAATGGGTTCTCCTTTGGGTCCCATTTTGGTTAACATCTTAGTATGTTTCTATAAAGAGTGTTTATTACCTGATCCTGATAGACCTAATGTTTACTTTTGTTACGTCGATGACATTTTTTGTCCCTTCGATAGCGAAAATGAAGCGGGCATTTTTCTTATGTCCCTTAACAATATCCATCCAGCTCTTAAATTTACGCAAGAAAAAAAAAATTAATTTTCCTTTCCCTTTCTTGATGTGTTGCTTCATAGAACTTCTTCGGATTTTCTCACTTCAGCTTATCGAAAATCAACGTTTACTAGTTTGTATACCAGTTGGGACTCTTTTGGTCCCATAGAACATAAAATAAATTTAATTAAGAGTCTTACCCACAGGGTCTTAAAGATCTGTTCGAAAATCAAACTGAATGATGAGATAACGTTTATTATTACTACTCTCTGCAACAATGCCTATCCTTTACACATTGTTCAATCCGTAATTAAAAATAGAATTTCAGAGTTTAATAAAATCAAACCTGCTTCAGTACAGAGATGTCCCTTGTACCTACGTCATCCTTCGCTATAGGTAGTATGAGTGACAGATTTGCTAAATGGGTTTCCATAGCAGATCGACGATGTTACTTAGCTACTAATACAAGTGTAGTTTTCTCTGTTAAACCTGTACTTCCATCCATGCGCCAAGACGTCTTTCCACCTCGCTATAATAGTTCCTTGATTGATTTATTTAAATGTAGTTGCAGTATGCAATACATAGGAAGAACGATCCAAAGCCTGGATGCTATGATTAAGCAACAGGCGCCTACAAATATCCGGAACTCTTCTTCTTCACCGTCTGATTTTCTGACCAATTCATACGGGTCTTCCATTGCAGAAATCCTTATTAATAACCGCAGTTGTGCGGCTAATTTCAGTGTGGACTCATTTTCCACCCTGAGTAGGTCCCACTCAAACTATTAGCTTAAGATATTGGAAGCCATATATACACACACATATATATATATATATATATATATATATATATATATATATATATGCACATTTCATTAAAAACGACTGACAAGGTGCGATCTAATAAATTTTTTCTTTTCAGAGGATAAATTATATAAAAACTGTCCCAATGTTTTTTTTATCCGAGCGCTTTCGGCTATACATTTAGCCATTTTCAAGGATTATATTTCAACTGTTAGAATTAGAAATATATTAATAAACTTATAACAGCCAACAATGCTGCTGCAGGGTCCTTAAAAATAAACGAAATTATTGGAGATTACCAACCTGGCTACTTATATGGTAATGTCAAAATACACAAACCAGGATACCCATTACGACCTATTATTTCTCAGATTCCAACATGCATATACCAACTATCAAAATTTATCAATGAAGTCTTCGCTCTGTAAACAGAAGGATTTTGACCTTGGCCTCCAGTTGATTTCCATCTAATTTTTCCCACATATTTCATTCATTTTATATACAAATTTATTGACATCGATTTAGCTCTGTTGAGTGAGCTTCGAAACCGGTTAGCTAACTCGTTCTTCATTATTTTCTTTAATTATAAACATGTGTGGTAGTATTAAAAATACAAATAAAAATTGTCAATTTATGGCAGTTATAAAGTAGTAATAATAATAATTCTTAAATTGGTACATTTGATAACGAACTCTTTATTCCAATATCCAGCGTAGTATATATATATATATATATATATATATATATATATATATATATATATATATATATATATATATATATATATATATATATATATATATATTTCTTTTTATATACTCGGTGTTCAAATCCTGTAACTGCAAAATTCTCCACCTGTTAGATTAAGCTTTGAATCGTTGTATCTTAGAAATGATTAAAGATATTTTACTGGAACTCACCGAGGTTTTTATAACACTATTGGACTCTATTGCCTTGAACTGTAAGAATGTATTTTTAGCTCTAAGTTGAAATGACGATCCCCCTTGCTGTTTTGACTTCCTGGTCCAGTTTTCCTCTCTACTGTTCCCTGTTAAACTTCTTCACCTTTCTCTTGATAATTCTTGAATGGACTTTGAAGATGGAAGCCAGAGTATGAATGTTGGTGTCATTACTGAAGGCATGAATTATCTTTTTTTTTCTCTAACCATTGCTCATGAAATAATAATATGGATACAAGGTAAAAAAAAAATAAAAGTGCTTCATCAGCTATTCTACATGGATGATATCACACTCACTGCCGAAAAAGACAATGAGTAGAAGTGTATCCTCAGTACTGTAAATTTTTTTCATGATGACATCGATATGGTTTTCAGATTAGATAAATGTGCAAAAGTAACATTCAAGAAAGGGACAATTAAAGAAAGATGTATGTTCTGGCACATGTATTAGGGAAATGCAACAAGATGAAACCTATAAATACCTAGGAGTCAGTGGAGGAGATGGAATACAGTATACCCAAATGAAGGAAAAAGGAGAAAAAATACAACAGGTGTGTGAGTCTGGTGTTAAATACCGACTTGAATTCGCAAAACAGAATATCACCCAAAAACAATTTGGCTGTTTCTGTGATGAAATACAGTTTCGACATCCTTAATTGGACCACAGCTGACATTAAGCGAATGAATGTCAAAATGAGAAAGCTTCTCACTTGCCACCGCATGCATCATCCTAAGGCTGATGTCGATCGTCTATATATGCCAAGATCCGAAGGAGGCAGAGGATTAGTTTAGCTAGAACTTTCTTAAAAAACGCAACAATTGGTCTTCAAAGATACCTGGAAACTACCGAAGATGGATGATGATTTGTGCCAAAGAACGTCAAAGAAGAAACATTATTCAATGATATAGGAAACTAACAAATTCAGAAGGGAAATTCACGTGGGCGAAGAAGCGTAAATAAACTACAGCGTATCCCAGAAGTCGAGTTCCATCTAGGTTTCATAAAAAAAAAACACATAAAAACGCCTTTATTGATCATAATTATAATAGATGCTCAAATTGTGCACCTTTTGCAATAAAACAAGAATTAATTCTCTTCATCAAACTGTCTTTCGCTCTTCTGATGTTTTCACATCTTTTGTTTACTCTTCCACTGCGATGAGGTTGGTGCGCGACACCTGGGACCCCCTGTATAATACAAATACTACAGCTGCAACAACCCTCAAAAAAGAAATGCACTGTACCACATGCAGAAACGATGGCAATATAATCCTCTTCATTGTGAATACTCTCTCTGTACTAAAAAATCTGATGTAGACAAACACCGTAGCCATCAGGGGTTACGTAGTGCAGCATTAAAACTGAAGGATTGATTCTTGCTGAACCGGACAAATGCTTGCTTACTATAGATTAATAAGCAATCATACTGAAAAGTAGTGTTAAACCGATCCCATATTCTGGGATAAATATCTAGAAACAGTTGGTTATCTTGCATCATATTGCACGGTGTTAGCATCCACTGAATAAAAAAACTCGTCATGATAGAGTGGGTCAATATCTTCATTGGAAAATATGCAACTTTTACTGAAAGGAAACTTAAAGAAACTGGTCTGAAGAACACCCAAATCCGGTTAGAGTTACCCTGTAAAAATTTTATGGCATTTTACACAGAACAATCAAATCTGATCGCCCAGACATCGTGATCAAAGATCACAAAAATAGAATGGACTTTCCTATTGATATAGCAGTTCTTCAGACTGTAATGTATCTTTGAAGATGTTAAAAAACCTATCAAAATACAATGGTCTTGAATGTGGCACACGTGGACATGAATATTTCCAGTTGTAGTTGGAGCTCTCGGATTGATTTGAAAAGGTTTCGATAGACTCAGTGAAGTCAGGTAGTTCATTCCTTAAAGGAATACCAAAAATTGTACTCACATGTACAGCTCACACATTTCGAAGAGCTTTATCTAAACAAAATGTGTGTCGGCTGTGTTCTTTTTTTTTTGCAAAAATAAACAGTGGAATATGTTATGAAGCCATTACATCTTATGTCTCTCTTTAGGACCCGGAAGGAAATGTGTATACTACAGAAATAAAAGGAAATAATAATAATAATAATAATAATAATAATAATAATAATAATAATAATAATAATAATAATAATAAGAAGAAGAAGAAGAAGAAGAAGAAGAAGAAGAAGAATAGTAGCGGTAGCAATCTTTTTTACACTGACAGTGAAACCGCCCGTATATTGTGCTAGATAAATTTCCCATTAACTGTCACATTCTTACCATACCAAATGACACAAATATAGCAAACAAGGAGAATGAGAAAATTAAAAACTAATTTGAAAGACGGGATGGCCAGATTGTTTGGAATGCAAGAAGGGAAAGTCAAGGTGATTGCAGTGGTGATTGACTCATTAGGATCAATCCCATTAAAGCTATGTGTATCCATTTGATCACCTGAGTATATTATACCGTCTTAGATCCATCTGAAAATCAGCACTTTTGGCCACTGCTCCTATTTTGAGAAATGATCTTGTGACTTGATAATGTACTCAATGTATTCAAAAACGTACACTGCGTGGCAACAGAATCCAAGTAATAATTGATTGGCGATATCACGCTTGTGCATAGGATAGACGTGAATGGATTTTGCTAGACGTTGTGACCGATAAGGAGAAGCAGACGAACCTACGGAGGTAACAAGGACTGGCTGGGAAAACAGAGAAATATAGCCAGCAACGGCTCAATTTGTCCCCTTTTGTTCTTCGGTTATATTTCTGTGGATCTTTCTGCCTCGTAGAACCCGTAGGGAATACTAGATATAAAATGAGAGTACGCAGGTGGCAGCGCTGTTCCGAACAGCTCAGGTGCTGATGAAAGTGTTGTCTCTCCCCAGCTGTGGGTAGCAGCTGAAATAGGATCATCATCACACGACTGAATCATTGTAAAGACGGAGAGGATCTCAAATAATAAAAACAATAATCGCGCCCGTTTACGGTGAGCTGGGGTCAGTCAGCGAAAGCCCGGGAAAAAGGCTGGATGAACTGAAAACCATTGGAAGAATCAAGACGGTTGCATTACAGAAAAGAGTGCGTACTGGAGTATGAAGGGGATTTGCTATCGGTTAATCTCGCTGTTGGTCATAATATTTCGTTAGGAAAACGATAGGGAAGAGGTTAAAGAATAGTTTAAAATATCAGAACCTGGAAATAAAACGAGACCTTTAAATTCAACCATTACTTCAATAATAATGAGAGCACAAAAAATTATTAAAAAATACTGATACGCACGTTAGGGAAATCACGACAAACTAATCACGATCTGACATTGTGCTGATGAGAATCGGCCACACCCAGAAAAACTTTCTCAGTTTCATGTGCAAATAACTTTCTAGGAAAAAAAAAACTTACTCTATCTCAGGACTTACGCAAAAGACTTAGTAAATAATTGCATCAAACTGTAAATAAGGAAAACACGAAATGCTATTACTACTACTTCCTATCACTACTATCACTACTAACAATAATAATAATAATAATAATGACAAAAAATTGTGTTACCAGAAATGCATTTTTGTGTCAGGTTACATAGTATTCACCGAATATAAAACTCCGCATGACAGAAAGAGACAATTTATACACAGGAAAATCTGTAACTTTTACAGGAGGAAAATTGCAAAATATTGCTATGAACACCACCCAGACCCTGTTACAGGTGTCGGATCTGTAAAAACTTCATAGGATACAACATTACGCACAGACAGAATAATCAAAGCTCAACGACCACATATCTGATCAAAGACCCAAAAAACTGAATCTACTTTCTTATTGATATGACACTTCATGCAGATTGAATAACGAAGGTGATTTTCATGATTATATATATATATATATATATATATATATATATATATATATATATATATATATATATAACCATGAAAACTATATTTTATGTAAGTTTTTTTCATATAGTCTGATAAGCTTAACATTATCATTAAACAATGAAAGAAAATCACAATATTGATACATATTTTTTTTTAATCCAATCTAAGCTTTCGGCTTACATAGTTGTGTTTTGTTGTTATGTTGGTCACACCACAAACTCGCTTTCACGACGCTTGACACTACATTTGAATGATAACTCTAACATTTTTAGGCATTTAAAACAACATGCCTGGCCGCATACACAATTCCGGAAAATCCTCGTCGAAAATACAACTATACTTAAACATGAAAACAATAAACAAAAACTAAAAATTCTTGAAGCTATATACATAAAACAGTTGAAACCTAACCTGAACAAAATAAACTATGAAATCTCCAAAAATATCCTTAAATGCCTATAATTAGTAACAGAAGTCATTGGTTCATACCAACGGCTTTCCATACTCAATACTGATCGGATTCACTCTCGCGTGGTCGTGTGTGACATCATGAGCTGTTGTGCGATTTTCGCTTTCAGCGTTTTATATGCACGTGTTTATCGTTGCTTGGAAATCATCCATATAAACAAACAAGACTATCATCAATTTCTTGTTCGTGTATTGCTTAAATATATTGTGTAATTGTCATCTTTGATAATGGCTTATGTAAGCCGAAATCTTAGATTGGATTAAAAAAAATATGTATCAATATTGTGATTTACTCTCATTGTTTAATGATAATGTTATTAAGCTTATCAGACTATATGAAAAATCTTAAATAAAATATATAGACAACACTTATCTATATTATTTAATGAAGCATGTATGAATATATATATATATATATATATATATATATATATATATATATATATATATATATATATATACATATATACACACACACACACTCATCTTTGAGTAGATGATGTGTGTTTATTTATTTATTAAAGAGTATATTTATTTACATCTTCCGGCCTCAATATCGAGAAATCTTTTTAGAATAATATGCGCGATCTGGCAGGATTCGAACTTGCATCCTGTAGGGGAAATTTTCGTTAGAACACTCGGGCACGTAGGGCCTCCTGATCAAACAATGTCCCAATAGTGCATCTCGTCAGCGAAAAAGAAATTGCTAGGGAACGAATAGAGAAAGTGTAAAAGAAAAATGAATTGGAAAGCGAATCATTTTTGAATAAAATAGAACTCACGTCGTCGGCTTCCGATATCAAATATGGCGGCTCTTCTCATTGATTGTATATTTGATTGAATCAATGAAGATGTCAGTCGATGAGCACCGAATCATTCACTGTTTCGGATTGTTTGTGCGCGTGTATGCCGGTGTGTGCGTATGAGGGAGGGGGATAAAAGAGAGGGCGAGAGGGCAGAGAGGAAGAGAGCATTGTCTTACTATTATATCAAATCGAAACGAATTCAATAGAAGCGTGCAACAGAAAATCCATTGTCATCCAAATGTCACCAACAAGATTCTTAACTTGGGGACATTGGATTGAGTTACAAGTTGATAATGCGACGGCGTTGGGGCTCAGATGGAAATCGAATTACAACTGTCCAATGATATCTATCTATCTATCTATCTATCTATCTATCTATCTATCTATCTATCTATCTATCCATCTATCTATCTATCTCAGTCTGTTCACATCTATCTATCTATCTATCTATCTATCTATCTATCTATCTATCTATCTATCTATCTATCTATCTCAGTCTGTTCACATCTATCTATCTATCTATCTATCTATCTATCTATCTATCTCAGTCTGTTCACATCTATCTATCTATCTATCTATCTATCTATCTATCTATCTATCACAGTCTGTTCACATCTATCTATCTATCTATCTATCTATCTCAGTCTGTTCACATCTATCTATCTATCTATCTATCTATCTCAGTCTTTTCACATCTATCTATCTATCTATCTATCTATCTATCTATCTATCTATCTATCTATCTATGTTTGTTCATATTTATCAACACCTATTTGTCTATAAGTCTGAGCATGTTAATATCTAGCTAGCTAGCTATCTTAATCGATTCATATCTGTCTGTCTATTTATCTATCTTTTTTATTTTCATCGGTATCACCCCATGCAAGGCAGTAAAGTCACTAAGACACAAGGGTTTACAGGGAGTGGAAGAATGGGGAACAGAAGCATTAATAATGAGCGGGCAGAGGAAAGAGTAATCAGAAAGTAGATAACAATTGACATTGCATTGAAATTTTTGCAGATTAAAGTTGGCTGGAAAGCATGTAGCCGGAAGGGAGTTCCACAAGCGAGAAGTGCGAGAGAAGAAACTGTCAGCATAGAACTTACAGCTACGTCTAGCCAGCTCAACTGTAAATGTGTGAAATGTTGACACCAGTCGAGTACTGCGCTTAAATTAAAAGAAAACGTCTAGGTACCACAGCAAAGAAGTCACTTTGAAAAGTATTTATAGAAAAGACGCAGAGAGGCAACTTTCCGACGGTGAGAAATTGATTGAAGCCGAGCCGCCAGACCAGGACCAATAATATTGCTTATTATTCTTTGGATTTTATCAATAAATAGAGGCGGCACCGGACCATATGCGGCAGCAATATTCTCAGCATGGATGAATGGCAAACTTATAGATAAGAGTGATTATGGAGAGAAAAACTGGCTTAGATGACAGAGTGAACCATGTTCCTTAGCAGCTGACCTAGCAATGGATTCAATATCGTCTTTCCACTTCATGTCAGCTGAGAACGTTAGTACGAGACAGGAGCAAATGGTTGTGTCATCAGTGTAGATATCAAATTGGGCGGTTACGTCATCGGGAAGGTCATTAATGAAAATTAAAATCAGAGTAAGTCCGAGGATGGAGCCCTGGGAGACACCCGCGTTAGTACGAAATGATCTAGACGAGTGGCCGTTCAGGATAACCTTCATCTCAAGATTTCACTGGATCAGTTCAAAAATACGCCCGGAGACACCGTAACCTTCCAGCTTCTGGAGACGACCTGTATACCAAACATTGCCATATTCACAAAGTTTCGGTCGTTGTACACTCCGGCCTTCATCAGGTGTTTGGAATTTCGAACCGAACCCTTTATTTCATGCACACTGTTCTAGTTCAAGGACACATGGTGCAGTGGATAAAGGCGTTGGTTAGATCCAGTGACTAGACCCAAATAGTTGTGTGTTCCATACCAGGCTTAAGCAGTAGCGAACTTAAAATTTGGAGAGTTGAGTTAAAGGAAAATAACTGAGACGTCCGGAAGAGTTATGGCACGTGGATCTAGAACATTCTACCTCGATCGGCGAGATAAATGGTTCGGTAGGATATTCCAATCACCTGAAGAAGGTCGGAACGTACAACAGGCGAAACGTTGTGAATATGGCAATGGAGATGAGGATAATAGTTTGAATACAGCAAATAATGCAAGTAATCATAATACCTCATCTCAGAGATATAGCTAGATATTGTCAGAAGCTTTCGAGATGTCAAATGCTACAGCCCGGGCTTCACCGTTTTTATCTAGAGAGTGGTAGATTCTTTACGTGATTATCTTAGGTACATCAGCAGTTGACCTGGAGAAATGAAAACCATATTGCTTATCTGATTAAAAGCCCTGCAATGAGAGATGATTAACCAATTCGGTATTGATTAGGACCTCTATGTATTCCCTAAAAAGAGGTAAGAGACTGATAGTTGGAAGTGTCGGACGGTTCATCAGAGTTCTTAAAAACTTGAACAACAGATGATGACTTTCATATATATAAATCAAATGGAAAATCATAAAAAGACAACGCCCACATAACTATGCATAGAAAATAAATTAACTAAATAAATAAATTACCTTTAAAAACCAAAGCAAACTATTAAACAAGAAGCACGAAATATGGGGAAATTCAGACACTCAAATAAATATCTACTATAAACAGATAACCACAATATATACCGAATCACACCCAAATAAAAAAACAGGTAAAAATATACACAAACAGAAAAACTGAAACTCACAGACACACATACACATACACGCTAGATCAAACACCTAACCACAACGTAAAAAACCTAAGCTGACATACATATCAACACAAATATAAAACAACCAATCGCACACAAAGCAATTAAGTAAAATACGGTCAAAAAGAGGTCGCGACAATACAAAGCAAACAAACACCAAGAAACCCCATGCCACTTAAGTAATAACAACACACATTCACTGAAAAACCACTCACTTAAAAAGATATCAAATTACAACAAAGCGCACATAAATACGGTAAAATTGAGAAATAGCAGCAGAGAAGACAACAAGCCCTGAAGAGTGAACATGTTATCTTAATTTGCTCACGAAACTACGTAGTAGTAAGCATGACGGAACTAATAACACTCAGCTAAGTGCTAAACTTTTCCAAATTAATTCTATTAACGCTCTATCCTAACTTTTGATATCGAGCACTTTATGGCAAAACCCTGCCTGCCCAAAAAGCTTTTCCACCCAGAAAAAGAACCAGCAATACTGGGTATTTAATATATATATATATATATATATATATATAATTTAAAAAAAAATGAAAAAGCATTCTTGAAGCTTTCTTTTTAGCTTTAATTGAAGGCTAAATGATTTCCAGTAAGCAAAATACTCTGGTGTATTTCAAATAGAAATTATATTGATTGGAATCTCAACTGTTTGGTCGCTTTCAGTAAAGTGATTAAAATCATCCATTTTTGACACATTTGTAAACAAATGTTAATTCTAGGTTTTAAAAATCTTTCAAAAATAAAATATAATTTTCTGAAATTTCATTTCAGGAATATTAGCTGATTTAATGTATAATTAATCTGATTTGAAAAAATAACTCCTTTCAGTTTAAAATAACAGAGAAATAAATTTTTAAAACAAACGTAGAGGTGATTATGCGCTTGTCACCGTCGTTTGTCACTGGTAGATTACTTAACAGGCAGTGATAAGGCGATGTCATGTTTATTCTTGTTCTACGACGAATTTATCTGTTAAAACATAATTTAAGAATATGACGAGTGAGAGCCTTTTTTATATATAATTTTAAGTACGTACTCAGTAATCTTAAAAATGTGAAAAATATTCTCCGTAATCTAATTTTAGGAATGTTGACTTTAAATTTACTAAAGTCATCGCTCTTATTTTCTGATAATGTCGTGAACTGTCAACCATACTTTCAAACAGGGGTACGTCACATAATATTTTATATACATAAAAAAATTCGAAATCATTTTAAAAGTCCTGATGCAAACGATGTTATGTTTTTTAATTTTTGATTCGTAAATATAGTTTTCACTTAATAACAATATCACCGAACCTAGGAAAGTAATGCAGAATTTTAAACGATTTATATATTATAAATTATTATAATTAAATAAAAAATGAAAAAAATTCTTGTAAAAATTCATTATTCATGGAATAATTGTTTTACGGCAATAATGTCTTAATAAATCTAATTTATAAAAGCAATTAAAAGCTTTTCTAATTAAATAATATCATAGATTTATTGCATTTTTTATTTTTCGATTCGGAGCAGATTTTCGAGAAATGTATATAGTTTGAAAACAAAAATTTGATTATTTACATTTTCCAAGGAGTTCTGCATTTAAATATCAAAATAACTTTCTAGGAAAAATTTAATTTTTCGAAATTTCATGAAATTAAGTAAGTAGGAAGTAACATGTAAAAGAAAAATATTTTTTAAAAGATTTTTTTTTAAATTTCAAAAATTATTTCATTCAGTTGTAAACAAATCCTGAAAGTTTCATTAAAATTAGACAGTTATTTCTTTTTTGCAAGATTTTCTAAATCAATGTGTTTTTCACCTGAAAAAAAGGCGCTAAAACACTAATTGTAATTATTATGTAGACCGCTGACGTAAAAAAAAGCAATATTTTTAACCAAAGTTTCGAACGTGCTAGAAATGATTAAAAACTTTAATAAAATAATAAAAAAATAGTTTGCTCTTTCTTCTAACATAATAAATATTTGGGTGAGAAAACTTTGTTTTTATTGGGTTTGGGGCGTTTTTTCATCATGCTATGCTGTTTTTTTTTTTTATTTCTGTTTTATTTTATTTTTTATTTATTTTTTTTTAACGGGAAAGTGGAGGTACCTTCATTTATTATACAGCTTGGAAGAAAGAGTAGCCAGTACGGGAACACACTTCTTAACGACTATTACAGGGATGCTATCGGGCCCATATGCTTTGTGGTGATCTAGGTTAGAGATGATACCAAAAACCATAGAAGGGATTATATGCATATCACTCAACACAGTCTCGGTTCTAAGTGGGAACTTAGGCAGGGATACTTCAGATGAGTCAAGAGTAGATTTTAAAGAAAAATTACGGGCAAAGCATTCGGCTTTATCATCAAAAGATGTTAACACCTCAAATTGATTGAAGATGTGATGAATAGAAACCTTACACTTATTTAATGACCTATTACAGAACCAGCAGTAATCATGAGAGCCAAAATTGTTAGATGCTATGCGATGTCCCATTCAGTCGCTAAACAAGAACTTAGAGCCTTCGAGGATTCGTTTACATTTATTACGAGCAGCAACATTTATCTACATCAGTTCACATCTATCTATCTATCTATCTATCTATCTATCTCCGTTTATTCATATTTATCAACAACTATTATCAATACATTTGAGTTTGTTAATATCTATCTATCGATCTATCTATCTGTCTACGTCTGTTCATATCTATCTATTTTAGTTTTTTCATATTTATCAACACCGATTTATGTATGTATCTGAGATTGTTAATATCTATCTATCTATCTATCTATCTATTTCAATTTTTTTCATATTTATCAACAACTATTTATGTATATATCCGAGATTAATATCTCTCTCTCTATCTATCTATCTATCTCTCTATCTATTTCAGGTTTTGTTTTCATATTTATCAACACTATTTATGTATATATCTGAGATTAATATCTATCTATCTCTCTATCTATATATCTATCTATCTATCTATCTATCTATTTCAGTTTTTTTCATATCTATCAACAACTATTTATGCATATATCTGAGATTAATATCTATCTATCTCTCTATCTATATATCTATCTATCTATCTATCTATTTCAGTTTTTTTCATATTTATCAACAACTATTTATGTATATATCTGAGATTAATATCTATCTATCTATCTATCTATCTATCTATCTATCTATCTTGGTAGCAGAACAGGGTTAGTAGACACAAATATTACTCAGCGCTACAAAGGACCGGAAGTTGTGGAGCATCATGATCTCCCACGTCCTTTATGGACACAACACATAGAAGACGATGTAAAAAATAATGACATGTCTAGAACCGTTTCACATAGTTTGGCAGCATCAGATAACGAATGGATTATTTAATATAAAGAAAGTTTTGAATTTCCGTGTAACTCTCAAAGGGATTGAATGATTTCAGGGTGATTTGTTTCTGCGGGCGGGGGCGGGGACATGGCTAGGCGTGGAGGCGGCAGCGGGGACGTTTGTTGAGATATTATTACAATATTTAGATATCGGATATTTTCATTGGCTACTATGAATTCTCTTTCTATGAGATTAAGTCTGTATTTTGTGGTGTTGGTATCCCTTTTTCGCTACACGGTCATGTAGCTAAAATAATGAAATAATAAATCAATTATCAAGTTCAACCGACAAAGTCTGTCTGTTTAATGTTTTGTTATATATTCCTAATGTGTCTGCCTATGAGTGCGTTTATACATCTGTCAAGAAATTGGTGAAATATTTTATATATGTGCCTCTATGTCTCTCTTGATCTCTCTCTCGGTAGACGGATAAAGTGGACACTGGTAGGGTTACGTGTGTGACAAACAGAAAAAAAGGGAGAGCCCGTGTAGCCCTTTAGATCAAAGGAGGGCATCCCCTGTCAATAAAATTTGTTTCAATCTCAGCGCGCATGGGTTAAAATGCCTTTTAAGTGTAGGGACATTTTAGCCACGTGACGCTAAGATCTACTTCCCAGGCAAAGAACCAGAGCCAACATTCAATTTACACATAAACGTCACGCTGTTTATCTCGACTTTCTTTCCTTGAAAACACCCACAGATAGACACAAGTACTTGGAACATTAGAATTAACCGAGACATTTGCAAATTAGCAGCTGCAAGCAAACTACTTATTTGCTACTAAGGGAAACTCACAAAGTAGTAATAGCAATATTCGAAATAAAAAAAATAAAAACCTCGTTTTTCCTGAAGAAGTCACTTTAGAGTATGATATGTATTAAATAGGAATATTTCCATTTTGTCATTAATTACACATCCTACGTTATTATTAACACACACACACACACATATATATATATATATATATATATATATATGTATTTTAAACATGTAGTATTGAATGTTAAAGACAACATCGTCTTGCATATTTTCTTTTGAATTTTCTGATATTCTCTAATGAGTCATTTTATTTGAAAATGATTTCGAAATATGTATTGTCCATACGATAACCTAGCGCTTTCGAACATCATTGTTCATCTTCAGGGTCAATATTTTTAGTCAAAATTTCCCATGATTTCTTTTGAACGCTCATCATCATCTGTAGCTACCTGGTGTAGCACGTCAGGCTATATGACGGTTCTATGTAGGATATATATATATATATATATATATATATATATATATATATATATATATATATATATATATATATATATATATATATATATATATATATGTAACAGCATGTGATAGAAAAATTGTTAAAATCTGGTAAAACAAAATTGTCCATTTATTCTGTTTATTTATTAAACAGTACATTTATTTTCGTCTAGTGGCCCGAATATTCGGGAAATTAATTTAAAGCAAAATTTACGCTCTCTGGCAGGATTCAAATATACGTCACTCTGAGCAGAGGGGACCCGTCGTTAAATCCGTTACGCTAAAACAAAGCAAAAAAAATAAATAAAAAAACCTCAAGGAAAACTTCAATCCTTTTTTCCGGCATGCGTTTATAACGGATTCTCTTAGGATCTGCTTACTTTATTCATATTATATGCACTGTCATGGGAGATTTTGAGGGGCAGGTATTGTTGAGAACTATTTTGCTTTTTAGCAGTAAGCTACATTACCGAGGTTCTACTGTTCCACAGGGTATTAAACACTCTTCATGTACACATTTGAAACTCTTCTGTTCCTTTTCTCAAAATAATTTTATCATGCACACTTGAAATGTAACTAAAATTACTTAAAATTTAGTAAGGGCCGACCATTAAGCTCTTTTAAACCGTGACCTATTTTTCGCAGTATAGCAGACATTCTTAGGAGATGCTTACGTACGTCATATATATATATATATAAATATATATATATATATATATATATATATATATATATATATATATATATATAAATATATATATATATATATATATATATATATATATATATATATATATATATATATATATATATATATATATATATAAATATATATATATATAATTATTATAATATTTTATTTATAAATATGATTCCTTCGCTACATAAGAGTTCTCAGGTTTCAATAGCGAGAGCCGAGACCCTTAGTATAATTTTTGAAATTAAGTTGAATTAAGGTGTCTGGTCTCGCTTCCTAGTCAAGCGAGAATTTGGGAATAAGCTATCTTGTGGTTTGGGCGTGTTTATAAGTATAGTATATATATATATATATATATATATATATATATATATATATATATATATATATATATATATATATATATATATATATATATATCAACTTAATTAAGGAAGGCGCATTTTTTCTTCATTTCTTTTATTTTCCCAAATATTTTCAATCTCATCCAAGATCATCTTCAGCGGGTGAATTGCTAAGACAAAAAAATAATGCAATTGATAGTTGTGAATTTTTTTGTAAATGCATATGAAACGCGCTCTGTTAAAATTATGAACACGTATGAATGCACTCTGTTAAAATTATGAACGCGTATGAATGCACTCTGTTAAAATTATGAACACGTATGAATGCGCTCTGTTATAATTATGAACACGTATGAATGCATTCTGTTAAAATTATGAACACGTATGAATGCACTCTGTTATAATTATGAACACGTATGAATGCGCTCTGTTAAAATTATGAACACGTATGAATGCGCTCTGTTAAAATTATGAACACGTATGAATGCGCTGTGTTAAAATTATGAACACGTATGAATGCACTCTGTTAAAATTATGAACGCGTATGAATGCACTCTGTTATAATTATGAACACGTATGAATGCGCTCTGTTAAAATTATGAACACGTATGAATGCACTCTGTTAAAATTATGAACGCGTATGAATGCGCTCTGTTAAAATTATGAACACGTATGAATGCACTCTGTTATAATTATGAACACGTATGAATGCGCTCTGTTAAAATTATGAACACGTATGAATGCGCTCTGTTAAAATTATGAAAGCGTATGTATGTGCTCTGTTATAATTATGAACACGTATGAATGCGCTCTGTTAAAATTATGAACACGTATGAATGCGCTCTGTTAAAATTATGAACGCGTATGAATGCACTCCATTAAAATTATGAACACGTATGTATGCACTCCGTTAAAATTATGAACGCGTATGAATGCGCTCTGTTAAAATTATGAACAAGTATGAATGCGCTCTGTTAAAATTATGAACACGTATGAATGCGCTCTGTTAAAATTATGAACGCGTATGAATGCGCTCTGTTAAAATTATGAACACGTATGAATGCGCTCTGTTAAAATTATGAACACGTATGAATGCGCTCTGTTATAATTATGAACACGTATGAATGCGCTCTGTTAAAATTATGAACACGTATGTATGCACTCCGTTAAAATTATGAACGCGTATGAATGCGCTCTGTTAAAATTATGAACACGTATGAATGCGCTCTGTTATAATTATGAACACGTATGAATGCGCTCTGTTAAAATTATGAACACGTATGAATGCGCTCTGTTATAATTATGAACACGTATGAATGCGCTCTGTTAAAATTATGAACACGTATGAATGCACTCCCTTAAAATTATGAACACGTATGAATGCGCTCTGTTAAAATTATGAACACGTATGAAAGCGCTATGTTATAATTATGAACACGTATGAATGCGCTCTGTTAAAATTATGAACACGTATGAATGCGCTCTGTTATAATTATGAACACGTATGAATGCGCTCTGTTAAAATTATGAACACGTATGAATGCGCTCTGTTATAATTATTAACACGTATGAATGCGCTCTATTATAATTATGAACACGTATGTATGCACTCCCTTAAAATTATGAACACGTATGAATGCGCTCTGTTAAAATTATGAACACGTATGAAAGCGCTATGTTATAATTATGAACACGTATGAATGCGCTCTGTTAAAATTATGAACACGTATGAATGCGCTCTGTTATAATTATGAACACGTATGAATGCGCTCTGTTATAATTATGAACACGTATGTATGCACTCTGTTATAATTATGAACACGTATGAATGCGCTCTGTTATAATTATGAACACATATGAATGCGCTCTGTTATAATTATGAACACGTATGTATGCGCTCTGTTATAATTATGAACACGTATGAATGCGCTCTGTTATAATTATGAACACGTATATATGCACTCCCTTAAAATTATGAACACGTATGAATGCGCTCTGTTATAATTATGAACACGTATGAATGCGCTCTGTTAAAATTATGAACACGTATGAATGCGCTCTGTTAAAATTATGAACACGTATGAATGCGCTCTGTTATAATTATGAACACGTATGAATGCGCTCTGTTATAATTATGAACACGTATGTATGCGCTCTGTTATAATTATGAACACGTATGAATGCGCTCTGTTAAAATTATGAACACGTATGAATGCACTCTGTTATAATTATGAACACGTATGAATGCGCTCTGTTAAAATTATGAACACGTATGAATGCGATCTGTTATAATTATGAACACGTATGTATGCGCTCTGTTATAATTATGAACACGTATGTATGCACTCCGTTAAAATTATGAACACGTATGAATGCGCTCTGTTAAAATTATGAACACGTATGAATGCACTCTGTTAAAATTATGAACGCGTATGAATGCACTCTGTTATAATTATGAACACGTATGAATGCACTCTGTTAAAATTATGAACACGTATGAATGCACTCTGTTAAAATTATGAACGCGTATGAATGCGCTCTGTTAAAATTATGAACACGTATGAATGCACTCTGTTAAAATTATGAACACGTATGAATGCACTCTGTTAAAATTATGAACGCGTATGAATGCGCTCTGTTAAAATTATGAACACGTATGAATGCACTCTGTTAAAATTATGAACACGTATGAATGCACTCTGTTAAAATTATGAACGCGTATGAATGCACTCTGTTATAATTATGAACACGTATGAATGCACTCTGTTAAATTATGAACACGTATGAATGCACTCTGTTAAAATTATGAACGCGTATGAATGCGCTCTGTTAAAATTATGAACACGTATGAATGCACTCTGTTAAAATTATGAACACGTATGAATGCGCTCTGTTAAAATTATGAACACGTATGAATGCGCTCTGTTAAAATTATGAACACGTATGAATGCACTCTGTTAAAATTATGAACACGTATGAATGCACTCTGTTAAAATTATGAACACGTATGAATGCGCTCTGTTAAAATTATGAACGCGTATGTATGTGCTCTGTTATAATTATGAACACGTATGAATGCGCTCTGTTAAAATTATGAACACGTATGAATGCGCTCTGTTAAAATTATGAGCGCGTATGAATGCACTCCGTTAAAATTATGAACACGTATGTATGCACTCCGTTAAAATTATGAACACGTATGAATGCGCTCTGTTATAATTATGAACACGTATGAATGCGCTCTGTTAAAATAATGAACACGTATGTATGCACTCCGTTAAAATTATGAACGCGTATGAATGCGCTCTGTTAAAATTATGAACACGTATGAATGCGCTCTGTTATAATTATGAACACGTATGAATGCGCTCTGTTATAATTATGAACACGTATGTATGCGCTCTGTTATAATTATGAACACGTATGAATGCGCTCTGTTATAATTATGAACACGTATGAATGCGCTCTGTTATAATTATGAACACGTATGAATGCGCTCTGTTAAAATTATGAACACGTATGAATGCGCTCTGTTAAAATTATGAACACGTATGAATGCGCTCTGTTATAATTATGAACACGTATGTATGCGCTCTGTTATAATTATGAACACGTATGTATGCACTCCGTTAAAATTATGAACACTTATGAATGCGCTCTGTTAAAATTATGAACACGTATGAATGCACTCTGTTATAATTATGAACACGTATGAATGCGCTCTGTTATAATTATGAACACGTATGAATGCGCTCTGTTAAAATTATGAACACGTATGAATGCGCTCTGTTATAATTATGAACACGTATGAATGCGCTCTGTTATAATTATGAACACGTATGTATGCACTCCGTTAAAATTATGAACACGTATGAATGCGCTCTGTTAAAATTATGAACACGTATGAATGCGCTCTGTTAAAATTATGAACACGTATGAATGCGCTCTGTTATAATTATGAACACGTATGAATGCGCTCTGTTAAAATTATGAACACGTATGAATGCACTCCGTTATAATTATGAAGACGTATGAATGCGCTCTGTTATAATTATGAACACGTATGAATGCGCTCTGTTATAATTATGAACACGTATGAATGCGCTCTGTTAAAATTATGAACACGTATGTATGCACTCCGTTATAATTATGAACACGTATGAATGCGCTCTGTTATAATTATGAACACGTATGAATGCGCTCTGTTAAAATTATGAACACGTATGTATGCACTCCGTTATAATTATGAACACGTATGAATGCGCTCTGTTAAAATTATGAACACGTATGAATGCGCTCTGTTATAATTATGAACACGTATCAATGCGCTCTGTTAAAATTATGAACGCGTATGAATGCGCTCTGTTATAATTATGAATGCTTATGAATGCGCTCTGTTAAAATTATGAACACCTATGAATGCGCTCTGTTAAAATTATGAACACGTATGAATGCGCTCTGTTATAATTATGAACACGTATGAATGCGCTCTGTTATAATTATGAACACGTATGTATGCGCTCTGTTATAATTATGAACACGTATGAATGCGCTCTGTTATAATTATGAACACGTATGAATGCGCTCTGTTATAATTATGAACACGTATGAATGCGCTCTGTTAAAATTATGAACACGTATGAATGCGCTCTGTTAAAATTATGAACACGTATGAATGCGCTCTGTTATAATTATGAACACGTATGTATGCGCTCTGTTATAATTATGAACACGTATGTATGCACTCCGTTAAAATTATGAACACTTATGAATGCGCTCTGTTAAAATTATGAACACGTATGAATGCACTCTGTTATAATTATGAACACGTATGAATGCGCTCTGTTATAATTATGAACACGTATGAATGCGCTCTGTTAAAATTATGAACACGTATGAATGCGCTCTGTTATAATTATGAACACGTATGAATGCGCTCTGTTATAATTATGAACACGTATGTATGCACTCCGTTAAAATTATGAACACGTATGAATGCGCTCTGTTAAAATTATGAACACGTATGAATGCGCTCTGTTAAAATTATGAACACGTATGAATGCGCTCTGTTATAATTATGAAGACGTATGAATGCGCTCTGTTAAAATTATGAACACGTATGAATGCACTCCGTTATAATTATGAAGACGTATGAATGCGCTCTGTTATAATTATGAACACGTATGAATGCGCTCTGTTATAATTATGAACACGTATGAATGCGCTCTGTTAAAATTATGAACACGTATGTATGCACTCCGTTATAATTATGAACACGTATGAATGCGCTCTGTTATAATTATGAACACGTATGAATGCGCTCTGTTAAAATTATGAACACGTATGAATGCGCTCTGTTATAATTATGAACACGTATCAATGCGCTCTGTTAAAATTATGAACGCGTATGAATGCGCTCTGTTATAATTATGAATGCTTATGAATGCGCTCTGTTAAAATTATGAACACCTATGAATGCGCTCTGTTAAAATTATGAACACGTATGAATGCGCTCTGTTATAATTATGAACGCGTATGAATGCGCTCTGTTAAAATTATGAACACCTATGAATGCGCTCTGTTAAAACTATGAACACGTATGAATGCGCTCTGTTATAATTATGAACACGTATGAATGCGCTCTGTTAAAATTATGAACACGTATGAATGCGCTCTGTTATAGTTATAAACACGTATGAATGCGCTCTGTTATAATTATGAACACGTATGAATGCGCTCTGTTAAAATTATGAACGCGTATGAATGCGCTCTGTTATAGTTATAAACACGTATGAATGCGCTCTGTTATAATTATGAACACGTATGAATGCGCTCTGTTAAAATTATGAACACGTATGAATGCGCTCTGTTATAATTATGAACGCGTATGCATGCGCTCCGTTAAAATTATGAACGCGTATGAATGCGCTCTGTTATAGTTATAAACACGTATGAATGCGCTCTGTTAAAATTATGAACACGTATGAATGCGCTCTGTTATAATTATGAACGCGTATGAATGCGCTCTGTTAAAATTATGAACACGTATGAATGCGCTCTGTTAAAATTATGAACACGTATGTATGCGCTCTGTTAAAATTATGAACGCGTATGAATGCGCTCTGTTATAATTATGAACACGTATGAATGCGCTCTGTTATAATTATGAACACGTATGAATGCGCTCTGTTAAAATTATGAACACGTATGTATGCACTCCGTTATAATTATGAACACGTATGAATGCGCTCTGTTATAATTATGAACACGTATGAATGCGCTCTGTTAAAATTATGAACACGTATGAATGCGCTCTGTTATAATTATGAACACGTATCAATGCGCTCTGTTAAAATTATGAACGCGTATGAATGCGCTCTGTTATAATTATGAATGCTTATGAATGCGCTCTGTTAAAATTATGAACACCTATGAATGCGCTCTGTTAAAATTATGAACACGTATGAATGCGCTCTGTTATAATTATGAACGCGTATGAATGCGCTCTGTTAAAATTATGAACACCTATGAATGCGCTCTGTTAAAACTATGAACACGTATGAATGCGCTCTGTTATAATTATGAACACGTATGAATGCGCTCTGTTAAAATTATGAACACGTATGAATGCGCTCTGTTATAGTTATAAACACGTATGAATGCGCTCTGTTATAATTATGAACACGTATGAATGCGCTCTGTTAAAATTATGAACGCGTATGAATGCGCTCTGTTATAGTTATAAACACGTATGAATGCGCTCTGTTATAATTATGAACACGTATGAATGCGCTCTGTTAAAATTATGAACACGTATGAATGCGCTCTGTTATAATTATGAACGCGTATGCATGCGCTCCGTTAAAATTATGAACGCGTATGAATGCGCTCTGTTATAGTTATAAACACGTATGAATGCGCTCTGTTAAAATTATGAACACGTATGAATGCGCTCTGTTATAATTATGAACGCGTATGAATGCGCTCTGTTAAAATTATGAACACGTATGAATGCGCTCTGTTAAAATTATGAACACGTATGTATGCGCTCTGTTAAAATTATGAACGCGTATGAATGCGCTCTGTTAAAATTATGAACACGTATGAATGCGCTCTGTTATAATTATGAACACGTATGTATGCACTCCGTTAAAATTATGAACACGTATGTATGCACTCCGTTAAAATTATGAACGCGTATGAATGCGCTATGTTATAATTATGAACACGTATGTATGCGCTCTGTTAAAATTATGAACACGTATGAATGCGCTCTGTTAAAATTATGAACACGTATGCATGCGCTCTGTTAAAATTATGAACGCGTATGAATGCGCTCTGTTAAAATTATGAACACGTATGTATGCACTCCGTTAAAATTATGAACACGTATGAATGCGCTCTGTTAAAATTATGAACACGTATGAATGCGCTCTGTTAAAATTATGAACGCGTATGAATGCGGTCTGTTAAAATTATGAACACGTATGTATGCACTCCGTTAAAATTATGAACACGTATGAATGCGCTCTGTTAAAATTATGAACACGTATGAATGCGCTCTGTTAAAATTATGAACACGTATGCATGCGCTCTGTTAAAATTATGAACACGTATGCATGCGCTCTGTTAAAATTACGAACACGTTTGAATGTGCTCTGTTTTAATTCATTTAAATATTAACAGTTAAAGCTATTATTTTTTTTTCAATGTTTTATTTAAGGGAGGTAATTTAAAAACATTACAATTCAAGTATTTTTAAAAAAACATTGCTATTATATACATTTTATTGCTATACCCCTAACATTTAATATTGGTTGTATTTTTCTTACATAAATGGTCTCAAGAATCTGAAGTTTTTATTTTCATTTTCATGATAGGTTATACTTGTATTGGCAATTAATATTTCTCTAAATTGCGAAAGTGGACAGGAATGTTCCTTTAAATATTGTGCGATGGGAGTTGACATCTGACATATTTAGCGTAACTCTCCTTGATACTGTTGTTGTCGTGAAACCAACATATATATTTTCATTTTTGTTAGAGATGCAATCTCCAAAATGACATTTAAATTGATATACATTGTTGGTCTTTTGCAAAACATTAGTTGTCGGAGAAGACATATTACGGATGGAAATAAAAGAAATGGAAAAAAGAACTACAACGCCTTCCTTAATGAATTTAATATCAACATAAAGAAGTTAATACGAGAATTCGAGAGGATTAATAAACATATGTACAGATTATTCAACTGAACATGCTTGAATGAAGATATGCTGCTTAAATACAGGGGCACACACACACACACATCTCTCTCTTTCTCTCTCTCTCTCTCTCTCTCTCTCTCTCTATATATATATATATATATATATATATATATATATATATATATATATATATACTTGGCGTAAAAGCAAAATTGTGCATTTGTGAGATTAAGCTTTGAACAGTTGTATCTGAGAAGTGATTAAAGAATTTTCCAAGGTTTTTCTAACATTATTGCACTCTGAGCAATAAGAATGTATAATTACTCTCCAAGCATAACAGAAGAATCCTGATGAAATCAGTCATAAACGAAGATGACATGTTATTCATTAATTAATCATAGCTAAGGATCGGAAGCTAATGACTAATTGAAATTAAGTTCAAACATATATATATATATATATATATATATATATATATATATATATATATATAATTCCAGGATCATTTTCCAACTCATTCAAGATGATCTTCGCCCACTCTAAACTTCTAATTTTCTGTCCTGAAGTATCAATGTACCTCACAGGTTTCAAGTACGATTTCATTTTCAAGACATTTTTCACTGCTGTTTGGATTGTCCTACCAAAAAACCCCTCTCTCACGTGCCAAACGACATTGATTGAGTTGGATCTTTTGTAATGAGACTCTTTATCTCTAAGTTGAAAAGATGATCCCTTTTCCTGTTGTGACATCCTGATCGTTTTCCTCTCTACTTTACCCTCTTTTTTTAAAAATGTATTCACCGTTCTCTTCCTGGTTCTTGAATGAACTTTGAAGATGGAAGCCAGAGTATGAATGTTGGTACCACAACTGAGGGATCTCTTTCCTCTCACCATTGTTCAGTTTGGAAGAGAATGGGACTGACACAAAACGATTTCAACCTGTTCTCTTTCTAGCTGAATAACGTAAAGGGTTTTTCAGTGATTCTTACAACAAATTGTGTCAATATGACTTAGCGTCTTCTCTGAAAAGCTTTGAAAAAAAGAAAAACAATTACGATTTTTTTATAATTTAAACATTTTGTTGGGTGTACAATTATGCTGTTACACCCGGTATATATATATATATATATATATATATATATATATATATATATATATATGTGTGTGTGTGTGTGCGTGTGTGTGTGTGTGTGTGTGTGTGTGTGTGTGTGTGTGTGTGCGCGCGTTTGTCGTACAGTAAACTTTTACAGAGGGGGATGAGACGTGAAATTCATCGCCAAAAAAAGGAATCACTAGATTGACTAAACGAGGAACACTTTAGCTTTAGATCCGAAGGAGACATTTAAAATTTATGGGACGCATAACGAGGAAAGAGGCCTTTGAAAATCACTCACAGCACTCACGTGACCTCAGGTGTAAACTGCGAGTAAAGTACCTTAACGAGTTTGACTATATGGATAGCAGAGTGTATGAAAGGACGGATGTGAAAGTGTCAAACTTTACAAGGGAAAGGAAGTTGTGGAGAGTCATAATCGGTAAAGAGATATATAGCGTAAAAGAAAAGATTGTGGTTAAGAATAGTGCATATGAAATGAGTTTTTTTATAGTAAGATTAATATTTTAAGAAAGTTGCCAAAAGCGATCGCATGAAGATGACGGGAAAAGATTATAAATAATTTAAAAGAATATAGAAAATGAAATCTGACCACAAATAGAAAAAAACACCGGAAAAAAAGAAGACAGGTATGTGTAACAGGAATTATTGACATGCAAACGGAGTGTTGATGAAAAACAGACAAAGAAAAAAGAAAAATGATAGACGATGAATGATAAATCGAAAAATTACGTGAGACCAAAAATAATGTTTGTCTGTGTATGTATACGTGAGCTTCCCTTTAAGGTTTCACACCAAGCAAGGCTGGAAGCCACTAGCACGCAAGGGGTTACAGAAGGTTTGTAGGAAGAGCAGATAGGAGTGGTAAAGGAGAGGATGTGGAGAAAGATAATGGATCGATCAAGGCAAGGGGGTTACAGAAGATTTGGAGCGAGAGCAGATAGGAATGAAAGGGGGAAAGGATGTGGAGAAGGGAAGTGGATGGATCAAGGCAACTAGAGATGTCGATTGACGTTACACTTAAATAGTTGGAGATTATATTTGTCAGGGAAACAGGAATAAGGAAGGGAGTTCCACAGGCGAGATGTGCGAGACATGAAGCTATTGGAGTAGAAGAGACATCTACATCTAACAGTTTCAACGGTGAAGGGTGGGAACGGGATGCCAGCCTCGTAGGACGCTTAAATTCATGAGGCCTAGGAACCAGCGAAAGCAGCTCATCGGAGCAATTACCGTGAAAGTATTTGTAAAAAAGACAGAGCGAGGCAACTGCCCGTCTGTGAGAGAGCGACTGCAGATGAGATGACAGATCAGGGCCAATTACATTGCATATCCGTCTCTGGATCTTATCAAGAACCCTGAGGCAAACAGCAGGGGCTCCAGACCATATATGGCAGCAATACTACATGCAAGGGCGAATGGTTGATTTATAGATTTGGAGGATCGATTCCGGGGAGAAAAATTTCCTGGCTCGGCACAGGGAGCCAATTTTCCTTGCGGTGGATGAAGCAATTGACTCGATGTATTTGTTCCATCTCAGGTCAGCGGACAGCGTGAGACCGAGCAGCCGCAGAGAGGAGCTCTCAAGAAGTTGGTCTTCAGACATTCTAATGGATACAGGAATGGATCCCTCTGGTGGTTAATAGAGAGCTAGTGCATATATAAAATTTAAGGCAGAACGAATAATGTATCTTTAAAGAGAGGTATCGACGAAAAGGAGGTGGCACGGGGGAGAAATGGATAGCGGCTCGGGTTGAGGAATCCAGTCGAATTCCAGTCGAATCCATTACATTCATTTACGTGCTAATACCCTTCGGAAAGGTATGAATGCTCTTCTTCTACCCCAGGCTATGGGTATATAGCAGGATAGACCGGGATGGCAACTGGTCTACCGCAGAATGAAATGACAACCTACTGCGGGAAAAAAAAAACCTGCCTCATCATGATCGTCTAAGCGTGCATGGCATATAACTGATCGACGGAAATTTTTTAAATGTGCAATATAAAAAATTAAAAAAAAAACGATTGGAGCAGAAACTAAAACCATAAAAATAATTATTTAAAAAACATCAATAATTAAAATATAAAGGCGTCGAGATCTCATCAATTTACAATTGAGGTAGCTCGATGTAGTCGTAACTTCTATGCTAACAGTTTCTTTTCTCGCACTTCTCGCTTGTGGAAATCCTTCCCCACTCCATACCTTCTAGCTAACTTTAATCTGCAAAAATTTAAATGCAATGTCAGTCGCTATCCTCTGTCCTCCTGATTAATTTTTTTTTCTTTTTCTACTCATTACTAATGTTTCTGATTTTAATTCATGCACACCCTGTAACCTCTTGCGTCTTAGTGGCTGTACTGCCTTGTTTGGGGTGATACCGATTTTTAAAAAAATCCTTTTTTTTTTTATGAGTATCTTTCATAATAGTGTGTATTTATTTGTGAAGGTTGAACAAAATTTGCACGAACAGATGACGTAATCAGACCATTCATGCAACTGGTCTCATCTCATTCAATTTCATCTCTTGAAAGACATAATCAAAAATAAAATCAGCACTGTAACAAAATAAAATTAAACTCTTAAAAAAAACCCACCCCTACCTCATCCCCTTTCCTCTTCCTTCCTGGTTTCTGTTCGAACGACAAACATTTTTTAATATTGTTTTTCTTATTATGTCATCAGTTCATTAACTCACCACCAACCCCGCATCTTCCTTAGTCGTTTGTATCAGATTACATTACACATCGTCGCTTTCTTTCAAATCAGGATTAATAACAACGTGAATAATAACACGTAACATAATTACAGGGTTTTTCCTGCTTTTCGAAAAAAAAAAGAAGTAAAAAACAGAGCGTTCCAGTGAAAAAATTCGTCTGCTGAAATGGCGTAAAGCGAAGGACCAATTGCAGTTAATTTATAGGAGAAAGAAATTCTGCGTTCACATAACCTTGCATACGATTTTCGGGGTTAGAAAAATAAACTGTGGAGAATCACGATTTTCAGTACTGCAGAAAAGCTTGATTTATTTTTAAAAGCCAAGGAGGGTGGTTTTGCTATATTTTGATTGCTTACAGAGAAATGTAGGACTAATAATAATGATAGTAGCAGTAATAATAATAATAATAATAATAATAATAATAATAATAATAATAATAATAATAATAATAATAATAATTCCCCCCTCTATAATCTGAATATAATCCCTCCTATAATCTGAATATAACTCCCTCCGCCCCCTATCAAATGGACAAGAAGAGCTCTTTGGTCTTGGTCGACACTAGTTCTACAGCAGGTAGTTTAAACAAAATTACACCATGGCGGTCAAGGATATAATGCAAAAAATTACGACCAAATCTTCATTCCGGATCGGCCGCCACCTGGGTCAACAAGGGTCGCTTACCTCAGAGAGGAACAAGTCTGGAGCCGAAAAAATGTTTCACTGGAACAAACTCTTCCAACAACGAAGGGATAGTTGGTCACCAAACCCGCATTATTCCCAACCTTGGACCAAATGTCTCAATGTCAATTCAACTAATAAAAAGAAAGCGAACAAAATGGTCTCGCAAAGAGTATCAACAAGTCATGACATCCTTTTTCATCGCACTCGAAAATCCATAAAAGAACACCACGAATCAGACATACCAAATATGGAGGGCTATGGTAGGAAGTGAAATAAGATCTCATACCAATCCAAACTTGCTTGCCAATGTCCGCAGGGACATCGTACGAAACAAAAGACTCTCAAACGTAGAAATAGATAAGATAAGACTGGATATAAGACAGAATACAATAACCCATCACTCAAACAATAAAGAGATGAGAGTAGAAATAAATAATATGAGAGAGGATTAGTTAAAAACTAAAATAAATGAGATACGAAATAATAATCTCCCAGGAAGTAAAACCAAAGAATCTACCTGTAACATAACCGGCAGTTATCCAGACAATGTCACTGAATATGAGTCCAACTATATTAGGACAGAATTCTTTAAAAGCCACAGTAGTGAAATCACCGAAGCGAAAAACCACGTTATCCAAGTACTCAGAAGAGTAAGTTTCACACAAATTTAAAAAATAGACCGGCTCCCAAAAATTCATATTACAAATACAATTAGCACATTGTGCAAATATACAACGCTGCACAAGGAACACTGTTAACGGAAACATCACAGATGTTAACAATATCATATATGCAACAGCTTTAGCAGTTACTGGGAAGATTGGAGTCAAGGCAATGAAAAGATCAAACAACAGACAAAGAGAGCCAGCTTGGAAGTCAAAACTGTTGCGAGAAATAAAGGAAATCAGATGTGAGATTTCGACACTAGAAACGCAAATGTCCCAATACGCAAAGGAAGGAAGATCGAGCGGAAACATAAAAGTAAATCACTAAATGAAATTCCATCAATCAAGGAAATGTTAAAACAGAAACTGCAGTTAAAGATACCGAGAACAAGACGATACGAAAAACGTTGTAGGTTCTATCGCCAAAATAAAATGTTCCAAACGGACCGTAAGAGATTTTACATGGATATTGGAAAATCAGTTATACATGTCAAAAAGCAACCTTCTATTGACAAAGTGCAGAAATTTTGGCAGAATATATGATGCAGTCCAAAGGAATATAACTCCAATACAGAATGGATCCAGTATGAAAAAGAACGAATGCTGGACGAACCTCTACATGGGTGGGAAAATATAACCACGAATACTCTTAGGCAAGCTCTAACGAAATCCCCGGGAAATTACAAGGTGCCCAATTTCTGACTCTGTTATCTCCCATCAATCCATAAAACCCTTGCACAAACTCTATTAATCCTCATTAATAATCCCAATGAAATCCCAGAGTGGATCACTGAAGGTATTACATATCTCATGCCAAAAACAAGTGAAACAGATGACCCGAAAATGTATAGGCCAATAACATGCCTATCCACCACGGATAAATTGATCACGACTGTCCTGACGAACCATACTTTCTCTTACCGAAGCAAACAACATTCTTCCAATGGAACAGAAGATATGCTGGAGAGGTTGATATGGACGTGAAGATTAACTACTGATAAACAAAATGATCCTGGAAAATTGCAGGAGACGATGTAGAAATCTTAGCACCGCATGAGTAGATTACCATAAGGCTTTTGATAGTATCCCACACTCTTAGATACTTAAGATTTTGGAAATATATAGTCTCCCCATTGATAGTAAATTTCTTTAAACACAGCATGGGAATTTGGAAAACCACATTATACGTAATTCACACCAGAGACACTGTCAACTCCAACCGACTGAATATCCGACGAGTGATCTTTCAAGGAGACTCTCTTTACCCCTTTGTGATTTGTATGCCCTTAATACCCCTTTCTCATGAACTAAACAACAATAGCTATGGTTACAAACTAAATAAGAAAATACTCAATCACCGACTCTACACGGATGATCTCAAACTATTTGCCAAAGACGGCAATGAGTTGAATGGCCTCCTCAATATTGTAAAATGTTTCAGTGACGACAGATTTCTGATTAGATAAATGTGCAAAAGTAACATCCAACGAAGGGGGAATTACAGAAACACCCTCAACAGATTAAGACTTTCTCACAAAGATTAGGGAACTGGAACAAGAAGAAGCCTATAAGTAGCTATAAATTGGCGAAAGAAATTGAATACAGCATAGCCAAATGAAGGAGAAGGTAAGAAAGGAGTACTACAGTGCGTCTGGTACTAAATACCGAGCTGAATTCACAAAACCGAATATCAGCCATAAACACCTTAGCTGTCCCTGTGGTGCAATACAGTTTTTAATTGGACCATAGCTGACATTAAGGGCTTTATCTATATAAAATATGTGCAGTTTTTTTTTTAAAACTGCTCAGTGGAAAATGTCATGATGCCATTTCTAACCTTCGGTCTCTGGTTGGGACCCGGAAAGAAATGAATACACACCAGAAAACAAAGGAAATAAAACAATTATAATAATAACAAACATAAAGCATGAGATAACTTTCAACATTTAGAGAAGGACGTGATTTAAGAAACAAAAAAGAGAAGACATTGTTTGACCGAATAATGTAAATAGTTTTGTTTGACAGTGTTCCACAATATTTCGAGAGAATGCCTGTCGTTTTCAAGCTATATTTAGAAATTATATACACGTATAACAAATCTACAAAAATATTTCTTTATTCAAACATCGATTGTCTTTAGAAAAGAAAAACGGCTGTACTAACGATAAAATAATAACAATACAAACGTAGGACCTGTGACAATTTCATAGGACTTCACAATGCACACATGCAGAACAATATAAACTGATCGGTTAGACATCGTGATTAGAGACCGCAAAAACAAAATGTGCCTCCTTATTGACATGGCAGTCCCTGCAGACTGCAATGTATCTTTGAAGTTCTTAAAAAAAACTATCAAAATATAAAGAATTTGGTATCGAAATCTCAGAAATGTGGCACATGAGGACATCAACAATTTCGGTTGTAGATGTAGCCCTCGGATTGACTGCAAAGATTTTAGTAGACTCCGTGAAGGGATATCTGGTAGGTCATGCTTTAAAGAAATACGAAAAAATATTCTCACAAATACAGGCCACACCGTACAAAGGGCTTAATCTATGTATAATATGTGTGGTATGTTTTTCAAAACTTCTCAGTGGAAAATGTCATGCTGCCATTTCTGAGCTTAGGTCTCTGGTTGGGACTCGGAAAAAATGAGTATATACCAGAAATCAAAGAAAATACTACTACTACTACTACTACTACTACTACTACTACTAATAATAATAATAATAAATACAGTATAAGAAAATAAAGGAGAAAGTAATAAAAGAATACAACAGGCGTGTGCGTCTGGTGTTAAATGCCAAGTTGAATTCACAGAATATCAGACATAAACACTTTTACTATTCCTACAATTTCAGCATCCTTAATTGGACCGTAGTTGACATTAATGGAATGGACGTCAAAACGAGACACGTTCTCACTTGCCACCGCATGCATCATCTTAAGGCTTCTCTCTAGATCCGTATGAGGCAGAGGATTAGTTCAACTAGAACTGTCTTACAAAACCACAACAATCGGCCTTCAAGGATACCTGGAAGATACGGAAGAGCAGGTCAGGATTTGTGTCAAAGAACATGAAAGAAATAAGAAGCTATATCTAGTAATAAAAGCCAACAAATTCAAAAGGGAATTTCAAGTGGTTACAGAAGTGCAAATCAACCATAATGCAACTACTGCAGAGGAAAAAACCCTAAAAATAAAGCAAATGCAATGTACAAAATGCAGAAACGATAGGAAGATAAGTCTCATCCTTGTCAATACACTTCCCGTACCAAAAAAACTGATGTAGACAAAGCCCATATCCATTAGTGATTTACGGTGTTAAAAGCTGAAATTACAAAGCACACATAGTGAAAAATTGTGTTAACCCAAAATGCAGATTCTGTGATAATATCCCAAAACAACTGATCATCTTGTACCAGGTTGTACGGTTCACTCACTGAATATAAATCTTGGCCTGATAGAGTGGTCCAATATCTGCACTAGAAAATGTGCTTTTTTTATGGGATGGGAACAGCAAGAAAACTGGTATAAACATCACCTAGAACCAGTTACAAAGATAGGATATGTATCAATTTCATGGGACTTTAAAATAAAAATAGATTGAACTATCAAATCTGATCTCCCGGACATCGGGATCCAAAACCACACGAACAGAATATGCTTTGTTATTGACATGGCAGTCCCTGCAGATTGTAATGTAGCAATTTTAAAAAACTATCAAAATACAAGGATCTTGAACTGGAAATCTAAAGAATGTGGCACATGAGGACATCGATAATTCTAGTTGTCGTTGGAGCCCTCGTTATTAATTAGAAAAGGTTCCCATAGACTCATTGAATGGGTTCCTGAGAGGCTATGCCTTAAAGAAATACAGAAAATCGTACTTAAAAGTACATCTCACATATTACGATGATCCTTATCTATTTAAAATATATGTAATGATCACTGAAATATATTCCGAAATCATTTCTGACATTAGGTCTCTAGTTGGGACCCGGAAGGACATGTGTATATATTGTATCGTCGAGGTGAATGATACACAGAGAAGAATGAGTGCTTAATATATTTATTCAGCACCAGTATTCGTTTCTAACGGATACATACAAAAAACACAGAACAATAAGTTACAAAACAATTAACAAGACAACTTACAAGGAATAGAGGATGTTCAAATACTGTATAGCCAAACAAAGTAAGGTCAATATGAATATTAATCAGCTTAGTATCAATTTAGTAATCAACTGTTGAAGTCCTTATTCGTAGACCATTTAAGGCTAGGAGCCAGGCCATCTTGTCGAGTGCTGAAGGGGTGCTAACTACTCTACAACAGTACACAACAGAAATCCAAGGAAATAAAATGATGATAATAATTTATAAGGAAAAACTCCTCAACCCATTGTACATGTTCAGAATCTCTTATACCGTGAAACAGATCATTTATTCATACTATTTACATGATATACATTCGGAATATCACAACGTTTCGGCCATTGGGCCCTCCAACCTTCCTCAGGGGTATATCAACCTACCAGGAATCCCCAGCTGAACCCTTCAATTAATCTACGAGTGTAGACTTTTCATTCCACTGTCTCGGATATTTCATCTATTTTAAAATACTGCTCAGTTATTTTCCGCCTTATTTCCACTGAATCCAAGTACACACTGCCTGACCCAGAGATTGAACTCACAGCTGTCACCACATTCACGAACTGACGATCCACTTGGCTGCTGACCCGTAATGCAAATGGTGCAAATAATAACTCCTCGTCCCAGAAATTGTGACAGAACGTGTATATTTATGACTTTGCTTTAGCCGCAGACTAGGTAAATGAACTAGGACAGAAGGAAAAAGAAGTTAATAATACTAATACTACTACTACTACTAATAATGCAGTTGACTATTTATAACTGAAACCCTACCAATAAAACATGAAGCGAACATCATCTACGCCAAACGAGTAAAACAAAAAAGCAAGACAACTTGCCAAATTAAATTTTAAAAAAAAGAAAAACAAGCTGGGAGGACAAATCGTTTCATGGCAAATACCCAAAAAAGAACGAAAGATCAGATGTGAACCAACAGAAAACACAGTGACTGAGGAGCACCAGGTTAAAAGCTGATAAAGATGGCCTAATTATTGCAGCTCAGGGCCAAATCGTCGCAATCAAATCCTACCACTGTCACATAATCAAGGATAGAAACGCAGGATCTGCGGAAAATATGACGAAACTGTCGACCATATTATCTCAGGATATCCAGAACTAGCAAGAAATGAATATACCCACATACATACAAGGTAACATAGGTGCACTGGAAGATATGGAAAAAGCACAAAACCATCGAGAGATGGTATGAGCACCATTCAGACAGTTACCCAAAATAACGATGTAACTATCTTCTAGAACATGCCAATTCAAACTGACAGGGAAATAAAGGTCAGCAGACCTGATATCATCATAAAAGACAAGAAATTCAGGAAATGTATGCTTATTGACGTAGCGTATAAGAGAAATCCCTCCATGAAAATTATCGAGAAATTGTCCAAATATAAGGACCTGGGGATCGAGATTAACAGGATATGTGGAATGAAGACTGTGATTATACCAATAGTAATCGGAGATCTTGGCCTCGTGAGAAAAGGAATGTATAATTTTACTAACAGTGATCCGAGTAAGATCAACATACAAGTTTCCCAGAAGATCGCCCTACTTGGAACATCCCATATAATAAGAAAAGTGCTGTCAGTTAAATGACAATTCTCCTAAGGACCATAATTTGTACCTTATTATTATTATTATTATTATTATTATTATTATTATTATTATTATTATTATTATTATTATTATCTAGATTATATTTCGACGTCTGCTATGATCGCACTACCAACCAAGTCTACGGGAAGACCTAAGGCAGGTAGTGGTGTGTTGTTATGTCTACATTTCATATATTAAAAGGTTCACATCAGATGTCTCGTGATTATTGCTGCAAATATATCTCCAGCGTTTTCCCAATATCTTTGCAGATCCAGTACAACATGCATATTTAAATGTGAAAATACACCTGGCATATTTTCTTCTTGTTTCATACTAACTCGTCCTGACCTCTGGCCTAGATCGGGTGACTTTAAGAATTTCAAAGTTCGAGAGGATTTAGTCTGACATTCTCTAGGACATATTCGAACTTGTTGATATAATACGGGTCTGTATAGTCAAATGTGGATCACCTTCATCACCCATTTTCGCATCATTTGTACGCTTTCTAGGCTAATTTGGTAAATTTCTAACTTCCATAATATCACTAGCGTTATATGGACAAAGTTCTTCTTAGTGTGTGGGCGATTATAATCAAGACAATTTTTGTATTTCTCTTAAGCTGCGACTTTCAGGGATTTTTTTCAATGTGTTCCTTTTTTAATCGATCCTAGCGCACCTATTATGATTCTTACGATTCTTGTTAGGGCAAGAGAGAGAGAGAGAGCGAGAGATAGAGAGAGAGAGCGAGAGAGAGAGAGAGTCTGGGGAACAAGTTCGAATATATCGAATATATTCGAATATAATAATAATAATAATAATAATAAATAAATAAATGGATAAATAAATGCTGAAAAGGAGAATTGAAAGAAGTGAAAGAGAACAATTTTATGGAATTTAAAAAAATAAATCGACTGAATAGCTAAATTGTGAGGGTCGTTGGTACGTAGAGGAATTCTCAAGAGTGAAACTTGTGTTTTTCTTAATAACATCCCGAAACGATACCAGAAGAACTACAAATATAAAGACCAGAGAAGACAGAACACGAAGGAATTACAACAAGAGACAATGGTAAAATAAACAGGTTATAGTCAGTCAAATACTCAGTGATTTTACCAAATTAGCCTAGAAAGCATACAAAAAGATGCGAAAATGGGTGATGAAGGTGATCCACATTTGACTATACAGACCCGTATTATATCAACAAGTTCGAATATGTCCTAGAGAATATCAGACTAAAGCCTCTCGAACTTAAAGTCACCCGAAAAGAAAGAAAAAAGAAAGAAGGAAAGAAAGAAAGAAGATAGAAGTGTTTAACGGTTGTTTCAAAGAAATGGGAAATGTTGTCAATTTTGATTTCATTTGTACCCACTTCTTGAAATAACGACCAGCATTCATATTTATGATTGTTAAACCATATGATAGGGGAATATCCGAATATTTTATTGTCATAGAATTTGCCATGGCCTTATTTAATTATTAAGAATTCAGAAAATTCAAATAGGAAAGCCATGCAATTTTAACGGGGGCTGTTAGTAAATACTGTTACTGCTAAAAAAAACAACAAAAAAAAACGAATCTATCAGAAATAGTACTAGGTACTTTGATAGTAATCAATATAACTAGTACAAGAGGGAGCCCCGCGAAAAAAAAAAACAGGAAATTTTAGATTTACTATATTTTTGTGATGTCAACGAACACCCGTTGCCACTTTTGTGATGCAAACGAATACTCTTTGTCACTTTGTAATGCTCGTTGTAGTAGAGACTTTGTAATCGCCGATACAACTATTGAACTCTTGAACGATACTGGTGTTAGACGCCTTTGAATAATACTCGAACTAATAGTACTTGATCGATAATATTCACTCGAATAGTAACCTGCGAATAGTAATCCAAATAGAGAAACAGTATATTGAATAGAGGGTAGAGAATAGCAATCCGGAGAGTAACAGAAGATAGAGTAGAAATAGCAATCATTTAGACGTCACGCGACTTCCTACTTATATTCGTTTCCTCTATGGTCACGTGGTCTGCTTAATTCAATAATGGGATCGCCTGTGTTTGCTCACTGGGGATCTATGTTCAGACTCAACTCTTGGCAACGACACTTTATTCCAGTATAACATATATAATGAAAAGATTTAACTAACAGTTAAAAAATTATGTAATATATTTTACTATATGAACGAACTAAAAAAAAATTAACTAACATATGCTTTTTTTTTAACCATTTATTGTTCCAGGATGCCGTAGTTATCAAGTTTTAAGCGTGAGGTGATTGTTCTCTTAAAGAAAGAACGTCCAAACTTGGGGGCTGAAAAAATGACAAGAATTTTTTTGCCAGAGTTCGTTAGTTTGAACAGCACATCTAACATATGTGTTATTGTTATTTTTAAGCTACTCAATGTCTATCCTTTGCTTTTGTTTCAAATAACTGCAACAAAATTCCAGAAATTAAATAAACTGAAACAAATTTACAGTTTTTTTCTTTCGAGAACGTTTAATTACAAAAGTACGCAGGTGTAGGCTTTAAGAAAGCTTTATTCTACCGAGAATACAAATTTCGCGTATAGTGTCCTTTTATAGTCCCAGTAAACAGAAATAGCTCACTCAAAGAAGAAAGTAACGAAACAAGGGAAGACCACTCTTGATTATTCATAACAGGCATCATGATATTATTACTACTAAAATTATTTTTTCAGGTAATATTTGGCATGTAGAAGAATATGACGATATTTTAATTTCATTTTTAACATCGAATTCTCGATGATATTTCTTCAGTTCTGCTTTCCTTCACCTTTGCCTAATTTTTTTTTAAGTTAGACCCTACCTGCCCCGAAGCCTAGCCTAACAAAACAAGCAAAACAAGTAGTTAATTAAAAAAACACTGATAAAAAGTTGTTACACTTAATTTTGCCTTTCATATTGCTCCCGGAAATTCTTCGGTACGCAGAATTTATTTTTAATTTATTTATTTATTTTAACCGCCTTCTACCATCACCAAAACCCTCACCAAACATTTCTTTTTATCTTTCTCTTTTTCCCTTCTCTCATGTGTGACTCCTCCTCATTATTTGAACCATGTACAATTAAAAAAACAACAACAATTTAGCAGCACGAGTTTTGAGTGTTTTTTATTGTTTTCGTCCCATGTCTTCTCTCCGACATTTTCTTTCTCGATTACTTGAGTCACGTCGTGCTAGTCTTTCCTTTTCCTACGCTTTTTCTCGACCGTTTAAATTTGGAATATTTGAAATTAAAATAACTTTTGCTTGCATTTTAGAACGTTATTCTAAATTACGTATTCAATTATATATTTAGTGTGTGTGTGTGTGCGTGTGTGTGAGAGAGAGAGAGAGAGAGAGAGAGAGAGAGAGAGAGAGAGAGAGAAAGAGTCTGGGGAACATACGCACACACACACACGAAATTTTTTTTTATTGAAATTGGAGTAGATTTGAATAGCGAAATTAAATCAGAGCATTTTGTTTACTGATAGAGAAATCTGATCTAGGGCAGAAGTTGTACCCATTGAATCTGGGTCATCAGAAGACAAGGAAATGGTCGAAATAATCTTTATCGATTAAAAATTGAAATAGAGCTGAGTAAGGTAGAAGGAACTTTGGAATTCACATGATTTTGGTTGAAGCAGCGAGAATCCCGTGATAATCGCGTGCGAAGTAGTAGGGCCGAGGGTCAGTTATAAGCAGCCGGGTTTATCTATATAAACGCGTAGTTATGCTGAAAAAGGCAGACTGGAGAAAATTTTTGAAGAGCGTTCGGGGGAGGAACGCCACTATAACTTTAATTCCCGCACATAAATCTTTATCCCTCCATCGCAAGAGTCATATATCGTTCTGAGACGATCTAACAACAAGTAACACACACACACTCTCTCTCTCTGTCTAGAACCCAGTGTATGAGTTTTTACGTTAACTACGTTTCTTTTCTGTAACCCGTTTCTTTTCTTTACTATTCTTTTCAGCTATATAAAAGACATTAACAATTTAACCACTGAATAATTGTTTGTCCGGCTTTCTGGAGATATTATTTTTTTTGCTGCATTCTAAATTTCTTAGCGCAGATTCCCAGCCGTGTCTACATCTTCAGTCGGCCGTGAATGGACGGACATCACTTCTGCTTTCTGGATCAAACAAATCTCAACGTCGGCAGGAAGCAGGATTAAACCAGCGCACCGGTCGAATAATCTACGGATGCTCAGGGGACCTATGGTCACTGCCTTAAATTTGGTTAGGACCGAGAGAGTAAGGCACCGGAGGTTGAGGAGCTGGGGCGAAAGTGTTAGTTTAGTATGGTTACACAAAAATATTACTGATAATGCCAGGGCGCTTACCGTAGAACAAGGGATAGAAAGAAGCTCGGACAGGGTGACGAACATAAAATTAAGCTTCCGATCTTTTTTTTTAGCTTTTCAAACGTTTGCCTTTTTCCTATCCCATTCCGCCATCCAGTTACACAAACTGGCCAGGTAGGTGACCAGCTACTCCCATCTATCCCTTCGTATTCGATATGTCTTTACAGTGTTAATTTCCCCAAGCCTTCTTTTCTCATTATGTTTCAAAGGAGTTTCATCAATATTTTTCTGATTCAGTGTATGTGTTTTTGTTTCCATTTTCCGTAAGACGTTATTTTCGCGGTCTGTCCATGAAATTATCAGCATGCTACTGTAGAACCAAATTTCTGTTGTCTCAAGTTGACTCTTTATCTGCGAGGTAGTTTATTAATATTGCATCAAAGTACAGCACGCTTTTCATTGTTTCCAACTCAATTTTCCCGTTTCTTCTTACGTTGCTTAGCTTTTGAAAGGCCTCTTTCGCTTTTCCAGTGCACTTCTCAGATATTCTGTATTTCTACTTTTTTTTTTCTGTTAGGAGCTTCAGTCATTGTGAGCTTTTCAGGTTGATAGATCTAATGTCTAAGCTACTGAGTGATTTTTATTTATTTATTTTAAGCCTATCACCCCAAGCAAGGCGCGAGTGCCACTAGCATGCAAGGGGTTACAGAGAGTGAGAGCAAGAGTAAAGAGGGAGGGGTTACAGAGAGTGAGAGTAAGAGTAAAGAGGGAGGGGTTACAGAGAGTGAGAGCAAGAGTAAAGAGGGAGGGGTTACAGAGAGTGAGAGTAAGAGTAAAGAGGGAGGGGTTACAGAGAGTGAGAGCAAGAGTAAAGAGGGAGGGGTTACAGAGAGTGAGAGTAAGAGTAAAGAGGGAGGGGTTACAGAGAGTGAGAGCAAGAGTAAAGAGGGAGGGGTTACAGAGAGTGAGAGCAAGAGTAAAGAGGGAGGGGTTACAGAGAGTGAGAGTAAGAGTAAAGAGGAGTGTTTGAGGAAAGGACAAAGTGAAGGACAGGGATCAAGATCAAGACATCAAAAGATGTCGATTGACATTACATTTGAATATATGAAGATAAGAGCTATCAGGACAGCAAGTAAGAGGAAGGGCGTTTCACTCTCGGGAAGTGCGACATAAGAAGCTGTTAGAATAGAAGAGACGGCTACATTTAACAGTAAAAGGGTGGGACCGAGATGCCAACCTAGTAGCACGCTTAAATTCATGCAGTTTGGATACAAGTGAAAGTAGCTCGTCAGAGCAGTTGCCATGAAAATGTTTCTAGAAAAGATAGAGGGAAGCCACAGCACGTCTGTCAGAAATTGACAGTAGACGAGATGCTAGATCAGGGCCTCACGAGGACCATCAATCTTCGAACCTCGTGAGCTGGCGCTAGACTCAAAAACAAAGAACTGTACCAAATAAAGGAAAACACATCATTTGAAAACTTTCTACAGTAGAAACAACTAAATTGTACAACAACTATTGTGACCAGAAATAATCATAACTTATCATTTTTTTATCACTGTTGATTAAGCACTATAGACCAGACAAATAAAAAATTATTAAATTTTATAAAACGTGCGTGAAAATTGAAATTTGTAATCTGAAGTTGTTTTTTGTATATTACTCTCACGAATAAAAAAAAAATATTTATAAACTGATCTCTTAAAAAAGCCAGCAAAAACATGCTCATACAATGTGATTTCTGAAGATGTAAAAAACATTAAGAAGTCACATCATATGAGCATATGTTTTGGTTCCTATAAGGGATCAGTTTACAAGGTATTTACATAGCAATCTAAAGCCTTTTCAACATTTACAAAATTTATTCTTTTTGTTTTAGATATTTGTGATCAGGAATAATAATTGAAATTCGGAATTTGTATATATATATATATATATATATATATATATATATATATATATATATATATATATATATATATATATGTGAGTGAACATTGAAATTAACACTCAGAAGCGAGACAGGCTGTTTCATGCTGGACGCAATCGGCGGCCTGACGATTGCGTCCAGCATTACCCTTCCTTTTTGTTTCTCCTTGCACTCTGCAAGGAAAAACAAATAGGAAGGGTCTTACATATAATATGGAGATACTCCTGTCTCTGGAGAAGCCATGTTAGAACTCCAGATTTAAAAGGGCCGGATTCATCCATTATGTTCCAGACGAATCTTTACTCGACTTATTAAACTATTTAGTTCATGTCACGTTGACTGATAAACTCCTACAACAAAAAATCCTAAATTGTCATATTAGTGAAAAATGCACTCAACGTAAATTTGCAAGAAAGTCAACCTTAGCGCTGCGACTGCACGCTCCACAAGTTTGTATCGGTTATCAATATCACATTTAAAAAAAAAATCCAATTCTCATTATATTTTTTGTCTCGGATGCTACCTGAATTTTATTAAAAACAAAATAGCTTCCATGCCTGATGATGACCGGAAGAACCGTCGAAAGTAGTTGCGTATATAAGGAAGACATAATACAGTTTATTATTTTAAAAAACAAGGATCATAACATTCATCGAGTTATTAGTGGGTTGATGGATGTTTAAAATTTGGTTAGTGAAAGTATTTCACAATTTTATATCATTAACTTTACTAATTTACTTTTGGATGAATGATTCATTGTAATATATATATATATATATATATATATATATATATATATATATATGGTTAAAGAACAATGAATGTTATCTTTGAGTATTATTTTATTTATTTGTTATAATTCGGACCACTGTCTTCGTTTACAGTACATATTTAAATTTAAATTGTTTTATGTAATTTCGGCTTTCATATGGTAGAAGCATATACTCAATAATAATGTATATATAAAATACATCAAGAAGCTATTCTTGAAAAGGACCTCCAATCAGTGGTTAACTGGAGCAGGAACTGGTTTGTAAATTTTAGAGCCCCTATAACAAAACTGCTATCCTTTAACCAACATAGAGAACCTTTTCTTTTTGACATCAGCATGGCTGACACTAGACCCCAGAAGATCAAGATACTACGCCACCTTGGGTTCACATTTTCCCCTGACTTGAAGTGGACCGACTCGATCGAATCAATTGATTTGTCTACTGCAAAGAAAGTTGGGTCACTGTGACGTTCCAGAAAATTTGTTCTCGTCAGAATCCATCTTGCACATTTACAAATCTATGATTCGTCCATAGATTGAATACGGTTGCTATATCTGGTCTGGTGCTCCTGCAGTACATCTCGAGGTTTTGACAAAATCCAAAGAAGGGTCTGCAATGTAATCGATCCTGAACAAGCATCTCAAATTCAGTCACGTTCTAACCGACGTGACGTGGTTTACCTCTGTCTTTTCTATAAATATTTTCATGGCAACTGCACTGACAGAACTTTTTCCCTGGTGCCCAAGGTTTTTTTTTCAACTTAATTGGGGGTGTGCGTTTTGTGTATGTTTTTAGTATTATAGAGAAGTTTTATTTTCCAAACACAGTTAACATATTGTGGCCGTGTTCCTATTTAATATTATTAAGTGTTGGCTTTTTCTTTTTTATTATTAAGTCTTCCATTGAAGCCTTAATAACAAAAAAGAAAAAGCCAACACAAAAAAATTCATTCTTGATAATGGCTAAAAGTATAGCCGAAAGCGCTCGGAATTATAGAACATTTGGACAGTTTCTACACAATCTGTATCCAAATAAGAAAACACTTGATCGAACACAAGACAAATTAAATAAAAACTTAATCGTAGTATCTTGTTTGTCGTCTTTAATGAAACATGCATAAATGAAGAATTACTGCCTAAATACACGATGTATATATATATATATATATATATATATATATATATATATATATATATATTCCAGATACAGACGCACTGTATTTTTGTGTGTGACTTGCAGGTGGTAATATGGTCAACGACTAATGTGTGTACTCAATACGAGTTAAAAGAGAGAAGAATAAAATTTAATTAAAAACCTTATACAATGAGGAAAAAAATATGGTTACGTGAAAACATGGCGATTATGTGTTCTGCGGTTTGTTTGCAAGGAATAAAAAATAAATAAATAAAGCATGAGAGAAAGCGAAATACTTGAGCCCGCCGCAGACGCGCTCTTTTTCCTCTCCTACTTAGTATCGTGACTCAAATCTCGCTATCGCGTGCCTTGACGCCAAAACCAAGTTTCTTTTATAACAGTTTCCGCTCTCAAATATGCAATTTTCCCCCTCGTTTTCAATTACGATCTATTCTTAATCTTTTTATTTTTGTCATTTTCACCTCTTGTTTTATTTTTAAAACTTTTTTTTCCAATGGATATTTATGTTTTGAGGCTTTGTGTCGTCTGCATTACCTTTGCTGTCTTTTTTGCTCAAATTTTGCTTAAGTTTTACGCTGCCTTTTTCTAGTTTTTCCTGTAAAGTTTTACTTGTTTATGTAATTTCATAATGTTCAACCATTGATCCAATATTTTAATTTTCTACTTCTTGTTTTTCTTCCTTTTCCCCATCTTTTCTTTTTTTTTTTACTTTCCGCCTCCCCTGACTTTTAATTCGTCAACTCGTTCCTCTACCTTGTTCTACTATTTCTTCATCTTTTCATTCTGTATTTTAAAATACTCTTCTTCTTTTTCCTCTTCTCCTTCTTCTTCTTCTAGATGTTCCGCTTCATCTATTAATTCTTCTCCTATTGATTCTTTTTCTTCTCCTTCTTCTGTTAAGTTTTCTCCTTCTCTCTTATTCTCTTATTAATTCTTTCTTTCTTTATTTCTTTCTTTTTTCTTTCTTTCTTTCTTTCTTTCTTTTTTCTTCTTCTTCTTCTTCTCAGTCTTCCTCTTCACCTATTAATTATTCTTCTATTAATTCTTTTTCTATTTCTGTTAATTCTTATTCTTCTCTCTTCAACTTCTCTCTTCTATTAATTCTTTTACCCTTCTTCTCCTATTAATTCTTCTTCTTCTTCTTCTTCTTCTTCTTCTTCTTCTTCTTCTTCTTCTTCTTCTTCTTCTTCTTCTTCTTCTTCTAGATGTTCCTTTTCGCCTATTAATTCTTAGAAGAATTAATATTTTATTAATATTTCATTTTATTCTTCTTTTTTATTATTATTAATATTTCGTATTTAATAATATTTTAATTTTATTTATTCTTCTTTATTATTATTAATATTTTATAAATATTTTAATTTTCTTCTTCTGTTAATTCTTCTACTCTCTTCTCTCTTTTTCTATTAATTCTTTTTACTCTTCTTCTTCTCCTATTCATTCTACTTCTTCTTCTTCTTCTTCTTCTTCTTCTTCTTCTTCTTCTTCTTCTTCTTCTACTACTACTACTACTACTATTAAGTTTTCTCCTTTTTATTCATCTACTTCTTCTATTAAGAAATCTTCCTGTTCTTGTTCTTCTTCTCATTCTTCTTGTTCTTGTTCTTGTTCTTGTTCTTGTTCTTGTTCTTATTGTTCTTGTTCTTCTTGTTCTTCTTCTTCTTCTTCTTCTTCTTCTTCTTCTTCTTCTTCTTCTTCTTCTTCTTCTTCTTCTTCTCAGTCACCCTCTTCACCCATTCTGCTTCTATTAATTCTTTTTCTTCTTCTCCTTCTTCTATTTATTCTTTCTTTCTTCTTCTTCTTTTTCTTCTCAATCTTCCTCTTCACCTCTAAATTCTCCTTCTATTAATTCTTTTTGTTCTTCTTCTGTCAATTCTTCTTCTTCTCTCTTCTATTAATTCTTCCCCTCTTATTAATTCTTCTTCTTCTTCTCCTCCTCCTCCTCCTTCTTCGTCTTCTTGTTTTTATTTTTTTATTTTTCTATTCTTTTTCATGGCTAGTGGGTTTTTGCACCTCTTTTTTCCCTTTTTCTCCTTCATATGTTAATTGTTCTTTTTCTGTCTATCCTTCTTCATCTTCTTCATCATTTCTTCTCCTTTTTAGTCTATTTAATCTTCTTCTTATAATTCGCTCTACATTATAACTCTTTTCCCTTATCCTATTATAATCTCTTCTCAGCCTATTTATTCTTTGTCTCCCTCCTATTTTCTTTCTCTCTTTTATGCCCTCCTCATCTTCTTTTTAATCTGCTTTAAACACGTCATCATTCGTTCTTTTCTCTCTTTCGTTCAAATTTATGAATAATATTGACTAATATTTTTCCCGGCGAATATAAAAGCCCCCTCTTTTCATTCAGCACCTCTTCCCGCGTACAGTATCACATACTACAATCAGTAACAGCATAATTAGGTTTGAAGTTTGCGAGCGGGCACCGAGTCAGTCGGAGTGAAGTCGTGGTCGCTTACAGACACGAGACTGACGAATTGGTAAGTATAGGTAAGAAAAAAGACACGCATATTATGAAACATTTCGTTCTTAGAGAGACGGGGGAAATTGCGAGCATTTATGAAATATTCTTATCTGGATGAAATTTGGAAGAATAGAAATTCGCATCCTTATTTTCAAATGCTGAATAATTTACTCTGTTACTCGACTGATCGCTCGAAGGAATTTAATTCTTTCTACACTTTTATTTTTATGGTGTGAAAATTTCCGATATACTTCTAATGCCTCTGCTTAAACACTAACATTTTATATACTACTTATTTTTATTTTATTTTTTCCTCAGAAATATAGGATTATTTGTTATAAAAAATTAAAAAAATCGTTCAAACAAATGTTTGAGGTAACAATAAATTATATGGGCACACAACAAAGATAGACGACACGAGCTGTCTTTAAATACAAACAAAAGGTTTATTATTCTTAACACAAAATGAATTTCACAAATTAGTTCTTTGTATGCCAATAACGTCTGTATAAATTATCAATTGAATAACGGATATAAATTACCAATGGAAGAACATGTATATAAATTATCAATGGAAATGAAATATGCCTTTTTACAATAAAAAAAGTATAATGTTGCATGAGAATGTCATAAAAAAAGGAAACTGTATAAAGTAAAGAAAAAGAGAAAGTATCTGAATATTTATCTCAAAGAATAATTTTGTACAATTTTCGAATCAAATTCGTGGAAACAGCGAAGAATAGATCAAGTACACCAGCTGAAGATTTTTCTTTGATGTCTGAACGACCTTTGTTGTCCCTTTCCATTCTCCTCTCGTGGCTGTCTAAATTCCTTTACGTTGATTTATTTCTGGACCTGGACGACCTGTATTCCTGCAGCAGATGTTTATCAACTCCGAAAATTTAATTCAAAGACCCTCCTTACATAGTCTTCACCTAGTCTCCAAATACATTTCTCGGAATTTGGAGGAAAATCCTTTTATTGTTTTTGTTTTTTTTATGAAAAACAAACGCGACTTTTTCCACATAAATCAAAATGTACCAAAAATATTTTAGAAATTTAAAATTAAGCAAGAGCCTAACGCACCGTCTCTTTTCTCTTTGAAAGCCAGAGGATTCGCGCCGAAGCAGTTAAAATTTCTTATAACATAGATTCGCCTATCGCCCGTTTGACACTCCTGTCTTTTGATCAGGTGTAGGATTGAGTTTCCAGTTCACATTCTCGTAACTCCCAGTAGTCTGTTGTATTTTATTTGCATTATCGAATTGATTGGAGTAAATTGATGTTTAAAAATAAAGAGAAAAAAATAAAAAAATAAATAAATAAATTAATTTTAGAGATACGTAGTTACGTTGTTTTCGGATTTGCAATTTAACAAAAATTATTGACTAGAAAATGATAAAGTAAATAATAAATAGGAAACGTTTATCAATCTATCATGTGTCATTTTTATTAAAGCCTCATCAAAGAATGAGATATAGCTTAATATAAAATACAGAAATACCCCACCCTACCTTATGAATAACCTGTTTTATTTTATGAAAACGTAATGCATTAAAATGTATTAAACTGAAGACAAACGTGTCAAATTTAACAAAAAATAAATAAAATCCTGTTGCAGATTTGAATCAAACCACAAAAAAAAAAGCAAAAAAAAATAGAGACAAATTTTTAAATAAAGTGTAACCCGGATATAAGAGACCCGGATATAAGAGAAACCCGTATATAAGATAGATTTTCTCTGGTCCCAAATTAGAGCCTGTGTTAATGTATATATAATATACCAAACCCGGATATAAGAGACTTCTCCGGTCCCGACAACTCTCTTATATCCGGGTTACACTGTATAAAATTATAAAAAATAATTTTTGTTCATGTTCTTACGATGAAATGTTTCTCGTGTATGAGTTCGTTGTTTATAGTTGTTGTTAAGATGAAAAGAAATGAGTGAAACTGACCCAAGTAATCTCTTTCCAACTAACAAAGTCTCTCCGTACAAGCGGCACCACTTTCACAAACGAACTATTCTCTTTCACGTGGTGTTTTTATGCCGAGCAGATTTCGCCAAAAAAAAATTTGCATACGCACAATCACTCTAGGCAATTCTCCTAGCTTCGAGACCATGTCTTTCTTAATTTAAAATGTCAGGGCGGCCATATTTCTTTTTCTCTTCCTTCACTCCTTTTGCATGCCAGGCATATACGAGATCGTTTTGCCACACAAGGTAAGTCTTCTACTTTTCTACACTCCTCCCTACTCCCATGATCACATAAATGACACGGAGATGGCGGTTGCCTTCGTCGAGTGCTTCTACGTAAAGGTGGACGGGATCCGACCGTCTGTTCTGCATTTGTGTCCACTTGGTCTCTTTCCTTATGGGCATCATCGTCGTCTTTAGCATTCGTTTCTGCTGGTTCCGGAGATGAATAATCTGGGCCCTGCACTGAAAAACAGCGGCGAATTTGAATCGACTACAGGCGACATATCACCGCCGTCATCTTTCGACGATGCAGATCTCTAATGCGGACGAAGGTCCCTGATATGGCGTGGCGTTCCATTGATGAGAACTGAATGTGGGCTGTAGACCCCCCTGTCACTGTTCCTTTTTTTTTAATTGCGTCGAACATCGACTATGTGGGCTTTTTACCCATACCGCATCTCCCACTCTGTAGATTCAGAAACCCATCGATGCACACACGTCGAGTCAGTCTTCAGGTGAACCACAGTCACTCACCATTGCAGTGACATGTTGATGACTCTCAGGATCGCGTCGAGCTCTGCCAGGCTTATATGCTTGTCATCGACTTCTGATCGCAGCCAACAGGCATCTTCAACCAGGGATACGCCGTTTTCCACAACGACGTCAGTGGCCAAAAAGCTTGCATCAACCCACACGGTAACTTCGTGTCCATCAACGAAGCAATGGTCCCGTGCCGGATTCTTCTGTGCCAATCTGGCAATGATTTCTGTCAGCATCCGAGTCAAGGCTGGGTACGGCACCTCATCGTTCCAGCCAGTCATTACAGAATTCACGTGCAGCTTTATGAATGCAGTTGCGACGCGGAGCCAGCCACAAACTGGCAAATGTCTAATCAACTTCCCATAAAAGCAGAATATGCTCCGACGAGTGAGCACGTTAGGCATTGGTGGGAGGTCACTGCAAATTGCAATGTGTCACACTCCTACCAGACACGCAATCCCAGCACACGGATGGTACTCACTAAACGCTCTGGATCCTTACTTGTTAGTTTGAATTGCTGAAGTTGTGCCTTTATACGTACCGCAGTGCATACACTCTCGTTGACAAATATGTTATCGATGTACGTAGATGGTCTTATCCTGTGCGACCACAGCATTCACATTTGATCGCATGATTAGCGGTGTCACGTTGAGCCCAAAATCCAAACGGGTGAAGCAATATCTTTACCTGTCTATCTTCATTGTTTGAAAGGCCCATAACGATTTGTCAAAATGGATCTGCAAATAGCTACGGTACAAATTCAGCACAGCGACATGCGATCCTTCCTGCCGTCACCTGCACCAGCGGCGTGCACGTCAACATATTGATTGAGCTCCCGATAAGCCATGACCGGGTGGGCCTTCTATTTGTTTTTCTGCAGCACAGCCATTAGAGGGATCAAGCCATTTGGAGGGATACAGAAGTAGCCAGCCGTTATCCATCCATTTTCGTAGCTAATGGGTATACTCCTCCCTGAGCGGTTTTGGTACTGGATAATTGGCCGTCCGGTTCTTCAACGCAGGTGGTTTCTGGTCACTAGCCCACTTTCAAGACACAACCCAGATTTTCCTGTTCTGGACATACTCCACATGGAAGTCAGGCTCGTTGATGATGATAGCTGTGAACAAGGGTCGGTCAAGTTGTGGAAAGCCCATTGTTGGTCGCACATACTCCTCCCGACTTCTTGATGATGTCAAATCCGAGCAGCAGGTCGAAAGCAATCAATTTTCCGCACACAACAAGAACCTCAACATCGATAGGGGGCCTGTTGCTCACGTAAAGTTGAATGTCCTAAACCAACAGTGAGTACGTTCACTTTCCTCTACAAGACTGACAAGGCGGTCTGCTTACGAGCGAACAGCCTGTATCTAGCAAGGCTAAACTCTTGATTTTATTGATGCGTACGGCAATTTCGGCTAGCGCCTCCCTCAGGCCTATTCACCTATTACGTTTTCCGGGTAATTGCGGACTACATGGCCTAGCGCGTTGCACTTGTAACATCACATTCGCGGTGTCCGTCTTTCGGTATGCGGTTCTTTGCAGTCCGTGTTGTTCGTACCGCCGCAACTGCCAGTCCCTCATCAAGTACTTTGTCTTTCATTATTGCTCGAGCTCGAATCAACAGCTGTTCGATAGAGAATTCGTTCATCCGGGTACGAAGGGCGAAGAAGAAGTTTAACTCGGTTTGGTAACCCTCGCACGAACGCACATGCCAGGCGATGGAAAGTTTTCGTAACTCCGCCAGAGAGACATCTACCGATGCTCATGGACGGAGTTGTCGCCTAGCAAATTGGTCATGAGCCAAAAATACACCCGTAGCAAAAGTTGCGTACAGTGCAGATTTTATATGGCTGAAAACCTCTTTTGCTTCCTCTCCCAGCTGCTGGTAAACAGCAAACCCACCACTCATTAGCCTTAAAGGGACTACATGTTTTGCATGTTTCACTTGGCACATCTTACAGACTAACTCATCCTTCTCAATCCATTCGACCGCAGATGGGCCCAACCTCGAACAATCGAACTCAGGAACTTCACCTTCGTCATTTTCGACGACATAGCTTGTGTGAAACTGACCCAAGTAATCTCTTTCCAAATGACAAAGTTTCTCCGTACAAGCAGCACCACTTTCACAAACAAACTATTCTCTGTTTTACATGGTATTTTTATGCCGAGCTGATCTCGCAAAAAATTTGCGTACCCCCAACCACTCTCGCCAACTCTCCTAGCTCCGAGACCGTGTCTTTCTTAAATTAAGGTGTCAGAGCGGCCATATTTCTTTTTCCTTTCCTTCACTTGTTTTGCACGCCAAGCATATACGTGTTCGCTTTGCCACACGAGGCAAGTCATCATCTCTTCTACAAGAAATGTGATTTCTTCGCCTGTATGTATGAAAAACAGAGGCAAGGGAAGAAAGTGAGAAGGAAAATCTGTCATGTGGCTTGATGAGAAAGACAGATGAATGAGAGTCTCTTTGACGATGTGAACTGCTGTCGTATGTTTCCGACTCTATCTATTTACTGGTGTTGTCCGTCTAGAGACTTTACTTAAATAGTCTTCAAAGGGATCACGAAGCAGTTTTTTTTTTTACTGTTGGTGGGAACGCGACTCGTTCGTTGAAAAATGCTAAATATTTATTTTCAAAGGATTAATTTATTAACCGGAAGAATGCGCGAATCCTTCGACTCAGGAACTATTATTTGTCATTGATTGACTGTGTTGGTGTTTATTTCTGTCTTAGATGGGCGAAAACACTTGATCCATCGGATTCCAAATCTTCCACATTCAATCAACAGTAGTTGGGTTGATGTAATATCGATACCAGTTTGACTGACTGCGGGGACTGCAATTTTTGTCATTCCTCCATATGTACGCGTATAGATTCAAGATATTTAAAATAAAAATAAAAAAAACGACAGCAAGGCCTCTGATCGGGAGACTGGAGGTTTTGAGGTTCGTGGAACTATTAATTGATTTTCTGCCCAAGTCCAACCTGATCCGGGGTAGTAGCACTTGTTGGTGTCCCATTTATGGGCAAATAGTGAACACCGAAACAAAGATAAAAACTGCAGCAAAGTATAAAAATGCATTTTTATAGTAAAATTATAGATTTGTATTTTTGGTTATATCTCTAACAGTGTCTTCGTTATCTATCTATCTATCTATCTATCTTTCTATCTATCTATCTATCTATCTATCTATCTATCTATCTCAGTCTGTATGCATCTATCTATCTATCTATCTATCTATCTATCTATCTATCTATCTATCTATCTATCTATCTCAGTCTGTATGCATATATCTATCTATCTATCTATCTATCTATCTATCTCAGTCTGTATGCATCTATCTATCTATCTATCTATCTATCTATCTATCTATCTATCTATCTATCTATCTATCTATCTCAGTCTCTTCGCCATCTATCTATCTATCTATCTATCTATCTATCTATCTATCTATCTATCTATCTATCTATCTATCTCAGTCTCTTCGCTATCTATCTATCTATCTCATTCTGTTCCTATCTATTTGTCTAGGTATCTCCACTAATTCGCTGAAAAATAGCATATCATGAGGAAAAAATCCCCATAACTTAATATAAACTAAATTTATCCTCAAAATCTTTCTGTTATTATTAAAACGAAAGCCCACAGTATTTTATATTCTTTAATACTTTCTAGCACCTTCGACATTTTGGTTAAAAACTTTGTTTTTGTTGCGTCAGCGGCTGGGCAAAAGATTTGTATAGGACATTTTAGCGTCTTTTTTTTCTGTACTTGTAAAACCACATTGATTTGGAAATTCTTGGAAAAATCAAATATTTAAAAGATTTTAATAAAACTTTCAGGACTTATTCACAAATTAAGGAAATTATTTTTGAAAAGATTATTTTCGAAAAGGTTATTTAAAAAAATCTGTTAACTGTTTTATGAATTCGTGAAATTAAATTTCACCCTTTAATATTTATATTAGTTAAAAGCAGAACTCGATGGAGAATTAAAATCATTGCTTTATTTTTGTCAAACAGAAGCACCATTTACTGAAAATCTGCGATGAATCGTAAAATAAAAAAATAAAAATTCTATAACTATTACATTATTTAATTAGTTGCATTTTTAGTTGCTTTTACAAATAAGCTATATTCGTCCTGGGTAGGCACCTCGAGGCGGTGTAATGATCAGCAAGCACGTCTCGAAAAAAACAATTACGAGTGAGTAGTGAGTTCGATCCTCACTGGGTGCCTTCTAATTTCGGCCTTGTGCCACATCTAAGCTACGCTTGGAAAATCACTATATTCGTCTTCGATGATAAACTACATCTGACATCAAGGCCTTTGATTAGAAGATTTTGAGGAGCATGGAACCACCTCTTAATTACTGGTGTTCCCAGGTCCACCCTCACCCAGGGTAGTAGCACCTGTTAGGGTCCCAAATATGGGAAAATAATTAATCCCCAAACTGTGGTGAAAACAATATGAACGTGTAAAAATAGGTTTCAATACTAGCGATACATTTTTGAAAGAAAAATATTATCAGCAATTCATTTTCGTAAGAAAAATATTACCAGCGATACAGTTTTGTATATAATTATTGCCCGCAATACATTTTTGAAGAAAGAAATGTTACCAGCAATACATTTCTGTAAAAAGATATTACCAGCAATAAAATCTTGTCGGCATTAAATAAAGCATTGAGGTTGATATGCTGTAAACGAAAAAAACAAAACAAATAAGGTATATTAAAGACACTATCGATTTAACAAAACATTTTTCGCTGAATTGTTTTCATTTCTTAATTTTAATTAGAATAATTTATAAAATTTAAATTCTTTTTTTAAATTCTGTATTTATTTCACCATTTCAGATGATATTATTATTAAGTAAAAACTACACTTACTAATCTTAAATGTAAAAGCTTAGTACAAAACATCGAACACAAATATATTTGGATGAATTTGGAAAGGTGCATGAACAAGACGATTTTTGTAGATACGTTCGTCCCTAAACGATATTTTCAGAAAATAAGATGATAACTATAGTAAATTTAAAGCCCAAATATCTAAAATTCAATAAAGGAATAGGTTACGGAGAATATTTTCTTAAAATTCTCAGATTAATGATTACTTAAAAATTTTATAAAAAAGGAGATCACGTCATTTTCTTCAATTATGTTTTACAGATAAAGCCTCGGCAGAACAACAATAGATATGTTATTACGCTGTCAACACGTCAACACCTTAAATAAACAGCTAAAGTTGTGTTAAAAAATACCTCACTGCGATATTTTAAACTGATTGTCCATATCTATCTATCTATTTTCTTTCAGTCTTTATCTATCTATCTATCTATCTATCTATTTATCTATCTATCTATCTCTTTCAGTCCTCATCTATCTATCTATCTATCTATCTTTTTTCAGTCTTCATCTATCTATCTATCTATCTATCTCAACCCTATAAAATCCTCATCTACCAATGTCCACGCCTAGAGTTTTATCTAACAACTGACAAAACCAAAATGAAACCCTTCATCAGCGATGCAAGAGACATTCATCACTGTTTGTGTTTACACTGGCGCCGTCGTTTTCTAAGGACGAGTCGTACGCAGAGTTGCCAAAAAAATTGTTTAAATAATTACATTCACTGCTGTCAGAAGAAAACAGTGATAATGAAGACAGGACTAAATCGAAACAAAAGATGTTAACTAAAGCGCCACCTGGTATTTGCTAAAAATAAATAATGAAGCAACAAGATACGAAATGTTATCTTATAAACGTAGCTCTCAGGAAAAATTACTTTTACATATATATATATTTATCTATCTATCTACATATATATATATATATATATATATATATATATATATATATATATATATATATATATATATATGTAGATAGATAGATAAATAGATAGATAGATAGATATACGATAGAGTCCGAAAGCGTCACTACAATTCCTGGTCCTATCAATTCAAACCTTCATGGCAAGGAGACGCCATGACACTTACATCGTAGCAAACTGTCCACATTCCATCCGTATTCCATCGGTGAGAATTAAATTTTACTCAAGCTGCTTTGTGGAACCGACTCTCAAGGGGATCTTTCTCCGATCACTACAATTTTTTCAAATCAAGAATTAACGATTATCTTCCCCTCCTATCAATATAAACTAACTCTTATAGTAACCTTCCACTTCAAGTGGCCCAGGATCTTGTCCAGGTGAAGCTTAGTGACACACACACGCGCGCGCGCGCGCACACACACACACAGACACACACACACATATATATTTAAAAGTGAACATTGAAGTCAACACTCAGAGGCGACAAGCTGTTTCATGCTAGACGCAATCGTCAGGCCCTGACGTTCACTTTTATATTTATATTTACATACGCTCTGTCTCTGATATTGAGCACTTTATCCCGTAAATATAACACACCTTAGAACTATATTTTTTCATATATATATATATATATATATATATATATATGTAAGCTAAACAATATTGATATTAGCGTACGTCAGAAAAAAACCCAAACAATTATTCTGTTAGTTAAGAAAAGACCTCAGAATACTATAATATGTATTAAATTACAGAGGAGTAAGATAATACATTATTTTATAATATTATATTAGAGAATATCTCATTATATATATATATATATATATATATATATATATATATATATATATATATATATATATTATAATTATTTATTTGAATATTACAACATAAATATGTTATAAAATCACGACAAAAGTAGCCATTTTGTTTCAACACTTCTTGTGTCTTGTCAAGTGATAATATAGAATATAGAATAAATGGTTTTAAAAGTTTCAAATTAATCAACGATCCTTAGCTAGGAGTAAACGCTGTTACATAAGTTAGAGTGACCAATCAAAATACAAGTATAGGATGATTCGAAAAATTTGACAACTAAGCAAGGTTATCATAAATATTAAAAGTTTTATAAAATTTGAAATTAAAATTAAAAGTAAAAAATTAAAAAATTAAAATTACCTATTTAGAAATCTAAATCAGATCTCTATTAAGTTTTAAATTGTAGAATTACCAAGGAGAAAAGAAATATAAAAATAAAAATAAAAGATATATATGCTATTTAATTTGTATTTTCATTGAAATTATGTTGAAAGTTGTGTTCGGAATCCCAGACAGAAATGTATACACTTTAGTTTCATTTCAACATGTTAGTCGCCTCTCACGTGAAATCATTCGAACAACGGCATGTTAAGCGCTCAGACATATTTTAGATATATACACACACATACAAAAAAATCAAACCACACAGAGGCAAATGCACTTTACTTAACATGATACACACAGGCAAATACATCTGAGGGGAGGTTTGGGTGTAGTGTGTTTTTAAGTTTTGAGAAATAGCTAAATTTATAATATTATATTTTATATATATATATATTACATTTTTGAAAACATATAGTTTTCGACACATTTACAGACAAAAGTAAATAACCACCTCCACATATAATTGAACACTCGCACATCCGCATATAAATTAATACATGCACCCGTATACACACATATAAGCATAATAGGTACGCATATACAGACCTACGTACATAAACATACACATAGATAAGCACATATAAATATATTGACCCATACGTTGACGCAGAAAAGTAAATAAGGCAAGTGAAGAAATACATATAAAGATGCAACTATATACAAGCACACACACACACACATACATACACATCTACATGTACATACATAAGCACGCATGCATATATGCATATAAACTAAATATATACATAGACATTTACAAATACAAGTGTATACATGAAAAATTAAACAAACGTAAATTAAAACATGAATATACACACACACATACATACACATCTACATGTACATACATAAGCACGCATGCATATATGCATATAAACTAAATATATACATAGACATTTACAAATACAAGTGTATACATGAAAAATTAAACAAACGTAAATTAAAACATGAATATAAAAATGCATATACACATCCGCTAGTACATATATATACACACATACATACGCAACTACACATAGATATATATACATATATATCTACAGACATACATATACATACATACATACACACATACAAACATACATATTCACAAATATATATACGTATACATACATATACATATATATATATATATATATACATATATACATATACATATATACACATATACGCATACACACATACATATACAAACACATATACATATATACATAAACACATAGACACATGCATAAAAAAGGAAAAAGAAATAAGCATACATAGACCAACTTATATTCTAATAATATTCCAACAACATTATGATAAAATATATTAAAAGTTTATCATAATTTAAGAAAAGAACAACAGTCTGTAAGCAATTAAAGGTACTTTATCAACAAAAATAGATTTTAGTTTGTATCTATGATACACTCCAAGACACTAAAGCATACATACACATACACATTCGTTCAATAACATATTAAGCCACGAATAGCTTCGACATCTGACCGTCTAGATCATATTGAATGTAGATGTATTTGCCTGTGTGTATCGATGTGTATGTGTAAGTAAAGTGCATTTGCCTATGTGTGGTTTGATTTTTTGTATGTGTGTGTATATATCTAAATATGTCTGAGCGCTTAACATGCCGTTGTTCGAATGATTTCACGTGAGAGGCGACTAACATGTTGAAATGAAACTAAAGTGTATACATTTCTGTCTGGGATTCCGAACACAACTTTCAACATAATTTCAATGAAAATACAAATTAAATAGCATATATATCTTTTATTTTTATTTTTATATTTTTTTTCTCCTTGGTAATTCTACAATTTAAAACTTAATAGAGATCTGATTTAGATTTCTAAATAGGTAATTTTAATTTTTTAATTTTTAACTTTTAATTTTAATTTCAAATTTTATAAATCTTTTAATATCTATGATAACCTTGCTCAGTTGTCAAATTTTTCGAATCATCCTATACTTGTATTTTGATTGGCCACTCTAGCTTATGTAACAGCGTTTACTCCTAGCTAAGGATCGTTGATTAATTTGAAACTTTTAAAACCATTTATTCTATATTCTATATTATCACTTGACAAGACACAAGAAGTGTTGAAACAAAATGGCTACTTTTGTCGTGATTTTATAAAATATTTATGTTGTAATATTCAAATAAATAATTATATCTGCTCTACTCTGTATTGAGCACTCTTTAAAGAATATTAATTGTTGGTTATTGGATTTCACTCCGTATATACCAATCCTAAACTTGGTATATATATTATATATATATATATATATATATATATATATATATATATATATATATATATATATATATATGAATTGGGATCAAATATGGATTAGAATAAGACAGAATGATAGGATAAGTAACAAATAGGAAATGTTTATAACTTTAACATATTTCGCTTTTATTCAAACTTCATCAGAATTTTTTGAGGAAATGGTTTATGAAAAAGAAATTTCATGCAGATTTATTTCTCTGTTGTTTGTTTTCATTGATCTGTTAGGCATCACGTGTTCTTCGTCTTTTGATGTTAATATGTGTGTAGTAGTTCGTTTGGAGTTTAGTGACAATTTTGTGTCAATCTGGTAGTGTCCATCTTTATATTTCCTGTAGCGAGATATTGGCATGCCTGTTTGTTTGCACCTCATATTTATATATGACAGAAAACTCAAAATAGACATGAGTTTCCTGTTCTTTTCACCGGCCTGAGGATAGTCCGACCGCAGATAAATAAATAACGCCTATACATGAAATTTTAGACACGGTATTACACCGATCACTGTTTTGTTATAGCTTTTATTTATTTCTCTGATTGAAATCTGACCTTGGCATATCAATTTCTCTTGTCACCTCGATAATCGCTACACTAGGCGCGCATTGTTTAAATTTTATATATAATTTGTACACGATATATATAAGTGTCCAACACCATGTTCACCCTTCTGGTGCCTTCGTGGGCTTTTAAGGACAGCATGGGACCATGATAACATTATACATATAGGACAATAGGACCTGGCACATGTCATAGAGTATCCCCCAGACGAGGCTATTCCCCGAATTGCAGAGTCGCGTCTCGGGAAAATGACTCTGTTTATTACATGGTCTATGGGGAATTTTTGCCCTAGCCTACGGGCTCGGATACCCCACTTTAAAACTCGGCCTTGTGCCACATCTTGCTACGTGGGGCAGTGTGTAAATAATTATACATATAGGACAAGGAACTGCATCCCTTGAGAAGGCTGCAGGAATTTTTAGAAGTGTTATGTTTTCTGTCTTGTAATAAGGAGATATTCAAAAGATGTAACACATTTTATGTTCATTCCCTTCCACTTGACACGAGCATAAGACACTTCAGGGGTCGGCAGAGATATATCAAGAGAAATTAGGTTTTGTTTAAGTTTATATTATACCACGACAATGATCTCCGCACTTATCGCAGACCGTCATTCACTTGTCGGTACATGGTGTATATCGGCGTCCTTTCATCAATCGTGCACACGAAAGCATGAACATCCCAAACGAAATTGCGATGGCGTTAGAAATGTCTCTATTTTGCACATTGCAAACTGATTTATATTAGATTTGTCTTCCAGGTTATAGCCCCGAGGTATGATGATAAACATCGCCAGGTAGCAAGGCGTCTAATCGGGAGATTGGAGGTTTTGAGGAGCGTGGAAACATCTCTTAGTTGCTGTTGTTCCCAGCTCCACACTGACCAGGAATAGTAGCACATTTTACGGTCCCATCTATGGGCCAGTAGTGAACCCCCGAACAAATACAAAACACTATGAATGTATAAAAATGCATTTTTATGGTAAAATGACTAACAACACCTCTCATTTGAATAGAAAGATTGCATCTGGCTTCGAAAAACAATATTTGGATCCATTGAGAAGTAATTCTAGTTCTGGGTATGACGATAAACTACACCCGGCACTGATCGGGAGATTTGGGGTTTTGAGGGGAATGGACCCACCTCTAAAGTGATGTTGTTTCCGAGTCCGCACAGACCCGTCGTAGTAGCATCTGTGAGGGTTCATTTATGGGAATATAGTTAAACCCTTAACAAAAGACTATGAAAATATAGTAAGAATACCAGCAATACATTTTTATGAATTAGGTATTCAAAAACAAAATAATAATAAAAGCATCAATACCTATTTAAAGAAAAAATTAGCAAAAACACATTTTTAAAGCAACATTACTAACGATACGTTTTATCTGTAGTTGGAAGCTTACAATTGCATTCAAGATATATTTAGGTGCAGCCATAAACTTGCGTACAAAATATTTCGATTTCCTCATTAAATAACACATAGTGATATTGATACGCCGTTAGGCGAAATCAATAAAATCAAACTTCTACATTATAATCACAGATTTTAAAAAGACTCCTTTTCTAGTAAACATCAAACGTTCAGGCTTTTAATTTTCTGACTTTTTAGAATTAAAGTAATAACGGATTTTTATTTTCATTTTATTGATTTACTTTTCTGCAAATTTATGATATTATTGCTGGAGACGCTAGCGTCTTCGACATCAAATTCTTCAGGGTGACACACTTGCACCCTTTCTCTTTGTTATTACAATTGACTACGTATTGAGAACCTTCCTCGTCAAATCATTTAGATTTTAATTCGTCCACAAGATTCAACAAGTTAATATCCTGCAAAAAAGTTGACAGATATTGAATATGCAGATGGCCTAGCTATCACTACACCATTGCCTCTACAATGTCATAAGTTTCAACCAGCAAAGCTCAATGCAAATTGCAAAAAGATGTGTAAATTCACATAGCCAAAGCCTGTGCCGCCTTACATAAAATGGATGTAATCGGAAAATCTGATCTAAAAAGTCAACCTCAAGCGGAGATTCTTTCGAGCAACTATGGTGACGGTGTTAATATATTATGCCACTGCTTGGACGTTAATCTAAAACCCTGGAATCTAGTCTTGGTGGAACCTACATTCGGATAATGAGAGCTATACTTAAGATCTATTGGAGACAATATGGAACTAAATAGCAGGTTTAAGGAACACCCCTCATAAATCTACAATCATATACGAACGCAGAAAGCGCTTTACAGGACACTGCTGGCGAGGGATCTACTACTCTGAAAACCGAGCCATGGAGAAAGACCTACATTGATTAGCTTTGTAATAATCTTCCGACCTTGATACAGGACCGTGATTGTTGGCGTGAAAGACTCATGGATGTTCGAGCTAGCTCGACCGAAATATATATATATATGTATATATATATATATATATATATATATATATATATATATATATATATATATATATATATATCAGTCTGTTTCTATCTATCTATCTATCCACCTATCTATCTATCTATCTATCTATCTATCTATATATATACATATCAGGCTGTTTCTATCTATCTATCTATCTATCTATCTATCTATCTATCTATATATATATGTATATATATATATATATATATATATCTCCATAACAGGGTGTTTCTATCTATCTATCTATCTATCTATCTATCTATCTATCTATCTATCTATCTATCTACCTATGTATCTATCTATCTCATTCTGTTCCTATCCATTTGTCTAGGTATCTCCACTAATTCGCTAGACTTGATATAGCGCCGCTACTCACTCAGTTGTGCAGCGATACTCAATCGTGAGGCCTGACGATTGCGTCTAGTATAAAACAGCCTGTCGCCTCTAAGTGTTGACTTCAATGTTAACTTATATATATATATATATATATATATATATATATATATATATATATATATATAGAACGATGATAAAGGCCTTCGTATATTTCAAATAGTGACAAATTAAGATATGTCGGTTTTAATCCATTATATATATATATATATATATATATATATATATATATATATATATATATATATATATATAATGGATTAAAACCGACATATCTTAATTTGTCACTATTTGAAATATACGAAGGCCTTTATCATCGTTCTATATATATATATATATATAAATATATATATATATATATATATATAAACATATATATATATATATATATATATATATATATATATATATATATAGACGAATTGTTATATGATTAGCCTAAATCCCCCGAAATAATCACTTGTATATCTCAGGTTTATATATATATATATATATATATATATATATATATATATATATATATATATATCTCCCATAAATAGAATGATGATAAAGTTCATCGTATATTTCAAATTGTGACTAGAGATCTTACATTTGTCCAGATATATAGTCATTTTAGCTTTGTAAAAATTTGGTGAATATCTCTTCTACATTTCCTCTTTTATATGTGACGTGTCCTTTCAGGACTTAGGCAATCATGGCTCTCCACAATTTCCTGTCCTTCGTAGCACTTAACAAATTTTGTCTTTTTGCTATTTCGCATAAACCTCGGTCCGCCATCCATTTACTCAACCTTTCTCGGTAGGTTATGCGTTCTTTTCCTCTACACCTCTTGCCTTCAATCTTTCAGTCTTGTTAGTATTAATTTTCCAATCCGTCTTTCTTCATTATATGTCCTAGAAATTTCAACTGTTTCTTCCTGATATTAAGCATAACTTTCCTTTCCTACTTTTCTCTAAAATCTCGTCGTTGCTCATATATTCGGTCTGTGTTATCCTCAACATCCTTCTGTAGAAAGTTTTGTATCTGGTATATGTAAGTGTGTTTAAGAAATAGTTCTTTGTTGTTTTTAGCGGTTTATGGGCGCAGAACTTTTAAATATGTAATCTTTGTTCTGATTTAGTTTCGTTTCAATGGTAATAGTAATAGTGAAATCGAAAATCTGTTGATCGAAAAGTTAGCGTTCAGTTCACGTCTAGGGTCAGCCGTTATCTATCCTACATATCCTCATAAAACGCACCTCTTCCTCCGCCCTTCACACTCTTACAACACTCTCATTCATCTACCGTGAGTGGCTCTCGGGTATTGGGTGAACAGTAGTATAAAAATGGTTTGTCGGAGGTCATTTCATCTCATTGATTTATTTCATGTCGAATGTTGTATAGGACACTCGGTGAGTTTCGACGTCACTATACTCACGTTTAAGCAGGCTAAACATTAACTGACGTTGACTTGTTTTGTTATTCTTTAATACAATGTGTATACCCTTAAATTATTCGATGATCTCTTTCGAAAGAAGATATGATTATTAATTTAGTTTTATTTTGAGATGACGTAATCATTTTAATTTTTAAACAATTTAAACAGTGAAATGATTCTTTTTACTACAGGCTTCTTTTGAATTCCCTGATTAGTAGGAGGATTGTAATTGTAATTCGTAAATTACAACTTTATCAGCAACGTACCCTAACCAGGGCTGATTAAATTACAACGCTTCCATCAACGTACCCTAATCAGAGCTGATCAAACTTAGATGTTCCGATGAATACATGATAATCAGAAAAGAATTAGAAATCAAAATTAATTACTTCATAAAGAAAATACAATCAGTAAATAATTTAAGCAGCTAATTAGCTCTTAATTTTCCTTAATTTCTGTTTTATTTTATGAAATGTTTGCGATATTAATTATAAATATATCTGATGAATTTGGAATTTGCTTTAAATTTTACGGAAAAAACGTTTAGGTAATTCCGTCATTAACAGGTGTTCTGATTCAGGCTTTGGTTGTTTATATGTGTAAATATGTTTTGTTTATGTGTAAATTGGCAAGAGCCGTAGGGATATTATCAAGTTTACCGATAGATAAACGTAGGATTGCTTAATTCAAAATTTAAAGCCAAATCTCAAGTTTTACAGATTAAAAAAAAATAGGTGAAACGAGGCAGGTGTAACAGGATGGGGGGGGGGTAAGCTGGAGGAAGGACGAAGTTACAGAAACAAAGAGAAGAGAGATGGGGAGAGAAAAATATTGTAAAGAGAGTGTAGGAGATAAGATGGGAGAAAATGAGAAAGGTGGATCAGCAAGGGAGAGAGTCGGAGTATGGAGGCGCCGAGGGGAGAGATGAACGCTGGGAGATTCCGGGAGAAGGAAGAGGACAGTATTTAAAGAGAGACAGAGAGAGAAGCCACAAGAGTTGGGGTTGAGAAAGGGAGCAGAGGAGGAGGAGGCAGAGACTTCTGAAAATACTGCGTTTGAAACAGATTTTTCAGTGGAATAACTAATGCCAATAACAAAAAAGAAAAACCTTCGAAGACTTCTGAGTCATGGATTTGATGCCAGACGAAAATGAATAATGGTTTCTGTTATTCTGAGTTAGAGCATTTTTATGATTTCATGAATTATTCGGAGTGTTGGTCTTATTCCTTATGTTGTTTTAATTATTAAGATAACGTCTCAGCCAAGTCTATAGCCTTCTTCAGATCTACAGGGTGTGATGGTAAATTGTCGCCATTTTATATTTTTTAATTTCGCGCATGCGCGTTGTCTGTTTTTGCTTTTGTCAACTTCACTCTATAGTAGGGTCAGTTGGGCACCGTCTGCGAGAAAAAGAGCTCTATGATGCAATTCACTCCACCATAAAATTTGGAAACAGCATGCTGCACTGCTTGGCATTCGCGCCGGACGTTTCAACATGAACATTTCAGAGTGATTGGGTGTCAATCTAAGGACAGTGAAGACGATTCGGAAAGTGATGGATGAATCAAATTGTTTATTGCGAAGTTGTTTTGTGTTAACCCTTGTGATGATGTTATGTCCTTATTCATCTTCTAACAGGGCCTCAGACTCAACATGGATGCCTGGACGAGTTAGTGCTTCCCCGTGTCAAGAGGGTGGCTGCTGGAAGAACCTATCTCTGTCAACATGATTCTGCACCATGCCACACAAGCAGGAGAAAACAGTCATGGCTGTCAGACAATTCCTGCGACCACATCATTTCTTGTATCTGGACACCAAACTTCCCAGACTGCGCTCCTCTTGATTATTATGCGTTGGACACTGTTGAGCGAAACTCCTGGTAACACCAAAGATGAACTGAAGGCGAAGATTATGGCAGCATTCACCAACTTAAAGAAGGAGACCGCACAGAAAAGATGGAGGAGATTCCGAAGTCGTCTAGAGGCCTTCGTTGGAGGCAATGGCGATTTTATTGAATAAATTTACTCCTTCGTATTTCAAGATATTTTTGTGTAATTTTGGTAAATATATATGTTAAATTGCGATGTCAGTGTTCTTTTTTCTTTTTTTTTGTTGCGTAATTTAGACGACAGTTTATCCATCGCACCCTGTACAATATGCATGGTAGTAAAAAATGAAAGGGCCACCGTTCATATAAATATCTACAGTTTAAATGAAACCGACCAATAATTAGCTATCCCTGAACTAAGTTCTCAACCCCAAACTCTTGTAGTCTCTCTTTTTAAATGCTGTCTTCTAAGTAACGTTGCCTCGCTCTGTCTTTTTCACAAATACTTTCACGGTAATTGCTCCGAGGAGCTACTTTCGCTGGTTCCTAGGCCTCATGAATTTAAACGTCCTCCGAGGCTGGCATCCCGTTCCCACCCCTTCACCGTTGAAACTGTTAGATGTAGACGTCTCTTCTACTCCAATAGCTTCATGTCTCGCACATCTCGTCTGTGGAACTCCCTTCCTTATTCCTGTTTCCCTGACAAATACAATCTCCAACTATTTAAGTGTAACGTCAATCGACATCTCCAGTTGCCTTGATCTATCCACTTCCCTTCTCCACATCCTTTCACCTTTCATTCCTATCTGCTCTCACTCTAAATCTTCTGTAACACCCTTGCCTTGATCGATCCACTGTCTTTCTCTTTCTCCACATCCTCTCCTTTACCACTCCTATCTGCTCTTCCTCCAAACCTTCTGTAACCCCTTGCGTGCTAGTGGCTTCCAGCCTTGCTTGGAGTGATAAGCTTAAAAAAAATGTCTATAGACTCAAATACAAGTGACCTATATATGCTTATCCCCAAAAAGTGTAAATGATTAACTACTCAAATATAAACAACCAATATTTGCCTATTCACGAACAAAGTAAATACCTATATATTCAAATATAAAAGACTCGTTTTTAATTATACTTGAAACCGGGAAATGGCCATGGACTCAAATACAAAAGCTTAATATTTACCTGAACCGGAATCAGCAAATACGTACAACGACCAATATTTGCCTATTTCAAAGCTAAGTAAATACTTTCAAATAGAAATGTAAACAATCAATACTGACCTATTGTCCAATGCATGCAGACTCATCTATAAACCGCCAGTATTTACTAGCCCACTCTGAAAGTAAATGCTTATAGAGCCACATATAAACTGTAAACATGTTCGTATCCAGAACCAAATAAATGAATATTAACACTCAATAATTACCTAACAGATTCCTCTCCTCTGTCGGCAGGGCCAAGAATCTATCAAGTTCTCCAGTTTAGGTCGCTAAGAAACCCAGAGAGGTCACATAAGAAATAAATGTTCATAGACTCAAACATAAATGACCAATATTTCCCTATTCCCGAGCCAAATAAATACTTATAGTTATTTTCAAAGCGTAGCTTAGATGTGGCACAAGGCACCCAGTGAGGATCGAACTCACTACTCAGTCGTAATTGTTCTAGCGATAAGAGCTTGCTAACCATCACACCACCTCTAGATGCCCAAATAAATGCTTATAGACTAAAATATTAGGTTGGTGCAAAAATAATGTCGTTTTTTGACGTTCAAGATCATGTCAAAAAACGACATTATATATGCACCAACCTAATATAAATAACCAATATTTCCCTATTCTCGAACCAAATAAATGTTTATAGATTCAAAAATAAGTGGGCAATATTTGCCTATTCCCAATTTAAATAAATGATTATAGAATCAAATATAAGTGTCCAATATTTGCCTATCACCGAATCAAATAAATGGTTATAGAAGAAATAACATTAAGAAAAAAATGATTTCGACATTAATTACCCAATATGGTTGACATGTCTTTAAATTAACCGAACCAACATGCTTATCTCTGAATCAGAATATCATTTTCAAAACGTTACATTAGCTTGGATTTAATAGTTGAACCTGTTTGAATTTGTTTTCGGGCGAAGACATTTGGACCATAGTCGCTCTTACTTAGATTCGAATAAAAGATAAAACCGTAAACGGACGGATTTCTGACAAGTAAAGTAGCCTAAAAAGTCATGGGATTTGGATGTTTGATGACTCAGCTATTACAGATTATTTTATTTTATTTTATTAAAAAAAAAAAGCCTGCTAGTCATTTTCCATATTAATAATGTTAAGAAGGTCAATAAAAGGATTTTGATTCTGGAAGAAATTTTAAAAATCTCTGACATTTCTGACGCAGCTCATTGGCATCAATCTCTCGCTCGCTAAAAGTTCCTTACTCTCTCTCTCTCTATTCGCATTTAGATCCTCAGATATATCTGTCTGTTTAGAGCTTCCAGAAAACAAACAATCAATCCAACGCTATTCTACCTTAAATCATTCAGTTGGTAATAAATTCCTGTCTCATTTTTTACATGATCTCTTTGAGGATTATTTTTTGATGCTTATGATAATATAACCATTATTTATGCAATAGCGTTTTTAAAGTACGTCACAAAGAATTGTTGGCCAGACACAAATATGCAATGTGGCTGGCTCTGATCTGGCATCTCGTTTACAGCCGCTCTCTCACAGACGTGCCATCGCCTCCCTCTGTCTTTTCTACAAGTACTTTCATGGCAACTGCTACGACGAGCTACTTTCACTGGTTCCCAAACTGCATGAATTTAAGCGTGCCACTAGGTCGGCATCTCAGGCCCATCCCTTTCACTGTCGAAACTGTTAAATGTAGCCGTCTCTTCTACTCCAACAGCTTCATGTCTCGCACTTCCCGTCTGTGGAACTCCCTTCCTCTTACTTGCTTCCCTGATTGCTACAATCTCCAAATATTCAAATACAATGTCAATCGACATCTCCAGATGCCGTCTTTCTCTTCATCCTTTTCTCTCTCATGCCTCTTTACTCTTGCTCACACTTTCTGTAACCACTTGCGTGGTAGTGGCACACCCGCCTTACTTGGGGGTGAAAAGATAAAAAAGCAAAAAACTGCTAGTTAAACATTACATACTTGGAAAGAATATTTAAAAAAATCCAGAACTGATACTGGCCGCAAGCACCCTGCACACAAATAGAAAAAGAAAAAAAAATCACTAAATATACCAAAATTGATCAAGGTGTAAGAAAGGGGTGTCTTTTCTTAGTGGACTTATTCAACCTATACAGTGATGTGATTCCGGGAAAATTAGAAATCCTACCAAGATTTGTTATTGGCGGTCAAAATTTTAACAACATAAGATATGCAGATGACACGGTGTTGATAGCGGACACAGAAAGGAAACTACCAGAAATCCCACAGAAGGCAATGAAAAAAAGCGAAAATAAAGGATTAAACCTAAATTGTAAGAAAAACGGATTCTCGGCTGTTAGCAAAATGGACATAACAACATGCAAATTACAAATTGGGGATATCAAATTCAAACAAGTACATTTTAAATATCTGGAAAGTGTTTGAACAAGAGGTAAAGTGACACCAAAATACGAAGGCAAGCTGGGATAGTGAAAGATGTATTCCAAACGTTAAGAAAAGTATTAAGAAACAGGAAAATCTCGTCAGAACCAAGAAAATGTGACGTAATATCAGTCCTCCTATATAGTGTGTGAATATTGGACAATCCCTTTACAGATGATGTGGAGACTTGAAGCAACAGAGATCTCGTTCTACAGAAGGATGCCGAGAATACTATGAATCGAATATATGAACAACGACGAAGTTTTAGAGAAAAATAAGACAAAAAGCACCCTTGTGCTCAAATTCAGGAAGAGACAGTTAATATTTCTAGGACACAAAACGACGAAAGAGGTTAGATCCAGTGACAGGACACAAAAGAGTGTGAGTTCAATACCCGGTTAAGGCAGTGGAGAACTTTCAGAGGGAAATTAACAGGAGATAACTGATAACTGAAATCCATTAAACATGGCACGTGGAACTAGAACAGTCTACCCCAGTGAGCGAAATAAAGGGTTCAGTTCGACATTCCAACCACCTGAAGAAGGCCGGAACGTACAACGGCCGAAACGTTGTGATAAACATGGCGACAAAGATTAGGACAATAGTCCGAATTATGTAAATAATGTGCATAAATACCTCATCTCAGAAATATAGACAGATATTGGAGGAAAGAGGGCTTTGTGAATTTTATAGTTACAAGATATATTGAAGGCAAAATTAACAGAGGAAAACAACGCATGACCTACCTAGCAAGCTTGAGCAAATGAATGGCGGAACAGGTTTTAGGAGAGATAGGGAAAAGAGCTAAAAATAGACAAGAAATTGATGATCGATAACGTTCCGTAGAAACACGATACATAGAAGAAGAATATTTTTTAATTAATAATAATATAAGGGAAACATTAGACACCATTTACCTGTGAGCTTGAAATGATACTTGATTTAAAGGTCTGCAAGATACGAATATACCTTTGATAATAAATTAGGTATGACCATTGGCTTTGATATACAGTTTACAAGAATTCAGTTTGACCTAATGAGGATTAGCAGCCATAGCAATTAGAAATAGGAAAGCGTAATAATCTTACAGATAGATGCTGCATAGATCATACCCATCAATGCTAAACTAGGACAGAAAAAAAACGAAAATACTTTGGATAAACTCTAACCTCTGGGGGTCTGGTTTCATATCTACGTGCTTACGCCCATATCATATTAAAAACACCGGATCCGGTACGATCAGCAAAGTTGAGCAACGTTAAGCCTGGTCAGTATTAGAATCGGTGACTGCTAGGTATGCTAGATGCTGTAAGCTTGGATGTGCAAGTGGTGTAATGAATAATGGTTGAAATTTTTAATCGGAGAGCTGAGATCTAATTCCAATGAGGCTCATTATATTCACCTACGTGCAAATGCCGCTAAGAAAGATATAAATCCTCCTCTTCTCTCCCAGCTATGGGTTAATTAGTAATAATTGTACTAGTAAAACCATTATTAACTCCCCAAAATAAATAGAATTGCGTACAAAATAGTTCTATTTCGGCATTAAATAACCCACATAGGTGTTAATATGCCGTTAAACAAAAACAATCAAATCGAACCAAACGCTAAGGTATCATTTACTTTCCTGAATTCTACGAGGAGGTTCAGCGACAGAATCTCGGTAGTGGTACCCGCTAAAATGATTATCACATGTAAGTCAAAGAGAAAATAATGAAAGCATGAAGATGTCAACGACAATAGTTTGAGCAAAAGGTTAGGAGGAAAGACCCCAATTAACATTTACTGGACTGGAGAGAGTTATTTTCATGAATAATTGAGATTAAAGACAAAGATATAAATTTCAACTAACAATAGAAAACGGCAAAGTCCTATAGCTATATAAGTAAATGCGAATGTCGGTGTGTCACACGTTTCCAACTTTACTCCTAGTAGCCGTAGACCAACATATCATACCATTTTGGATTCAGGTCGAGTCCGTGAGCAAATTAAAAACAATTCGGGTCGGATCCAAACCCGCAATCTTGAAATTTTGGATTCTCAAATTTTCCTTACTGCGATTGTATTTGTCGATATTTTACGTGATTTTTTGCAGCGAAATTTTTGTACGATAACAATTTTTATAACTTGGAAATAAGTTTGGTAATTATTGCAATTAATTGCGAAAGTCACCCATGAAATAAAAAATAATTGCTTGTACGAATAGTAAGGACCTACGTACATCAAACTGTCTTTGAATTAAGTGGCGGCAGAAGAATTATCGTTGAACTTATAAAAGGTAAGCTTAAATATTAATTCAAAACTTAAGTGCAGCGATCAATCTTGAGTTCCTCTGTAGTTTATTGTTGGCTATTGCATACGGCTGCAGTATGCCTCGCAAAAAGAAATCTCCGCCAAAAGGGAACCAGATTGCAATCAACAGAGCCAAGGCTTCAGCGAGGAAAAAAAATTCCCGTGCAAATGAAAACCCAGATCAAACTGCAGCCAAGCGAGCTTCCAATGTTGAGAATATGCAAAGATATAAGAACTCTCAAACTCTGAACAAGCCGAAGGCCCAACCAAAATACTTAGCCCATATATACATATATATATATATATATATATATATATATGTAAATATTATCTCTCACCGATAGCATGAATTGCAATTTTCATGAAACTCCAAGTCGCGCTATCGGTGAGAGGTAACAAGTATATGTATTAATATATACATATCTCTCTTTCATTATATCGCGCACTGTCTTAAAAACAGCACTATACGTGCGATATATTGCGTTAAGCAGATATTTTTATTAAATTTAAATTCTATAATTTCAGTCTGTACTCAATACCTGAAGATTGCGCTGTGCATGAAACTCCGTGTCGTTCTACCGGTAAGGGTAATATGTATATTTTTAATATATACCTAATAACTCTGTTATATTAAATCGAGCTCTGTTTTATTAACAATAGCACTCTATGTGTGATATATATATATATATATATATATATATATATATATCTTTTATTACATCGAGCACTGTTTTAAGAACAGCACTATACGTGCGATATATATATATATATATATATATATATATATATATATATATATATATATATATATATATATATTATTGCACAATGAGTGCTGCTGATAATAAAAGAGAGTCCGATATATAATAACAGAGCTATCGTTTATATTAATAATAAATATACATTTTCTTCTCACCATTAGCACAACTCACCACCTGAAGTTTGGATTGTGCCTGAATCCCAGATTTGTGCTACCGGTGAGAAATATATATATATATATATATATATATATATATATATATATATATATATATATATATATATGTATATATGTATATATGTATGTATGTGTGTGTGTGTGTGTGTGTGTGAAGCATGTAGGACCATACTTTTTCGAAACTCGTAAACTAACTGGCGCTCCATACTCACAATCACTGAAGAAATTACTCAAATGGGTATCACACGTAAGTCGAAGAGAAAATATATATATCTTTGTTTACGTTCTGGATAATAAAATTTGAAAAAATATCAGCTGATATGTGCATACTTTAGAAGGTCGTTGAACGCGCTGACTTTTCATACTCTCTGTGCACGAGCGTGTTAAAGCACCCCGGAGAAAACGTTGGATTCCTCTCCAAAGGGTAACGCAATTTGAACCCTGCCGGAAAGAACATTATCTTTATAAACTTTCTCAAACGCCTGGACCGGTAGACATATTTTACAATCTTAAAAAAATGGCGTCTACTAAAAGCACGTGTATCCACTAAATTAACGAGGATTCTTATTCAAATCAAACATGGCCAACAGACATTAAGCCATTATGTATAAAACCAAAGCACGCATCGGCCAACACATAAATATCGAAAAACAAAGCATTTTATAGGAATACAAACAATTTAAAGAATCAGATCCTAATTTTTTTAAAATAGTCTTCACCAAATCATCGACATACGATCACAAAAATGACGAACATTACTTGTACACCATGCTGTCATAGGTGCATATCATCGAATGTTAATGGGCTACCATCCGCAGGAGAAAGATCGCGATAAAGATTTGATGACCTTTTGGATTTCCTGGTTCATGAAAACATATAGGAAAAAATATGCTCAGTCGTGATGTAGTTGTGGCGTGGAGTGCGTGAGATGGGGTTTAATCCCAGGCTTAGGGAGTCGGCGAGATTTGAAAACGATATGTGGACAATAGCAATCTCTGGATATGGAGAAGTATCAAGAGATAAGATAGTGAACGAAGAAATAAAAAAAAAGGGATGCACAATAAATAATAAGGGAAAACATTTCCCTAAAAACAAAGAATTTATGAAAAATCATAACACGATGAGCCTTTAAAATCCAAGCAGTCTTTACAAACCGTTATCCCTAAGCGATGCAAAATGCAATCATTTTCATTACACCAACGATATATTGCAGTTCTTGGCAAGAGAAGCGACCTGATTGGATATAAATATGAAGAGTATCTATCTATCTCTTTCTTTCTATTTCCTTCTCTCTCTCCATATATATATATATATATATATATATATATATATATATATATATATATATATATATATATATATATATATATATATATGTATCAACAAAAACCTTAAAAATCCATCTCGGTTATAATTTGTTTCATGAATATTTTTATATTCATCTCTTCAGTCCGAAAGATTTTGGAAATGAAATCAGTCCATCCAGACAGATGTATCGGAATAAAAAGTAGAAATAAGAAAAAAAAAGAGAGAAAAATAGAGGAAAGAAAAAAGAAAAATGCAAAGGAAAAAAATTTAAGAAATAAAAAAAGGAAGAACAAATGTTTCAAATATATATATATTTTTTAAATTAAGGATTTTAAATTAAGAGAGAGGGAGGGAGAGAGAGAGAGAGAGAGAGGGAGATTATATTGCTCTGCAACTTACATTAAGCTCTCTTTGGATTAATGTCCTCCTTAGAATTATCCTTGCCAATTACAAGTTGACATATATATATATATATATATATATATATATATATATATATATATATATATATATATGTATCACACATAGTGTGTTGTTGTTAATAAAATAGTGCTCGATTTAATATAACAGAGTTACTAAGCATATATTAATGTATGCAATGTCGATGTAATAAAAGTGAGGTATTATGTATATATTAATAAATATACTTATTACCTCTCACCGATAGCATGATTCAGAGTTTCATGAAGATTGCGTTGGGCATGAAAATCCGAGTCATGGTATCGGTGAGAGATAATATATATATATATATATATATATATATATATATATATATATATATATATATATAAATCTCTGTCGAAATAAATTATAATTTAAAGTGGTCTATTTTTTCTTTAAATTAATATATATATATATATATATATGGGTGAGAAAAATATTCATGAAGATTGCGTTGTGTATGAAACTCCGAGTCATGCTATCCGTGAGAGATAATATATATATATATATATATATATATATATATATAAATCTCTGTTGAAATAAATTATAACTTAAAGTGGTTTGTTTTTTCTTTAAATTAATATATATATATATATGTATATATATATATATTAATTTAAAGAATTGAGTCACTGTCAGTCACTGTGTGTTTATCTAAATCTAAAAATAAACACGCTAAAATTCACCTTCATCCCTGCCGTGAGCCGACGGCTTAGTGGTAGAAGTTCCGACTGACGCCAATTCAGTCGGGTTTCGATCCTAGCTAGAGGCAACCGGACGTCTAGCCACACTGATGAGATGTGAAACAGCGAAACAATCTGTCTGCGGATGACAAAAATATATATATATATATATATCAGATAGGGATCTTTGTTGGGCTTTGAGCTTGTTCAGAGTTTGAGCGTTCGCAAGTCTGAATATTTTCAGCATTGGAAGCTTGCTTGGCTGCAGTTTGATATGCGTTTTCATTTGCATGGTACTTCCTTTTCCTCGCTGCAGCCTTGGTCACTTCAAGTCCAGAGTCAACCAATATACGACACCTTTTCAAAATCTATTCAGACTGGTGCTATAAAAGAAAGCCGCAACACATATAAATTCAGATTCCAGTTTCCTTCTCTGTTGTGAAGCCACGCCCATTATCCAGCGTCGTTTCCATTGATGGAAACTTTCCTGGAACTCCTTTTTTGGAAGAGCGAATAGCCGCGCCGTTGCATTCACTCGACAGTGTTTTTCTAAATCTTTTTATTTTATTTTTTTTTGTACAAACATTTCTAACATTTCACTTTTTACCTGCACACACACACACACACACACACACACACATATATATATATATATATATATATATATATATATATATATATATATATATATATATATATAAACACAATCTTCGACGATTGTTTCGTTCGATCATATCTGCTCATGAAACGTATCTTAACGTTGATTGTTTTTTTTTGTTTCATGGCATATCAACGTCAGTCATTAATGCCAACAACATTTTTGAAATATACTCATAGCGATAGTTTTGAAAAAAAGGCGTGTATATATACATATATATTTTAACCATTTTTCAGTTACTCATATTTTTGAGTGCAATCCAACTTCTTAAGAATGTATAGCTGTTTGTATTACGGGTATTACGGGTATTTTTTAAAGTACTGTTGATAAGAATTTTATCTAAAAAATTATTGCTAGTAATAAGTTTTTATTACAAAGTATTTCTGGTATTAAAACCTATTTTTACACAAGTTTGTGCGTTAACTATTTGCCCATAACTGGGGCTCTAACAGGTGCTACCACCTGCAATGCTCTGTTTTTAATTAAACGGTATTAATTACATTTACCGGCCTAAAAGTTCAAGAAGATTCGTAGAAAATTTGCGTACTCCAACAAGAATCGATCCTGTATTCCTATACGGAAAGCGTCATTTGATCTGACATGCTATACTACTTTGCTACAGAGAAGCGTGTGGTTAGCAAAGTCAAATAACTGTTTTATAAACACACAATCTTTGATGGTTTCTTTCGATTGATCATATCAATTTCTCGAATATTCAGGTCGGTAAATGGAATCAATACTGTTTTATTAAAAAACAAATAACCATAAAAGCAGAGTATTTACTTAAATAAATAGTATCTATTAACAATAAGGTATAAACAGAAAATATATTAATAATTGTCGGACTTAATTAATTTCATAATATCCTAATATGTTATCATTGTTTGCGTTAACATTAAAATAATTATGGAAAAGTCAAAGGGAAATTATGTTATGACGATGGGAAAGTGAGTGAAACTCTGTTGCCATATATATATATATATATATATATATGTGTGTGTGTGTGTGTGTGTGTGTGTGTGTGTGTGTGGATACAACTTCTCTTATGCCCCTTATCAAGATGGTCGCTCTAGCCGTTTCCATAGTAATTAATTTTACGAATGAATATGCTTATAAAGATGCGTAAATTTTAAGATTGGTTATTCCTAAATTTTCGCTTAAGGATGAAACAGGGCTTGATACTTGAATTCAATTTAATTTTAATAATTATATTGAGGGTTTCGGCTCTTGTTTTTGAAACATGAGAACTTATGTAGCGAAGGAATCATATTTTAAAAAAAATAATTATAATATATATATATATATATATATATATATATATATATATATATATATATATAAATATATATATATATATATATATATATATATATATATATATATATATATATATATATATATACAGGTGTTGGACAAAATAATTGGAACAGGTGCAAATTCCACTCCTATATTGCAAATACCTATTATAATAAGAACTTTAACTAAAACTTTGTAATTGCAGGTTATATCTATTGTAAATACGTTTATTTATCTAATTTACTCTCTTTATCTTATTTATTTTTAGAATTTAGTAAAATTAAACTAAATGCGTGACCTCTCCGAGTTCGAAAAAGGGCAAATTGTTGGAGCTAGCATTGCAGGAGCCTCGATCACTAAGGTTTCTGAACTGTTTGGCTTTTTAAGAGCTACCATATCAAGAACTATGACGCAATTCGAGAAACATGACAAAACCTCTAGCAACCGTAGCAATTCGGGCCGGACTTACAAACGTACTGACAGGGACCAACGTGCATTGAAACGCAATGTGGCAAAAAAACATCGGGCTACTGCAGCCAAAGTGACTGCTGAGTTGAATAATCATCTGAATAGTCCAGTTTCTACTAAAACGGTTCGTCGTGAGCTCCATAAGACTGCATATCATGTAAAGGCCGCCGTAAGGAAACCTCTTCTCTCCACTCACAACATTCAGAAGAGGTTGAAGTGGTGCAGAGATCACAATGCCTGGTCTGCAGACCAATGGAAGCAAGTCATATTCTCAGACGAGTCCAGTTGTTTTATTTTTCCAAGTTCAGGGCGAGTTTATGTGTGGAGACAGCCCAAAGAAGTTTACAACACCGACTGCCTACTTCCAACAGTGAAGCATGGAGGTGGATCAGTGATAGTTTGCGCCGCCATAATATTGAAACGTCTCGGTCCAATAGTTGCCCTGCATGGTAGAATCAACAGCAAAGATTACCTGAACATTTTGGGAGATCATGTTCATCCAATGGCCAAGACTTTATTCCCTGATGGTGACTACATCTTCTAAGACGTTAATGCTCCAATTCATACAGCTCGAGTGGTTAAGAATTGGTATGAAGAGCATGAAAGTGAGCTAGAACACATGGAGTGGCCTCCCCAATCTCCAGATCGCAATATTATTGAACATTTGTGGTGCATTTTGGAGCGACAAGTTAGGAGCCGCTAAGCTAAACCGTCGTGTCTTAAAGACCTGGAGCAGGTATTAATGGAAGAATGGCTGAAAATTCCTCTGGATAAAGTCAGGAAGCTGTATGATTCCATTCCTAGACGTATTAAAGCTGTATGTGAGGCTAAAGGAAGACCAACTCCATATTAAATAAATTTTCTTTGAATTTAACAAATGTTTCAATTATTTTGTCCAACACCACTATATATATATATATATATATATATATATATATATATATATATATATATAGATAGATAGAGACAGAGAAAGAATGAGAGAGAGATAGAGAGAGAGAGATGAAGATCATTCGCGAAATTCAAGCCTACGTCCTAAAGGCTCATGGGATAAAAATGTTAAAAAATGAGTCAGCATAATGTCGGGAATCTATTTTATATTGTTTCTGATAATCTAATCCGAAAGAAAAATATTTATATAATTTTAAAAATTTATTAGCAACTGTCATATGAAAATCAACTAATTCTAACAATTTCGCAAGATATGCTGTGATTTTTACAGCATCGTAAAAGCCTATTATCATGCCTGACGTATTTTAACCAATCGAAGTACAGCACCTTGATGTGTCATCGATTCTACAGTTGGTCAGAAGACCGCGGAACATATTAAATATTACCGCCTGCATAGCTGTCCAGAGTTCTGTGATATTTGTAAGTGCATGATCTTATATGCTAATAGATTTTTCCCCACCACGCTCCGTACCTGCTTGATTGGGATCATGCCGCGTGAATGCGGTGGTCCCATAATTTGTCGGAAGTCGCCAGTATGATTCCCAATACATCGGTTAGCGGTCTTCGGCCGATGACACTGTGTATTTATCCAGCTGAAATAACCTCCCATTGTTGGGGTACACGAAGTCCATAATTAGCGCAAATGGTCAAGCAGTTGCGGTCATTGGTCACTGACACGCTTAAGCGGACTAGCGGATACAAACCATGTCAAAAGTGATGTCAAATGTACCCTCAATGACATAAATGGTATCTTCCATCCAACTGACACTATATTTCGAACTCTGATAATTTACATTGTCTTATCAAACGAAGCGTGTCATGTGTTCACCCTGAGACAGAAGATGTGAAAGTATAACTTATATACGTTTGTAGAATAAGATTACATCCAAATACTGGCGAAAACAATTGTAACAAAAATCTGCAGGCGTATAGGAAGTAATTAAGACGGGTTTTAGAAGCCGAGTAGGCAATCGAAGTATCGTTAAATAACCTTAAACAACAACAACAACAACAATAATAAACTGTCTTTATCTAATATCAGATATATATATATATATATATATATATATATATATATATATATATATATATATATATATATATATATCAGAAACAGAACAACTGAAATTCTGATTAGTCTTGTGTCTATCGTCTTTTCATGTTGACTTAAATATCGTCTAATCCTAAGTATGTTTCTAATAACCATGTCCCGAAGATGGTCTATTAGACCGAAACGTCTGACGTCGACAGTAAAACAACATTAAAACAGTAAACTTGCATATTCGGATTTTGTTTTGTCTTTTCCATATTTTTCATCATAACGTCGGATCTACATCCACATATTTGCTTATATATATATATATATATATATATATATATATATATATATATATATATACAGACTTAAAACGAGAGTTGGGCTGAAAATGGCAGTATAAAGTGTGGACGAAATTGACTAAGAAATACATTGAAATTCCAAAAATAGGAAGTTGTGGAGAAGTGTAAAAGGGACAGTGCGGAGTGAGAGAGAGAAGGAAAAATAAAGCGATTGAAATTGTGTGTATCGCAAAGTCGAAATGCGAGCAGAAAAATATTACAGACCAATAGACATTTATGAGTTCAAATGACCCTAAAAGAGCTGTGTTCCTGATCAAATCGAATTCATAAATAATTACATCGGTTACACAACTACATGCTTATCAAGACGTCTTACGTTACACCTATCCGACCACAGCTTCACCAGAATCATTTAAAGGCACACACAAAATTACCTAACTCCATCTGAAAAATACTAGTAGAAAATACAAGCATGATAGACTTAACCACATGCAAAAAACGATTAAATATAATGGAAGCCTTAATAATAAATAAGAAAAAGCCAATGCTCAACAATATTAACTACGAACACGACGACAATGTACTGTTTTCGGGAAAAAATCCGTATAATTCTAGAAACATACACAACCAATACACCCAAGTAAAAAGCAAATATAAAAACATCCTTGATAATGGCTAAAAGTGTAGCCAAATTTCTCGGAATTACTGAACATTTGGAGTGTTTCTACACACTCTGTATCAAGATTAAACATGTTTGAACACAATAAAAATTAAATAAAAAGCTTAATCTCAGTACCTTGTCCGTCGTCGTTAATGAAACATGTATAAATGAGGGATTGGTGGCTAAACACATTATATATATATATATATATATATATATATATATATATATATATATATATATATATATTATGAAATGGGCAAAGTCCGACAATTATTTTAAGACATTCTTATGTTTATAAACATTTAGCGGCAAGAATGTTCGAAAACATTTCATTGACGAATATTTTCTATGAAAATTTCTAAATTGTTAAATGTTGTTAATACTGTTTATTACAAACAGAGCATTTACTTAAGTATTTGTATCTATAAAAAGAATGTATAAGCATAAACATGTCTTAAAATAATTATAGGTTCATTTCATAATGTGTGACGTAATGTGTTTACATTTGGATACGCATTGAGCAGATATGAATGTACGTGAGAGATTCATGGAAGATTGTAGTTTAAAAGCAGTAAAATCGACTTTGCCAACCGAACGATCCTCTGTGGCTCAATCGGTTAAGGCACTTGAGGCTATATAACGGTTCCGTATAGGACACATGTTCGATTCCTGTCGGACGACGAATATTTTCTATGAAAATTACTCGGACATTCAGGTAATGTTATTAATACTGTTTATTACAAACAGAGCATTTACTTAAATATTTATACCTGTAAAAAGAATGTATAAACATAAAAATGTGTTAATATATATTGAGAGAGAGAAGTATAGAATTATGTATTTAAAAAGACACAGACAGATAGATACAGAGATAGATATGAATAACATAAATTAGATATAATAGGGGTAGATAGGTTTGCCTATTTATACTCATCTACTCCTTTGTAACAGGAGTAGACGTTTATCCTTTGCTTCCCGTTTAGGATTAGCTTTCTGGTTCCTTCTCAATTCTTATCATTCTCTTTCGTTCTCAGTAGCCTCTTGCATCTTATATAGATGTAAACAGCTTGATATATATATATATATATATATATATATATATATATATATATATATATATATATATATATATATATATATATATGAACAGCATGATAGATATCGAATTTTATTACGTTTATTTTTAAAAATCTACAATACATTCGTGTTTTCTTTTTTAGCCTTTTGGATAGAATTTATTAGAGACTCCACTTTAAAAATATCTACGCCATTTTAAGGTCTTACAATTATTAATATTCTTCTTCTTCTTCTTCTTCTTCTTCTTCTTATTATTATTATTATTATTATTATTATTATTATTATTATTATTATTATATAAATTATATCTTGTTTTATTTTAGCTTTATTAAGAAATAATTTATTCCTTACTTCTTCGTAAATTGCAAAGGTACTCTGAAAATGCCCACGCGATCCTGCCAGTAATAGTGAAACGTTCTTAATCCATGACTTCCAGACGTAAATGTCTGCCTTAATAATTTGGTTTGTAGAATCTAACAATTTCTTTCAAAGTGTCGCAGAATTTTGGCTACGCGTCATTGGTCATCAAGTGTAACTGAATGATTTCTGTCGGAAGGAATGCGTTGCGTTGTTCTGTGTTATATGGGAAAAGATGAAAGAATTTTCATGAAGAATTTCTTTTTTTAATACTCGAAGGATGGTTGCTAAAATAAAATATACACAATAAGTCAGCCAGACAGAGAAGCAGAAAGGAAAGTGTCGCATGAAACTAAGAGAAAACTTTCAAGAAGCAAATGCCAGTTAAAACGGTGTTAGGGGCTTGGAGTTGAAGGATAAAAAAAAATAAAAAGTTCTCACAAAATGATCGCCATGGGCAAAATTGTAGATTTGCTTTTCCTTTCTTTTTTCTTTTTTTTTTTAAAAATGGAAGACGCTGAGCGGGAAAAATGTCGGCTGCTTGAAAAGGCGAAAGGTAAAAAAGACTCTAAAGTCTTTGCTGATGTTTGTGCGAGGAGAGTAGATTGTGGCAAAAAAAGGTTGAGACGCGGCGGGAAAGTGTAGAATGCGAAAGATAAGTTTGAACGATGTTGGGTAAGATGGAAATATGAAGGCCTCCAGACAAATTAATCAGTAATGTTTCCAATATTTTTCATTTTCTATTTGCATTTTTTTTTTTCATATCGTTCGCTCTTCCTTCCTTTTCCGTTTCCTTCCTTCCTCTTGGTTTCTTTTGATTTGCTTCTATTTTTTTTTGTTCTTCATTTTATCTTTTCCACTCATTCATTATTTCATTCGTTTTTGCTTTTATTCCTTCATTGTTTTTTTCATTTACTCTTTCTCATATATTTTCATTTGATCCTCATTCAACGAAGGCCTTGTCTTTCTCTTTTCCTTCATTCCTTCTATCTATCTATCTATCTATCTATCTATCTATCTATCTATCTATCTATCTATCTGTCGGTCTGTCTATCTATCCATCTGAGACTGCTTCTATAGATAGATACAGAGAGATAATAGCTATCTAGCTAGTTATTATCTGTCTGTTTATCCATCTGTTTGAGACTGCTCCTATCTATCTATCTATCTATCTATCTATCTATCTATCTATATATATATATATATATATATATATATATATATATATATATATATATATATATATCTGAGACTGTTTCTATCTATCTATCTATCTAGACATTATCTATCTGACTACCTATCTATTTATCTATCTGTCAGTCTGTCTGTCTCTCTGTCTGAGACTGTTTCTATCTATCTATCTGTCTATCTTTTCTTTTTTACTTTCATTCATTCATTCATTCATTCTTTCTTTCTTTCTTTCAAGATTTGTTATTCCTTTGATTTATTTGAATGTTGCTTTCTTTATATTTTACTTGATACCATCTGGGGTATAACAGCTTCTTTCTTCCTAAATTATTTCCCCCTCTCTTTATTTCCCTCTTTCACTTTTTCCTCTCTTTTTACTTTCCTTTCTTCATCATATTTCTTTTCGAGCTCAAATTCTTTTCCGCTACCCTTTTCTTTCCTTACTTTCTTTCCTTCTTTTCTTTCTTTCTTTACTTCTTTCATTTAATTTCACATTGTTATGTTATTTGCTGTAGTCTCCTTTATTTGTTAGTTTATTTCTTCTCGGTCATAATACATTCTTTCAGTCTTTGTCTCCATCTGTCTCTCTCTATTGGTTTTCTATTTTTATCTCTCTCTCCTTCTTAATCGTATTCCTTCTTAATCGTATCCCTTCTTAATCGTATTATTTACGGCGCCTTCCTTAATGAATTTAATATCAACATCAAGAAGTTAATCCGAGAATTCGAGAGGATTAAAATGAAAATAAATAGACATAATATATCCAGATTATTCACCCAAACATGCTTGAATGAAGATATGCTCCCTAAATACACCCCCCATATATATATATATATATATATATATATATATATATATATATATATATATATATATATATATATATATATATAATGGGTGTATTTGAGCAGCAATTCTAAATGTATACATGTTTGTTTAAAGAGCAACGAAAGATCATTGTTTCGTGGGTCTTTTGCATATAGTCACATATAAATCGTCCAATGGCTGTGTAATTTCACCTATCGTTAGACATTATTAAATAAATTTGTCTCTTTCTTCATTATATTCAGATATCGCATTTTATGTGTCTATTCCTGTTATATTTCATTAGAATATATTTAATATGTTTGTTCTAATAGTATAATAATATTTTATCGGCTTTTTTAAATCTTACTAATTCGTAGTTTTTTTGATAGTTTAAAGGATATTTTACCTCTGGTACAATATGTCCGATGAGGATGTGCCAGATTTGCCTTGTGTGTTTCAGTTGCGTTAGTTAGAGATATGTGAATATTTGCGTTTTTTATTAGATAAATGACACGTTAAACGACGCTATAATGTAGTTGTTGTGAAACCAAGGCATGTGTTTTTTACATTATTATTATTATTATTATTATTATTAGAAAAGCATTTTCCAAGTGGGTTAGGAATCATTGCTTAAGCTCGGAATACTAATATAGTCTGTATTAATCTAAAGAGATTATGAACGGTGCACGGTTATTTTTAATTACATTGCGGGTGTCCATAATTATATATTGCATAAAAAATATGATATAAATTATATATATGACAAAATGATATAAATTATGCAATAGACTGTATAATATATATATATATATATATATATATATATATATATATATATATATCCGATGCGATGAGAACGAAAGTAATATATAAATTCTAACGTTCGCAGCGTTAATTCAAAAAAGAGCTCGATACAGATAGTAGAGCGATAATTATTTATTTATTATAATTTTATCATACAGACAAAACCATTTTACTCACTACAAAGATGCAACTGGGTTTCAGTGCTTTTCAACTGCACATCTACGGGTGAGGGTCGAAAATGATTATGAACGATCCTGTTTGTAGGCAACCAAAACCATGTTCGACCCTCACCCGTAGATGTGCAGTTAAAATGCACTGAAACCAAGTTGCATCTTTGTTGTGAGTAAAATGGTTTTGTCTATATGATAAAATTATAATATATATATATATATATATATATATATATATATATATATATATATATATATATATATATATATATATATGTATATATATATAGGTAGTAATCCGTTGGTATCATCCAGACGAACCCTATTAACACAACATAGAATTTGAAATATGTAAAATCTGACTCACAAAAGAGCGCTCAATGTTTATTTTCATTAAACAGAGCACATTTTCTTTGCAACTGAAATAAAGATAACTTTAGTGAATTTTTGTCACCTGCTAATTTTAATTTTACAATCCGCAGGCTTGAACAGTTTGAAAAATCATGCGAACATATATATATATACATATATATATATATATATATATATATATATATATATATATATATATATATATATATATATACATATATATATATATATATTCATTTATTTGAAAATTACAATATAAAAATGTTATAAAATCACTAGAAAAATAGCCATTTCTCTGTATTGAGCACTCTTTTAAGAATAGAATTTGTTGGTTATTGGAATATATTCCGCATATACCAATCCTATACTTATATATATATATATATATATATATATATATATATATATATATATATATATATATATATATATATATATATATATATATTCAGGTAAATAATTGCGTAGACTAATTTAAAAAATAACTATTTTAAAGTTAACAATAACAGTACAATCACTTTTAGAGGTCTTATTTACACACCACTTCGGCGAATATGATTGGAAATTTTTTATGAATAAGAAACCAAAAGACGGCTGAAGTCTCGTGTCATATTCTCCTACATGTCAGTGAATGCCGGGAAATCTCGCATATGAAGAAGAGACTAGAGGAAGCAGAAATGATGTTCTACAGAAGGATGCTGAGAACCCCCTGGAATGAACCTGTAAGTAACAAGGACGTTTTAAGGAAAATGGAAGGAAAAACATCATAGATATTTAGAATAAGAAAGAAACAACTGATATTTCTAGATAAGAGGGCTTGTAGAATTTGACATTCGCAGGGCATACAAAAGGTAAGCGAGGTAGAGGAAAGCTCCGAATAACCTACATAATAATCTCTTGTAAATGGTCGACCGTACAGGAAATAAGAGAGATAGATAAAAAGCAAGCCTTACAAAGAACCGTAACGAACAGGAAGTTGTGTAGGCTAGTGATCGTCCTTGTCCTTAAGGGACACGACACATAGAAGAAGATGAAAACAAAATTCAAGCTAAAGTATCAGAGATCTTGCAAGGAGATTTATCTGCATTAACATAATCTTTATTAGAAAAAAATGAACTAATTCTTTGTACGCCACATAATGTTTGCGTATGAGTTTGCATGCCCTTATATAATGTATGCATATATGTCGGTGTTGTGTGCGAGTGATTTATATTTTCTTGTGTCATTTATTGAATATGCACACGCGCAAACATACATATACACACAATTTGAATTGGCATATATTCTCCTATCACTTAGTCTGGACGGCCCCTACCCCGAGACGAGCAATAATATAAATTTGCAAATAAATATAACAACAGAATAAAAATTAAAAAAACCGGTTATTATTTAAATTCTAAAAATTCTAAAGATTTTAATTATTAAGATTTTATTGAACTTGTCCGTCTGGGGATCTAAGCAAGATTTAATCTACATTTACTTGTCTCGAAATTTATGATATTATTTCTGGAGACACTAGTATTTTCGATATTAAAGCAGGGGTCCTTCAGTGTGTTCACTCTTGCACCTTTTCTCTTTGTTATAGCACTTACTACGTATTGAGTAATTCTCTTGGCAAACATCGTCATCTAAATTTTACTTTATCACCAAGTTTGTCAAGCCGATATCCTGCAAAAAAGTTGATAGACAGTGACTGTGCAGATGACATGTCTATCGATGCAGACACCATTACCAATGTCACAGTTCTCCTACATCATTTAGAAAATGCTGCTGACGATGTTGATCTCCATGTCAATACCTCTAAACCTGAATTCATAATCTTCAACCAGCAAAGATCAATACAAACTGTCTTAGGAGATCAATAAAATCTGTCGAATTTTTACATACCTAAGAAGAAAATAGATTCTACTAAAATGGATGTGAAAATTCGCATAGCTAAAGCCTGAGCCTCCTTGAATAAAAAGGATGCAATCACGAAATCTTATCTACCATCCAACTTCAAATAGAGATTCTTTTACGGCACTCTGGAGTTGATTTTAACGTCTACTGCCACCGCTTGGATATTAATTAAAACCCTTGAGGCTAAGCTTGATGGCACCTACACTCGAATGTTGAGAGCTATACTTATCATTTCTTGGAGACAACATCCAACTAAATTACAGCTATATGGACCCATGCACGATATTTCTACAATCTCACGCGAACGCAGTTGCCGCTTTGCAGGACACCGCTGGCGAGGAAATCAAGACCCCGTGAGCGATATTCTGCTCTGGGCATCTAGCCGGAGAAATACGTGTTATCCGCCCAGCAGACTCCTACATTGGCTAGACATGTTATGGTACAGAATACCACGTGAATGAATGTCCGATTTTAAGGCAGGACTGTTTGGCGTGATAAACTCGTGAATGTCCGAACTAGATGAACATTTCATACGTTGCGGATAGAAAATGAAAAATAAAGAAAAGCATTATAGATTTTTCTCTCCTTGTTATACCCCAGGTTAATGGGATGGACAAAAGGAAACGAAAATAAAAGTCAGGTGTATTTTAACGCATAATAAAATAACATTGATTTATTTACTGCCTGAGAACAGCAAGGATTTGCTTCAATTTAAAACCATGATTTCCATGCTTCTCAGCCAGTTATGAGCCATGCGTGATACACGCCTGGACGATCATGTGTTTTTCGATACATGACTGACGAGGCCGATTTTTTCCCGCAATAGGTTGTCATTTCTTTTTGCGGTAGACCAGTTACCATCCAAGTCTATAGAACCCGTATCTCGGGGGGAGAAGAGGAGGATTCATACGTTTCCCAAGGGTAATAGCACGTAAGTGAATGTAATGGATTCGACTGGAATCCGAACTCGGCTCTCCAATTCTTCAATCCGAGCCTCTACCCATAACTCTACCGTGACATCGGGCTTGTCACAATGTTGAAATCAGAAGTACCGCGGTCCAACTCGCGGACAAGGGACGTAACTCAATTAACTTTTAAGTTATCGTCCTTTATAGGGGGAGGTAATTTTGTAACTCCTAACATTTCCATTGGACAATTATCTCCTATTCTACATGCCGTCTCCTTTCGAGACGTGGGCGATCATCGTTCACCACAACTTTCACTTCTTTGTAGCTTTTAGTAAAGTTTGTCTTTTCAACATCCTTAGTGCATGATGTGCTCCCATCCATTTACACAAGCTCTTTAGTTAGGTTACTAGTTGTTTTTTTGTCTCTTTTTTTCTTTTAATATGTCCTGTGAGTTTCAAATTCTCCAAGCAATCTTTTCTCATTAAGTATCAAATAAATTTCAACTGTTGCTTTCTGACTCTAGAAGCGTCCTGGGTATGATGATAATCTAGATCCGCGTCCTGGGTAAGACGATAAACTACGTCCAACAGCAAAGCCTCTGATCAGGAGGTTTTGAGGAGCGTGGAACCACCTCTTAATTGCTGGTTTTTCCCAGGTCCAACCTGACCCGGGGTGGTAGCAACTGTTAGGGTCCCAGCTATGGATAAATAGTTAGCGACCAAACTGGAGTCAAAATACTATGAAAGTGTAAAAATAAGTTTTAATACGATAAATACTTTGTAAAAAAAATTATGAACAGCAATAAATTTTTGAAGAAAAATATTACCAGAAATACATTTTTTGAAAACAAAGAAAAATATTACCGGTAATGAACATTTTGTCGGCATTAAATAAGCCATTGACGTTGATATGCTGTAAAACAAAAACCAAACCAACCAATTGACTCTAGATATAAGCATCTTTTTGTTTCCATTTTTAAAGAACTTCCTCGTGACCCATATGTCCAATCCATGGTATTCTTAATATCCAACTAAACATATTATATCACATCCCAAACGAATCTATTAATAGTTGACAGCGATCCTTGTTTCCTCTGATCCGAGATCAGTGGTGGGGGTATGCTGACCACATAATTATTCATAGTTAGGATAAGAATGATCTTGAACAAAAAATCAGCATCCTCTCCCATGTGCTCCAAACGTGCTCACTTAAAGATAAACATTCCGAAAACAGAAAAATATGATCTAGAATTGGATTAAAATCACTGACGAGACCTACACTAAATTCATCATGATTACTGTTTGTTTTACATTATTAAGTTCTTTTTTGAGGAAGAGTAGTCTAGAGGATGAATTCTGGTGTGCTCTTTATAGGATAGTTTTTTATTACTGCTATTTTGTACCTGAGTGGGCATTCGCCTTTAAAGTTATCAACAACGGATTCCCTAACCACCTTATAGACCACTAAATTAGACTATTTCTCCCAAAAGTAAGTAATAAAAATAGTCAACACACAGTCAAAAATTACATAAACATTTATTACAAAATCCAAATGCACATTAACTACAAACAAGTCGAATCTTCACTAAGACATATTATAAAGAAATACACTACCCAAATAAAAAAAAATCAAATTAGTTATCTATTATAAAAAAATCATGACAGCTAACCTTATCCTCAAAAATAACAACAGACCAGTTAATCAAAATTACAAAGAACGAACATTATCTATGAGTTCAAATGCCCCTTAAGGAACTGTGTTCCTGATCAAACCGGACTCATAAATAATTACATCGGTTACACAACTACATGCTTATCCAGACGACTTACGTTACACCTATCTGATCATAGCTCCATTAAAACCCAATTAAACACACACAAAACCTTACCAGACTCCATTAGAAACATACTAGTAGAAAATACAAATATATTAACTGCATCCACCTGCAAAAAAAGATTAAAAATAATGGAAGCTTTAATAATAAAAAAGAAAAAGTCAACTCTTAACAATATTAACTACGAACAGGACCACAATGTGCTAACTGTATTCGGAAATTGAAAACAGCTCTACAATACACTAAAACATACACATAATGCACACACTAAATTAAGCTGAAAAATTGCATCATCCTTGATAATTGCTAAAGGTATAGCCGAAAGCGCTCGGAACTATAAAACATTTGAACAGTTTTTACACACTCTTTGTCCAGAAAAGAAAGCTCTTCTTTGAAAACAAGAAAAGTTAGATAAAAAGCTTAACCGTAGTACTTTGTCTGTCGTTTTTAATGAAACATGCATAATCGAAGGATTGCTGACTATATATATATATATATATATATATATATATATATATATATATATATATATATATATATATATATATATATATACTTTTCGTAGAAAATATGCGTACTAAGACAGAAATCGAACCTGAATTCCTATATGGTAACTGTCACTTGATCTGACGTACCATTTAGCTACAGGGAAACTAACATATAGACTGGTAAATGTAATTAATACTGTTTAATTAAAAACAAATTGTATCTATAAAATAACGTATAAACAAAAAATATATTAAATAATTGTAGGACTTAATCGTTTTCATTATATGTTGTCATTGTTTACGTTAAAATACGTTTCGTGAGCAAATATGATCGATGAAGAAAAATCGTCGAAGAATGCCTGCTTATAAAACAGTAATTTGGACATTGCTAAACAGAAGCTTCTCTTTAGAAATATGATATAGCACGTCAGATCAAATGACGGTTTCCATATAGGAATACAGGTTCGATTCCTGTTAAAGAACGCATATTTTCTACGAAATTTCTCGAATATCCAAGCCGGTAAATATAATTAATACTATTTAATTAAAAGCAGATCATTTACTTGAATAAATTGAATCTGTTAATATAACGTATAAACAGAAAATATATTAAATAATTGTCGGACATAATCCATTTTATATATATATATATATATATATATTTCATTCCAAGAAAGACGAAAAAAACACGAAGATGTTAAGAGTTACTGCGACGAAAGCATTATTATGAAGAGAGGACAATAGGTTTCAAGTAGACAGATAATAACCATTGACATTACATTTACATTTTTGAAGATGAAAATGCACTGACAAGGAACAGAGTTATGGTTACATCTGGACATTTCTACGGTAAATGAGGAGACCTAGCTGCCAAACTAGTACAGCGCTTATATTCATAAAGTCGAGGTAACAACGCGGAAAGCTCGCCAAAATATATCACATTTAAATTCTTACTGAGATTTTCAAGAATTCTCGAGTAGATTTGGGGGTAACGTATAAATACATACATACAAACATATATATATTTTAGAATTGGACATAGTCCGACAATTTATTCAAAGACATTTATATATTATGTTGAACGTTCTTTTTATAGATACAAGTATTTAAGCAAATGCTCTGTTTTATAATAAACAGTATTAAATATTAATTAACAGTATTAACAGTATTTCTCGGACATTCAGGCCGGTAAATGTTATTTAATACTGTTTATTATAAAACAGAGCATTTGCTTAAATACTTGTATCTATAAAAAAACGTTAAACATAATATAAAAATGTCTTTAAATACATATATATGTATTTGAAGTATATATATATATAGAAATGAAAATCTTGGTAATCCGTATGGATAATCGCAAGGTAGATAAAATTCGGAGAGCTCAATGTTATATCAGAGCGATTAATTTAATTTAATGAAAACAGACAGCTATAAGGGCCCATGGTTATAAGTTATTTTCCCAGGCAGTTTATTTTTTTCTGGATCATCAGACCTCATTTCCAAGGATGAAAAAATGAATTTAAATTCACATATAATTTTTACACTTTTGAGGGGTAGTATTAAGTTGATGTAAGGTGATATAGAGAGTGGTGCGAGATAGTTTGACCGACATAGTCGAAATTAGAGAGGGAAGGGATATATATATATATATATATATATATATATATATATATATATATATATATATATATGTATATATATATATATATATATATATATATATATATATATATATATATATATATGCGTTATCTTCTATCTTCTATATTCTTCTCTCTCGTTCTCTCTCGTTAATAGTATTACTTTTTCTCATATTCTCTCACACTCAGTAACGAATTGCGTCATAATGCCTTACGTGGGGTGGAATGATTCACACATACATATACACACATACCTATATATATATATATATATATATATATATATATATATATATATATATATATATATATATATATATATATATTATGGCTCTGTGTGTGTTCAATGCTGTTTGTAAAGAAACGTTCTATGTTTTCTATTATTTCTCTATGTTTCAAACTATTTTCCTGATTTCCGATGTAAACTTGAAAAAATTTTGCATCATCAGATTAATTTAGGCTTTCTAAAGCCATTATAGTAAAAGAAAAACCAGTAGTGGTAGAGAATAAATTACAATTTAATATAAAGAAAGAAAGCAAGAATATTAAAAGAAGAAAGATCCAAAAAATAAAGAAATGATAATGGTTTGTAACAACCGGAAGTCTTTCCCTATTGGACAGTTTATAATTACTTTTTCACCAGAAACCAGAAAAATGATCTAAAATATAGAATACATACGGACGGCACCCTTAAAAACGAATTTTCCTTGTTTGGTTTTGTTAATCGTTTCAACGCAAGCAAAGCAGGAACGCCACTCGTACACAGGGTGTGAAAGTGAAAAATAAGACTGAAAATAGAGAGGATTGAGGAAAGACAAAAAATATATGGGATTCAATAAGGCAGAAGATGGCGATTAATGTTACATTTACATTTTTTGAAGATTGTAGTTAACAAGGAAGAAAGTAAACGGAAGGGTGTTCCACGGGTAAGTTTTAACGACACGCGTATAAAAGAAATGGATATATATTAAGAAATTCACCCGAAGCAAGAGGGGAGTGATACTAGTACACAGGGGACTACAGAGAGTGTAAGTAAGGGGAAAAGACTGGTTATAGGGGTGAGGAAATGATAAAAAGAAGAACGGAGGGGAATAAAAAGAAGAACGGTGTTCAAAGCAATAGAAGATATCGATTGACATTACATTTAAATTTTTCGAGATTATATTTATCAGGGAAGCAAGTAAGAGGAAGGGAGTTCTACTATCGGGAAATGCGAGAGAAGATGCCGTTGGAGTAGAATGAGACGGCTACATTTAACCATTTCGACAGTAAAAGATGGGACCAAGGTGCCAGCCTATTAGCACGCTTAAATTCATGCAATCGCATCACCAGTGAAAATAGCTCATCGGAACAGATGCCATGGACATATTTGTAGAAAAGAGAGAGGGAAGCCACATTACGTCGGTAAGAAAGCGACTGGGATCGAGACCCCAAGTCAGGACCAATTACATTGCATATGTGTCTTTGGATTTTGTCTAGCACCTCGAGATGAACAGTGGGGGCGCACGACCCTATATGGCAACTGCATTACATACATGGGCTAATGGTAGATTTGTAGATGTGAAGGATGGCCGAGAAAAAAACCTTCTGGTACGGCACAGAGAATTAATTTTCCTTGCGTTCGATGGAGCAATTAAGTATGCAACCATCCGTCGATTAATGCGCATTAATCGAGGGATATATAAAAGCATCCGCCGATTAATGCGCATTAATCGAGGGATGCATATATATATAAAAGCCTCCGTCGATTAATGCCCATTAATCGAGGGATGCATATATATATATAAAAGCATCCGTCGATTAATGCCCATTAATCGAGGTATGCATATATATATATATAAAAGCATCCGTCGATTTAGGCGCATTAATCAATGTATCCATATATATATATAAAAGCATCCGTCGATTAATGCCCATTAATCGAGGTATGCATATATATATATAAAAGCATCCGTCGATTAATGCCCATTAATCGATGTATCCATATATATATATAAAAGCATCCGTCGATTTAGGCGCATTAATCGAGGTATGCATATATATATAAAAGCATCCGTCGATTTATGCGCATTAATCGAGGTATGCATATATATATATATATAAAAGGCTTCGTCGATTAATGCCCATTAATCGAGGTATGCATATATATATATATAAAAGCATCCGTCGATTTATGCGCATTAATCGAGGGATGCATATATATATATAAAAGCATCCGTCGATTAATGCCCATTAATCGAGGTATGCATATATAAAAGCATCCGTCGATTTATGCGCATTAATCGAGGGATGCATATATATATATAAAAGCATCCGTCGATTAATGCCCATTAATCGAGGTATGCATATATAAAAGCATCCGTCGATTTATGCGCATTAATCGAGGGATGCATATATATATATAAAAGCATCCGTCGATTAATGCCCATTAATCGAGGTATGCATATATATATATAAAAGCATCCGTCGATTAATGCGCATTCGCTTAATGCGTTTTCGATTAGTGCGCTAAAATATTTATACACTAACATTCGATTAGTGCATACATAATCCTCGATTAGTGTTGTAAAACATTCTTCAGTTTAACAATGGTAATTAAAAATTGATATTTTATAGTTACCGATGTAGAAATTAACCGTTCTAATCGAGGGCTCCCTGTATATATTTCACACACACACACACACACACACATATATATATATAGTGTTAATTTTAAAAACTGTTTTTGGAGATAGAATTGCTGGTTTTTCCGTGGTTTGCTGATGAGGATCATTTAAGACAAGCAGGTTTTGTGCTAGAGTGTTTAATATCTATAAAATAGAAACAAGCAACTACAAAAACAAATTGAAAATGAAAATCACAAAATTCTAAAATAACAGCTAAAATGAAATGTAAATCAACGTAAACGAAAAAACAAAAACTATAGCCGCCAAATTCAAACTGGACAACAGAATCAAACAATTACCGAAAGTAGAGCCATTCAATAAACTAAAAGAACACAAAGACAATTTCTTAAACAAACCAATAAGTAGACTAATGCCAAACTAGTACAGTGCTTATATTCATAAAGTTGAGGTAACAACGAGGAAAGCTCGCCAAAATATATCACATTTAAATTCTTACTTAGAACGGTTAAAATACAAAAAACAGCATCAGAAAAATAAGGAAGAAAATTGTAGAAAGATATGCACAAAGTTTAGGAGCATACTAAGCATAAACCAATGGAAAAATACAAAGGCAATTAGTTTAACAATATCACCAACAAAAAACAAACTGTTCCTTCATATAACTAGACATAAAAGACTTTTACCTATCCATCAACGAAAACTCTCTAAAATGCACTAGGTATGGCGAAACAATACATAAACACCCGAAATGAAAATCTAAACATTATCAAATACTGCAGAAAGTCAATACTATACTGCGACAACAAAATATGGAGAAGAAGAAAACGCAACTTCAACAATACCAATATCGACAGTATCTTTGATGTAACAATGGGCAGCTATGACGGTGCTTAAGTGCGAAATGATAGGCATATGCATCATCAACAAATTAACATACATCATTAATATAAAAGACATGAGCTTATACAGAGACGACGGCCTAATAATTGTAAGGAATTGCAATAGTAGACCTAAAGAAAAATATAAAACCTTATAATAGAAAACTTCAACACATGAGGATTTAAAATAGACTTAAAATATGACTTAAAAATAGTAGACTTCTTAGATATAACACTAATATAAGCAACAACACATACAAATCAATATCAACAAATTCCAGCAATATAAAATATTCAACGAAAACACAAAAACATGAAAAAGCATTAAGAAATAGCAGTTATCCGAACAAACTAGAATATACAAATGAAAACACCCCCCCCAAAAAAACGATAGAAAAAGTCTGGTTCAACCCACCCTACAATAATACAATAAAAGCAAAAATAGGAGAAATATTTTTCAAAATAATTGTAAAATATTTCCCCAAACACAATAAACTACCAAAAGTCATTACAAAAATAGAGCAAAATTCAGTTACAGCTTCATGGATAATATGGGAAAGATAATAACCAAACACAATAAAAACATATTATGCAAAGACAATAATAAACACAGCAACACAAATTTGCGAAACAACAATAAAAAATGCAATTGTCGAAATAAAAACAAATACCCACTTGACAATAAATACCTAACCAACAACCTAATATATAATTACATCGTATCAAACAACACAAACGCAGAAGTAAAAAAATACATAGGAGCTACAGAAACAACCTTTAAAGATAGATTTAATAATCACCACAGCTCATTTAAAACAGAAAAAAGCAAAAGAAAACAATACTATCAAAATCCATATGAAAGCAGGAACAAAATAACACCATTTCCATGATTATATGTGAAATTATCAAAATCGCATCCCCGCAAAGTAGCAACAGCAGAAACTCTAAATTTTTGCCTGGATGAAAAATTAACAATCATAACCTTCTAGGAACAAACTAACTTATTGAACAAGTGGAATGAAATAATGGGGAAATGCAGACATTTATGTAAGCATCTACTTTGCTAACTAAATACTAATCTAAAAATAAAAGAAAGAAATACAATACAAATCGCAATCCTATCACAAACACAAACTACCATACCTAACATCTAATCCATACCAATGTCCAAAACCATCCACCCGGAAAAGAGTAACTACAATATCAACAAATAATAACCACCAAAATAATACCCAACCATAAAAACACTCACAAAACCCAACATACAAATCATCACAATTATACCTCTTATAAAACCCCCAAAACACATTCTTTACAACACCCCCGACATCATGAAAATAATAACCCACAAAATAATACACAACCACACAAATCTCAAACAACAAAACACAAACAAATTACCACAATTACACTCTTTACAAAACGCAAAAATACAAACACAAAATAAATTTTTAAAAAATGAAACTAGAAAAAAATTAAGAAGGCATATCGTGACGCGAACGTTCAATCACGCCCAATTAAATCCACACACAAACACACAATTAGACGCGCACACACAGGCGCACAAACATGCATGCATATTTGTATGGTGATTGTCTAAGCGCTGCTTAGATGTGGCACAAGGCTGAAAGTGAGGATCGAATTCAATACTCAGTCGTAATTGTTCTAGAGAGTACAGCTTGCTAACCATTACACTACGAGTTGCCCCATGGATATTTGTATGCATGCGTGCGCAAGCACAAGCTCACACATCAATATACACGCGCACAAACCACATAGACAAATATTCAACCATAGCCTAAATTGTCAAAACAATACCAATAAACCAAAATTAAGTAACATAGTAAAAAAAATATATATTGAAAAAAAAAACAAAAGAAACAATTGATTTAACAATTTCAACAAAAAACAGTTCTTCTATACAAGTAGACACAAGTCAAAACACTATGTAAAGTTAAATAATACAGCCTATTAAAATATATTAAAATACTAAGTAATATTAAATAACACAACCTACTAAAAATATACAAAGAATTAGCAGAAAAACACACCCATAAAAACAAATACACAGTCGAAAAAAATACAGTTAACACGAACACACATGCAAGCAAAAACACACAGACACACATACACGAATACAACAGACACATGCGGGTGAGTATGGGCGTGTATGATTGTATGTATGTATGCATACATGCGTGCACATACATAGGCACACATACCTACACACACCTGCGCAAATATACATACTGTTGTGGACCCGATATAGGTCCGAAAGAAAACTCGAACTCAGTAATTCAGAGAAAACGTATTATTAACAAAAAGAACGAATACAGAATGTTGCACGCCCGACCATTCCATCTGGCATATTAGGAAGGATACACGCTCCTGTTCCATGCGAGCTTGCGTCGCTAGCAACTACGATCTCGAGGTTAGGGTCGTAGTGCGTCAGGAATAAATCCGATATTAGGATTTTGATAGTTTTTTTCGAATGCCTCCTGGCATTCGGGTGTCCATTCACAAACCTTATCTTTCCTTAAAAGTTCGTTCAGCGGGGCGCGGAGGTTATGCATGTTTGGGATAAACGCTTGATAGTAATTCGCTAATCGCAAAAAAACTCTGTAGCTCTGTGACGTTTTCAGGTGTCGGCATGTCCTTAATTGCAATGGCCCTTTTGCCGTGGAGTTCTTTAAATTCTCGTCGCCAGTGTTGTGAGCACTGGGGACAAAAAACTTTCTTTTATGGCTCTCCCGTGGAGTTCTTTAGATCCTCGTCGTCAGTGTTGTGAACCCGGAATAGGTCCAAAAGAAAACTCGAACTCAGTAATTCAGTGAAAACGTATTATTAACAAAAAGAAGGAAAACAGAAGTTTTGCACGCCCGCCTGACGGCAAAGTACAGTAGTCAACTCGTCAACTGTCTACAGTCCTCTTGCGAGGCATAATACAATCATAAGACGAGTCTATTTTGTCCATGAAGGTAGGTCCCCATAACACATACACACACTGAAATCCAACCATAACCTAACATAAAACAATAGCAATAAACAATAGATAAACGGAGAAGGCGAGGAAAGAATTAAAAAAAGAATAAAAAGAAAGAAGAGGAAGAGAAATCAGCCACCAATCAACATCTTTCAAGCGAAAAAAAAGTAACACACCCATACTATAATCAAAGTACAATAGATTCGAGAAATATCAGCAGTTTAACTCTGTTCTGACGAGTGGTTACATTTCAATAGCTTCGACATTTCGAGGAATATATGAATTAAGTGAAAAAAATGTTCATATATATATATATATATAACTTTATTTCTTTTTACCTTTATTTCCTTATTCCTTTCTTTCTTTCTAATTAATTCTACACTACTTCTACTTCTTCTTTATCATTCTTCTAGCCATTTTTCTGTACTTCCTTTTCTTTCTCTATCTCTTTTGTTCTTTCGCCTTTTCCCCTTTTCTATTTCTATCTACTTCTTTTCTTTCTTCATCCTAATTTTCTACTTCAAACACTATCAACTGTTTCTTTTTTTCTTAATTTATTCTTCCTTCTCCCGTATCGACCTCTACAAAGTTCTGTCACATATCCCCTACCACTCAATTTTTCTAAAAGTTTCATTTTTTTGTCTGACAAGATCAAAACAAGTGACAGATAAAAGCGTCCCAATCGATTCGACCAGCCAAACACAAATTCTGCCATTAAAATTTCACATCAAGAGGAAATCAGCCACTCGCAGTTAAACTATCGACAGCGACACTGAAATACAAACAGAAAAGAAAACACGATTGTATAAATAATCGCTTATAAATATATAACTAATTTCGCCTGAGTCGAGACAGTTGAAGTTGAGACTTTGTATTCGCGGAAATTTACCTGTCAAACACTTTCTGTCCGTGTCCACATACAGAACAAGGAACCTAAAGATAGACTTATTAGAATGTATCAAATGTATTTCCAGTTTTAAAATCCTGTACGTTTGTGTTATATAGGAATAAAATGAGTAACTACCGACACCGAGGTTCGATCGTGACTGCCGGAACTTATGAATATATTTTCACCAGCAGGTGTATAAATAGTGTTATCAGGTTACTGAATGCAGTGATTATTCAGTGACTATTGAGTGGAACTATCCAGTCGAATTGGTGTGAATTATTGTGCGTCGATGATTTGGCTTTTGATTTAGGATTTACCGGACGTTAAGCCGAGCCGCGCTACTAACAATGTATTCACAGAAATGGTCATTTATCTTTGGTTGAATTTTGCATCTTTGTTCTTGTTAAGTGTTTATTTTCGGTTGTAATTAAATACTGTTTTATCTTAACATTGAAGCCTTGAGTTATACTTAATTATTAACGGCCACTGTACGTCAAAAATGTTTGTGAAGCTATTTTTCAATGATCCTAGTTCTTCTTCTAGGATTCTCTTTTTCTTGTGAAATGTTCTTTCATGACGTGAAGGAATATGGCTCTTCCCAACTTCCTGTCTTTTATTACTCTAAGTAATTCTTACCGCTTTATCACCTCGTCTTTGTTGTTATTGTCACTTTTCTGTCATCTATCCAATCAAACTGGTTAATCAGTCACTTGCTGTTTCCGCATTTTTCTCGTGGCTTCAATATGTACTATGGGTATTAAATTCTTCAAGCCTTCTTTCCGTGTTATGCGTCCTAGAAATCCAAGCTATTTCTTTCTGACTCATAGTAGAAGTAGACTACTTACATACACTAATCCACTCTTGAAAAAGAGAATAGATTGTTCGGGAAATACTTTTTCTAGATTAGCATTACATAAGTCTTACTCAAGGCTCGCCAATTGTCAGAATAAAAACCAAAATATTGATTTTTGTTAATAATTTCCCAAGGCGGTCCTTTTTATGATATCGATACAATGTAAAATGGATCCCTGACTTTTTAAGGGGCTATCTTGATTTATCTGTCCTGCTTTAATTTTATTGATTTGCTTTTGTTTTACAGTTTATCAACCCGTTATTTAAAGTCAGAAAATACTTTTAGATTTTAAGAATTTTTGTGGTCGGGATAGATACTAAAGGGTTTAGTGATTTAAGTCATACTAATTAACCCATACCTGGGGTCGAAGTTTTGGGTTCATACCTTTTACATTTGCGTGTAAGTGAATATAACGAACTAAACTGAAATTGGAACTCGGCACTTTAATTAAATTTTTAAAAATAATTAAATTAAAAACGGGTATATACATAAATCAAACCAACACTTGTTTTTACACTTAAAGATTTCTTTTAATTAAAGGACAAACATTAGCATAAAATAATAAAAGTATATATCCGTTTATACTTCTTTTAAGATAAATAATTATTATCCCTTAATATTTGTGCATGTGTTTTGGAAAAAAATCCTACAGTCAAAAAGTTATAAAAAATCGTTTAAAAAAAGAAAATAAATTCAGAAAATTTTAAAAATCTATCAATGATCTAAACACAGTTTCCAACTTGACATTTGTATATAAAAACTAGGTTCAATAATCGATTTTGCTCTGTATCGCTATGATCAATATGACCCCTTTTTTAAATTGATAATAAAAAAAAAATTACCGATTCTGGCAAATGTGGTTTGACGAAGGTCTAATAAATGTCATATATAAGGAAAGTATTCTGCATTTCCTGCCATACATGAGGATAGATATCAACATTACGCTTCAGCACGATTTACTTTTAAATTTATTCCATTATTTCGTTTAGTTTCTGGATTTTATTTCAAGTGAAAAAGGCACAACTTTCAAAGGGCTGAAAACAGTTTTGGGTCAGCACAACCATTTTAATTTATTTCTCTTTTCGAATTTTGCGAACATTATTAGACACCTGGTACCCAGCTTACGGTATAATAGCAATATGTTCGTCGCCTTTATAACATCTACAAAATAAATACTCAATAGATAAACCTTATTATTATTTGAATGATCTGATATAGATATAAAGCATTAATAAATGCGACACATATTAGATTTAGAAACGTTTCCTGTTATTTCTCTATCATTATTCGGATCTCGATCCATATATGAATTGGGGTCAAATACAGTTCAAATATGGATCGGAATACTGAAAAATAATGAGGTAAAGAATAAATAGGAAGACGTTTATAAATCTATCATATTACACATTTATTAAAGCTATATTAGATAACGAGATATTTTCTCCTTTCTTTTGATCTATATCTCATTCTCTGGTAAAGCTTTAATAAAAATGAAACATGTGAGATTTTCAAACTTTTCCTATTTGTTTTATCACAGCCGCAAATCCACACACACACACACACACACACACACACACACACACACACACACACACACACACACACACACACACACACACACGATAATCCAAACATGCTACTTATTCTCGGAAATATAGACAAATATCTGATTTACCTGTGATAATCATTCTTTTTGTTTTTCTACATATTTTGTTGAGTCATTCTCCTTTAGCCTTGTCTGCATTTGTCCCTATTTTTTTTGTGCAGTATTCTATATTCTGTGCCGTCTCTTGGCATTGTTTGTTGTCTCTTTTCCATCATGTCAAGCTTTTCATCTGTCATCCATTCTTTTCTTTCTATTTTTTTTTGTCTATTTTTATTTGCGATTACCCCGATTGCTGAGGTTACTAAAGCTTCTCTTCGAGTCTCCATTTTCATTTGGTCATCCCATCGGCTTTTTCACACTTCCCATATATTTCTCGTTCAGATTCCGGTCATTCAAGGGTCTGTCGTAATGCAATTTGAGTGCTGCTTTGGTCCTTCTCAATTTCCATAGTTTGCAAGTGTTTGCTTCTGTATGGCTATGTTTTGCAGTGTAAAACTGCATTCCTGAATCTATTATTGTTAGTTATATAGTCTCCTTAGTTTTTCGTTTCTCCTTTTAGATTTTTCCATTTCTATGTATATCTTGGCTGTTCTTGAAATCAGGTGTTGGCTACTACCTGATCATTCGCCGTATACTCTTAAAATCCGTGTGCATTATGAGTTCCTAGTCCGAATTTGCCAACTATTTCACCATCCCACTCTTTGCCTGCTTTGGCCTTCAGGTCTCCCATGACATTTGCAATTTCTGGCGATTTGCATTGAATCTCGGCGTTGTCTAGCTTGCAGCAGAACTATATATCTAGTCTTTAAATGTGTAAATTAAGTAAGCACTAAGGCAAGGATTATATATTATAATAAGGGATTTAAAATTTAATTAATCTCTTCGTGCAAAAGTTTCCAGTCCCGTCTTTACAACGATGCTGGAGAAATCTTAGAAGCGTTTTGAACGATAATCTTCAGTAATCAACCAACTGTATAACAATATTTTCAAGAATCATAAGTAAAGCGAAAGTTCCAAAAGTCCGGCATATATTTCCGGATTACCCATCAGTCAACGTTGCCTTTCTATTCTTATTCGATACAGAAAACAAAAGCCATTTGTTAACAAGGAAGATAATTCTTAGCGATTAAATATACGTTTATTACCAGAATCTAAAATGGAAAAGAAAAAAAATACTATTGGCGATATCCAGGACAGATTACGACAGACAAAATCTAAACGAAATGTAAAGGCAAAAAAATCTTACTCTGTCATGATTTCATAGGAACTGTTTATTTTGAATAGCCGGAACCAGGAGACGTTATTAGTGTGCGGCAATGGAATGTGAAATTGCCTCGTTTGAATTAAGCAACGGATTTTCCCTCTGTCTTTTGTCCAAATGACAACTGCACTGACTAACCTTTCACTGGTCATCGGAATAGATGAATTTAAGCGTGCTACTAGATTGACATCTTTTATTGTTAAAATAGATAAATGCAACCGCCACTTCTACTCCAACAGTTTATTTTCACGCACTTTCCACCTGTGGAAATCCCTTGTTTCCTTGCTTCCATGAAAATACAATCTTCAAAAATTTAAATGCAATCGCTATCTTCTATCTTCTTGAATCCTGTTTCATATTTTGTCCTTTCCTCAATCCTGCCTATTCTTAGTCTTCTCTTTCACTTTCACTTTCATTCCCCATATCACCCCGTCACGTACTAGTGACATCACATTCATTCCCCATATTCCACCCCGCGTACTTGTGACATTACCGACTTGATTAATATATATATATATATATATATATATATATATATATATATATATATATATATATATATATATATATATACCGAGTATAAAAGCAAAATCATCGATTTTTTGGATTAGGCTCTGAAGCGTTGTATCATAGAAATGATTAAACTGGAAACTCTGAGTTTTTTTTAATAATATAGGACTCTACTTTGAGCGATAAGAATGTATAATTACTCTCCAAGCTGAACAGAAAAATTGTGATGAAATTGATCATAAACGAAAATGACATGTTCATCATTAATTAATCATAGCTAATGATAGAAAGCTCATGAAGGACTGAAATGAATTTCATATATATATATATATATATATATATATATATATATATATATATTATTCCAGGATCATTCAAGATGATCGTCGCCCACTCGAATAATCTAGCTTTCTGTCCTGAAATCTGAAATAACAAGTTGCCTCACAGGTTTCATATACAATTTCATCTTCAATTTTTTTTCACTGCTGTTTGGACTGTCATAGCTGAAACTCCTCTCACGCGTGTAAAATGTCTTATAAACTGAGTTACATCTTTTCTAATTAATCTCTTTATTTATAAGTTTTCATCTCTACTGTTCCATCTTTTTAAAATTTAATCACCTCTCTCAATGGTTCTTGAAGTGCCTTTGAAAATGGAAGCCAGTGTAATATTTGTACCATTACTGAAGGCCTGGATGTTCTTTTTCCTCTCACCATTGATCAGTTGAGAAGACAGTGGTACTGACACAAACCTATTTTAGCCTGCTCTCTTTTTAGCTGAATAACTCAAAGAGTTTTTCAGTGATTCTTACGAAATATTGTGTCAGTATGGTTTAACGTATCATTTGAAATCCTGAAAAAATAAAAACTCAATTCGTTTAGTGGTTTTTGTAGATATTAAATATTTTATGGGATGGACAATTATGCTTTTACATGATTTGTACAACTTTACTTTTACACCGGTATATATGAATATTTTTAATATTTTAATAAAAATGTTGTAAAACTTTCTATCAAGTTATTATAATAGATCAATTAATTTGCATGCAAGATTACATCAGTATATATAAAGCTATGGAAAATTTTGAGTAATGAGGTTTTAAAGGAATGGAAATAATATTTTTCATCACAAAACAGGTCTATTATCGTCATTATATTATTCAGAGCGCTCCCATTGACCGAATATACAGTTTTTGTTGTTATTTTTGCTGGATACTTCTTAGCGGATATCTGATAGAGTTCTGTGTAATTCCTTTTTTTTTTTTGTAATTTTTATCGTCACAAATATATAATGTCACTTTGCTTGCATTCATCTTTAAGTATGTATGTCTGCATTTGCATTCTATTAAAACAATCCTAGGAAATCACATTAACTCGACGATTAAACACAAATTTAAAAAACGGTTGTTCTCTTTCTTCCTAAATTCTGTTATTTTTATTCGACATTCAAAAATTTTTTTTTACGATATTTTTTAGAGCTGCCGATATTTACAATGTTACAAAGTACATACATCTTCTGAATATATTCCCTCACGAATATCACGATCAACGAAAATCATTCATCTCTCTCTCTCTCTCTCTCTCTCTATCTATCTATCTATCTATCTGAGTCTCTTCATTATCTATCTATCTATCTATCTATCTATCTATCTATCTATCTATCTATCTATCTATCTCTGTTTCTTCAATATTTTCTATCAGTCTGCATGTAAGCCCCAACGTCTATCTATTTGTCATCGTAGTCTGTTCATATCTATCTATCTATCTATCTATCTATCTATCTATCTATCTATTCTTTTTTGTACTTACTTTCATTCATTCAGTCTTCATTTCTTTCTTTTTTCTGTATGTTCTATCCGTCTTTTTTCAGTATGCCCCTCCAACTTGTCATAGCCTGTTCATATCTATCTATCTATCTATCTATCTATCTATCTATCTATCTATTTATCTATCTATCTCTCTCTCGCTCTCTCTCTCTCTCTCTCTCTCTCTATATATATATATATATATATATATATATATATATATATATATATATATATATATATATATATATATATTTAGCAAGCTAGCTAGCTAATAAGATCGACATACTAACAAATATATATATACTAGCAGTAAAGCCCGGCGTTGCTCGGGGTTTTATGCAGTGAAATTGCTTTGGGGTTTGAATTATTGAACTTACGCACATATCCGCAGTTGTTGAGGCCACTGATAGGCCGGGAATCTCACTGGTAGCAAAATCAATGAGATCAAGGGCAAACGGGTGAAATAGGTGGCTGCTGTGTTGCTGCTCCGTGCTTACCCGAAGTCTGCTATCCGTTCATAATCGGTCAAGATTTTTAATTCTGGCAATGTAAAATAGTGGTTGCGTTTTCACTGTTGGACTCACCCTTTCACTATTAAGTCCATAAGTTTTCCCCGTTTTAAGCGGAATATGCGGGCGGTAATGACATGTCTGTGAGTGTAATCCTATCCGTGTAGGAGTTCGCGCGTTATCTCTACCCATTTGAGGTTGCAGGTAAACGTTATAAATAAGTCTGGCTGCTCATATTGCCTAGCGTATCTCATAGTGTCCTGCGTACGTTCATGCATGTTTCACGCCCCCCCTCTCAGTGTAGGTAGAGGGCAGAATTCACAGCTTCCCTAGGTCGCGGGGATTGACTTCATTTCGAAGGCTGTCGCGTAATGATGATTCCGTATAAAACAAAGCCTCTCCGATTCCATCTTAGCGGCCATGTCAACCGCAAAATGGTGGAAAAGCTCCCTGCATCTATGAAGCCGGTTTAAGTTTCCATCCGTAAACATGGAACGGTATTAGTAGCATGCCTTGCACGATAAGGCTTTGGAAGACGTTGTAGATTGGCCACCCAAAGTATGAAAGGGAATGCCGAAATGGTAGCCATCGTCATCATAAGGTAAAAGTAAAAGGTAATGCAATGCGTCATATGATCGATGGGTCTCTGAAGTCATGCGAAGAGCGCCGCGTCTTGATATGAGGACAATATCGCGAGTGCGGTCTTACTCCCCATGTATAATAGCGGCCAACTTCGTTGCACGCAGGAACATTGTAGCGGCGTTCGTGTTCATCGTGAGGCCGTTTGTCGGCGCCACTTGCAATGTTGAAGGAAGGAAAGGGAGAATTTTCCAAAGCATATTTGAAACTACGAATGTAGCTGTTAACCTTGTGAAGCATGGCCTGAAGTATTAGTATGACGTCCCTGCGAGGAACTCTTCCCGACGGCGGCAAAATACCAATCCGGCTTTCGGCTTATAGGTTTTAGTCTGCAATAAATTACAGTTGAAGGAATTTAGGTGTAGAGGTCTCCTCGGGCAGCAGAGACCCGGTGGTATACCTGCGACTGTACTTTTGAAAGTCGGCATTCAACTTTCTTTTCGAACCACCTGAGACCCAAATGAGGTCATTTAAAAGGAGTTGTTGTATTACCTAATTGTTTTAAGGAAGTGGTTTGAGTAGGGATGGGACCGGCTATTAGTCTCCTCAATGAGGTAGGTGGTTCCTGCAGAGGTGGCAGTCTAACTTTGCCAGATGAGCAGCACAGACCGGCAGACACCCCGGCCCATTTGTGGGCGTTGCAGAATTGGCAAACGCAGGTCATGGACTCTACATTGATTCTGTCACACGTAGTTAAGTTAATGCCGGGGTCGTAATTGAAAGACAAGAAAGGCCAAAAGAGCTACTGGGATAGGTAACACCACGAGTGGCCGCAAGGCGCTGAATGTCGCCGTCAAGGCGTATGCGGCGAGCTTGGGGAGTTTGAGATAAGCGTACAGCGGCCATGTTTGTAGCATCCCTTGAAAGACTGTTTACTCTTGTCTGTGGACCCGTGGAGTTTCTGGCAGCAGTTGTTGTTGCAGCGTTGCGGACATTGCTGGTAGCCCACTGCAGCTCAGTCTCGGACACTCTCGACCTAGCTGTTGCAGCAGCGTCCCTGGATTGACGTGCGCGTCTGCGGTCTAATGTTTCAGCTGCCCTCGATCTGGCAGTGGTGGCAGCATTCGTAGCATTTCAAGCAGATCTACGGCGCAGTGTCTCAGCATACCTAGCGGTCGTTGTTGCAGCAGCATCCCTGGATTGATGGGCGCGCCTGCGGTCAAATGTTTCAGTTGCCCTCGACCTGGCAGTGGTGGCAGCATTCCTAGCATTTCGAACAGACTTGTCTCAGCAGCTCTAACAGTGGCTGTTGCAGCAACGTCCCTGGATTGACGGGCGCGCCTGCGGGCAGGTGTCTCTATGCCCTCGACCTGGCAGTGGTAGCAGCATTCTTAGCATTTCGCACAGACTTACGTAGCGGTGTCTCAGCAGCCCTAGCGCTCGCTGTTGCAGCAGCGTCCCTGGATTGATGGGCGCGCCTGCGGTCAAGTATCTCTATTGCCCTTGATTTCGCAGTTGCTGCAGCGTTTCGTACGTTACGAAGAAGCCTTTGATGATGAGTTTAGGAACCCGAGATGCAGAGGCGCTCGCTGCAGCCTGTGCGTTCATTCTCGATCGTTGTGTATTCTTGAGCCTTGATCGCAACGAAGCCCTGTAGGCAGCTTTCCCAGCCATGGCACGCTCCTCTTGTGTCTACGAGGCCTGCGTGAGGGCGCTGCGTTGAGCGACCTGTGATAGTCGCATTGTAGTCTGCTCCTGGAACTCGCGTGCTCTTCTTACCCTCATAGCGGACGCTCTTGCAGACCAAAGGCGAAGACGTACCCTCCTTTTTGGTGGCATGGGGAAAAGTGATGCTAGTAGTGGTTGATTATGGTTGCTCAATTGCAGGAGTACAAAGTCTAACTTAGTATCGCAAAGCGTGATCCAGAATCGGGAAGGCAGGTATTTAAGTAAAACAGCTGAATAAATTGTTTATGGTAACTGGAAAAATGTAGTTAAACAGACAAACGGAAAACAAAAAGGTAAGAAACATCCTGCGGTAGGAGAAATGATCAGTTGAAGGAGCCTATCGTATCAACCGGATGACGGCGTAACAGGAGCAGAAGTGAGACCTTCGTCCCACAGCTGTGCACAGCAGGTTAAAACGAGAAGTATTACTGGCCAATCGGTTGTGCCAATCAGCGAGCATCCTAGGGTCTTGAACACCAATCAGCGACCGCGTACTGCACTCAGCGAATGATATACCGCTATAGGAAGCATGGTCACGCGTGTGTGAATAACAATCAGCTGTAGAGTCTGTAGTGTAGACGTCTGAGTTGATCATACGTTTGATTGGTGTATTCGCAAATTCCGATGAAGACATGATTGTATCGAATTCCCTCAGGTATTAGTTGGTCACAAAGGAGCTCACATGGCAGAAGTTTTTAATTGTCACGACTAAAGCCGATAAAGTTAATTTAAATCCCAAGCAAGTTGCGAAAAACATCGCCAAATTCAGGTGAACTCGATTTGAATGGGAATTCAAAAGGGGTATGATTTCATTGATTTTATCCGATAATTGAAACCGATATTGAAAACGAAAGTCAGCACCTCAATACTGTCGGCAAATACTATCCTCAACGGGAATTTTGCTGAAAATTCTTCGCCATTGCGAAAAATATAGCCAAAAATCAGCTAGAGTGGACTTGAATCTGTTGTCCCAAAGTGATCAATTGTATCGGTTTTTTCCAGTAATTGATATCGATATTGAAAATGAATGTCAGCGCCTCATAACTGTTGATAAAAACAACGCTCAGCGTAATTTTGGTGGAAATTCTTCGCCATTTGCGAAAAATATAGCCAAAAATCAGCTTGACTGGATTTGAATTGGAAGTCAAAAGTGGCATGATGTTATCGATTCTTTCCGATAATTGATACCGATATTGAAGAAAAAGGTCAGCAACTAATAACTGTTGATAAAACTAATGCTCAACATGATTTTCGTGAAAATTCCTTGCAGTTTGCGAAAAACAGAGCCAAAAATCAGCTACATTGGATTTGAATCGGATGTCCCAAAGTGATCGATTTTTTCCGATAACTGATATAAATTTTTAAAAACAAAGAACAGCACCGGAAAACTATAAGTAAGGACATTGCTCAAGGTGAGTTTGGTGGATATCACTTGTAATTTGTGAAAGCTATCACTGAAAAACTGATGAATTTTTTTCGAATCCATATTCGACCTCCTATCGGTTTTATCGATTTTTTCCAAAATCGGAGGAACGAAGACGTCAAATACAAATGCCGTAAATTTCCGATCTGTGTGTGAATTTTCATGCCAATCGGACGAACGGTTTCCTTAGGATGAGGCAACAAGTTGACAAACACACAGACACACTAACAGAATGCCATTTATAGATACGGATAAATAGTTATCTGTGACGCTTTCTGTTTCACAGTACATGTAACTATCAATCAATCAATCTATCTATCTAGCTAGCTAGATAGCTAGATAACTTGTTTATTGCGGTATATACCTACATACGTATGAATCTTCATATCTCTACCCTTTTTCATATCTATAGATTATATTGAGTTTGCTGACAATCGATCTCGGTCTGTTCATGACAGTCCCACAACCAATCTGCCAATCAACCTTTCTGCATTGCCTCACAAATACAAAGTTTAATCAATAAGCCTATAAATTTCCCTTTACACATGAATATATATATATATATATATATATATAATGTCTTTGTGAGTTCAAATTTCAGACGGCTTCGTTGCATTTCCTTACGCAGTAATACCCTTGGGGAATATATGAATCTATTTCTTACCCACACTTATGGATTAAATAGTAGAACCTGGATCTGGAATAATCTTTGCTAACTACAAAAGATATACTGCTATTGCAATATTCAATCGCAAAAAAGAATTATTCTTCAATTCAAAATATACTGAAACTTTAATTAACCTACAAATTTTTGATAACCCCTTAAAAACAATCAATAAATCCCGTGTGTGTGTGTGTTGTGTGTGTGTGTGTGTGTGTGTGTGTGTGATTTTAACATACCGTTTTATCTCCGAGACTGTGATGAAATGTTCTCGGCTGGGACAATAACCCCTTTAAAAAATCATACTTTGGATTTGACTCCAGGAGTCAGCCTACGAAATTTTCAGCGATCCCTCTTAATTCTGTCCTCACTACAAATTCTTCATCTGAAAAAATTGGTCTATCTATCTATCTATCTATCTATCTATCTATCTATCTATCTATCTATCTATCTATCTATCTATCTAAATTAGTATGTGCATTATCTATCTATCTATATATCTATCTATCTATCTATCTATCTATCTATCTATCTATCTATCTATCTATCTAAATTAGTATGTGCATTATCTATCTATCTATCTATCTATCTATCTATCTATCTATCTATCTATCTATCTATCTAAATTAGTATGTGCATTATCTATCTATCTATATATCTATCTATCTATCTATCTATCTATCTATCTATCTAAATTAGTATGTGCATTATCTATCTATCTATCTATCTATCTATCTATCTATCTAAATTAGTATGTGCATTATCTATCTATCTATATATCTATCTATCTATCTATCTATCTATCTATCTATCTATCTAAATTAGCATGTGCATTATCTATCTATCTATCTATCTATCTATCTATCTATCTATCTATCTATCTATCTATCTATCTAAATTAGTATGTGCATTATCTATCTATCTATATATCTATCTATCTATCTATCTATCTATCTATCTATCTAAATTAGTATGTGCATTATCTATCTATTTATCTATCTATCTATCTATCTATCTATCTATCTAAATTAGTATGTGCATTATCTATCTATCTATCTATCTATCTATCTATCTATCTATCTATCTAAATTAGTATGTGCATTATCTATCTATCTATCTATCTATCTATCTATCTATCTATCTAAATTAGTATGTGCATTATCTATCTATCTATATATCTATCTATCTATCTAAATTAGTATGTGCATTATCTATCTATCTATCTATCTAAATTAGTATGTGCATTATCTATCTATCTATCTAAATTAGTATGTGCATTATCTATCTATCTATCTATCTATCTATCTATCTAAATTAGTATGTGCATTATCTATCTATCTATCTATCTATCTATCTATCTATCTATCTAAATTAGTATGTGCATTATCTATCTATCTATCTATCTATCTATCTATCTAAATTAGTATGTGCATTATCTATCTATCTATCTATCTAAATTAGTATGTGCATTATCTATCTATCTATCTAAATTAGTATGTGCATTATCTATCTATCTATCTATCTATCTATCTATCTAAATTAGTATGTGCATTATCTATCTATCTATCTATCTATCTATCTATCTATCTATCTATCTAAATTAGTATGTGCATTATCTATCTATCTATATATCTATCTATCTATCTAAATTAGTATGTGCATTATCTATCTATCTATCTATCTAAATTAGTATGTGCATTATCTATCTATCTATCTAAATTAGTATGTGCATTATCTATCTATCTATCTATCTATCTATCTATCTATCTATCTAAATTAGTATGTGCATTATCTATCTATCTATCTATCTATCTATCTATCTATCTATCTATCTATCTAAATTAGTATGTGCATTATCTATCTATCTATCTATCTATCTATCTATCTAAATTAGTATGTGCATTATCTATCTATCTATCTATCTAAATTAGTATGTGCATTATCTATCTATCTATCTAAATTAGTATGTGCATTATCTATCTATCTATCTATCTATCTATCTATCTATCTATCTAAATTAGTATGTGCATTATCTATCTATCTATCTATCTATCTATCTATCTATCTATCTATCTAAATTAGTATGTGCATTATCTATCTATCTATATATCTATCTATCTATCTAAATTAGTATGTGCATTATCTATCTATCTATCTATCTAAATTAGTATGTGCATTATCTATCTATCTATCTAAATTAGTATGTGCATTATCTATCTATCTATCTATCTATCTATCTATCTATCTAAATTAGTATGTGCATTATCTATCTATCTATCTATCTATCTATCTATCTATCTATCTATCTATCTAAATTAGTATGTGCATTATCTATCTATCTATCTATCTATCTATCTAAATTAGTATGTGCATTATCTATCTATCTATCTATCTAAATTAGTATGTGCATTATCTATCTATCTATCTAAATTAGTATGTGCATTATCTATCTATCTATCTATCTATCTATCTATCTAAATTAGTATGTGCATTATCTATCTATCTATCTATCTATCTATCTATCTATCTATCTATCTATCTATCTAAATTAGTATGTGCATTATCTATCTATCTATATATCTATCTATCTATCTAAATTAGTATGTGCATTATCTATCTATCTATCTATCTAAATTAGTATGTGCATTATCTATCTATCTATCTAAATTAGTATGTGCATTATCTATCTATCTATCTATCTATCTATCTAAATTAGTATGTGCATTATCTATCTATCTATCTATCTATCTATCTATCTATCTATCTATCTATCTAAATTAGTATGTGCATTATCTATCTATCTATATATCTATCTATCTATCTAAATTAGTATGTGCATTATCTATCTATCTATCTATCTAAATTAGTATGTGCATTATCTATCTATCTATCTATCTAAATTAGTATGTGCATTATCTATCTATCTATCTATCTATCTATCTATCTATCTATCTATCTATCTAAATTAGTATGTGCATTATCTATCTATCTATCTATCTATCTATCTAAATTAGTATGTGCATTAGCTATCTATCTATCTATCTATCTATCTAAATTAGTATGTGCATTAGCTATCTATCTATCTATCTACCTAAATTAGTATGTGCATTATCTATCTATCTAAATTAGTATGTGCATTATCTATCTATCTATCTATCTATCTATCTATCTATCTATCTATCTATCTAAATTAGTATGTGCATTATCTATCTATCTATCTATCTACCTAAATTAGTATGTGCATTATCTATCTATCTAAATTAGTATGTGCATTATCTATCTATCTATCTATCTACCTAAATTAGTATGTGCATTATCTATCTATCTAAATTAGTATGTGCATTATCTATCTATCTATCTATCTATCTATCTATCTATCTATCTATCTATCTATCTATCTAAATTAGTATGTGCATTATCTATCTATCTATCTATCTACCTAAATTAGTATGTGCATTATCTATCTATCTAAATTAGTATGTGCATTAGCTATCTATCTATCTATCTACCTAAATTAGTATGTGCATTATCTATCTATCTAAATTAGTATGTGCATTATCTATCTATCTATCTATCTATCTATCTATCTATCTATCTATCTATCTATCTAAATTAGTATGTGCATTATCTATCTATCTATATATCTATCTATCTATCTAAATTAGTATGTGCATTATCTATCTATCTATCTAAATTAGTATGTGCATTATCTATCTATCTATCTATCTATCTATCTATCTAAATTAGTATGTGCATTATCTATCTATCTATCTATCTAAATTAGTATGTGCATTATCTATCTATCTATCTATCTATCTATCTAAATTAGTATGTGCATTATCTATCTATCTATCTATCTATCTATCTATCTATCTATCTATCTATCTAAATTAGTATGTGCATTATCTATCTATCTATATATCTATCTATCTATCTAAATTAGTATGTGCATTATCTATCTATCTATCTATCTAAATTAGTATGTGCATTATCTATCTATCTATCTAAATTAGTATGTGCATTATCTATCTATCTATCTATCTATCTATCTATCTAAATTAGTATGTGCATTATCTATCTATCTATCTATCTATCTATCTATCTATCTATCTATCTATCTATCTATCTAAATTAGTATGTGCATTATCTATCTATCTATATATCTATCTATCTATCTAAATTAGTATGTGCATTATCTATCTATCTATCTATCTAAATTAGTATGTGCATTATCTATCTATCTATCTATCTAAATTAGTATGTGCATTATCTATCTATCTATCTATCTATCTATCTATCTAAATTAGTATGTGCATTATCTATCTATCTATCTATCTATCTATCTAAATTAGTATGTGCATTAGCTATCTATCTATCTATCTACCTAAATTAGTATGTGCATTATCTATCTATCTAAATTAGTATGTGCATTATCTATCTATCTATCTATCTATCTATCTATCTATCTATCTATCTATCTATCTATCTATCTATCTAAATTAGTATGTGCATTATCTATCTATCTATCTATCTATCTATCTATCTATCTATCTATCTATCTTCGTATTTGATAAGTTAAACATTTTCCTGTTTTCTAGCCTGCTGTCCCTACACACATCTACTCACTCTAAAACAATATATGTGTACATTCAAGTGCGCCTATGTGTATGTAGACTATGTGTATATAATATTTTATATCATTATTTACTATGTTACATTTTTTTCTTCTTTCCACGTCGAGTCTCAAGTCTCAACTCTCATTCAACTAGAGACACGGTGTTTAAAACTGTCAAATACAGCTGTGCTTCGAAATTTCCTGGTACAGTGTCTGATTCACAAGCTATGCTAAAATCCCTGTCGTGTCAACAATATTTCAATGATCGGCGCCACTTGGTTCAGTTTTGCAAAGACAAAGGGAAAAATTGTTTTTGTTAGTCAGAAAAGTTCGTCAACGGTGTTGTAGAATATGAAGCGAAAAATTAAATTATAATTTTTGGTCTTTGATTTTTAGACAGAGGTGGAAATAATCTTCGTATGGGGCAATTTCTGAACAAATATAAAAATCTTGCAAATATTCTGGTTAAATTTATTGTTTTTTACTAGGACTAAAGTTTTTTGGGGGACTATTTAAGTTAACTTTTTCGCCCCTAAAACATTTTAAAAAAAGTATTGTGACCAAGTAAGTGCTTAAGTAAGAACAAAATCCAGGTTTGCAGAGATATCGTATATTAAACAGTAAGTACACCAGAAGAGTATGACACGACTAGTGTGAGTGTCTCGAATGAACTAGCGCTCAATCTATTCACTGTTCTCTGTGCACTGTTCACTGTTCCTTCTTTCATACTAAATTTATAGTAGGCGGAAGAGTCGAACATAGAATCTTAGAGGGAGGACAACACAACAAAAAGTATTATAGCTAAACATTCCACAAGCTAGGAAATTTGTCCTAATCTTAAAATATTGATGTTTTATCACGTGGGTTATTTTAATCATATAAAGACAATGTCAAATCTATTCCCTGACTTCTTAAAGAGTTACTTGTACTTTGATTTTATTTACAAATGTTAATTTTGAACCTGTGGCTAATTCCTTTGAAAGTACATAGTAGCGATTCTGTTATTTTTCCCAATTCATAATCGTACGCGCTCGGATTCCCACCTAAAAATAGATCTTGTGTCACATCTCGTCCTAGTGGGGGGGGGACAGAGTAAATACCGTGTGTGTGTGTGTGTGTATGCGTGTGTGTGTGCGCGCGTGCGTGTGTGTGTTTGTGTGTATATTTATCTATCTATCTATCTATCTCTAGCTAGCTATATATATATATAAATATATATATATATATGTATGTAAGTATATATATATATATATATACTTATATATATATATATATATATATATATATATATATATATATTTAAATATAAGATTTATAATTTAAGAAGCTGCAGATATTTTTATATATAGTGCTCAATACTAAAAATATTAAAATAATATTAAAACTGGGCATTAATAATATTATACTAAAAGATTACTTAACTTTTAAATATCAATTTTATCCCGACTTCGAAGTTTCTTGGCAAAAATTTCCAGTTTTCACGGGTTGTGGTTTTGAATGATATTTCAATTTTTTTAAACCACCAGCCCTGAAGACAGGATATTTTACCAAGAAAATCCGAAGTCGGGAAATTGACATTTAAAAGCTAAGCAATCGTTTCATTTGATATTTTATATATATATATATATATATATATATATATATATATATATATATATAAAGATCTGTCACTAAGTTGATTGATGTTGCTTTCAAAATCCCGACCCCAGATTTACCCGTTCTTCCACTCTTCAGGGCGTATCATCAATATATCTATATCTTTATCTATCTATCTATCTATCTATCTATCTATCTATCTATCTATATATATATATATATATATATATATATATATATATTGATATATATATATATTGATATATATATATATTGATATATATATATATATATATATATATCAATATATATATATATATATATATATATATATATATAATGTCTTTGTGAGTTCAAATTTCAGACGGCTTCGTTGCATTTCCTTACGCAGTAATACCCTTGGGGAATATATGAATCTATTTCTTAACCACACTTATGGATTAAATAGTAGAACCTGGATCTGGAATAATCTTTGCTAACTACAAAAGATATACTGCTATTGCAATATTCAATCGCAAAAAAATTTTCTTCAATTCAAAATATAGTGAAACTTTAAGCAATCGTTTCATATGATATTATATATATATATATATATATATATATATATATATATATATATATATATATATATATATATATGTATATATATATATATAAAGATTTGTCAATAAGTTGATTGATGTTGCTTTAAAAATCCCGACCCCAGATTGACCCGTTCTTCCACTCTTCAGGGCGTATCATCAATATATCTATATCTTTATCTCTCTCTATATATATATCAATATATATATGTGTGTGTGTGTGTGTGTGTGTGTGTGTGTGTGTATATATATATATATATATTACTAATTCTACGGTTAATTTAACAGGAACATTAGTAAACAAACATTAATATGAAAATGTCGTCAGTATATTTGGCATATATTGAGGGTTTTTTAAAAAATGAAACCAGAAATAGAAAAATGAATACATTTCAATTTGATTATATCTGAATTTCTAGCATGAGGAATTACAATTGTTTACATTATTTATATTCGTACTAACGTCTTCATTTTGATGTTATTATCTGAACGTTTCGGCTGGTGTATCATCCGATCTTCTTCAGGTGAATGTCCATCTGTGTAACCGTCAAGATACAGTTTAGTTAGTTTACTGTCGTTGTTTGTTTTTGTTCCATTGTCCTTATTATGTCAATTATTTGTGAATTTCACTCGGTTGACTCACGATGTCGAAATCTTTTTTAACAAACAGCAAATATAATGCGATAGTACAAAAATCTTCTCATCAAATATTTCTCATGTAAATGTTTGACCTAAATTAAAATTTTCCTCAGTAACCATCTTCCGCGGCACGATTTCTGACTGCATTTTTGCATTTACTGAATGTTTTATTTATTTATCTTCCCACAGAAGAACCAAGGAAAAAATAGATGACACTTAAGACATGTTTTTATTCTCAGTGAATGTTTTTAAGATAGAATATGTCAAGTGAGGAGATAAGTGATTCGTAAAAGAACGCAGAGGGATCGATCAAAGATACAAGTAGCTTCGGAACTGGGTGCCTCTGTGAATTCAATTATCATTCATTCTTCTCCTCCTGCTCCTCCTCCTCCTCCTTCTTCTTCTTCTTCTTCTTTATTATTATTATTATTATTATTATATTTCGATTTCTTCTATGGTTCTACCAAGTCAGCGAGAAGACCTAAGGCAGGTAGTGTTGTGTTGTTACGGGAACATTTCATGATTTGTTTTTCTAACTCCCATACCATCACTAGAGTTACATGGATAAATTTCATCTTAGTGTGCGGGCTGTATTTATCAAGAAATTTGTTTGTAGGTCTCTGAAGCTGTGATTTTTAGGGATATTTTTTTTCAATATGTTGTTGTATTCTTTTTTTATCATTCTAGGCACACCTACTATGACTGGTACTATTCTTGTTTGCAATTTCCACATTTATTTTTCCATTTTGATTTCCAGGTTTTATAGTTTGATATTTTTCAAATACCATTTCTGGGCAAGATATATCAATTAGTAGGCAAGTATTTTCTTTTCGGTTTTTGACAATTAAGTCTGTCCTATTTCCCTCAACCTTTCTGTATGTAAAGATCGTGTAATCCCAAAGAATTATTATTATTATTATTATTATTATTATTATTATTATTATTATTATTATTATTATTCATATCCTTTCCGATTCTTATGTTTGATCTAGTACCATTGCTTTATTTACTTATTATTCTGTTTGCTACGTCTTTTCAGGACGTTGGTGATCATGGCTCTCCACGAAATATTCTGTCATTCTTAACCCTTAATAAATGTTGCCTTTTTGCTAACTCTCCTAAACTTTGTCCCCTCATTCATTTACTCAAGTTCGCTAGGTAGGTTATGCATTGTTTTCTTTTGTCTGTCTTGCTCTAAATATGCCCTGTGTGTACCAGATCTTCCAAGCCCTCTTTCCTCATTATGCGTCCTCGATATTTCAACAGCCACTTCCTGATGTTAATTATAAGTTTTATTTTTGTTTCCATTTTCTTTAATTGTTCGTCGCAGCTCACATGTTCGCTCCAATATATTATCAGAATTCCTCTATAGAACCACATTTCTACTGCTTCAAGTAACTTAGTCATCTGTGAAGAGATTAACCAGCATTCACCGTTATATAGGATGACTGATATTATGTAAGAGTTCAGAACCCTGCTGTTTGCCTCGGGGTTCTTGATAAGATCCAGAGACGGATATGCAATGTAACTGGCCCCGATCTGTCATCTCGTCTGCAGTCTCTCTCTCACAGACGCGACGTTGCCTCGCTCTGTCTTTTTACAAATACTTTCACGGTTATTGCTCCGAGGAGCTGCTTTCGCTAGTTCCTAGGCCTCATGAATTTAAACGTCCCACGAGTATGGCATCCCGGTCCCACCCCTTCACCGTTGAAACTGTTAGATGTAGACGTCTCTTCTACTCCAATAGCTTCATGTCTCGCACATCTCGCCTGTGAAACTCCCTTCCTTATTCCTGCTTCCCTGACAAATACAATCTCCAACTATTTAAGTGTAACGTCAATCGACATCTCCAGCTGCCTTGATCTATCCTCTTCCCTTCTCCACACCCTTTCACCTTTCATTCCTATCTGCTCTCACTCCAAATCTTCTGTAACCCCCTAGCCTTGATCGATCCACTATCTTTCTCCACATCCTCTCCTTTACCACTCCTATCTGCTCTTCCTTCAAACCTTCTGTAACCCCCTGCGTACTAGTGGCTTCCAGCCTTGCTTGGGGTGATATGCTTAAAAAAAAAAAAAGTACTCATTTTTCTGTTTCTAACGAAATTTTACTGTTTCTTAATACTTGGCTTAGCTTTTGGAAGGCATCTACCATTACCTTTCATTTACTAAGTTTTCGCGAGTGAGCAGGCGGGCAAATAAAATAGACACTATTTAAAAACCGGAGCATCTATTCGAATGCGGGTATTCGCTAAAAATAGCTTTTGAAGCATATAATTTCGACCATGTCTCTCACACTATCTCTCACCACTCTCTATATCACCTTACATCAACTTAATACTACCCCTAAAAGTGTAAAAATTATATGTAAATTTAAATTCATTTTTCATCCTTGGAAGTGAGCTTTGATGATCCAGGGAAAAAGAAACTCCCCTGGGAAATAAATTATAACATTGGACCCTTAAAGTTGTCTTATTTCATTAAATTCAATTAATCGCTCTGATTTAACATTGAGCTCACTGGATTTCATCCTCCTTACGATTATCAATATGGATTACCAAGATTTTCATAACTTAACTATATATATATATATATATATATATATATATATATATATATATATATATATATATATATGGAGATAGATAGATAGATAGATTTTGAATGTTAATTTCTGAAACCTCCTGGATAATCCATATATCACTGCTGAAACGTGACGAGTAGACGCAACAATTACAAAAAAAGATTCGTCTGCTAAATTCCTGAGTTGAGTTTCTGAATATAATATCAATCAATTAAGTCAAAAATAGTATTTGTATTAATTCTCTCTCTCTCTCTCTCTCTCGATATATATATATATATGTATATACATAGATAGATAGATAGATAGATAGATAGAAAATGTTTTGTAAGTACAGCTTAGTATGAACATATATATATATATATATATATATATATATATATATATATATATATATATATACGGGTTGATAGAAAACAAGCCAGAGATAAAACCGAACCGCCAGACTAATAGGCAGCTCGTTAAAGAGATCTTAGCATAAATAGGAATGAAAGGATATAAAGATATCTTTATGTGTTTGCGTGTGAGCGTGTGTTTAATGCTTGTGTGTGAGTGTGGTCGGGTAGAGGCACTTTCCGTCAAGATTAGATAATGTCAGAGTAATTTTCGTAAAAATTAATGTCTAATATTTGACCGGAATCCAAACTCTTAAATTTCTTCGTCGTTCTGTTGAAATTCTGTGCGTCTGTCAAGAAGCGAAATGTTTTCAATCTCGACTTCATTAGTCAAATTGAAAACGTTTGCTCATCGCTTTTACTTAAATACCAAATCGTACATAGAGATTTTTTTTCCTTTTTAAATATATTTATTTTGAAAATACGTTGATTATTATGGCAGAACAGGTTTATCAAAAGAAGACCAAAAACACAAAAGCAGATACCAAGAAGAAGCAGTTAGATGTTATAGATAAAGAGGAGTGCATATTTTTTTGTTTCCTGAGACGATTCTTAAATAATTAGAAGTCCAGCCAGGATTCATCATTCGCGACCACAATCTTACTGTGAGATATGCAGTTGGCGCAGTGATTGTAGCAGGTTCAGAAAAGAAAATACAGGGGCCCCTAAAGAACATTGTAAATTTAGATGGAATGAATAAACAGCAGTTGTAAGAAAACAGAAAATATTGTTGTCAGCAAAAGGGACAACCCAGGATGCGAACTGAGAAGGCCAAAATCATGCAGGTAAGGAAATTTTAAATATCTCTGTAATGTTTTAACAGAGGATGGAAAAAGCGACACCGAAATCCGAAGCTACATTGGAATTGCGAAGGATGGCAAGGAAAGTACTAAAAATCAAGAAAGTAATGAATGCTAAACAGTTGTGCTATATCTGTCCTCCTATATGTTTTTTTGTTAGTTTGGAGTTTTATGGCATATCAACCCCTATGTGTTATTTAATGCCAGATCCAGTATTTACTAGATATATCAAAAACGTATAGTTGGCAACATCATTGTTTCAAAAACGTATAGCTGGCAACTGTTTCAAAAACGTATAGCTGGCAACATCATTGTTTCAAAAACGTATAGCTGGCATCATCATTGTTTCAAAAAAATGTATCCCTGGCAACATCATTGTTTCAAAAACGTATAGTTGGCAACATCATTGTTTCAAACACGCATAGCTGGCAACATCATTGTTTCAAAAACGTATAGCTGGCAACTGTTTCAAAAACGTATAGCTGGCAACATCATTGTTTCAAAAAAATGTATCCCTGGCAACATCATTGTTTCAAAAGCGTATAGATGGCAACTGTTTCAAAAACGTATAGCTGGCAACATCATTGTTTCAAAAAAATGTATACCTGGCAACACCATTGTTTCAAAAACGTATAGTTGGCAACATCATTGTTTCAAAAACGTATAGCTGGCAACATCGTTGTTTCCCCATCACATTTTAGGGGTAAGGTGTTAGTATATTTAGTGTAGGGTTTGGGAGGGAAAGTTAATTGTAAGTTGTAGTTGTTTTGGGATGGGTTAGATGTGATGGGGCATGACATGACCAGCCGATTGATCGGACAGACGGCCTTTTGGTTGGACATAGTTTATCGTCATACCCAGGACGCGGATGTAGTTTATCGTCATACCCAGGATGCGGATGTACTTTATCGTCATACCCAGGACGCGGATGTAGATTATCGTCATACCCAGGACGCCTCCTATATGGGAAATCACCGCAGAGATGAAGAACGTACTTGATACAAGAGATTTGAAGTACATACTTGAGACAATAGAAATGTAGGTCTAATTGAAAGGTGCTGAGCAATGACGAGACACGTATGCTTCACTAATCAGAAAGAGATAATTGCCATTTCTCGGGTAATAACGAAGAAAGTTGGCCTGGAGTATTTCTCATTCACGGGACATGCTAAAGGAAAGAGAGGCAGAGAAAAGCATCTCAAACACCCCCCATCGAGCTCATGGAAATAGTTCAATGAACAGAGTCTAGGAGGGATAGACAAAACTCAGAGCTAAAACCACAGAAAGTTGTGGAGAGCCATGATCGCTCATGTCCTGAAGAGGCACTCTATAGAGAAGAGAAGTAATTTATATTGATTATTCTAGGACATAGGTCTCAAATTCGACGACACGAAAGCGGCCATTACGCGATGAAGATGGGTTGCAGCCGGTCTGAAGCAGTCCCGTCGCCACTCTTTTACAATTGCGGAGGGCAAAAAACTGCAGTGAGAGTGGAGAGTCATCTACGGAGGGGTCCACTGACACAAGCACGTTTTCATGCATTAAATTAATTCGCGTCACGTACACAGATTGGGGTCGCACAAGGAATTTAGAAGTTTAAATAAGTTTTCCCTGATATTAATTGTCAAAAAGATTTCTTTAAAAAAATAGTAAGGCGGTATTGTCGCCAAGTTTATTTTTACCCTCTCCTCAGGTACCTGACGAAGAATACGTAGTGGTAGTAAAGTCATGTTTTCTTCCTTTAACCCGGAAGGAACTGGAATAGAGCCAGCTGTTCTTAAAATTGATTATCTGTTTCTTTGCACTTGGTGGCGAGGTCAAGCTCAAAATAGCCACTGAAAAATATGGAAGTGGCTAGGGATAAATTTATTAAAATTATTGAAATTTGATGAAAATATCCTCCACGAAGTCTTTTCTTTTGAAACAAAACTATCAATTATTTAAAATAAATAAATACATAAATACTAAATCAAATTAAAATAATACATAGCAATTAAATTAAAACATCCCCCAAAAAATAGCATTTATTCACTTTCGTTTATTCGACGTTAAATTATTATTCACTTTCGTTTATTCGACGTTAAATTATTATTCACTTTCGTTTATTAGACGTTAAATTATTATTCACTTTCGTTTATTCGACGTTAAATTATTATTCACTTTCGTTTATTAGACGTTAAATTATTATTCACTTTCGTTTATTAGACGTTAAATTATTATTCACTTTCGTTTATTCGACGTTAAATTATTATTCACTTTCGTTTATTAGACGTTAAATTATTATTCACTTTCGTTTATTAGACTATTTTAGATAGATTTAAAAAACAAAAAACAAAAAGAACAATAAGCTCTATCTTGTTCCCGACGAGATGGGTAAGCAACAAAACTTAAGTCACATAACAAATGTAGGTATACGTCTATTTGTTGATATATATTTCCTGGCTCCATCTAATCACATCGAGCACTATTTTATTTACACCTCTTGGCAAAATCTGGTAATTATTTGTTTACCTATGTATACAAGCCAGCACGCGTGTATACGGTTGCTTATATTTAGTTATTTCAATTTCTAAACCTATACCTATATATATATATATATATATATATATATATATATATATATATTCCTAAATTTCGCTTGAAGATGAAGCAGGACTTAATACCTCAATTCAACTAAATTTCAATAATTATATTGAGGTTCTCGTCTCTCGCTTTTGAAACATGAGTACTCTTATGTAGAAAAGAATCATATTTTAAAAAAAATATTATAATATAAGCTCTACTTCTGTATGGAGCACTGTCTTTTTAAAAATAAAAACAAAAATACTAAAGAACTACGGATTATTTACCTAAAGTGTTATTTCCTATTTTTCTGCATACCCGCACATTGAAAATACATTTCAATTGAGCACTGTTGAGTGATAAGCTAATTCTATAAACAACAGCCACATGCACTAATGCAAAGCTCTTCAGTAAAATGAATGGAGCACTTTGGGTGATTGGAATTTGTTTACATTTGTAAAAACAATACGCTAGATTTAGTTGTGTAACTCTACCGAGTGAAGATAGCTCTGGCTGACACCAAATTAATTGTTTCAATCCTGGCTTGAGGCATTCGGAAGTCTAGTCGCACTGAGGAGCTGTGATACAGCGAAACAGTACTGTCTGTGAATGACACACACACACACACACACACACACACACACACACACACACACACATATATATATATATATATATATATGTGTGTGTGTGTGTGTGTGTGTGTGTGTGTGTGTGTGCGTGTACACAATAGGTCAAAAGTTGGCGGCCACCCTGTGGATTTAATAAATAGCAAGTTTCCTACTTTCGTTGGTTTAATTAAATCCTAGTAAGCTAGGATGCTGAAACAATTGAACCCCCGAATGCATTGCGTTCAGTTTTTTTTTTGGGTGGGGGGGCTTTACCTAACATTTTAAATCTGCCAGTCATAAGATTACCATATGCCAATAAAGTAGAATTGGTAAAAAGTGCAAAATTTTAAGGAAACTTTATGTAGTAATGGTTTAATTTCGTTCTTATTAATACTGAATATATGATAAAACCCTACGGGAAGAGAAGGTCTCTCTGGCTCGAAGTGACCTCATATATTAGTTTGAAAAAGACACCCAACCTCCAATGTTAGGCGACTCCTCGAAATACAGAGGGTGCCTTTGTCTTTAGAGGTGTTTATGTTTGTTTTCCTCGCATTTCTTAGTTTTCATCTGTTTAGTGGTTCGGTGATGTGTTTCCGGTATTCGGACTGGTTTGTGGCGTTTCCACGTGTCACCAATATACTCCTCTCACATATATATATATATATATATACACAGGGTACGATGGATAAATTGTCGTCTCAATTATGCAAAAAATGAAAATAATACTGACATCTCATTTTAACAGTTATGCTTACGATAATTACACAAAAATATCTTCAAGTCCGAAAAAATAAATTCATTGAATAAAATCACCATTGGCTCCAATCACGGCCTGCAGACGACTTTGGAATCTCCTGCATCTCTTCTGGACGGTTTCCTTGTTTAAGTTGCTGAATGTTTCCATAATCCTTGCCTTCAGTTTATCTTTAGTGTTAGAAAGAATTTTGTTGGTCTCTCGCTCAGCTGTGCCCCCAACAAATAATAATCAAGGAGGTTGCAGTCTAGGTAGTTAGGTGGCCAGATGTAAGGCTGGATGTGATCGTAGAAATTATCTGACAGCCATGTTGGGTTCTTGCTTGGCATGGTGCAGACTTCCGTTGCCAGGCATAGGGGCAGCCACCTATGTAACTATAGGACGACAGAATATATGGAATTTTGGTCTACGTTGTAAGTTCCGAATTAGAGACATCAAAATGAAGCAGGTAGAGAAATGTAACTGTGTTAAATAATAGTTGAGCAGACTACTATTTTTTCGAGGAAGTGTATCTTTGCTTGGATCTCCTGCGGTTTACCTTAGAGGTCAGATGGAAGACAAAATAAGAAAGTCGAGTTTGATTGACTGAACGAGCGTGGGAAAGGAAGTAGATAGAGAATTTTTTTTCGGAGAGTCGAGTCTTAATTGTCAAACAATGTTAACGTGTTTCCTTTCTTGTCTGAAGCGACTCCCCAGTGACAGATCGAACATGTTGGCATGAACGTTAATAAAATAGTTAAGCTAAAATTCCCTGTGTTGAAGTTCTTTCATATCGGAACCAAAACATCTAACGATCCTCAGCCGGGAGAAGACGAGTTATATAAATATTGCAGAATGCAGGGTAATTTCAACGGGTAGGTCCCTGAAGGAAGTTGTTAATGGACAGTCTTCCGAGACCAAAATCTGTAATGGCCAGTCCTCTGAGACCAAAATTTGTAATATCCAGTCTTCCGAGACCAAAATCTTATAATGCCCAGTCTTCTGAGACCAAAATTTGTAATGGCCAGTCTTCTGAGACCAAAATTTGTAATAGCCAGTCTTCCGAGACCAAAATCTTATAATGCCCAGTCTTCCGAGACCAAAATTTGTAATAGCCAGTCTTCCGAGACCAAAATTTTATAATGCCCAGTCTTCCGAGACTAAAATTTGTAATGGCCAGTCTTCTGAGACCAAAATTTGTAATAGCCAGTCTTCCGAGACCAAAATCTTATAATGCCCAGTCTTCCGAGACCAAAATTTGTAATGGCCAGTCTTCCGAGACCAAAATTTTATAATGCCCAGTCTTCCGAGACCAAAATTTGTAATGGCCAGTCTTCCGAGACCAAAATTTTATAATGCCCAGTCTTCCGAGACCAAAATTTGTAATGGCCAGTATTCCGAGACCAAAATTTGTAATGGCCAGTCTTCCGAGACCAGACGTCTCCAAGAAGGTCGCTTCTCGGTCCGAGCCTCTTCCTAATTTAAATGAACTGCCTAAAAGAAAACTCAGATTATTTGTGAATATCTATGCTGAAGATACAATCGGTATATGGGGGCACCACTAAAAAATGATCAGGGCTTTGCAGCTGATCTCTCCTCTGAGCTACCTCTAACATGTCAGTGGAGGGTGGGGAACTGGCTGTTTACATTCAATGCCTCGAAAAGCAAACTATTTACATTCCATCCTCGCCGATAGCACTCTGAACTATCACTAATCACAATGAACGGTTGTTCCCTCAGGGAAGCCCCATGCCTCGACCGTCTATTGGAACTTAAACTCAACTTAGTCCTCAAGTGGAACTAGTATCCATCGCTAAAGATGCTGGGAAAATGACCGGTTCCCTGTACCGCTCCAGTAAATACTTGACACTTCCTGCTAACCGCTACTTTTACAAGAGCCAGATCAAGGGCTGTCCAGACTTCATTCTCCGGCCTTGATAGAGATCAAAAGAGTCTCCGAGCCCTTGTGGATGACAAAATATGTTCCAGCCTACATCTATATCACTGTATGAGAAATGAACCACCCTCATTCTTTTCGTATTTCATTATTGAGATCTAAGTTCCACTTGAGCAACTTTTTCCTTCCCACAATCCGCTGCTTTGCGAAACTGACTCCCAAGAGGATGCTACCCGATCACGACAACCTGTCCACTTAAACTGTTCAAATCTAGTGTTCCTACGTATCCACATAAACTTTTTCTCATACTCGTTATCACTCTGCCTCGAGTGGATCCTGAGCATTATACAATGTGAAAATCGTTGTGAAAAAATATGACGGTCAATACTGGACAATTACCTTCCGGATAAAGAGAAGGCTCAAACAGACAGAGATGTGGTTCTGCCTATGGATTCTGTCAACATCAGAGATTGAACATGCGAGCAACGAGACATGAGAGGAATGACAGCTGGAAAGACACTTATCAGAAAGAGATAGACGACGACATTTCTGAACAAATGCCGAGGAATAGCAGATTAGAAAATGTAATATAGACGGCGCTTATTGAGAGAATGAGAAGTTGATGGAAATTTATGGTATAAAGACTTTCATGGAAATTGTTCGGATGAGCTCTTCGCTATGCTAACTAGACTGTATGAAATTAAGCGCCAGACTAGGCTGGCACCGAGATCTCATCAATTGACAGATAACAGCACCCACGGTACACACAAGAAAATTTAAATCTTGAGCAATTTTTCAATGCTTCTTACCATCTTTGTGCTGGTTTATAATCTTCTATCGCATATTATTTGACAATTCTTCTGTTTTAACCATTTTTATAAGATTAGATAGCGGGACAGTCTGTACTGTATCAGACATGATATCACTATGTGCCTAATGAGTGACGTGATTGGTTAATACATATATTGAAGACAGCCTGTGATTGGTTGAAGTACAAACCATATCAAAATAACTGAAAATAGTTTTAAAATACCCTTTTTACCGTATTATTTGTATAAGTGCTACATACTTTTGAACATAGTCAAATTCGAAAATTGGTAATAAAAGTACATAAAAACAATGTTTCTCAATTTTCCTTTATTTTTAGTTAGTCAATATTCATTAAAATATTGGAAGTATCATTCAAATTGAACAAATATTTATTGTGAAATTTATAAAAAACAATACGTTAAATACTTTTGCTATCCACTGTAAACATATATATATATATATATATATATATATATAGATAGATAGATAGATAGATAGATAGATAGATAGATAGGTAAATAGATATATAGATTTTTGCATGTATATGTATATATATATATATATATATATATATATATATATATATATATATATATATATATATAAAAGTAATGACAATGGTAAAACCTATGCCAACGTCTTTCGTCCTTTGAAGAATGTTATCAAGGTATATGTAGAAGTTTTATTTAGGCAGATCTATTTATACTCATAGAAAAAGTAGCGCTGGGAAAAATAATGTTATATTTTCAGATTTGTAATAGAATATGCTCTCAATAGTTCGAAAATCTCCATCTATTTATAAAAAGGAAAGGCAAAATATGAAGGACACTAAGTGACGTAAATATTTCGCACGTTGTTTATAGGCAACTGAATAAATGTTGTTGCTCGTGTTGTTATCCTAATTGATTACTTATTTATTTATTTATTTAATTATTTATAAAGCCGTGATTCGGCCGTTTTCCTTTAGATTTTTAGGTTCGAGCAGAGATATGTTGAGCTAAGAAAAAGAGTATTTCGTTTAGTTAGATAAAAACATAATTTACAGACGTAGATAGAGAGGCAGAACGACAGACAGAATTTCATTTTAATCAGCCAACTAGATAGATAGAAAATGCCATCAATCATCTTGATAGATAGATACATGATTAATAATTACTTTCAATCAGCTTGACAGATAGATAGATAGATAGATAGATAGATAGATAGATAGATCGATAGATAGATAGATAGATAGATAGAAATTACGCTCAATTAGCATGATATATAGATAGATAGATAGATAGATAGATAGATAGATAGATAGAATCTAATTATCAAATATGACAAATTCCAATGATTGGCTTGTATTCATATTTCTCGTGCAAATCCCAAGTGTTACTGTATAACATTTTTATAGTTATAATATTTGAAAAAAAAAACCAAATCTTGTAAGCCATTTTTTTCATCTTTCCTTCCTAATATACAGAAAGAACGTAGCATCTGTCGCTAAAAATCGATGCGATGAAGTTCTGCAAAAATTGTGAAACAGACATAAATAAATTAATAAAACCATCGCTGGTTCGTGAAGTAATTAGAAAGTAAATATTTCTTGCAATTAATTATAATGGAAAGAAAGTGAGAAAGAAAGAAGATAAGTGAAAAAAATGAAAAGCGAAAGTAGTCGAAAATAAAATAAATGATGGAAAAATGATGGAAAAGCAAGAATTAAAAAAAACAAAAGAATTAAAAATAAAGGTGAGTAAACACAAAAAAGAAAAATAAGGAGTAAAAATAGGGAGTAAAATGAAAAGATAGAAGGAGAGATGAAGAATAAAAAAGGAGGAAGAAACAAAGGAGGAAGAACAGAAAGTAATCATTAAATCACAAAAATTCAGGAAAGAAAGCATTCATCTGAAAATGAATGAAGAAAGAAAGAAAGAAAGAAAGAAAGAAAGAAAGAGGAGGAGGTGAGCGGTGAGATAATAAGAAATCGTGAAAAGAAGACACGGTGAATGAGCAAGAGCTACGCGAGCGAAACAAATAGAGATTGGAATAGTAGTAGTAGTAGTAGTAGTAGTAGTAATAATAATAATAATAATAATAAACATAATAATAAGTAGAAATTATCAAGAACACATAATGAAAAAATGTTGTTAGCTCAAAATGCAGATTGTGTGGTAAATATCCAGAGACAATTGACCATCTTGTACCAGGTTGCACGGTATTGGCACCCACTGAATATAAAACCCGGCATGACAGAGTGTGTCAACATCTGCACTGAACAATCTGCAACTTTTACGGAAAGGCAACTGCAAGAAATTGGTATGAACACCACACAGACCCGGTTATAGAGATAGGGGTTGTAACAATTTTATGGGACTTTATAATACACACAGACAGAACAATAAAAGCTAATCGCCCTTACATCGCGATTAGAGACGACAAAGACAGAATGTGCCTTCATATTGACATGGCAGTCCCTGCAGACTGCAATGAATCTTGGAAAGACTTAAAAAAAAACTATTAAAATACCGGGACCTTGAAATCTAAATCTCAAAAATGTATCATATGAGGATATAAAAAATTCCATTTCTAGTTGGAGCCCTAGGATTGACTGGAAAAGTTTCCAATAGAGTCATTGAAGGGATTCCTGGTAGCCCATTCCTTAAAGAAAGAAAGAAGATTGTTCTCATAATTCCACACCATACCTTACGAAGGGCTTTTCCCATGTAAAATACGTGTGTATCTCTTTTTTTTATTTTCTTCAAAATTGCTCAATGGAAATTTTAATGATGCCATTTCTGACCTTTGGTCTCTGGTCGGGACCAGAAATCAAAGGAAATACTACTACTACTACTACTACTACTAATAATAATAATAATAATAATAATAGTAGTAGTAATTAGGTGGGTTTCTGTGTTAGAATATTCGAATGAAAAATGAGAAAAATATTTGAGAAATTGCAATCGGGGGAAAAAGGAATTTACCTGAAAAGGAATAAGAAAAAATAGATCAATGAAGGCGGAGGAGAAAGAAAGGAAGGAAGAAAGAAAGAAAGAAAGAAAGAAAGAAAGAATGCAGAGAACACAGAAAGAGAATTATATAGAAATAAAGTAGAAATAAAAAAAAAACCTAAAGGAGAAATGAATTACGGAAAGAATGAGAAAAGGTAAGAATTTAAAAAGATGGTTAAGAACAAGAGAACGGTAAGTGGTTTAGGAAAAATATCTGTCTCAGTATGTTAACATCTCTAAGACCACTAAGGCGCAAAAGGTTTACTGAATGTTAGAGAATATGAGAAAAAACTAATATTAAGTAAGTGAGAAAAATAAAAGAACAAGAATTAAAAAGAGTGTAGATAACGATTGACATTGCATTTAAATTCCCCCCAAGTAAGGCACTAAAGCCACTAAAACGCAAAGGGGTTACTGAGTGTTAGAGAATATGAGGAAAACTAATATCAATTAAAAGAGAACAGGAAAAAGAACCAGAATTAAGAAGACAGAAGATAACGATTGACATTGCATTTAAATTTTCCCCCACGCAAGGCACTAAAGCCTATAAGACGTAAATGATTTACTGGGTGTTAGAGAATACGAGAAAAACTACTATTAAGGAGAGAGAACAAAAAAGAACTATAATTAAGAAGACAGAAGATAACGATTGACATTGCATTTAAATCTTTGAAGATCAAAGTTGACTTCAAAGCAAAAATCCGGAAGAGTATTCCACAAGCAAGAAGTGATATAGAAGAAACTATTAGCTTAAAACTTACGGTTACATCTCGCCATTTCAAATGTAAAATGATGAGACCATTCCACCAATCTAGGGGAACTACTATTTCAATATGTTCATATCTATCTATCTATCTATCTATCTATCTATCTATCTATCTATCTATCTATCTATCCGTGTCTGTACATATTTACGCTAGTCTTCTTATATGTATGTATGTATGTATGTATGAATGAGCGGGTGGTGTAATAGATAGGGACTCGGAAACATTAGAGAGCAGATTTCGAATTCGTTACATTCACATATGCGCAAATAACCTCAGAGAAGATATGAATCCATCTCTTCTACACCTTGGTAGGTCTTAAATAGCAAGGTAGACTAGACTCTCTAGCCGTGTTTGGGAAAACAGTTTAGGAGAAATAATACACTGAAGTCAAATCGCCCACCTCAGATTATCCGCTTACTCCCAGAAACTCTAATTAACATCTGCTCAGTATAGTGGCAGTATAAACCACTATCTATCTCCCTTAGTCTACTTTCTTTCTTTCTTTCTTTCTTTCTTTCTTTCTTTCTTTCTTTCTTTCTTTCTTTCTTTTACTATAATGTCCGCATCTATATTCTTCTCCATATATTTGTTTATTCATCCCACAAAATATTTAATATCTTAAAAAACAGAAAGCTAATTGAGTTTCTTTATTCCAGGTTTTCATATAAGAATTTTAGCCATCTTGACAAATTTGTTTTGGTAAGAATCACTGATAAAACCCTTTGAGTTATTCAGCTAAAAATAGAATAGTTTAAAAAAAAATTGTGCCAGCCCTACTATGTCTTTCTAACTGAGCAATGGTGAGAGAAAGAAAGATCATTCAGGCCTACAGTAATGGTACCAACATTCATAATCTGGCTTCCATATTCAAAGTCTATTCAAGAGCCATCAAGAGAACGGTAAATAAGTTTAAAAAAGAAGGAACAGTAGAGAAGAAAACTGGATCAGGAGGCCAAAACAGGAGGCGGGATCATTATTTCAACTTAGAACTAAAGATATCAATTAGAAAAAAATCCAACTGAATCCATAAAATATTTGGCATGTGAGAGAGTTTCAGCTATGACAGTCCAAAGAGCGGTGGGAACAGACTTGCAAATAAAATCGTACATGAAACATTTGAGACAACTTGTTACTCCAGGACAGTATGTCAGAAAGTTAAAAAGGGCGAAGATCATTTTGAATAAGTTGGAAAATGAACCTGGAATAATACATACATACATAAACACACACACACACACACACACACACACACACATATATATATATATATTATATATTATATATATAAATTCTTATTTTTTCAGAGTAGAGTCCACTAATCGCTTACATTATTTACATTTATTCGGACTGTTATCTTGATCTACTTTATCATATTCACAACGTTTCGACCGTTGTACGCTCTGCCTTTCTTCATGTCATTGGAATTTCGAATCGAACCCTTTATTTCGTCCACCCGGGTAGAATGTTCTAGTTCCACATGCCTCTTCCTGATGTCCCAATTATTTCCTTTTAACACAACTATGCAAGTTTTCCGTAGCTTGGTAGCGAACTCACAACTCTTTATGTTTAGTCACTGGATCTAACCAACGTCTTTATTCATTGGTAAAAACTTTGAAGATGAAGATAACAGTGTGAATAATGTAAATGATGTAAGCGATCATAATACCTCATCTCAGAGATATAGAATGATATTAGTGCCCAATAGTGTTATAATATCCTCACAGAAATCCAGTAAGATATCTTTAATCATTTCTAAGATTCAACGGTTCAAAGCTTTTTATCTATCTTTTTATAGATTTGTTTTCCGGTTTGTTTTCCTCTGTATCACCATAGATAGCTTTTAAGTATCACGCAACCCACCTACGAGTGGCAGCGTAAAGCAGTGAATTATAAACATTAAAATGTAAACGTTTTCGCTGACAATTCTTTCTTGCGTAACTTTATGTGTACATCTGCATATTATATTGGAATAAACATACCTTCAATAACCTAAAATAAATAGTAAAAATAAAATCTATATATAAAATTCTGTCACTTCGGTTAGTCCGTCCGTTAGTCACACATACATTGCTTGATCAAAACAAAATTTTGGTGAGAAGTGCAAACAGTTAAGGGGGTACAAATGCAGTTGATTTTTATTATGGTGCATTTTCATTATTTTTTTAAAGAAAAGTTTTATAATTAACTTACAATTTACTCCTACTACTTAAAAAAAAACAATTTAATGATTAAAATAATAAATACTTATTTCATAAAAATTCAATATTGTTTTTTCACATCTTTTCTTTAAGTACTGTAAACATATATATATATATATATATATATATATATATATATATATATATATATAACATCTTGGTAAAATATAATCCACAGTCGGTCAGTTTTTTGTCATGCGTGATACACGCTTAGGCGATCATGTATCTTTCGATACATGACTGACGAGGCAGATTTTTTTCCCGTAGTAGGTTGGCATTTATTTCTGCAGTAGAACAGTTGGCATCCAAGGCTACAGAACCCGGTCTGTCCTCCTATTTGTCCAGTTGGTCGGGGGGAAGAAGAGGATTCATATCTTTCCGAAGTGAATGTAATGGATTCGCCTAGAATTCGAACTTGGCTCTCCGATTCCTCAACCCGAGCCGCTATCTGTTACTCCACCGTGTCTCCGTTACTCATTAGTAGCACTTTAAATATAAAAAAAAACAGAAGAGAGAGTTTCAAATGGGCAGAGGATTTCAAGTGTAGTAGAAAAATTCCAAATTTTCTTTTTTAGGTACTAGAAATTTTTGGCAACACCTATTTATTTATTTGTTTAAAATTTGTTGATGTTATCGGTAACATTTTTTGTCAAGATATATAAACATCACAAAAAATAACAGCGATAACTTTAACAATACTAAATACTGCGAGGATTTCAACACGCGTCAGCTTGTTGCAAAAAACATCTGATAAACGAAAATTTCAGACAACTCCCGAAAGCGAAGACGCAAAGATTGAAATGATATATGCATTTATATGTTTCAAAAAGGCTGATACGAAAAATAGAATGAAAGAAAAAGTGACAATGTGAAACGTTCAGTTAATTTGTTTCAGTCTATTTTTTTACTGTGTGAAGAAGAAATCTTTGGCAACTTTAAACAGATGTAAAACTACTAAAACATTTTCAGCTTATGAGTAGATGTTTTAAATGTTTCATACTGGTTTTCAACAGATTGAAACTGGCCACATTAGACCGATTTTCATACATAATAAAGACACTTTGTAGGCGAGTCCTAAAGGAGACAAAAATAAGTGATGCTCTACGTATGAATATTTAATAAACCTTTTCTTATAAATATGGCAAGTAGCCACATTAGACGAGGTTTCGAGTAGTATTTTGATTTAATCAAATCTTTCCGTTCTATGTATGAGTATTAAATAAACCTCTTCTGATACTTTCTCTTAACTACGGCTTTCATAATTCTTGGCTATTTTGAACAAAGACGCTGTTGCAACAGATTTGAAAAAGATAAGATTGTAGTAATCGGCGAAGCATCCTAGATTTTTACAATGATTTTCACCCTCGACAAGACTCAAGAGCAACTCCAAGTTATGGGTTACAGAGTAAGATACACAGGTTATGCGGATATGTGGGGAAGATAAACGTTAACCCTAGATCGTTTTGTAGAGTAAGACTCATACTGCGATATGGAATGCTCCTACTTGCCACATTAGAGGAAGTTTTGAGTAGTATTTGATTGACTCAAGATTTTCCGTTCTATCTATGAGTATTTAATAAACTTTTTCTTTTGTGTTTTCCTCTACTTAGTCTTCTGTTCCATCGATAGTCTATGTTAACTACGGCTTTCAAAATTCTTGGCTATTTTGAACAAAGACGTTGTTGCAACAGACTTGAAAAAGATAAGATTGTAGTTATCGTCGAAGCATCATAGCTTTTTACAATGATGTTCACCCTAGACAAGGCTCAAGAGCAACTCTAGATAATGGTTTACAGAGTAAGATGCACAGATTCTTCGGATATATGGGGGATGTAAATGTTGACCCTAGATTGTTTTGTAAATTATACCTACTACTATGACAATGGACTTATAAATATAGCAAGTAGCCACATTAGAGGAGGTTTTGAGTAGCATTTGATTGACACAAGTCTTTCTCTTCTATGTATGAGTATTTAGTAAACCTTTTCTTATGTGTTTTCCTCTACCTAGTTTTCCGTTCCTTCGATACTCTCTCTTAACAACGGCATTCGCAATTCTTGACTTTTTGGGACGTAGACAAATTTACAAAAGGTTAAGATTGTAGTAATCGGGGAAGCACCGTCTTGGGAGTTGGTTCCACAGGACAGCGTGCTTTCCTGATGAATAGAACGCCTTATTCAAGAAAATCCCTGTCCAAATTTGTCGGCTACGTGACATCTTTGGTTTCTCGTTGAAGAATAGAACCACGAATAGGCAGCTATTTGTTTCCTATTCATAGCGAAAATGCTTACATCGAACTCTTGTATTTTTTCATTGTTTGAAATCACGGAGAAAAGTTAAAAAAACACGATGAGTGAAGGGAAGATGTTAAAAATATGAACCATCGAGCAATGGCTAAGGAACTGCGAATTTCAAGAAAGAAAGTATTTCATAAATCCTCTTTAAGATTTCAAGGCAATGGAGGTGGCTCGTACCGATCAAGATGTAATTTCAACACAAGTGATACGCAAGAAGACCAAAACAGTAAAAAAAAAAAAACTCAGCGAAAAAAGGCAGTAAGATAAGTGATGAATCAATGAGTGCAACTTGCCCACCTAAGTGCCAGTCGCTCTGAACAAATTCTTCACAAACATCGGCTGGTAGAGAATTTCAGCTAAGAAATCTTGGTTAAAAAATGAAGCCATTTGGAGGGAAGATTAAATTGGTCAAAGCGGTATAAACTAAAGAATACTAGTGTTCGGAGTACGATCACTTTCAGTGGTGAGAATCACAAAGAGTTGCACTTTAATAAGCGCGATTTGTTAAAAAGAAAATAGGAAAACGAAGCAATCATTTATGAAATACCCATAAAGACGTACAAAATGCGTATATTGTTGAGAATTCCTTTTTTCACAATGTAGCAATATTTGTGCTATGATATGATGCATATTACCTAAACAATAAGAATACTGAATATTTTTTAAACATTAAAGTATATTTAATCACATCTCCCTAATAGCTGTCGTGATCTGTTAGTAAAAATAAAATGTATAGAAAGTGCAGTAACGGCTAGATTATCCTCAGTAAAAGACAGAGAGGACGCCAGACGAGGCTGTGCTGAGGGGCAGAGTCTCGTCTGGAGTGGTTGACAGCTACACGACCCCAGTTTTACGGGATCTACGGGGACGTTTTGGCCGAGCCTACAGGCTCGGATACTCCAAAATAAACTCGGCCTTTTGCCACATCCGACCGAGTGGGGCGGTTAGTGAATATCGTCATTTGGCTTCATTTCCAAGTGTGCTGGTCAATCTCTCTGTCTCCGGGCGGAGAGGATTCGCAGACGAGGCTATGTCGAAGGGTAGTGTCTCGTCTGGGAAGACAGCTACCCGACCCCGTTTTTACGGCGTCTACGGAGAATTTTTAGCCGAGCCTACGGGCTTGGATACTCCACAATAAACTCGGCTTTGTGCCACATCCGACCGCGTTGGGCGGTTAGTGAATATCATTACTATTCGGACTACTTCCGAGTGAGCTGGACAAACTCTCCGCCTCCGGGTAGAGAGGATCTCCAGACGAAGCTATGTCGAAGGGCAGAGTCTCGTCTGATTTTTACGGTGTCTATGGGGACATTCTGGTCGATCCTACGGGCTCGGACATCCCACAAAACCTCGGCCTTGTGCTACATCCGCCAGCGTGGGGCGGTTAGTGAATATTTCACTATACGGATTACTATTCTGATCACTATTCGGTGGTTACTATTCAAGTATTATCGAGCAAGTACTGTTATTGCTAGTGAAGGCGTCTGACACCAGTATTGTTTAAGGGCGTATAGTTGTATCTGCGATTACAAAGTCTCTACTACAACGAGCACTACAAAAGTGACAACGAATATCCGTTGACATTACAAAGGTGGCAACGAGCGTTTGTTGTCATCAAAACAAGTAGATTCAAAGAATACAGTTTTCACAGAAATCCTTCTACAAACCTTCTATAAACCTAATCTTGGTAAACATCGAGCCCTTTACTATCAGATCTCTTCAGTAATATAACACATGCGAAAAAAAATACCCGAAAAGAAAGTTCCACTTCATTATTTTATATATTATTACTCGTCTGATTGAGAAAGGAGACTGGCATGTCCGAAAAAGGCGATTTAAAAATTGTATCTAATCATTCTTCCATTTGATCAAAATACCTACTAATATACAATAAATATTACTAGTCTTATTATCAACATGATTATATCATTTGTATTAGATTTAATTCGAATTTATTTCACCGGATATCCTATCCACACGAACGGACACACACAGTAACACACACACAGACATAACCACGCAGACACGCACATACACAGACATATATATATATATATATATATATATATATATATATATATATATATATATATATATATATATATATATATATACACAGTGTGTAACAGCAAAATTGTCCAAATCGTGTAACAGCAAAAATTGTACAATTGTTAGATTCAGCTCTGAACCTTTGTAACTTAGAAATGATTAAAGATATCTTACTGGAATTCTCCAAAGTTTTCATAACACTATTGGACTCTACTTTGAGCAATAAGGAAAATCAAATGGTCGTCATGAATTAATCATAGCTTAGGATCGGAAGTTCATGAAGCATTGGAATAAAGTTTGTTTTTATTAAATATATAAATATATTATTCCAGGATTATTGTATATAAGCACGTGCAACAAAAAATCCTACAGTTGCCACACTAATGTCCATCAGAGGACGAAACGCGTTGGCTTAGAATAAATTTTCATCTCTTTTTTATTCATTTTGTTCCTTTACAGATGCACTCTATCTGAAAATAATTTACACACACATACACATATATATATATATATGTATATACACGTGTGTGAATGTCTTTATAAGTGGGTGCTTTAAAGTTCTCGGCCCTACCAAGAAGACTTTCAAAAATTATTTAGTCTTTTGATTTGATTTTGCAGAGTGGGTCCAACGATGAGATTTTCAGCGTCGCTTCCTTCTTAGAATGAAATCATTGATGAAATCAGTAAGATAGACGTGCCAACTCGAGTAAGTTGATGTTTGAAGTTATCAAAACTGATCATTCCCAGTTAAATTTATCCACGCAAAGCCCGGATGTTTATGAAGGATATCGCATAATAAGGGAGTGATTGTCTCGAATATATTAGGCGAAATCGACAGCATTCGAAAGAAAGAAGACTCTGTGCTTATGTTTTCATAACGAGAGAAAACGACTTGATAGATTTAAATGAAATTTGCCCCCTATTTACTTTCCAAAGCCTAGAGATCCAACGGCTTATTGGAATTAAATTACAGCTTAGAAGTAAACTATGTTATATTAAAGTGCATCAAAGATTTTTGGCAATTTTGAAGAATCTGTTTTTTTTTTTTTTTTTTTTTTTTTAAGCGTATCACCCCGAGCAAGGCCGGTGGCCACTATCACGCAAGGGGTTACAGACGGGTTGGAGGAAGAGCAGATAGGAGTGGTAAAGGAAGGGATGTGGAGAAAGAGAAGGACGGAGGGCCGATCGAGGTGGGGAGGTTACGGGAGATATAGAGCGAGAGCAGATAGGAATGGAAGATGTCAGGAAGTGGATAGATCAAGGCAACTGGAGATGACGATTGACGCTACACTTAAACCGTTGGAGATTGTATTTGTCAGGGAAACAGTAACGGGGAAGGGAGTTCCATAGGCGAGATGTGCGAGACATGAAGCTATTGGAGTAGAAAAGACGTCTACACCTAACAGTTTCTACGGTGAAGGGGTGGGAACGGGATGCCAGCCTCGTAGGACGCTTGAATTCACGAGGCTTAGGGACAAGTGAGAGCAACTCCTCAGAGCAATTACCGTGGAAGTACTTGTAGAAAAGGCAGAGTGATGCAACATTCCGTCTGTGAGAGAGCGACTGCAGACGAGAGTACGTTCAAATTTATTCTCAACATAAAACCATGACCACCTGCGTTTAAGAATATTACAGGATTGAGGAATCGGAGAGCCCAGTTCTTATTCCTGTTGAATCCTTTACATTTACTCACGTGATAATACCCTTGGGAAAGGTATGAATCCTCTTTTTCTGCTTGCACCCCAGCTATGGGTAAATAGCAAGACAAACCGGGTTCTATCGCCGTGAATGGCAACTAGTCTACCGCAGAAAGAAATGACAGCCGACTGCGGGAAAAAAATCTGCCTCGTTAGTCATGTATCAAAAGATATATGATCGCCTAAGCGTGTATCACGCATGGCACATAACTGACTGGAATTCACTTACGTGCTAATACCCTTGGGAAAGTTATGAATCCACTTTTTCTCCCCATCCAGCTATGGGTAAATAGCAGGACCGACCGAGTTCTATAGCATTGGATTGCAACTGGTCTACCGCAGTAAGAAATGGCAAGCTACTGCGGGAACAAATCTGCCTCGTCAGTCATGTATCGAAAGATACGTGATCGCCTAAGCGTGTATCACGCATGGCACATAACTGACTGAAATTCACTTAACGTGCTAATACCCTTGGGAAACGTATGAATCCTCTTCTTCTCCCCCAGCTATGGATAAATAGCAGGACAGACCGGGTTCTGTAGACTTGGATAGAAACTGGTCTACCGCAGAAAGACATGGCAACCTACTGCGGGAAAAATCTGCCTCGTCAGTCATGCATCGAAAGATACATGATCGCCTACGTGTGTATCACGTATCGCACATAGCTGACTGACTGACAAGATTGGCAACTCGGTCTCATCATCTTTTTTACTGTTGAACTACATAGATGCGACCGTAAGTTATATTCTAATAGTTTCTTTTCTCACAATGTTCACCAGTGGATCTCTCTTCATTTTCATTTCTTCCCTGCCAATTACGACCTTCAAAAGTTTAAATACACCGTCAATCGCCATCTTCCGTCCTCGTGATTCCTGTTCTTTTATTATAATTTCTGCCTTCATAAATTAATCTCATTCTTTTTACTCTGAGTATCCCCACATATGTATCATTATATATATATATATATATATATATATATATATATATATATATGTATGTGTGTGTGTGTGTGTGTGTGTGTGTGTGTGTGTGTGTGTGTGTGTAGACGTCTCTTCTACTCCAATAGCTTCATATGTCGCACCTCTCGCCTGTGGAACTCCATTCGTTATATATAATGAAATGGATTAAGTTTAATATATTTTCTGTTTATACATTATTTTATAGATGCAATTTATTTAAGTAAATGGTAATTAAACAGTATTAATTACATTTACCGGCCGAATGTTCGAGAAATTTCGGAGAAAATATGCGTTCTTCGAAAGGAATCGAACCTTTATTCCTATACGGAAACCGTCATTTGATCTGATTAATTAATGTAATTAAAAACAGAGCATTAACTTAAATAAATTTTATGAACACACACACACACACACACACACACACACACACACACACACACACACACACACACTCACATATATGTATATGTATATGTATATATATATATATGTATATATATATATATATATATGTATATATATCTATATCTATATATATATATATATGTGTGTGTGTGTGTGTGTGTGTGTGTGTGTGTGTGTGTATTAGACTCCAAAATTCACTTGACGAGGAAATGGAACTAATGTCTCTGGTTTAATAACAAAATTAAATTCGAAAGCTTTGGCTTCTATTTCTGAAACATGGTTATCACTAGCAAAAAACCCATATTTTAAATCAATTAAAAAACCCATATTTTAAATCAATTAATTTATAATATTAATGCCCTGTAAATTTATATTGAGCACTATTGTGTACAAATAAAAATATCTATAAGAACACCGGATTTTATATCTTACTGTTCTTTGTTTTTATTTATTGATATATATATATATATATATATATATATATATATATATATATATATACATATATATATATATATATATATATATATATATATATATATATAGGAAAGAGGTTATAGATATTTCAACAAGAAAAATGTGTATATTTTAAAAAGAAGGGAGAAACCGCAAACGTTTTTCGTTGTAATGTGATTTTTTAAAAAATATATATATTAAGCTTTATTTTCCATAACGAGTGTTAATCCAAAATTGTCCAAATCGTATTAGAGCATAATTATCCATCCCACAAAATGTTTAATATATAAAAAAAACACTGAACTAATTGAGTTTCCTTTATCCAAGTTTTCAGATAAGGCTTTTAGCCATCTTCATACCATTTATCATAAGAATCACTTAAAAACCCTTTGAGTTATTCGGCTAGAAAGAGAACAGCTTAAATTCATTTTGTATTAGCCCCACTGTCTATTAATCTGAGCAATTGTGAGAGGAAATATTATTCAGGCCTTCAGTAATGGCGCCAATATTCATACTCTGGCTTCCATCTTTAAAGTTTATTGAAGAACCATCCAGATAACAGTGAATAAGTTTAAAAAAAGAGGGAACGGCAAAGAGGAAAACTGGATAAGTAGGTCACAACAATAAGAGGGATCTTCATTTCAACTTAGTGCTTGATAGATCAATTAGAAAAGATCCAACTCAGTCCATGAGACGTTTTCACGTAAGAGAGTAGTTTCAGCCATAACAAACCAAAGAGCAGTGAAAAAAGTAAAAAGTTAAAATTTAATCGTACGTGAAACGTGTGAGGCACCTTGTTCTCCAGAACAGAACTTTAGAAGTTTATAGAGGGCGAAGTTCGCTTGAATAATTTGGAAAATGATCCTGGATTAATATATATATATATATATATATATAAACTTTATTTCAGTCCTTCATGAATTTCCAATCCTAAGCTATAATTAATTAATGATGAACATATCATTTTTCTTTATGATTGATTTCATCACAATTCTATTTAAGCCTGGAGAGTAATTATACATTCTTATTGCTCAAAGTATAGTCCAATAGTCTTATGAAAACCTCTGAGAATTCCAGCAAGATATCTTTAATCATTTCTAAGATACAACGGTTCTGAGCTGAATCTAGCAATTGACAATATTTGGTGTTACACGATTTGAACAATTGTGGTGTTACGCCCTATATATATATATATATATATATATATATATATATATATATATATATATATATATATATATATATATATATGTATGTGTGTGTGTGTGTGTGTGTGTGTGTGTGTGTGTGTGTGTGTGTATGTCTGTGTGTGTCTGTGTGTGTCTGTGTGTGTGCTTTGCAGGAACACTTCTAAAACAATCTTTAAGTATCTCAAGAGGTGCCGATTAAAAGAATACATGAATAGATCCAGAGGGATATCGTGATGGAGATTTTAAGTCATGCTTAAATAGTTTCAAGAAGATATACTTCTCACGAGAGTAACCTATAATAATTGACGATACTTCACGAGACGTACCACGAAGTGATATACAATGGCGTTGAATAGAAATCTCTCCGAGTCAACTATACAAGAAAGTAAAATATTACAGAGGAAGGCAGATAATTCCGACGTTGTTATCCGATGTGTTAATCGTGCATCGTTCAGATATATGTTAAAATAACATTTTCTCTTAGATACAACTTGATCCTAACACGCCCTTTCCAAAACTGAAAAGTATATATGAAGCAAAACTAAGTTGAATCTTTTAAGTTGTTTTGCCCTCTATATGACCCGAACTTTCATTAACTTCACATCTTCCATTCATAATAATGTAGGCAAGACAAACACTCGCTTATTACTTGCTATCTTAAATAAACAACGGGGCTTTGGATGAAAGAGCTGACAAAAATGTTACCACTGTTGATAATTCTAAATATAATCTTGCTCTGTCTGCTGTGTTCGTGTTATTTGTTATCGTCGTTTCATTCTACGAGAAAATGCAGTAAAGTTCTCGGTTCGACAATCATCTCAATATCTGATCAAATGACAAAAATCTTTTCTTTTTTTTGTGTGTGTGTCGGGGGGGGGGGTGGATGGCGTCATGCACTTGGTGAGAATTTTTGAAAAAGGATAATGGTGAAATTAACTGTTTCCATGCGAGAAACATTCAATATTCTTTGACCGAAAATTAACTGTTTCCTTGCGAGGAACATTCGATATTCTTTGACCGAAAATTAACTGTTTCCTTGCGGGAAACATTCGATATTCTTTGACCGAAAATTAACTGTTTCCTTGCGGGAAACATTCGATATTCTTTAACCGAAAATTAACTGTTTCCTTGCAGGAAACATTCGATCTTTTTTATAGAAAATTAACCGTTTCCTTGCGGGAAATATTCAATATACCTTGAGAGAAAATTAACTGTTTCCCGCAGGGAAACATTCGATCTATTTTGACCATTACATTAAGTTGAAATGTGTAAAATAATTTTCTGAAAACATTTCTTTTAGAAAATTTGGACATCCCAAGCCCACTAGTTCTTATCGTTCTTTCTAGTATTGATGAAGATTCTTTTTAAAAGTTTTATCTAATTTGTTATAGAAAGTCGATATCTTGATTATCTTATCATTTTCCCCTCTCGTTAGAAGTGCTACCAACAATTATTGCTTCAGCTCTTTAAAGTGTTCAATCGATGATATTTGGAAAAGATCTTTGAGCTTACGACCACTTCACGTTGAAACACCGGTTACCCCTACGATCACCGAAGTTAGCCACTTCGGTCACTTCCTTGATTGGTAACCGCTTGGGAATACCAGGTGCTGCAATCTTGGATGGGCGGGCGAGGTATTGGATAATGGCTGAGAATTGTTAATCGGAGAGCCGTATTTCAGGTCCAGTTGAGTTCGTTATAATCATTTACCCTTGGGAAATATATGAATCCATCTCTTCTCCCCCTAGCTGTGTGTTAATTAGTAAAACCTGTATTACTAAAACCATTATTATCTCCCAAAAAATAAATTTGCGTACAAAATAGTTAAGTTTCGGTGTTAAGTAACTCATAGCGGTTGATATGCCGTTAAACAAAACAGCCAACAAATAACCAAATATATTTGCTGTGTGAATTGGCAGCCACAGTCGAGGCTACTGAATCAGTTGTGCGCTGTGAATATAAGATTAGGAAGTAAGAAGTGAGATATGGCGGATAGGTAACGACTGATTCTTCACTTGATGAGGTTAAGATTGAAGCATCCCCTCGGGAGTCTAATCCACAAAGTTTAATTCACTAGATTTTCATAATTATTCGTCATTGACGGAACTCGTTACTGAGTATTGGAGTGCGCATCCACATTTACTTCTGTCTGAAATGAGTCCTATGTTCTCTGTTCTCTGTTTCAGTTATTCCCCCACTTTAGTAACTCCCCAGGTGGACACATGTCCCAGTAGATAAAAGCGTTGGTTAAAGTAATCCAAAATGACTTGACTCAAAGAGTTGTGAGTTCAATACCTGACCACAGCAGAGGTGAACAAAAAAACATGGAGAGGAATTACTAAAGGGAAATAAATGAAACTGGGATATCCGGAATAGGCATGGTACGTGAAACTAGAACAATCTACTGCGGTAGATGGAATAAAAGGGTTCGGCTCGAAATTCCAACTTATATCAGCTGAAGAAGGAGCGTACAACGGCCGAAATGTCTTGAACATGAGAATAAAGATGAGGACAACATTCCGAACATTGCAAATAGTGTAAACACTAGTGTTTGTTATTAAATAATGATCCCATTTTTTTTAAGCAAATCGCCACAATCAAGGCGGGAGTGCCACTAGCACTCAAGGGGTTACAGAGAGTGAGAGCAAGAGTAAAGAGGAGGGTTTGTGAAAAGGATAAAGAGAAGGACAGGGATCAAGGATCAGATGTCGATTGACATTATATTTGAATATTTTAAAATTATAGCTATCAAGGAAGCAAGTGATAGGAAGGGAGTTCCACTGACGGGAGGTACGATATAAGAAGCTCTTGGAGTAAAAGAGATGGTTACATTTAACTGTTTCAACAGTGAAAGTGTGGGACCTTGATGCCAACCTAGTAGCGCGCTTAAATTCATGCAGTTTGGGTACAAGTGAAAGTCGCCTTGAGCCTATAGTTAAAAATCAGTCATGTCTATTCGTAGCAGTATTAGTGAATCTTGGGCAAGAGAGCCTGGCGAGGTAAATCCACTACTCTCTGATTGAGTTCGGAGTTTTCCTTCTCCTCGACTGGTTGCCAACCGTAGCGAAAGAACCCAATTGGTGTTGCTATTTACCCATAGCTGGTGAGGGTGGGGAGAAAAGATGATAACCTATAAAAACTCAGCTCCCGTAGAATCCATTGCAATATACGACGCGCAAATCTCAAAACCCCTGACGTAGCAAGTAGCTTTTTTTTTTAGTTCTCCTTCTCCTAGACACTTGATGCTTGTACTGGAAGTTTATAAAAAATAAGTCTTATTACATTATGGTGGAATAATGGATAGCGGCTCCAATTGAGGAATCGGAGAGCCGAGTTCGAATTCCAGTCGAATCCATTATATTCATTTACGTGCTAATACCTTTGGGAAAGGTATGAATCCTCTTCTCTCCACAGCTATAGGAAAATAGAAGGACAGCCCGGGTACTATAGCCTTGGATGGCAACTGGTCTACCACTATAAGAAATGGCAACCTACTGCGGGAAAAAATCTGCCTCATCAATCATGTATCGAAAGATACATGATCGCCTACGTGTGTATCACGCATGGCACATAACTGACTGACTGATTCTCATCTTTTTTTTTGCCATATTCACAACGTTTCGGCAGTTGTACGCTCCGGTCTTCTTCACCTGATTGGAATTTCGAAAGGATCCCTTTATTTCGTCCACCGGGGTAAATTGTTCTAGTTCCAGGCCTCTTCCGGATTTCTCAGTTATTTCCCTTTAACTCAAATCTCCTCCCAGTTTTGGTTCACCAATGCTGTATCCAGATACTGAACTCACAACTCTTTGGGTGTAGTCGCTGTATCTAACCAATGCCTTTATCCACTGGGCGAATAATGTAAATAATTATCATAATGCCATATCTCAGAGACATAGACAGATATTGAAGTCTTATCACTTCAGAACATCGGTTGTTGTATAAACATTTAATAACGTCAAATCATGAAAGACTTTTTAAATAGAGCAACGAAACACTAATAATTCTGTAAACATATTTTATCAATATCGTTTTTGATTAATTAATTGAAATTCAGGATTTGTTATTTCTTGTCGTCTACTATAATGCTGAACTGTTGTATCGATCTGTTCAGTGTGTCCATGTCAGTACTTGTTAATTATTTACCCTACCTCACATGAATCTATAAAATAACATTTGCGGCGTTGATAATCCAGGAATCATACTTTTTTGACTTATTTGCTTTTGTACGTTTTAATCTTTGTAAAAAAAGAATTTTCGTTATGGGTGATTATCAGGAATTGGCAGCGTCGCCCCAGTGAGTGACTACACGAAAGGTAGTAACTACCTATAAGCATCTGTAAGTCAACGAACTCTTGGACTTCGGGCAGAGAGGAACCCGGACGAGGGTATGCCGAAAGGCAGAGTCTCGTCCGGGGTGGTAGACAGACCTGAACCCGTTTATGTGGGTTCTACTGGAAATTTTTGGCCGAGCGTACAAGCTCGGATATCCCGGGTTAAACTCAGACTTGTGCCACATCTACCCTCGTGGGAGGGGGGCTAGTAAATATTGACTAGCTGGGATCTGCTACTCAGCTCTTAGCTGTTGTCGTCCGGGTTCCTCTCTGCCTTCGGGCAGAGAGGAACCCGGACGAGGCTATGCCGAAGGACAGAGTCTGGTCCGGGAAGGTAGATAGATCCGAACCTGTTTATGCGGTGTTTACGGGGAAACTTTGGCCGAGCCTATGGCTTCGGATTGCCCCACATTAAATTTGGCCTTGTGCCACATCCTACCTCGTGGTAAATACCCGTGGTAAATATTACTAGCTGGGATCTATTGAGTACAACTTAGACTTACGCGATAACTACCGACTTTCCAATAGTAGCACTCCTTACTGGATTGCCTTGTGACAACCTTGTTCATAACTGTTACCTTTATTCTTATTGTACTGGTTGTTTATAATAAATCTTTACGTATTTTATCCACCTTGTTTTTCAAGTATATATTCTTATTATCACGGAATATAACAGTCAGTCACTTGTCCCAATATTTGATTACAATCGCATATGTCGTATATTATGTGGTGGCAATAAATGCTGGACAATCTCCTCACAGATAGAGAGATGAAGTAACAGGAGTATAGTTCTAGAAATGGAAGCAGCGAATACCTTAGGCCGAACATGCGAGAAATGATGACGTTCTAGTAACAACAGCCACAAAAAGGACACTTATACTTAACACCAGGGAGAGACAGTTGAAATGTATATGGCAGATAATGAAGAAAGAGGGCTTGGAAAATTTGATACTCAAAGAACAGTGTGAAGGCAAGCGGAACAGAGACCAATACATAAGCTATCAAGAGAGCTTAAGCAAATAGATGGTGGAGCAAGGTTTAAGAGGGATAATCAAAAGACAATCTTTATTAAGAGCTATAAAGAATATAATGTTGTGCAGAGCCATGATCTTCAACGTACGAAAGGGACACAGAAGAACTTCATAAAGTTAACCCCAGTTTCAGTATTCGATATTTTTGTTACTAGAACGGCGTTCCCCGTTTACAAAAGAGTAAAGAAAAATTATTATTCATCCTTTTCACAAAAGACGGTATTTTCAGTACATACGCTATAGAATTATACCGAAGTGGTAGAAGATTCTTCTCTTAAATGGTAACACTAAGAAGAAAAATTCATTTAATTATTACCCTTTAAAAAAACATAAAAACATTGAAATAAAGGTAATAACATTTTAAAAAAGGGACACAGAAGAACTTCATAAAGTTAACCCCAGTTTCAGTATTCGATATTTTTGTTACTAGAACGGCGTTCCCCGTTTACAAAAGAGTCAAGAAAAATTATTATTCATCCTTTTCACAAAAGACGGTATTTTCAGTACATACGCTATAGAATTATACCGAAGTGGTAGAAGATTCTTCTCTTAAATGGTAACACTAAGAAGAAAAATTCATTTAATTATTACCCTTTAAAAAAACATAAAAACATTGAAATAAAGGTAATAACATTTTAAAAAAGGGACACAGAAGAACTTCATAAAGTTAACCCCAGTTTCAGTATTCGATATTTTTGTTACTAGAACGGCGTTCCCCGTTTACAAAAGAGTCAAGAAAAATTATTATTCATCCTTTTCACAAAAGACGGTATTTTTAGTACATACGCTATAGAATTATACCGAAGTGGTAGAAGATTCTTCTCTTAAATGGTAACACTAAGAAGAAAAATTCATTTAATTATTACCCTTTAAAAAAACATAAAAACATTGAAATAAAGGTAATAACATTTTAAAAAAGGGACACAGAAGAACTTCATAAAGTTAACCCCAGTTTCAGTATTCGATATTTTTGTTACTAGAACGGCGTTCCCCGTTTACAAAAGAGTCAAGAAAAATTATTATTCATCCTTTTCACAAAAGACGGTATTTTTAGTACATACGCTATAGAATTATACCGAAGTGGTAGAAGATTCTTCTCTTAAATGGTAACACTAAGAAGAAAAATTCATTTAATTACTACCCTTTAAAAAAACATAAAAACATTGAAATAAAGGTAATAACATTTTAAAAAAGGGACACAGAAGAACTTCATAAAGTTAACCCCAGTTTCAGTATTCGATATTTTTGTTACTAGAACGGCGTTCCCCGTTTACAAAAGAGTCAAGAAAAATTATTATTCATCCTTTTCACAAAAGACGGTATTTTCAGTACATACGCTATAGAATTATACCGAAGTGGTAGAAGATTCTTCTCTTAAATGGTAACACTAAGAAGAAAAATTCATTTAATTATTACCCTTTAAAAAAACATAAAAACATTGAAATAAAGGTAACAACATTTTAAAAAATGTTTTTCTTTTCAAACACACAATAAATGTTAATCGACAACGCCATATTGAACGTTAACAAGAGAACTGTTTCTTTTCTTCTTTTTTTTAGAAAAATATGTATTTTTTAATTTATTTTACTTCATTTTGGTTTAATTCCCAGTTTTTTCCACTATTTTTCTGACTCCTTACCCACCAAGCGGAAAAAAAAAACTTTTAATTTTCTTTCCGTTTCATGTCAGATGATTACAGGCAGAGACATCTCTGAGATCAATTAACACATTTTGTAATTACGGGGCTTGAATGGTGTATAAATAAAAAAATTATGGTAATAATTACGAATTTAATCAATTATTTCGAGAGAATAGGATTTTTTTAATTTTTTAAAAGTATTGTTTTGCTTTTTACATTTGGTTGGGAGAATACAGGCGTGACGTCAAAAGTCCTTTGACAGCTTTTTTTGTTTTATGCCTGATTGAGAGATTGCTTCCTCGACTAATTTGAGGCAAAATTTTCGGCTTCAAAAATGGCGTTTATAAAGGTTCGATTTTAAATAAGTGTCCAATTTTTTTAAGTTATTTAAATCTCTTAGAGATTCTTGGTGTATTTTTCTTAGTTTTTTTCACTTAACTTCTTATTTTTATAACAACGTTATCAAATCAAACCACTCTCCCACCCCCCAAGAAATTTAACGAAAATTAAGAATCTCGTTCTGACGAAGATTTAAATGTGAATTGGTCCCACGCGAACCTTCAACGCTTTAATCAAATCTCGTCTGTTCCGAGAGTTCAGAAAGCTTTTCTGTTTTTTATCCACTTTTCCTCGAAGTCTGGAACTGGTTTTTACAATTTTTCTCTCATGACTTTTGACAGGTGATGCATTGGACATCTAAGCAGAGCACTTCATGCTATCTGCTATCGTCAGCAACTGACGTGAAACCCAGGGTCACAAACTCACATCAATTCAACCAAATATGTTAGTTCTATCACTGATATTGGGCGCTTTCTAATAAGTTCTGCGCATATATAAAATGTAAAAAATATATATATGAAAATTGCATAGATATATATATATATATATATATATATATATATATATATATATATATATATATATATATATATATAATGACAAATTAAGAAAACAACTTAAAAATCCATATCAGATATAATAATTATATTCATTTCTTCAGACAGAAAGTTTTTAAAAAATGAAATCAATCCATATAGACAGATATACCGGGATAAAAAGATATATATATATATATATATATATATATATATATATATATATATATATATATATATATATATATATATATATATATTTATATATATACAGAGAGAGAGAGAGAGAGAGAGAGAGAGAGAGAGATATTAACCCTTTGAGCTCTGACTACCCCTTTACCGGTGGTAGAGAAAAATTACCTAATGCCCAGCCATCGGTTGAACATTGATAGGGAAAAATGACTTAATGCCCAGCTACAGGTTGATCGGTGGCTAAACACTTGTAACCATTTTTACATCTCCCGTGAAACGTTACATAAAAATTATTGGCGAATTGTGACTCAGGAGCTCAAGCAGAAGGGTTAAAATTGTTCAGGGACGCAGGGCTCAAAGCGTTAATAATTAAAAAAAAAAAGGAAGAAATAAGAAAAATTACAAATATAAAAAGATTAAAAAAAAATTACGGGAAGAAAGCCAAGCCTTAATTCAGACGCTCGCTCACTCGCATTTGTATTTCTTCAACACCCACAGAGATCACCTGTGGTTTATACTGCAACTATGCTGAGCAGACCTTAGTTATAGTTTCTGGGAGAGCGCGTGATATCTAGCGTGATCAACAATCTGAAAAGGGCCAGCACACTCAGTCACCATGACTTGTGACTTCGTCTAACATAGATATCGACGGTCCCCCAATGTTCTGTCTCTCCAACCCAATTTCACTCACAAGGTTTGGATCAACCCGAAGTATGGTTTTTAGACCACTTTCTAAACGTGCCACATACCGGGATCGTCCCCCTTCAGACCGATAACATTAGGAAGTCTCCTTCCAGACATATATATATATATATATATATATATATATATATATATATATATATATATATATATATATATATATATATGTAAATATAAAAGTGAACATAGAAATCAACACTTAGAGGCGACAGTCTGTTTCATGCAAGATGCAATCATCGGTGGCCCGATGATTGCACCTAGATTGCATCTAGCATGAAACAGACTGTCGCCTCTGAGTGTTGATTTCTATGTTCACTCTTATATTTACACACGCTCTATCTCTGATATTGAGCACTTTATCCCATAAATATAGCACACTTTAAGACTATATTTCTTCATATCTATCTATCTATCTATCTATCTATATATATATATATATATATATATATATATATATATATATATATATATATATATGATAGTTGTATATTTAGGCAGCAATCCTTTGTTTATGCATGTTTCATTAAAAACAACAGACAAGTTACTACAGTTAACCTTTTTATTTAATTTTTTTTATAGTCGAACAAGAAATTTCTTTTCTGGACAAAGAGTGTGTAAAAACTGTCTAAATGTTTTATAGTTCCGAGAGCATTCGGCTATACCTTTTGTCAAGGATGATTCAATTTTTCAGCTTAATTGAGTGTGCGCATTATGTGTATGTTTTAGTGTGTTATAGAGATGTTTTTAATTTCCGAATACGGTTAGCACATTGTGGCCTTGTTCGTAGTTAATATCGTTAAAAGTTGGATTTTCTTTTTTATTATTAAAGCTTCCATGTCGTCGTTGGCGGAACTCGCTGCTGGTTATTGTGGTGCTCATCGACATTTTCTTCTGTGTAAAATTAGTCCTATGTTGGATCTGAAGAGATGTCAGAATCCTACACATAGTAGAGATGGAGGGTTATGGGGACAGACACCACTGACTTATCTTCGTCTCTTTTTTATATGAAGAAATAACGATTTGAAGTAATTGTTAACTATAAGAATTCTCCAAAAACAAAAATGGTTAGATTCCATCAGCGCCTATCAGAAAGCTAACTATATCCAATCAAGATGGACGGATGTCCTCTCGATGAGGCTCTATGACTTGAGAGTATATTGGACCTCAAACACACACCAGACCTCAAGTGGAACTCTTGCATATGATCCATTGCAAAAGATGCAGGTAAAATGATCGGCTCCCTGTACCGCACCAGTAAGTACCTTACTCCTCATGCTATCCTGTACCGTTTTAAGAACCAGATCAAGCCGAAAATCAAGCAGAGTTGCAATATTTGGGCGGACGAAACCCAGTCCACACATTCCGGTCCCGATATAGTTCAAAAGCGTCTCCGAGACGTTTTTAGAGAAGAATTATTTTTCATCCGCCAACCTCTCTCTTACAGGCAGGATGTGGCGAGTCTTTCACTGCTCTATCGCTAATTCCATTGAAAGTGCACGGATGATCAATATTCTTTGGTTCCGCTAGGTCTAACCGTTACGGCCAGGACCCGACATGACACGTGCATAGTAGAAACCCACCCACATTCCTTCCTTCATCCATAGGCGAGAAGTAAGTTCCACTCAAACAGCTTCTTCCCACGAACCACTGTCCTGTGGAGCAGACTCCTAAGAGGATGTTTACCTGATCACTACAATATTATACTCTTCAAATCTAAAGTTAACAGTTATAATCCCCTTCGATCCATATAAACTACCCCTTGACGTATGCCTCTGGCTCGAGTGGCCCCGGGCTTGTAAAGGGTGAAACTTACTGAAAAAAAAAAAAACAATATTTAAATTAGTATGAAATAAAAGAAATCGGGATAAGTGAAGTTAAAATGAGCGAAGGAATAAAAATATTGTACAAGGATTAAACAAAATGAAAGAGAATCATTTTTGAACGCTTATTGCCACTTTTGTGATGTCAACGAATACTCGTTGTCACTTTTGAAATGCTCGTTGTACTAGAGACTTTGTAATCGCAGATACAACTATAGTACGCCGTTGAACAATACTGGTGTCAGACGCCTTCGAATAGCACTCGCACTAATGGTACTTGCTCGATAATACACGCTCGAATAGTAATTCGTATAGTGATCCGAACAGAGATAGACGCTACCTCCCATATATGCTTTTCCTCTATGGTCATGCTGTTTACTTAATTCAACAATGTTATCGCCTGTGTTTGCTTACTGGCGATCTATGTTCAAACTCAAGTGTCGGCAGCGACATTTTATTCCCATATAACAATCATAAAAAAATCGTTTAAATTATTGAAAAAAAATGTAAAAAAAAAAGGATTAACGAAAAATGAGAAAAAAGAGACGGTAAAGGAGAGTTATAATAAAAAAAAGAAAGTAAAATAAAAATGAAAAGAATTGATTGATTTATATGGCTGATCGACCCACTATGGTTTATTTAAAACCGAAATACATTTTGGATATATAAGAATAATTTTATTTACATTAACTGCATTAACAACTTCTGTATGACATACTTCATTCATCATAGCCATTTTAACAGTAACCCTCTACCATGAATGACTTTCGAGCCTTGTATTGGGTACAATGTAAAGTGAACAAATAAATTAAAGCAAAAATAATTTAAAAGAAAGAAGGCAAAGGAAGAGATAAATGAAATAATGATGTGTCAGTTAAGCATCCGAAAGAGAAAAAAAATAGTGAAAAATGGACTTAAATGTTAAATGAAGTCAGAACAAGAATTACAGCAAAAAAATTAGTAAAACGAAAACAAAAAACCAAAACATAATACTGACAGCGGAATGACAACAATAAACTGGAGAGTTTTCATCGTGTTTTTATGGCAGACGTCTGCCATTTTGTCAGCGACTCTCTTTGGGCATGACAGGAAGTGCGTTCCTCTAACAGCAAAAAAATAAAAAATAAAAAATAGCCGCTCATATAACGCCCCGGTTCTTTTCTCTTTCTTTTTTTTTACGTTCATTTTCCTTCATTATTTACTAAGATCCTGTCTTCATTATCTTGCTTGTTCGTTGCTGAGAAATATCTCTCATCATTTCTACTATTTTGACACACTTTATCTGAGTCAAACCTTTCTCGCTTTAACAGTACATTTACCCACGAATCTCGCTTTTCTTTTTTTTCTCTAGTTTAACTTCCTTTTATATATTTAATAACCTGTCTTGCATTTCCAACTTCGCTCGCTTTTTCTACCAAAACGTATGAGCATCTACCGTTAAATTGTCGATATTTACGAAACAAGGCCAAATATGGAAGACAGCACGTAGAATGGTCGTGTTATACTTTTTGTCCACGTCTGTGGATAGGGAATCTACCTATGTAGAAAATCAGTATTCAAAATCCATTTTTTTATCTGTACTCGAAAACTAATCACTTATCTTAATCGGAACAACAAAACCATCTAACCCACATTGTAAACCGATTAATTATTTCTAAACTGACTTGCTACAGGTTAGGCGTTGAGATAGTGTAAAGGTTATATAAACTTGAAATTGAATTTGGTGTGTCGATATCAGTTCCTGCCTGATTCTGTTTCGTTGAATTACGCACTTGGAAAAGGTACGAATCAATCGTCATCCAACTATGGGTTAAATAGCAGATAATTTTCTGGTCTCTTTTGTCCTGTTGTGAAAAACAGTCTACGAGAAGCAAAAAAAGAAAATCAGACTGCTGTTATGATTGTTGGAAACGTATTGCCTTTACGGTCTTGATAGTTTACGGTACTCATAACCACATACTAAAAATCATTAGATAGATGTATTGTACTTGTAGGACCCTCTTTAGCCCAGGAAAATGCAATAACTCAACATGCCATCAACTTCAAAGTGGTCAGGAGACTATCTGAAGGTCTATTCAGAGATGCCATTTCGATATTTGTCCAAAACTTTCTGATAGTTGCGTGTTCCTCAGTGCGAGTATATTTTTTCACCATGTCCCATATATGCTCGATTATCAGGCAAAGTTTGTGCCACATCGTTCATCAGAACTTTCCGGAATGTTCTTCAAACCAATTCTTGGCAAATAAAATAGACTTTGTTCTTATCACAAATAGAGCCTATAAGTAGCTGCTGATAGTGCAACGCCGTGTTTAAGCGAACCGGTTAGCCCAAGTGATACATCGTGAACACACTCGCCTTACGGCCATATCGGGTAGAAAAACCATATCATAGTTAATAATCTTTATTTCATGAAAGCTACACAAATAGCCTTCAATCTTTCAGAACTAGAAGGCTATTTTTATAACTTAATTTAATTAATAATTTTGCTCTGTCTCTGACATAGAGCTCACTTTGGATCTTTATCCTCTTGGAAATTCCATACGGATTACCAATTTAATTTATATATATATATATATATATATATATATATATATATATATATATATATATATATAAAACTAATTAATATATTAACACACACACACACACACACACATATATATATATATATATATATATATATATATATATATATATATATATATATATATATATATATAAGACTACGTGAAGACGCCAGAATTTCGTATACTCCATGGCAGGTTGCACAACCGCCAGTATTCAAGGGAAGGGAAACTTTATTAAGTACCCGTGTGTAATTTTAGGCACTTTATACTTCAATGATAGATTTTAACTTCAATGATTCTATACTTTAATTTTTTAATTTTGATATGAGTAAGCAACATCGAAGGAGAGCGAGAAGAAGGGACTAAACACAAAATACAAGAAGACGGAATGAATGATCATCAGTAAAAAGATGAGCCCGAAATGCGATTTACAAGTCGGGAACACCAAAATCAAGCAGGTGCGGAAATCTAAATATCTGAGAAGTGTTCTGACAGAGGACGGTAAGTGCGACGCAAAGATTCGAAGACGTATTGAGATGGCCAATGACGCATTCCAAAAGCTAGGCAGAGTATTACGAGACAGGAGGATTTCGTTGGTAAGAAGGAAGGAGTACTGAACTGCTACGTGATAGCTGTCCTCCTTTACGGCAGCGAATGTTGGACAGTCTCCTCAAAGATGGATAAGAGACTCGAGGCAACGGAGGTATAGTTCTACAGAAGGATGCTAAGGATACCTTGGATCGAACAAGGAGTAATTTAACATCAAAGAGAGGCAGCTGAAATTTCTGGGACACATAATGAGAAAGGAGGGTTTGAAGAATCTGATACACACAGGGTGGTTAGAGTGAAAGAGAAACAAGGGAAAACAACGCGTGACATACCTAGCGGGCTTAAGCAAGTGGATGGCAGAACAGTATCTGGGATAAATAGCAAAAGGATAAAATATATTGAGAAGTACAAGGGATAGGTGGAAGTGGAGAGCCATAATCGCCTACGTCCTGAAGGGACACGGCACATAAAAGAAGAAGAAAAGAAGCAATGTATAATCAATAGTACGTATAATTACGTTTTAGTGATTATACAAAAGCATTTGATATAGTATGTCACAAAGAAGTGTTGGAAATCCTAAATAACTCCTTAATATATGGAAAATATATTAGAATAATTCAGAACCTATATTGGATTAAAACTGCCTACATACGGATAGAACATGAATCCAATAAATATACATACATAGAAAGTGTGTAAGACAATGATGGGTCTTCTTGCAGGAATTATTCAAACTTTCTAATGACAACTATACAATGACAACTATACAAACTATACGATGAGCTTTGTGGTGAAATGGATGTCAGCTCGGAATGAGAACTCGGAGAGCCGAGTTCGAATCCCAGTCGAGTTCGTTAGATTCACTTACGTAAAAATACCGTTGGGAAACGTATGAATCCATCTCTTCTCCTCCCAGCTATGGGTTGAATAGCAGGAGAGAGTGGGTTCTTTAGCCTTGGTTGACAACCAGTCTACCGCAGAAAGAAATGGCATCCTACGGTGGGAAAAAATCTCGTCAGACTTGTATCGAAAAATACATGATCGCCAAAGCATGTGTCACGTATGAGACTTAACTGACTGACAATGAGGAAATTCTGAGAGGATTAGATGGTCTACCAGGATTCGTTATTGATGGTCACAATCTTAACAATGTAAGATATACAGATGACACAGTGCTGATAGCAGACGCAGAAAGGAAACTACGTTAACTCTTACAGAATTTAGTGATGGAAAGCGAGAATAAAGGATTAAGCATCAATTGCAAGAAGAGAGAATTAATGTTGGTTAGCAAAATAAACAGGGCAATAGTCAAATTAAAATTGGAGATAACAAAATGAAACAATACAACAATTTAAATATCTGATAAGTGTTTTAACAGAGAACGGAATCTGCAGCATTGAAATCCGAATGTCCATTCGGATAGCGAAAGTTACCTTCCAAAAGCTAAGCAGATTATTATGAAACAGACAAACCTCACAAGAAACAAAGAAAAGAGTACTGAACTGTTACATGATATCTTTCCTGCTATATGACAGTGAATTATAGACAATCCCCTCAAAGACAGACTTCAAGCAACAGAAATGTGCTTCTACAGAAGGGTGCTGACGATACCATAGACCGAATATGTGAGCAACGACGAAGCTTTATAATAGATGGAAACCTAAATGGAGATTTATACTTAGCATTAGGAAGAGACGGTTTAAATGTCTAGGGCATATAATGAGGAAAGAGGGCATGGAAAATTTGACACTCACAGGATATAATGAAGGCAAACTGGATAGAGAAGAATAACGCATAACCGAGATTGTGTAAACTGATGGCAGAACAGGTTTTAGGAGACATAACGCAACAGAAATTTTAATAAGAGCTATAAAAGGAAGGAAATCGAGGAGAACCATGATCGTAAACGGAATTTTATATTGTTGATAACCTTGTCTCTGTAATGTGTTCCTTCTCTTTACTACTGAACCAGAATATATTATTATAAACAAAATAATGTATACCCGCAGATAGCCAGAGAATACTTGTATCTATAACAACATCTATATTTATCAAGATGAAGACATGTTTTAAAATAAATCTTCCTTATATTACTTATATTTTCCTTATGTTCATATATTCCTTAGCTGGAGTTACATTGTCCATAAGCAAACTGTATCAACTATTATGGGACAGAGAAAAAGTGGAACTAGAGAAGAAAGTATTCCTCATACATTGTATGACGACAGACTGTTTAATATATTCCATTATTTCTCTTTTTTGTCTTTTTTTCTACGAATTCTTTTTTTCTTTCTTTCATTCTTTCTACGCATTCCATCTTTCTTTCTACGCATTCTTTCTTTCGAAATATGTGTATCTTTTTCTTTCTTTGTTTCCACGGATTCTTTCTTTCCACGGGTTCTTTCTTTCTTTCTTTCCACGGGTTCTTTCTTTCTTTCTTTCTTTCTTTCTTTCTTTCTTTCTTTCTTTCTTTCCACGGGTTCTTTCTTTCTTTCTTTCTTTTTTTCTTTCTTTCTTTCTTTCTTTCTTTCTTTCTTTCTTTCTTTCTTTCTTTCTTTCTTTCCACGGGTTCTTTCTTTCTTTCTTTCTTTCTTTCTTTCTTTCTTTCTTTCTTTCTTTCTTTCCACGAATTCTTTCTTTCCACGGATTCTTTCTTTCCACGCACTCTTTCTTTCTTTTTTTCACTCTAATTATATGCATTTTTCTTTCTTTCTTTCCACGCTTTCTTTCTTTATTTCCACTCATTCTTTCTTTACTTCTCCGTGTTCTTTCTTTCTTTCTTTATTTCTACGCGTTCTTTCTTTCTTTCTTTCTTTCTTTATTTCTACGCGTTCTTTCTTTCTTTCTAAATATATGCAATTGTCTTTCTTTCTTCCCACGCTTTCTTTCTTTATTTTCACACATTCTTTCTATCTTTTCACAGAATCTTTCTTTCTTTCTTCATTTCTTTTTTTCATTCTTTCTTCCTTTCTTTCTTTTCACTTTGCTATCTTGGTGCAAAGATTTAAAACCTTGGATAGCTGATCCATTCTTCAGTGTTATGCATTCTTCTTTCACTGGATTGCCTTATGCCAGACTAGGTTTAGTCAATAGCCGTTACGGCATTCCTTTTAATTCTGTACTTTTAAAAGCCGCACTCCCCCGCTTTCTCAGTTTCCTTGTCAATTTCTTCTCATTCTCGATAAACTCCACGATTTTTATATAAAGGCACATTCCGACATTTTCTTTATCTTAACAGAAACGAGGTATGCCTTTCTTCTCGAATAAATAAACAAACAAACACTTCGGAATATTATCATCTCTCTATCTCCATTGCATTCTTTCTTTCCGGAATTTTGTCCAGAGGTGTCAATCTTGGAACACTCGCAGAGAAAAAGGCTTTGTCTGCAAGGAAAAGAAACCTAAAAACTAAAACTGTGAATGGAAAATAATTAAGAAAATGCAAAAAGAACGAATCAGAATTGCATCGTCTGCTTCTTTCAATTTCTTGTCGCATTTTTTAAAGAAAAAAGAAGAAAACTTAAGAATTTTTCGTTATCTAAAACATTTTCATTTTTCTTCCCAAGACTTTTTGAAAGATTCTCAAAATTCCTTTTTCTTAACAGATATTTTTATTTTCAGTTCATTTCCCTTTGCAAAAGACACCTTTACTTCATACTGTCGAAACTAATTTTTGTTGTTGTTATATTCTTTGTTTTTACAAATATTTACGACAAAAGGTCGAAGAGAACGTGAACTTTTAGTATCCGAAACCCTTTTAAATAGCAACTTCTCAGAAAGTAAAATATATTCAAATATTCACTATTGTTATTTGCTTTTCCTTTTCTCAAGACTAAGAACGTCCATATTATTTATCATACAAAATACGTAAATGGATAACGAAAGATGCCTTCCAAAAGCTAAGTAAACTATTAAGAAACAAGATAGTATTGTTAGAAACAAAGAAGAAATACTTAATTCTTATGTAATATGGTTCCTCCTATATAGCAGTGAATATAACCTTCACTTTTATCCTAACAGTTTCATCTCGTACTTTAAATTTGTGGAATTCTCTTCAGGTTTCTTGCTTTCCAATCAACTTTGATTTTAAAATTTAAATGCAATATTAATCATTATTTTATGACTTCTTAGTTCCTGTTCTTTCATTGTTCTCCCTACTTGATAATATTTTCATTTGTCTCATATATTCTTACAAATAGTAACCATTTGTGTCTTAGTGGCTTTACTGCCTTGATTAAAAATAAATGTTAGACAATCTAATCACCGATGAAGTAGAGAAGACACGAGACAACAGAAATGTGGTTCTACAGAAGGATGCTGAGGATACCAAGGATTAACATGTGATTAACGTGTATCAGAAAACGACAGTTGAGTAATATTATGAGGAAAGAGGGAAGATTTGGCAACGAGTCTCGGAGAACATTTTTTTTTAATTCCAAACTTATTTCGCATGGGGCTAGAAACCCCGTCTGGAGAAACCCACTTGTTAAGGAAATCGCAGTAGCAATGCCATAACACCGAGTTTCACGTCAACCGCGATCTTCAGTCGATTACGTCAACAAACTGTTAACACACACACACACACACACACACACACACACACACACACACACACACACACACACACACACACACACACCGTGTTAATGGCAGGTACATGAATATCCATCTATAGATGAACCTTTTCGAAGAGTTGCTTCATTTTTTATTTGAGCTTTTATTAAACTCACTCATTTATTTCTTCTTTCTTTTTCTATTTTCGTCATATTTTCTTGACTTCCCTCCGAGTTTTTTTTTTATTTCTCTTTCTCTTTCTTTTTCTTCGATTTCTATTTGTTTTTCTTTTATCGTCTATTTTCTCTTTTTTCATTCTTTCTTTTCTCTCTTTTTTCTTTTCCTTCTATTTCTCTTTTTCTTTCTTTTCTCCTATTTTCTCCTTTTCTTTCTTTTTTCTTCTATTTCTTTTACTTTTACTGTTAGCTGTCTATTTTCTCTTTCCCTTTCCTTTTCTTCTATTTCTCTTTTGATTTCGTTTTCTTCTATTTCACTTTCCTTTCTTTCTCTTCTATTTCTCTTTTTCTTTCTTTTTTCTACTTCGTTTAATTACATTCCTTACAATTTTCATTTTGTCACTCCTTTCTTGCTTGCATCATCACTTTCTTCCTCCCTTCCGTTCTTTCTTTCATCCTTTCTTTTTTCTTTGCTTGCATTCATTGCATTCATTTTTTTTGTTCAATATAGTTTTCTTCTCTCCATTCCTTCCTCTCTCAGTTTTTAATTCTTTCATTCGTACATTTCTTTCTTTGGTATTAATGTTCACACCTGATTACCTTGGTCATTTTATTTCCTTTCTTTCTTATTATTTTTCACACCTATCTAACTTTTTCATTTCACACATTTACTTAAATTTCTTTCGTTGTTTCTAGTCCTCGCTTTTGATCTTTATTTTGTGCATATCTGTTTACATTTTCTTTCTTTCTTTCTTTTTTTCTTTCTTTCTTTCTTTCTTTCTTTCTTTTTTTCTTTCTTTCTTTCTTTCTTTCTTTTTCTTTCTTTCTTTCTTTCTTTCTTTTTTCTTTCTTTCTTTCTTTCTTTCTTTTTTTCTTTCTTTCTTTCTTTCTTTTTTTCTTTCTTTCTTTCTTTCTTTTTTCTTTCTTTCTTTCTTTCTTTCTTTCTTTCTTTCTTTCTTTCTTTCACGCCTCCTTTCAGTGCCTTATCTTCCCTTTACGTGCTTCCTTCTTTTTTATTTGATGTATTCTCATTTTCTTTCTTTCTTTGCTAGATCGAGTACATATTTATCGATCTGTCCAGTGTTTCTTCCTTTCTTTCTTTTTTTATTGCTTTATATTTAATTTTATCTAAATTTCTTTTCCTTTTTTATCTCTTTCTTTCTTTTCCTCTTTCTTTACCTTCTTTTTTCTTCATTTATTTTTTATTTGTTATTTTTTTCCCTTATTTTTTTACTTTTAAAATTTTTCTTTCTGTCTTTTTTATTGTTCACATCTGTCCTTCCTTCCTTCCTTCCTTCCTTCCTTTCTTCACTCATTCATTTTCCTTTCTTTGTATTCCTTTTTCGCTTTTGATCTTTATTTTGTTCATATCTGTTTACATTTTCTTTCTTTCTTTCTTTCTTTTTTCTTTCTTTCTTTCTTTCTTTGAAACCTTTAATTTTATTCAAATTTGTTTTCCTTTCTTTTCTTTCTTCGTTCTTTCATTACCTGCTTTTTTCTTCTTATGTTTTCCTTTCACCGATATTTATTTTTCTTAAACTCACTTTATATTCTAGCATCTTATTTAAAAAAAACAAAAGTCTTTCTCTTTAATCTTTTCTGTCTTGCTACGCCCCGCCTTCTGGTTTTTTCCTCATCGCAGCCGGAATTCAAATGATTGTGCGTTCATTCTCCTACCTTTATATTTTTTCTTTTCGTTTCGACTTTTATTTCGACTTTTCATAAAACCATCACTATTTTCTTTTTCATCGTCCTTCCACCCTTATTTCAACTTTTTAATGAAACCTTTTGAGTACTTTGCCCTTTCGTTCCCACGCCATCGTCTAATTTCGATACTTGATTTTATATATTTTTAAAAAAAAAACCTCCTACATTTGCCGCGATTTTTCCGTCCTCAATTTTCAACTTTTTCATCCCACCGTCCACACCTTCGATGATTTTATTTGAAAAACAAAAGGACAAACAAAAAAAAATCTTTCCAATTCTTTTATTTTTGTTCTAATTGTTTTGCTTTCTCTCTAGGGTTTCTTGTTTTGAAAATGTCCTCTGTTTGTCGGGAAGGAAAAAATCAGGAATTGTCGGAAGGAAACGGAGAAAGAAGAGCAAAGACCTGGGCAAAAAATAACTAGAACAAATATACACACAAAAAAGCAAAATTTAAAAATAAAAATTGTTTCAGTCTTTCTTCTGACTCGATCCTAACCCAGTTCACCACAAACACTCTCTTTTCGGGCAAATAAGAACAAATAAAATTTCAAATAAAATCTTATTAGCCTCAGTCAAGTGTGGCGAGTGGCTGTGTGTGTAACAGCATTTTGCCTCTAACGAATGCGTTAATAAAAATTGTTATTCTAGGAGTAGTTTTCTTTAACTTTACGATACGTTATCTCCTTTCGGATAATTATTATTAATAATAATATAACATAATCACGATAACATATGGGATTATCTACGTGACTCGAAATGCAGTTTTGTCACACAAGTCGTTGTTTCGAAGTGAACCGAGTTGCTATGTTAGTCTAAACGGGTGTTATTGTCACTGTCTCTGTCTCTTCTTGAAAATCAAATCAGCCGTTTTCTCGCCAAGAGAAAGGTTGTTTTGTAGTAATGTTAATAGCACAACGCATTTAGTTTGTATTGGCTACTTATGTTGTGCCCAGTATAGTAATTTTCCCAACTACTTGTCAGTGACGGAGATGAAGAAGAAAGACATGGAGACTTTCCAATCCTATCAGTCGTATACACAGGTGTTCCTAAGAGGCAAATAATGTAAATAAACACTTTGTTTTTTTTTTACCAGAATATCTTGAGATTATTATTGTTCACATCTGTTTAACTTTTTCATTTCTCGTCCTTTAGTCCTTTCCTTTCTTCTTTCCTTCCTTCACTCATTCATTTTTTTCTCGCTTTTGATCTTGATTTTGTTCATATCTGTTTACATTTTCTTTCTTTCTTTCTTTCTTTCTTTCTTAATTGTTGCTTCACGGTCCAATGAAAAAGTACTGCCACATTCTTATTTTTTGCGGGATTTGAACCTATCAAATATATCGTATTTTAGAAATACACTAATTTCCAATAACCTGAGTGTATTTTTGTTAATAATCAGATCCTTCTTTCTTCATAATCTTGAATTCTTCTCCTGTATTTTGCACAAACAATGTTACAATAACAAATATAATCGCTACCTGTCAATAAGCTTTACAGCTTTACTTATTTATTTACTAGCATAAGTAATTATTCAGGGAATGATTTCTCAAAATATAAATACAAACAGACACTTCCTTTTATTTGTATAGATTATTACAATCAGTAAGGGAAGTAACCACGCATTAAATTACTACTAACAATCGAATTATCTCCCTTAACATTATATTTTTACACGGTAAGCAATATTTAACTTACATGAGATATTGCTTTTTTTTTTACTTTAGTTTGGACATTTCTTGACCTTCAGGTTCAACACAGTTCAATTTTGTATAACCTATGACACGCCTTGCGACATAGCTTATATGCGTGTCAAGTTTTGTTAAAATTCATCTAGTAGTTTCTTAGTCTTTATCGAACAAACACATAGACATTTCATTTCATGTGTATTGATTTATTTGCAGTTAGATGACGAGACGTTTTGTCAAGGTGAATGATAAAGTCATAGAATACAAAGGAAAATAGGCTCATACCTCTTCACTGATACAAAATTTATTTCCAATGGTCGCAAATTGACTTAATGTGCTTTCAGCGATAGGCATTTATTGCTACGTCAGAGGAACTAGCAAGGGTCTCAATCCGAATTCGATCAAAAGTCGTTGATTTTCATTTTCCGCCCTGCAAATGGTAAAACAAATGCCGTTACTATTAACAGATAGCTGTAAAAGACTGAATGCATGTTTATCAGCAGAAGAGACACCGTTGAGTACGATCTATATGTCTGGTACGTGAAATGCAACTATTTGTTAAACAGGAAGGAATACCTTTCAACATATCGGTCATAGCTCTTGTCTAGACAACGACAAGTCTCAATGTAAATCCTAGGAAATTACAATTGTCATAGGAGACCTGAATCCAAAAGTAGGCAAGAAGAGAAATAGTTAAATAGTTGGCAAATTTGGACCAAGAAAGCATAATGAACGCTGAGGAAAATGAGTCCAGTGTTGTACGGACAAGGAATAGGCAGTAAGCAGCACCTGGTTTCAAGAAACACCAATACGTATATGAACATGGAGAAGCCCAGGATGAGAAAAAAACAAACAAATTGTAATGGTAAATTATCCATACGCGTATGAACACTTCCAAGTTACAAATAAAAGCAGGTACTACTTTTTGTCTGTAGAGAGTTTTTTTCCCCAACAGTCAGCTCTGACAGTTCGGACTTAACATTCTTGCTCGTTTGTATATTTTTGCATTACCGATTTTCGTTAATATATTTGTTAACTCAAATATACGCTTGTGTCTTTATTGTGGCCCCCAAAAGGCCACAAAACAAATAAACAAAAACAAACAAACAAATCGACTCCATAATTATCAACAAGAGTTTCATGAGTGACATTTTGCACTGCAAAACATACCCAACAGCCGACTGTGGAAGCGACCACTCTCCAGTGATATGTAAACTTAGAATGAAACTACGGAAATTGAAGAGGCCCAAGATAAGGGACCCAAGTTGCAATACAACAAACTCTTTGAACAACTTGAATCTGAAGAAGTACAGTGTGAAAAGCAGATATGGGAGACAAAATGAAAATGGAACCTCGAAGTGTGACTGACACATTAAGGGAAGCTTTAGTAATCTCAGCAATCGAGATTATCCCAAAGGAAAATAGACGAAGGGAAAACAAAAATGGATGACATTCTCGACATGATGAAAAAGAATAAAATAAATGCCGAGACATGGATTAGAATATAGGACACTACACGAAGAAATCAGTAACAAATGCTAGCAGGCTAAAAAGGAATGCCTCAACGAAAAATGTACAGAAATAGAAAGAATGAGTATCACAGATAAAGCAGATATGCATAAAAATAAGAGAGCTAACAGGAGAAAAGACATCCTCATCAACAGGCGGCATAAAATCAAATAACGCAAGGACGATATTAGAGAAAGAAAAAATACTTCAGAGATAGAACAAATATTTCTGAGCATACTTCCAGAACGAAATTCGCAGAATTACCGACGGACAGGAAATAATAAAAACTGAAGTGGAATTTACACTGGTCAAATAGAACAGAAACAAAGCGACAGGGCCAGGCGAAATTGTAAAAGAAATGCTGACAGCCTTTGGTGATTTCGACATATATATGATTCAGTCAGTTAAGTGGTACAAGTGATACACGCTTGAACGATCATGTGTCATTCGATACATGACTGACAAGGCCGAATATTTGTCCCGCAGTAGGTTGCCATTCCTTTATGCGGCAGAATGTTTGCCAACCAGGGCTAAAGAACCCAGTCTATCGTGCTATTCTACTGATAGATGGAGGAGAAGAGATGGATTCATAAATTTCTTAAGGGTTATTTGTGCGTAATCGAATATAACGAACTCGACTAATAAGATTACAGAAAATAAAAACTGAAATAAACAACAGTGGTGAAATACCGGAAGACCTAAGTAGTATATTTTAATAGCACTATATAAGAAGCCAAGTAAAAAAGAATGTGATGTCTAGCGGGCAATCAGGCTAATGAACCATACAACAAAACTCATCCTCCAAAATCTGATGAATAGCTAGCGGCAGAATTTAGACCGGAAATAAGAAAAGACCAGTACTGGTTTGTCATAAACACTGGAACAAGGAAAGTGATATTTATACTCAGAACGTTATCAGAAAGACCAATACAAATGCAGAAGGACGTCTAACTGTGCTTTTTGAGATTATGCAAAGGCGATCGATAAGATATTTCACAAAGATCGTTTGGAACTGCATAGCAAACTTAATGTATTTGGGAAGGATATTAGAATAATTCAGAACCTATACTCACAGCAAATCGCCTGCATACGGATAGAAAATTCCAAATGTGTAAAAAAAAAATAAGGTGTACGGTAAGGTTGTGTCTTCTCGCAGGACGTATTCAACCTACAGAGCGGGGCGATCTGAGAGAACTAGAAATTCTATCAGAATTCATTATAGGCTGTCACGATCTTATCAACACATGATATGCAGATGACACAGTGTTAATAGCAGAAACTACACAAACTCCTACAGAAGGTAGTGGGAAAGTGAGAAGAAAGGATTAAAAATCAACTGTAAGAACACTGAATACATTGTTGTAAGCCCATAATCCAAATTACAAATCGGAGATACCAAAATCAAACAGGTACAACACTTTATATATATTGTGGTGGAAACTAAGAATGAGAAATCTGCAAGGCAGAACTTGTCGCTGTTGTTGTTTCTGCAGAAGAAATTATTTTCTTCTTCGCCTCAGCAAACGTAAATTCGAGGAAAAAGGAATAGGTCGTATTTTGTGTAAATAAATATATAATTTAATTATATATATATACAAAGCCAACATACTACTCGTTGCTGTTGTAAAAGGCAACAGAGTCGGGACCGAAGAAAGAAAGAGAAAGAATGTTGGTCATCGCTGTTGGCTGATGTTTTGTGGAGACGGCAGCGGCGAAAAGATGAAAGCTGAAAAGTATCGGGTTAAGTCTCAGTCTGCCTGCGGCGTTCTTGACCAACCTCTGCGTCTCAGCCGGATCTCTCTCTGTACTTTGTGGCGTTGAATCAAGGAATTTATATCCGTCGTATCGGCTCCAAATCACAGTCTGTGTCTTTTAGTGGGAGTTATTTCTACTGGTCAATATATAAAGTTCATTTTATCATTAAATACCGACAACAAGCGTCGAGCCATGATGCGCAGAGACGCGTTTTCGCATTCTTCCTTGGTTCATCGAGTAGTCAACATCTGGTTTAGTGTAAGAAACACGACAAAAAAATATTTATATATATATATATATATATATATATATATATATAGGAAGGGTTTTATCAGAGGACAGAATGTGCGACAGTGAATTTCTAAGGCGCTTTGAAGTAGCCAAAGAAAAGCTAAGCAGAGTATTAAGAAACACAAAAACTTCGTTAGAAACAAGAAAATGGTACTTAACTCTTACGTGATATTTTTCCTGTTATATTGCAGTGGGTGCTTGAAAATATCTTTAAATATGAAGAGACTTCAAGCAACAGCAATGTGGTT